>JANBPO010001959.1:0-600000 GCA_024336825.1 Amorphophallus titanum | reverse complement strand
CGAGGTCTGTAAATTTATAATTTTGGGTTTATCTGCACTGGAAAGTAGAGATGAGGAAGTAAGCGAGATAACTAATGCTAGGATTATAAGAGCATGTCCGAAGGTCAAGAATCAATTGATTTTAATCATGCTTTCGTTCCCCATTGATATGACTGCTACTATAATCGTTTAGGTTGTGGGGTGGTTCTTGACCTGAAGTTGGAGTAATAGATATATGTTGTTCTTGGATAAAGAACTCAAGGAGAGGCCCATTTTACGTAGTTCGCATGCTTCGTTTGCACGATCAAAAGGAACAAGTTATTGGATAAAAAAATTCTTATAACATTTAAACAGGCACCTATACATCACTAGTTCAATTTACTGGACAAAACTTTTATTTACAGCAGTTAAATGACACAAATACATTAACAAACTATGGTTTAGTTCTCTTCTTGTCGGTGGAAGGTTTTACATATATGAAGGTTGAACATTATACTTATTATATGAACTTCAAAAAATATTGTCAAGAGAAGGATCCTCAGGATCGTTCTAGGATTGCTCTTCTCTGGTATAGGCTGGCCCTCTCTTCTTTCTCTATTACTATATTTTATACCTACTAGGAATAGAACATTGGCCTTTAACCTTGGCCTCCTGTGGGGGTCTTGTACTTTTATATATTGCACATATGCCATGGGAGAGATCATACTCTCCAATGTCTCACATCGTATCATGGAATCATAGACAACCATGCCCTAATCACCAACTTCTCTGCCTTGCCAGTCGTGACCCAACAACCACGCCTTGCTTAGTCGACCATCCTTGTGCGACCTCTAGAATCTGCCCAGAATCTATCTCTACTTTGCAGGATTCTGATCCGTCCCCACACTGCACTTATGAGACCCAGTTGTGACATTTGCGAAGTCCAAGCACGATTGCCAAAGGTCATCTCCCTCCTACCGCTTGCGATCGGCCTAGTTCTGTAATGTGATCGCTCAAGGCTGGCGATCTCTCTATTGTTGTGGGCTCTCGCTAGACGAGAACGCTGGTTCCCTGCTCTCTCAAGGCTTGTGACCTGCTTAGTCTCAATTTGTGATCCCCTCCTGCTCGCTACCCCAACCTCTGTGTGGCCTTGTGCGCCCTGCCCTGCCATCTGTGGTCTCTCTCTCAGCTAGCAGTCCCCCTACTCGCGATGCCCGTTGCATACGTAGTGCTTGCTCGCTCGCATAGACTGCCACACCACCACCAGTCGTGTCACACTGTCTTGATTGTTGCTTGGCCGCATTACAAACACTTAGGTCGTCTGCATCACCCGTACTCGCCATCGACCAAATCCAAGATCGCAAGCCCCTACATTTGTTGTCGTCACCGCCATCGCCACCAGTCGTCGGTCGCTGACATCCACTGCCTCGCCACTCGTCGCTCCTCCTATGCTAGGCCACAATGCATGGTCGCTCTGCGACCTCCTCGTCCCCCCTGCGCCCCCCCCCCGGATTTGGACTACATCACCCTTGCACCCATTGTGCTATCACCTGTCTATGGCCTCCCTGCCGCCGTTGTCGACTCCTCCTGTGCAGGTCATAGTCTGATCGCCCTAGCTCGCACTGGTCGCCCTCCAGCCGCCTCGCCATGGCCTCTCCGCAACCTCCTCAAGATAGCTCGCTCTGGCCACCATCAACCCCTGCAACGTCGACTCACCTCTCTCTGGCCGCCACCGGCCCCTGTAGTGCTGGCTCACCTCTCTCTGGCTGCCATCGGCCCTTGTAGTGCTGGCTTCCCTCAGATCTACCCCCTCAAGTCAGGCTGACTCCAGCCTCACGCTCTGGTCACCTCTGACCACTACACCTAGCTCATCCTCTCCCTACACTTGATGCCGTTGATGCAAAGTCTCCTACCAGACCAGATGTGGCACAGTTGGCCAGACAATAGACTCAACTTGCCCCTCAACTTCGGCAACTTCAACAGCTTTTTCAATCTGTTGATTTTTTACATGAACCCTCTACTATGTATGCCTCTTCTGGTATTGTCTCTAACTAGATTTTAGATTCTAGGCCTTCTCATCATATGACTTTCGATGGCCCATTATTTGTAGATCGTTCTCCTGCTCCCACTCACTTGCATATTCATAGTACTGATGGCACTCATCTTTGTGTCTCTTAGTGTGGCTCCATCACCCGAAAATTTAATCCCTCTGGTCACTTAATCCATTCTCCTGTGCTTCATGTTCCCAAACTTTTTATGAACTTAATTTACGTAAGTGCCTTGTCGATGCTAGATACATTATCTCATTCACCTCTTCCTCAGTTCTGTACAGAATCCGTATACAAGTCAGATGATTGGAATCAGTCGTAGAGTGGGCAACTTGTATCACTCGGAGTCACTACATCTTCCTCCTTCGGCCATCGTCTCCTCTTGCGCTCGTGGGTTGGCTTTCTCTATTACTAACCTATGGCATTATTGTCTCTATCATCCCTCTGAATCTCGTCTTAAGTCTTTGTTTCAATATGGAATCTTTGGGTCTCACTAGTCTTCCATTCGCTTGTCTCCTTGTGAGGGTTATAAGTTTGTTAATTTTTGAGATTCATCTTTGATTTAATGAATTCTAATTTTTTGGATTCATCGTTCTCGTCTTCCATGAAAAGTTTTCTCTATTATGTCAATTTTATTGATAATTGTACGTGCTTCACTTGGGCTTTCCTTATGCACCGAAGATATGATCTTCCTTCCATTTATCGTCAGTTATCTGAGATGATGTACACCCACTTTCACTATCGCATCAAAGTACTTCGTACTAATGGTGCTCGTTAGTACTTTTTCACTGATTTTCGAGATATCCTATCTTCGCATAGAACCCTTCAGAGAACTCATTGTCGAACTCTCGGTGTATGATTTCCCATGAATTTTAGGGGGGGGGGGTCACCTTGTATAGGCGTTCCCGTTCTTCCTTATTTTTCTATTGCTATGTTTTGTACCTACTAGGGACGTGATATTAGCTTTTGACCTTGGCTTCCTTTGAGAGTCTTGTACTAGTATATATTGCACATATATGTCATTTGAGAGATCACGCTCTCCAATTTCCCATGTCGTATCAATTCTTATATCATGCAATTATATATTGACAAATTGGTTAATGTAGAAACTAACAAAGCATATAATGAACTAGTTTAATTCATTGATTTTTGATTTTAGTTTCTCTCTCTGTCTCTCTCTCTCTCTTGATATCGAGATCTGAGTTCCAGACCCGGGAGTATTTCCCAAGGGCGCTGAATGCCCTTCCGGTGCGCGAGCGCATGCACACCATCATCAAAGCCCAAGGGGCACAACAAAAATTAATTGTTATTTTGAGTGAACAAAATAGGGGGGTAAATGATAAAATTCATTGTTAAATCCTTGTGTTTAAAGGGCTTGTGTATTATTTTCATTTTTTTTACTTGTGAATAGAAATCACAGGCTCTCTTTTATAGTAGCAACAGTATGCACACATGGGCCTTTCCCCCATACGCATGCAACAACAGTGATCCTTAAGCGTGGGTTGCCCCAGCGACTCGTAGGGAGAGCGGCTTGAGGGTGGCATGCTCAGGCTCTCCCAAGGGTAGCCAGCAGGTGACGGAGGCAGGGCTAGGTCCTCTAGCTCCAGCTATGGTAGGGAAACGACAGGCACATGGGGAGCCTGCAATGCTGGCGAATTTAGGACTCGTTGATGTACATAGCGGCAAGCTAGCAGCTATGACAACTTCAGCCGGCAGCAGCATCCGGAGTAGACATGCAGGCGGCACTTGCAGAGGTGGCGTGGTAGCTGTAGCAACCAGGCGTGATTAATGGCATGCATGGGCGGACGTGGCACTCACCTGGCTCCTATAAAAGCCGCAGGCTTCCCTCTCCCGAGGAGTTTTTTTTGCTCGGCATTCTTCCTCCCCTCGACCTCTCCGACTCCCCTTCCTTCTCTTCTATAATCTCCCTCCAACTTCCTCTCACTCCCCATCTCTCTCCTTCTCTCGGCCCCACACTCGATCTCTCTCAATCCCACGTGACCGATGCCCCTGTTTAGAATAGGGGCACTGCGGCCAGATTGAAACCCAGCACCGCCGGTGCCTCTATCCGCCCCTCTCTCTCCTTTGCAGCCCTCCAACCCCCCTCTTCTCTACTCATCTCTCCCTCTCACCCCTTTCTATTCTCTGCACAGCCGCGACACCCCACAGTCGCAACCACCCCCCACGTAGCTAACACCACTGGCTGCTTCTCCACTCCCTCACTTGTACCCTCGCGCATCAGATGCTTTCTCCGGTCTCCTCCCCCACTCCTCTTTATCTCTCTCTCTCTCACCCTCCTTCACTTCTCTCTCCGCTGCACACACCGACACTACGTCACCGCCCTTCCCTACATCTCCGTCGCGCAGGCCCTTGCTGTCTCCCTCTAGGGCTCTCTTTCTCTCCTTCTGTTCATATAGACAAACACACACACACCACGTCACAGCCCTCATCCCTCTCATTCTCTCTTCACCACTCCGCAGCCCCTCTCTTCTGGACTCTCTTCACCTGCACGCCTGCGCCGGCCACCCACACCACACACACAGCACACGCCACCGCCTGTAACCATTCCCTCCCCCTCTCTCTCACGTTCACGCACACCCCTTTGCATAGCACCGTGACACACGCCAGCCACATATCTCCTCACCCCCCTCTCTACGCCTAACCTCTCCCTCTTCCTATAGTCTAACCCTGATCGCCGGTCTTCCCTTTCTCACCCTCTCACCGCGCACAGCACCGCAGGGCACCGACCTCCTCCATGTAGCTCTCGCCCTATCCCCTCCTCCTCTACACACACTCACAACATCACACAGCACTCTCTTTGCCACACGTCCCCCTCTATCCCTTCTCATTGCATGCACACACACTTCGTGGACTCACTGCCTCCCTATTCGTTCTCACCCCTATCTCCTTCTCTCTCTAACTCTCGACCCCCCTCTCTCACCTTCTCTCTATCACTCTCCTCTCCGTCTCTCTCTCTTCTCACATAATAACACACACTATTTCTTTTTTTATTATTTTATTATCTCATTCTCACATCCACCTATTTATCTCTCCCCTTTTTATTTTCCTTTCCTATTACACTCTCTCCAAATTTCTCTATCTAAAACCCACTCATGGCAGGGTCTATTCCAAGCTTGGCGGCTCTCCAAGGTCCAAGGGCGTGGACGACGACGGTTCTTGATGGCTATTTCTTCACCCTATCTCGTCATGTTTCATTTAGTTAGAATTTGCTTGGAGTTGTAATTTTCATTTGTTTTCCATGCTAACTATGCAAAATGGTTTTGATTCCCTTTCAGGAGGATTTTACCGTTTAAATTATGAAGTAAAGCAAGGGCATAAAAGTCCTGCACCAATACTATGCTAAGTAATCTATTGAAGGGATCAACATGTAGAATCAAGAAAAATAGAAGCGGACATTGGATTTTTGTTAGTGAAAGTGATAAATCATGAGAGATAGGCTTTATGAAAGCTTAGAAATGATGTCTATTAGAATAGTCCCACATTGCAATTGGGACAAAGTAAAATGTGTTAAAATAGTGGAGTCCTTTCTACACAACATCTTAGGGCAAGTTTGACAATGGAATAAGGCAACCAGGGCTGCTGTAATCGCCGGTATGCTGCCGGTTTCACCGGTAGCGGATGTCAAATATGCAGAATCAACTTTGGTTGGCTTCCCCGTAATTGGGGTCGGGTGGGATTTGCAGTAGCCAGTAGGTGAAGCGCGAATATGCCGTTCGAGTGCAGGTGGTCGAATACGCCACCCGGGGTTGGTTAGGATTTCTCCTGGGGTGGTGTATTCGCCCTTAACCTATTCTAATATCAAACTGGCCCTTAAGGTTTTGAGTTGGATGCCCTAACCAAATAATAACTTCGATATGATATTAGATCTGGTGGTTGTCAGCCAGGCCATGCACCCTAAGTTTATCAGGCCCACTTGACGGAGACTAAAGTTGGCCTGCTCATGAGGGGACTTATTAGAATAGTCCCACATTGGAAATGGGACAAAGTAAAATGTGTTTAAAATAGTGGAGCCCTGTCTACACAACACCTTAAGATTTTGAGTTGGATGGCCTAACCCAATAGTAACTTTGACAATGTCCATTATCCCTTTTCTTGGGATTGCGGTAAAAGCATGTTCTGGGTATCATATTTTATGAATTCACAATAAAAAATGTTGGTCCCTTGCAATATATACATACCTCAGTGTTAGTGTACATTATAGACACATGCATATGTACACTAGGCAATTATCTGTCATTGGATTGAAGGAAAAAGAACAACGCATATAATAGTTTGAATAACACAAACAATATTATTGTATGCTGGTGATCAAATTTGAAGTGTCTAGCTGTTTTTTGGAAGGCAAAAGCGTATCGCTGTTTTGGTTCTCTACATTGAGTGTCATCTAGGTAGACTGTATTTGTGGAGATCTGAGTGTTGGTACTTAGGTGCTGACAATTCTCATCTCCTGCATGGGCTTCTTTGTGTAAGAACAATGTACATACCTAGATCATTGGATTTTCAATTATGTAAGGCAGTTTTTAGGATGTTCTTTCCTCTGTTGATGAGGAGGCTATCTCCATTGCCGCTGTTAGCTGGTGACACATATCACTTAGGATGGAATATATAGTGTCTACTTACTGAATCACGTTAATGAATTTATGACTTTCAATTGAGAGGTTGACGATGACTTATGTTCTTGAAAAGAGGTTCCTATGGATGAATGCTGTTCATGTAATGGTTGATTTGTGCCGTTCAATCAATTATCAAAGTGTGAGGCCCCATAGTACCAAGTTACACCAGTGCATCCACATTCATGATATAATCAATTTTAGTTGGACCTGGATGTTGGACAGCAGGTCATGATCACTTCCCTCTTCACCACCAAGAAAAAGATAGCAGATCATGGCATTCCTCCACTCAATATTAAAGCCTCATATCGTTGTTTATTAATCTGGGAGATGAACTAGATAGTTCTTATTGAAGGAAATTTGTATGTTAACCTAGTTTTTTTGGCTCTTTCTCTGGAGACTAGAATATCTCACGTAACTTACTTCTATTGCACGCATAAGTGAACTTAACTTCCCAGTGCGAAGAAGAAAAATATTTCTTTATTGCATGTAGAGTTGTTGAACTTGCACGAGGCATTTAGCCAGTTCATGTGTTGTAGGCTTACAGGTGTTGATTTGTGTGGAGGTCTTGGGAATTGCAGTAATATTCGCACATTTGCTAGCATCTTCTTAAGTTTTCCTTCATTTTTGGCCATGTGAGTCCTAAGATTTTTGTTTTCACATTTTATTTCAGTCAGCTCTGACTAAATATTTCTGAAGACTTCCAATTGTCTTTTCAATTTTTTGTTTTCAATTTTGAAAATTTATAATTTTTTGTTCTCTGTACAGGTGATCGTGTTGGTGACCATTTTCTTCCTAAGCTTTTTATGTTGTTTTCTCAATTTCTCATGTGTTTCTAATAATTCACCATACGCATCTTGCCAATTATCTAGAGAGAAATTGTCAAAGGGGTTTACCTGATTATCCTCCTTCTCAT
Organism: Amorphophallus titanum; assembly: GCA_024336825.1. Taxonomy (NCBI): domain Eukaryota; kingdom Viridiplantae; phylum Streptophyta; class Magnoliopsida; order Alismatales; family Araceae; genus Amorphophallus; species Amorphophallus titanum. The sequence continues at coordinate 592,447 of JANBPO010001959.1, read as the reverse complement.
CCTCTTGAGTGCTGCTTCGATCGCTGCCTTCAGCCATCATGCATCTGTGTTCATATCCTCCATTGGCTCTCTTCAGTTTGTTGAGAATGTCTTTACCTGACTTGCATTCAGAAAGACACGGAAGTAAGGCAACGTAAACAGCTCCTTTCATCAATTTTAGCGCACTCATGTTTTCATTATTCCTAGATCTATGAATGTCGCTCCACTTAGACTTGTCATTAGGTAGACGATGTGGGCCATGGGTGATAAGCTTCCATAGATTAGGATCGATCGATCTAGCATACCTGTGCATGCTACAAAGCCAGGTATCAAAGTTAGAACCATTGAAAACAGGTGGATGAGCCATGGATGCAATTCAAACACAATTCAACCAATAGACTGAGCACAAATAGAAATGCACCTAAAACCAGTAGGATCCTTTGTAGATCGTTGGAACTGATGGCTTAGAGCTTGCTCTGATACCAATTGTTAGGGTGCACGGCTGGGATCTAGAGGGGGGGTGAATAGATCCCCTTCAAAAATTTGGCTTCAAATACAAAACACTCGCCCATAAAATTTAAACTACACTAGAAATGGATGAACAACTAAACAGTGAGGTAGAGGTACAGAACACACCTACCAAAACACTTCCTCAAATAGAAGTAATGTTGGATACCTAGATATCATACTGATATTGAGCAGATTTCATAATAGTGAGCTGAAACACTTAATCACACACACGCAATCTGAGACTCTAATAAGCACATTGACAAACATTTCACAGTAGTGGATATCAGGAGGATAACACAAACATAACCTTCGAAGTGAAGAATGCACAACTCATGAGCTAGTGTTGAATGATAATGATCATTCACACACACACTCAAGCACTTTGCATTAAGATGAATCAAGCAAACACAATGTCAAGCATATCAACCTCAATCGAACAGAAAGTCATCCCTGTGAAGGAGATAGAAGATAAGGATAAACACACAAGGCAAACCACGGCGCATAAGAAATTTTAAGTGGTTCGGTCAGACACCAGTCTGCCTACATCCACCTCTCACTCAAACATGAGTGAGGATTCCCTTGCCATATCAAGACGCAGACTCAGTCTACAACAATTGCTGCCAAATAGCTTGAGACTGAGGGAGACAAATCCCTCGACCTAATCTCGCTACCCACAAGATCAGCACTCACTGCTATATGCAGTGACCGGAGGAACAATCCTCCCTTCTTCTACAACCACAAAAGGAGACCGTAAGCAACACACAGTTACTCACAACTAGACGACCAATCCTCTCTTCCTCTGACGCATAGAGGGAACCCGGAGAACTATCTCCCTTCCTCCAAGAAGACTTAGAGGGTACCGATCCCCAAAATAAGGAGTCAGAAGAACAAAGTAGAAAACAAAAATAAACAAGGAAAAATAGAGGAAATTGAAAATCAAAACAAATGTAGCTCTCTCGGGAGCAAGAGCAACAACAGTTCTAAATCTGATCCAAGAACTGATGAATCCTGATAATCAATAGGAACCGGCTGCTAGAACTCGCGCTCACTCTTCCTCTTCCTTTTCTCTCATTCTTCTTTCTCAGCTCTTCTCTCTTTTTATCTTTCCTTTCTCTTTCCTTTTTCTCTTCTCACTCACTGGCTCATCTTCTTTTTCTCTGGTGGTCTCTCTTTCTTTTTCAACAGCCTCACTCAGGCTACCATCGATGAGCTTATTGAAATCAAACTCGGCACGGAGAGTGACCCAAGGCCAACCTTTCTGAGTACCCTCATACCCTCGCAGGAGAGGAAACAATATGTGAAGCTGTTATAAGAGTTTCGAGACTACTTTGCTTGGGACTACGAAGAAATACCCAGCCTCAGCCCCAGCGTAACCTAACACATTCTGGCTATTGACCCCAAGACAGAGCTAGTGAAGTAGTCCCCCTAGCGCATGAGACCGGAACTGATAAACCAAATCTTCAAAGAAGTCAACAAGCTCATAGATGTTGATTTTATAGTGGAGAACCAGTACACCACCTTCCTGGCCAACATTGTGCCCGTGAAGAAGAAAAATGGACAGATCAGGATCTGCATGGACTTTCGCGTCCTAAATAAAGCCTGCCCGAAGGATGACTTCCCGGTGCCTATTACCGAAGTGATAATTGATGCGACTATCAGTCATGAGGCCCTATCCTTTATGGACGGATCGTCTGGTTACAACCAAATCTGGATAGCCGAGCACGACCGAATTCATACGACCTTTCGGTCGCCCAAAGGGATATTCCATTACAAAAGGATGCCCTTCAGCCTCAAGAACGCTGGCGCCACGTACTAGCGGGCAATGACCAAGATATTCGATGAGCTGCTGTATAGCAAAGTCAAATGCTACATTGATGATCTGGTCATCAAGACGAAGAGAAGGGGCGATCATTTGAGCGACCTCAGAGTCATCTTTGAAAGGCTCTGACAGTACGAGCTGAAGATGAACCCGATGAAGTGTGCCTTTGGCGTCTCCAGCGGGAAGTTCCTCGGCTTCATTGTCTAGCATAGGGGGATCGAGATCGACCCCTTCAAGATAAAAGCTATCCAAGAACTGCCCCCGCCAAAGAATCTAGGAGAATTAAGGTCCCTGCAGGGCTGGCTAGCTTATATCTGCAGGTTCATCTCCAACCTGTCGGGGCGTTGCCAGTCGTTTCATAAACTGATGATGAAGAATGCACCATTTTACTGGGGTTAGGAGTGCCATCGAGCCTTTGACCAATTGAAGGACTATTTGAACACCCCGCCCGTGCTGGGGGCACCTGTCAAGGGAAGATCACTCATCCTTTATATAGCGGCTACCGAATATTCACTGGGGGCAATGCTCGCCCAGAACAATGATGAGGGAAAGGAGCAAGTTCTCTACTACCTCAGCAGAAGATTGGTGGGAGCAGAGGTCAAGTACACTGCAATCAAGAAAGTCTGCCTTATCTTAGTCTTCGTAGTTAAGAAACTAAGGCATTACATGTTGTCCCATGAAGTAAGCCTGATATCTAGGGCTGATCCTGTCAAGCACATTCTCTCTTAGACCATCCCGAAGGGGCGTCTCGGCAAGTCGGCCGTACTGCTAATGGAATTTGACATCACCTACGCGCCGCAGAAGGCCGTTAAAGGACAAGCCATCGTGGATTTCTTCATAGCACATCTCGTGCCCGAAGATTCCCCATTGGCCACAGAATTGCCTGATGATGAAACACTGGAGGTGGATCAAGTCCAATAGATCGCCTGACAGCTATATTTTGACGGGGCTTCGAGAACAGAAACAACCCCATCCGGGCACACCAAAGTGCGAGCTGGAGCCGACATCATCCTAAAATCTCTAGATGAGGAAGTAATGCATACTTCATGTTCCATCAGCAAGCCCTGCACAAATAATGAAGCAGAGTATGAAGCTCTGATTATTGGCCTCCAAGTTGCCTTACAAATGGAGATTAAAATGCTACAAGTATTTGGCGATTCGCTACTGATCGTCAAGCAAGTCCAAGGATAATTTGATGTCTGAAAACCTGAGCTACTCCCTTACCACACTAAGGCAAAGCAGCTCATGGAGCAGTTCTACCTCATTAAAATAGGCCACATTGCCAGAGGAGAAAATGCACAAGCCAATGCACTGGCAAAGCTGGCAAGCTCATTGGCAGTGCTGCCAACTGGATCGCTCACACCTAAGACTCTTTAAACCTCTAGTGGTAAGACCAAAAGACACTAAAAGGACTCTTTTACATCTTTTTCCCTAAAAGAAAAATACACATTTAGGCCCACCATTGTGGCCCATTAACATAAAACACTTAGTAATAGCAAATATGATTTGGTAGTTGTCCGCATTGCTTGATGACCTTGTGACGATCCCGTCAGGAGGGGGAGAAAAAAAGGTCGATCGAGCAAGCCTCCAACCATGGGAAGAGGAAGAACCACGAGGGTGACCACAAAGTGCCTCCAAGGGGGTTCCAGTAGTATACCCCGCTAACCACTTCCGTTTATGAGATCTGTCAAGAGATTAGAGACTCCAGTCTCCTACATTGGCCCGAACCCATGACGATCAACCCTCACCGATGTAATCAATGCAAGGACTGCCAGTTCCATGATGACCACAGCCATCATGCAGGCGCCTGTCAATAGCTGAAGGATGAGATTGAAAGTCTTATCTGTCGTGGGCACCTAGCCCAGTACGTGGCCGAGCGTCAGGACACCCCACCTAGCCCCACAGAGGAAATTGACAATCACCCCTGAGGAATACACGTCAATGTTATTTCAGGAGGCTTGGCTTCCGGGGGAGATAGCAACCGAGGTAGGAAATGCCATGCCGAGCGAGCCAGCCCAGCCGTCAAAGCTACCAGACATGCAGCCTCAACACATGGACAAGAGGCCCTAGTTTTCTCCGATCAAGACTTGGAAGGGGTGGTCACCCCTCATGATGACACCCTGGTTATCTCGTCAACCATTAACCATTGTAACGTAGATAAGGTACTAGTTGACAATGGCAGTGCGCCGGACGTTTTGTCTTATGAATGTTTCTTAAAGATGGGTGAAAACCCATCAAAGTTGTGACCGGTCCAAACCCCCCTTTGTGGGTTCAATGGTCAAGCATCCTACCTCGAGAGAGCCCTAAGCCTATCTGTCACGCTTAGGACCCCCCTAAAGATGTAACTTTCATGGCGAATTTCATAGTGGTTAAAGGGATAATGGCCTATAATGCTATATTTGGCCAAACAATCATCAGTCGTATAAAGGCTGTGCCATCATCCTACCTCCAAAAATTGAAATTCCCCACTAAATTCAGCGTGGGTGAAGTCTGAGGCAACCATGCAATATCTAGAAGGTGCTATGTGATCTCGGTAGATAGTAAACCCCCCTGAAGAACCGAGCCCGAGCTCTGGTATCATCGAGGAAAAGAAGGGCGCAGGCAAACTTGGAGGGGAGCTGCTACTGATCTTCCTCAAAGATGATCTGACCCTCGAGGTCAAGATTGGGACAGATTTGTCAGCTGAAGCTCAAGCTTAATATAAGAAATTTCTTTTGGAGTACATTGATATCTTTGCTTGGTCATACGATGATCTTCCGAAAATCTCTGACGAAACTATGGTGCATGGTCTCAACCTCGATCCGACTATGATGCCCATTCAACAACGTAAAGCGAGATATGCCCTGACAAAACAAGAGATCATAAAAGAGCAAGTCAACAAGGGAAAGAAACTGGGCTATTTTGTCTGGTCCTTTACCCGACTTGGCTGGCCAATGTCGTCTTGGTGCCTAAAGCTTCAGGCAAGTGGCGAATGTGTGTTGACTTCACTGACCTCAACAAGGCCACTCTGAATGATTGTTATCCTCTACCGAGTATCGACCAGCTCATCGACTCTACTTTGGGCAACGAACTTCTCAGCTTCCTCGATGCTTATTCCCGCTATCACAAAATCAAGATGCACCATGAGGACGCTGAGAAAACAATGTTCATTATCGACTCCAGCATATATTACTACACCCGGATGCTCTTCGGGTTGAAGAACCACATAGTAACTTATCAGAGGCTAGTCAACCAAATCTTCGAGAGCCAGCTTCACCAAAACATCAAAGTTTATGTCGACGACATGCTTGTCAAGTCACCAAAAGTCGAGGATAATTTCTCCAATATAACCGAGACCTTTCAGACCCTCAAGGAGAGGCAAAAGAGCCGGAAGGGGTGTACCAACCCCCCAAGAAAGAGAACCCTACTACATTGTTGCCCAACCTTGACAAGATATTCCCTTCCCTTGAAAGGGCTCACGCTAAGGCGGACCACAAGATTATTGAACAAATGAACTGTTTCCCTACTAACATTGCTATATGGTAGGCTATCTATTGGAGCAAAGAATTGAGAGAAGCCCTTGTGAGAATTCTTCAAGAACCGGAGGCTTATGAGGCCCATGTGGCCGAGCTTCAAAGCCAAACATATGAGGCATTCGCAGCCAATGTTACATTTTCTGAGAAGGATATCTTATTGTCTTTCCCCTGTCACAATCGCCCATTGTATATGCAACAGAAGATTAATGACCATGAGATTAACCAAATCATGATTGATGTCGGTGCAGTCGTCGATATCATGCCCTTGAAAATATTCAAGTCATTGTACCTAATGCCATACCTACAGAAGGTGAATGCAGTGAAGATACTGGGATTTAACCAGAACACTGAAAATGCCCTTGGTCGAGTTGATGTAGAATTGGCCATGAGTGAATTTGTCACAAAGGTGTCATTTTATATTATTGATGCCAACACTTCGTATAAGGTCCTCTTGGGACGACATTGGCTGCATGAAAACTGGGTCGTCCCCTCGACGCTCCACCAATACATCAAATATGTAAAAGATGGGGAACAACATATGGCCTTTGTAGAGCAAGCCCCCTTCTGACCAAATGAATGCAATCTTGCGGATGCGCCATTATATTTGGAGAACCTACCTTAGCGACTCCCGAAAAGGTCAAAGACAAGGGCAAGCAAAAAGGGCACCCCAGAAAAAGTAGGAGTTGGGCTCTTCACCATAAATGAAGAAAAGGAGAAAGCCAAAGTCAAGTCAACTCAGCCTGAAAGATGAGAATTCAACTTTGAGGCTTACCTCATTAGTGGGGCGATCAATAAGAGCATTTCCTTGCCACCTTTGTGTATGCAACTCTTTCTTGTCAGGGAGGAACATAAAGTAGTACCGTTGACGTCTTTTATAATCGCATTTCAAAGGAAGAAAAGGAACATAGCCATGACTATTGGGTTCGTCAAAGCCTGGGGCCAACATGTACGTCCACGTGAACTCTTGGTTTAACCCCCTAATAAGGTATGCCAAAGTTGCAATAAGGTCAAAAGACTGGAAGGTTGTGTGGAACGAGTGGGCGGGCACTACTTGTAGTGTGGGGTCCATGATTGGATAGCAAGGTGTTCTAGGGACCAAGCCTTTATTGAGCCAGCTAAGTAGTGGCTCGGCGACGATTAGATTCCTCGTTAGAAGCACGGGTGGCTCTGGCTGAGGTGGCTCCGAATAAAGATCAGAAGGTGAGGGTGGTGGCAAAGGAGCTCTCTCGGGTGGGGAGGGGACACCCTCTATGATTGGGAGAGGACCTGGGGACTTTGTAGATGGTGCCGAGTTAAGACTATCGGCTATGACCTCCTTAGGCTCAGGTATGGCTTCATCCTGTTTTGGAGGTGGGCAAGGGAAAATTAGTGACTCAATATAAGAACACCTCCTATCCAACTGATCCGAAAATATTTACAAGAGTTTGGAAAAAGTGGGGCTTGGACTAGGGGCATCGTGATGGACTTGCCCATAATCACTCGACCTAGTCTTGGATCTAGGATCATCTATGTGCGGGGCTCTTTGCCTCCGACTATGACCTTCCTGGTGGGAGGTGACTAGGTGGGGAAGGTTGGAGGTGACTGGGTGGGACTGGTTGGAGGAGACCGGGTGGGGAAGGTAGACCCTCCTAAGCTCCTTCTTCATGTCTCACCATGACTCGATGGGCCATTGCCTCCTAACTTCTCTCAAGCATTCAACGTAGTCCCACTTTTCGGCGGCTTCATGAAGAAGCCGCTTCTTGGCAAAAGAGAATTGCATGGCCTCGGACATGGGGTAACAATCAAAGTATTTGTCCATGGTGGCTTCCCACTTTAGGTAGTTGCACTGTCACCCGTACTACCAAGCACCAATGGCAGCACCGAAAACTGTCGATAGACTCAGGACAAGGCAACTAGACCTGCTAGCACAACGATCCTCGAGTCACCAGACTCTAGGCCAAGATCATTACTCACAGCGGAACAACTGCCAATCGGTCTAATCCTAAGCCAGAGAAAACAACTCACCATAGGAAATGACTCATGAAAACCTGAGGGAACATTGAGAACCCTCAACACACCTGGATGCATATATCGAGGTAAGACAGTACCTCCCTGCATCCAGAACCACTATCTCGAACTGGACAGAACCGTCAAGACATACACAAGGTCATCTGTCAACCACTAGATCACACCGGGTTGACCAGAACCAGGCAAAGACATTAAAAGCAGTGCAAAAGACTACCCACAGCAAGAACACTCCTGGCCACCTCATATCATGGTCATAGCCCTCATAGGAAATCAAGAGACATCTACAAGACGACGGGCAGACCAAAAGGTCATGCCAAGATGCACGGAAACCAGTACGCTGGGAAACGACGCTCAGACACTATCCTAGAACACAAACCTAAGACAGACCGACACAAAACAAACCAATACGGCCAACCAAAAGCACCAAGGGGATGGGCGATTACAAGAGGGCCGCCCAAGGGCATGAACGGTCCAGAGAGGGCCACTCAAGGGTTAGATGCCTAAAGGGATGGGCGGTCAGGGCAGAACAGCCCAAGGGGATGAGCGATCAAGTCTTGGCCGCTCAAGCCCATGACCCAGAATAGTCCCTGGTCAAAACGGTCTTGTCCGGACCACTGGACGGAACTGACCTACTACAGTGCCATTCAAAAATGGTCTTGACCGGACGTCGAACGCGACCGACATGCAACAATTGACCAAGGGTCGACAGGGATGAACGGTCAGATCCTGGCTGCTCAACCCAGACGGTAAGATAGGTGGCTAGAACCTGGCCGCCCAAGTGGGGATGGGCGGACCCTACCAGGCCGCGTAAACCATCTGCGGTCTATCGTGCGACCGCACAAGCCCCAAAACCTAGAGAGGATGAACGGTCCAGAGCCAGCCGCCCATACCTTGGGCGGTCTCTGGTGCGACCGCTCAACCGTCACGGTGAGCAAACCCAAGGATTCGTCCGATCGTGGCCTTTCCACGCCCCGTTCGTGCCGAGACAAAGGGGATACAGTCACAATCACCCTGGCAATCACATCGACTCCGACCGGAGTCAAAACGACGCACGAATCGTAAGAAACGGGCGATTCTAACGAAATCACCCAAATGGGACAATCAGACTTCCCGGGCTCCCCACTGTCAAACGGGACCGCCAATCGACACGAAACTAGTATCAATGGAATGCTAACATTCCCAGGAGTCCATTGACTCCAATCGATCACAGAACCGTCACCATTTTCCAACGAAGCCTACGAAGCCCACGAAACCCCAACGAGCCCGATCTCACTCGTTCAAGCACCAAACGACGTGTAGGGATAGGGAAAATGTAGAGGACAAGTGAGTGATCCATCTTCCTACCTCCACCGAAGAAACTGCATGCTGAAGCGACTAAACCATGCCGAAAATCACCCGAAACACGAACGGTGCCTTCTTGGAATCCACTGAGGGATCGCACCCGCCACTCTCCAATCGCTACTCCACCCCGCGAACTGATCACCCCAGCATGTCCACGCCCCGGCCAGCTCTGCACGGTCGTGTGCCCCTCGCCGAATGGCCCAGAGACGAGAGAGAATGGAGTGAGAGAACGTGAGGTTGAAAATGAGTAGGAGAGATAGTGGTCAGGTTTAAATAGAAAGAAAATTAGGAATTTTTCTAATTTTCTAAAATTCTATAATTTACGCCAAAAATGCACTAATTCAGAAAAATATGAAAATAGTCGAAACGATCCTTGCGAAGAGTATATCGCAACTATATCGCCCGCGAGTCGATGAATTGAGAAATAAACTCACCGTAGGGTTCCGTAACTAGTACGAGAGACATGTCCTAGCAAAAATTCGGCAGCATCCCCCCTAAACCCAAAGTGTCTGGGGTAAGAAGCGGAGGCTCACCCACGGGGTACCCGGGGCAAGCTCCTAACTGCCAGGAGGCCAAGTACGGCGACCAACGAACCCGAATGGACGGAGACCCCGAGGTCTAGCCTGCGAGGGGTTCCGATAATCCTTAGGTTATCGATCATCGAGACACTGTTCGCCATTAAGGTGATTAATATTCACTCAGAGAGTGATCTCTTAAAACTGCGTGGCAGAAATCACCTTAAAACGATATGGGATAACACCTTAAAACGGCGTGGGGTAACACCTTAAAACGACGTGACTTAAAACGGCATGGATCTTCCCATGCCGATTTAGGGGGATAAAGTTTCACAGCCTCACACCGGTTTAGTGCATGCATGCCTTGTGTATGAACACATAGGAGACGCGGATGATAGGGCGGGGGTTAAACCGGCGTGGGAGCTTGCGCGCCGAATTACCCCATGCAGTTTTAAGGGGCAATAGTTCACAGGAAGGAAGGGTGGAAGGAGATGACCCGTGAAGACAGGGTAAAACATCAGAAAATAGGGGATCAGAAAGGAAGTAATTCCCAGTGTTATAATTCATTAATCCCTTCGATTAAGGCATCCAAAAGATCTGCATAAACAGCATAACTGGACCCCTAATCTTGAATGGGTAGCCAACCATGGGACTGATCGTATAATCAAAGTGATTCGCAACCCAAAAAAAAGGGGTTAACATGAAAATAGGAGGGCCAGAGCCCTTAATACGGCATACACCTTGTGTAAATTCACATTAAACGAAGGTAATCGACCTGATGTTCCCCAAGAACTGATCAGATAGAGATCATACCATGCTAGGTAGATCTCTGATGACCATCGGGGAAAGATTAATGACCCTCTGCACAGCCATTCACATGGAACAAGGGCGCCTATCCCTTAAGCCCAGCAGAGAAGGACCATTTAGGTTGGGAACCAAGGAAACAGAAATCATCGTTCGATGTGCAGGTAAGGCCAGCGCAGAAACACACAAATACACATGATCGGTGATCGAGAGGAGAGGAAACGAACGTAATGAAAGATGATATGAGAGAACCCAGAGTTATACAAACTATGATTTATTCATTGCTCTTAACAGACACAACACACTACATTAAATTGAGAACAAAAGGGAGAATCACTAGAGATTACAATATAAAATACAAAGGGAAATAAAGGGGGAGGGGAGCTGTAGCCCGAATTGGGCATCGTCGAGCGGAGACCCACCTTCTCCTCTCTAGAGCGCTACCCGATCTCTCATCCTCTCTACTATACTCTTTATTCTCTTTTCTCTGGCTGTTGTCCTTCTCAAACCTTTGATTCATGAGTTGTCGAAAACGACTACATGCACTCGTACCGGAGTTGTGGAAATCGCCCTTCTTGAGTGCCCACAGATGCAGCTCGCTAATGCGCTGCTGACCATCTCTCCTCTCTCTTTCTCCACCACACGGCCCACACGACTGCTCTTTCCTCCTCCCGTGAGAGCCCACTTGGGAGCCTGACGTGAGAAAAAACAAAGTGCATGTGCCGTAGAAAGGAGCCTCCTTGGGAAACCAAACAGCCTCCTCCTCAGTCAAACATTTCCCACCGCCCATGAGGCATAAGCCCACGTGAGAGCCTCCAGCACCAACCTTTGCAAGCCCACCAATCTCTCCACCCGCAACGTTCAACGCGGCCATCTTCCAGTGCCACCTTCATCCCCGCCTCCAACGCAAGCCCACGATCTTCCTTCAAATAACACTTAAACATAGTGGAGACCAGCCATGTAAACGCACTGCACCATCCCTTGAATGCCACTACCACAAAGGACAAATAGGCCTCTTTCCTTCACATGTGGACGCCATCACGAGATGACCTTTTGCCCTATTTTAGGTCATTTGTATGTATGTCTTGACATCCTCTCTTGCCAACCAAACAAATATAATAAGATAATCTTGGGTCTAAATGGAAAGAGAGGCCAGTGGGTGGCTCACACGTTTAACTGAGTTAAGATTCTACGTACACGGCAACTGACTTAAGTATCCTTCACTATTGAAAGGAATGTTTGGTAAAACCTAGCTTCAGATATGAAAACCGTTGGCAATCCATTTCCCCTCCTCGTTATTTTTCTTTCTTTTCTTCTTCACATCTCTCAAGTCTGATCGAGGTCCCATAATTGTGAAAGCGTGACTTCTAGAGGTTGAGAGGTTATAATTAAGATTGATTTGAATTAAGACCTGCGACCCTTTACCATGTGAAGGGCGTACCTTTACTCCCTATTCACCTATGTATAACCACTCATTCTCTTCTGTCCGAAATCTCCTCTTTCTTCTCTCCTCAAGTCTTTTTACATTGCAATTTGAACTAAATCTCAACACTTATGTCTGGCGTCAAACTCTGAACGGCGTGTAATTGCCATGTTAAATGTTCCAACTCGAACTCAAAACATAGGTATTGAGTTGAGAAAATCCTCAACAACTAAGGAGAAAGATCGATGCATGCCCACATATATATTATCCGATACGTGGGACTAAATCTCACCAGCGCGTGTATACCAGGTGATAAGTTAAGATGACATGCATGCTCTCTTTCCCATCTATTAAAATGTTGGCCAAAGTGCCTGTGCATGCGATACAGTGTTGTGTCTTATAACAATTTTGATAATTAACCTTAGAAACAAACAAGCAAGCACAGAGTTAGGAATCTGTCGAAGTAAGAACAATTCACAGAACATATATAGGATATAAGGGATAAAGAAAAAACAATTAATATCCATGAGTGGGACACACAATCAATAACCTTCTGCACACCTACTTACCATTGTCCTCCCATGCATCCGTGGAGGCGTCTTGAGAGTGAGAGGATTGGGTGGCCGGCCGGCCGTGGCCCAGCTGAAGCTAGCTTTCCGGTACGTGCACTACCACCATATATATGGATACTCAGTGGCGACCAAGCACACCGACGATCATTCCTCAACTTCTCTCCTCTCATCCACTGCCTGAACCAGGCTGCAATACTGCACGGCCTGCATGTGGGGCGCCACCACACCACCACGCGCGAGGCAGGCTTTGGATGGCACACACCAATCTGTAGGCACGGGATTATATATTGGGAGTGCGGAAATAATTTAGATTGCATTAGAATACTACTCGATCGAGATCATTCACTTCGCGCGATATTGCATTCGCTAATCCAGAGTACTGCACGTCAAGATGTTGTGATAAAAGTTCCTCGACTCCGCCACCGGGTTTGAATCCTCTTGCAAGAGGCCGAACCAAAGGCCGTCGAAAGGGCGCACGTACAGAAAGATGACGCGCGTTTGGCCGGCCATAAGCGTACGTCTGCATGAGAATATAGGTGGACCGTACAGGAACCGGACTCGTAGTACTTGACACGTAAACTAGTCAAGGAAAGAAAGAGAGCAGACGTATCTGTAAGGATGAGAGTATATAGAAAATCCCATTTCTTGAGAGGGAGGACGTACACGGGTGGAGACTTGGGGGTACACGATCGAGGATGATGGATGAGAGTAGAGATACGAGCAGAGATTGGGGGATCGACGGGGGATTCAACCCCACCTGAGTGAAGAGGTAATAAGATGGGGTAAAGAAAAATAGATCCGAGTTGGTAACAGGGACTAGGGGTGGGGATCAGATCAACCCCATATGAGTGAAAAAGGGTAATAAGATGAGGTCAAGAAAAAGGGGTAAAAAGGGAGACCCAAGGCATCTCCTGCTGCTGCCTCCAGCGCACCAGCGGCGGCCTCATTTCGAAAGAATCCAATGTTTGTTCACAGGCCTGCCTGTCCCTCTGCCCCCTCTCGACGTCTCTGATCTGCGCCTGCGTGCGTATACACACACACACACACAGTGAGAGAGAGAGAGAGAGAGAGAGAGAGAGAGAGAGAGAGAGAGAGAGAGAGAGAGAGAGAGAGAGAGAGAGAGTGAGAAACTAACAAGTCTAGGGAGGGCAACTCCACACTTGTGACTCTGATGAGTCACGGGATGGTCACACTCTCTCACCGCAGCAGTGAAGTATATATATAAAGAATTGGCTAGGAACCTAATACGCATGCAAGCAGCAACCTCAAGAGTAAATACTAAATAAGCAAGCTAACCAAGCAATGAAGCGGATGCATACCTCTAGGCTAGGAGCGTGGGGAAGACGCTTGGCCAAATCATACAACCTCTGGTACAAAAGCTAAAGTAGTGCAATCTAGCACTGCCCACTCCTCGCAGGGAGGTAAAAGGCTACACAGTGATTCAGGGTCGTGAGAAGTAGGGTGACGGGCCACGAGTGGATGAAGAACCACAACTCCCACGTGCTGCAAACCAGTATGGACTGGGACTAGCAGCAAGGACGAAGCATCACGGAGGTCGAGGGAGATGCCAACATCCCTGTAAGCACACTGTAGTGGATGACGAACCTCCTAGAAGAAGTTGGAAGCCAACGACACTGATGTGGACCTCTGGCATGATCACGAACGGTGGGTAGACTACAGTCCGATCTGTGCATGCACAGGTGAGCAGCAAGAAGAGGGGCCTGGGGCACAGCCTTCTGGTCATCCACTGAGCATGAAACTTGGTGTCGGCGCGGGTGGGAGCGTCTCGATGTGTCCAAAGGAACGGGAGTCGCTGCAGGTGACCATGGTAGCCGGGGTGAATTTTGGGAGCAGCGTTCTGGCCTATTCACTGGCCGCAGGACAGCGGTTGGAAGATATGGGTGGAACCAGTGCTTCCGAGTAACTTTTGGTGCGGGGTTTTCTCTGGAGGATAGGGCAGGGACGTAGGAAGAAGGGCGTGGGCTTTCAGGGTGGAGCGTAGAAGCAGTTTTGGGCGTGGTAGATGATGGCAGGTGGCTCAGCTATACAGATCTGTGCAGATAGACTATGAATCTTGAGAGAAAGGGGTGATGGGGCGCGGGGGAAAGGGCATCTAAAAATCATGAAAAATTAGGAGAGATGGGCGTTGGTGTGGGGAAGAGGTGTTCAAAATCTCAGGGCCTTTGGAGAAGGTTTGGGGGTCGAGATATGGACTAGGGTCGGGTTTTGTCCCGATAGACCTGCACAAGTGCTGTCTGCAAGAGAAAAGGGGCTATGAAGGCAACTTCGGCCAATGATGGAGTTGTGGCGTGATATGTTAACTGGGTATAGGGGACATATGGAGGAACAAAAACTCTGAAGGGGTGAATGCAATCTGAGGATGGGAAAGGAGCGTACCAACCCTTTCTTTGCGTCTTTGTCCTGTAGACAGACAACCAAGGGCACACAAGACAACAATGGGCCTTTCTCCTCCATGCTTGCAGCACAGCCATGATCTCTAAACTCCAGGCTTGGAGGGATGTCGAGGAAGATGCTGGGTTTCCATTGTTACAGTAGAAAAAAAACCAGAGGGAGGCCTTGGGTGTCGCACCCAAGGAAGAAGGAAGAGGGAGGGAGGTGGGAGTCGCACCCACCAAGGAGAGGGAGAGGGGTGGGCACAGCCACTCTCAAAGCTTTCAAAATTTTCTTCTTCAATTCATTCATTAATTCTTCCAAGAGCGGAATACAAGACAATATATAGCAAATGAAAAAAAACTCCCAGAGTATGGGCTCCATTTTCCCTACTTGAAATTTGAATTTGAATCCATTTGAAATTTGAAATTTTAAAATAAATGATGTCCCCTAGCATTTATTTTTTAGGGTTGGGGGTGGGCTTTGGGCCATGGCACCCCCTAGTCCTAGATGGGCCTTGGGTGCCCCTATCCCAATAGTAGGAGAAGGAGGGCTTGGGTCTTATGCACTCAAAATGATCCAATTCCCTCAACCTAGACTCTTAACGACCCATTAACCAAATGGCCCTCAAATGGCCTACAAAAAGGAATCCGGAATAAAAATAATGATGAAACCCTATCTCATAACTGGGACTCCAAGCTGTCTCCAAGCCACGGTGATTAATTAAAGTCCTCTCTAGAATCTTAAAGAAGGTGGTGAGGGGATAAGAGGATAAAAGGGAGGGGATAAGGGGC
The DNA here is from genome assembly GCA_024336825.1 of Amorphophallus titanum. Lineage (NCBI taxonomy): Eukaryota > Viridiplantae > Streptophyta > Magnoliopsida > Alismatales > Araceae > Amorphophallus > Amorphophallus titanum. The sequence continues at coordinate 576,777 of JANBPO010001959.1, read as the reverse complement.
CCCTTTCCTAAATGGAGTAGAAAGGGAGGGGCTCCCTTCTCCCAACCTCAAGTGAGCCTAGGAGCGAGAGGGGGGTGCGCCCCCCAAGGTGGGCCCTCATGGGAGGGGCGGCCAGCCCATTGCTTCATGCGCCTGGATAAAGGTGGCCCATTAACCCGTATCAAGCTACTAAAACACAAATATGTTCCTAATGCAATCCAATTGGCCTCAATGGCCTACAAAAATTCAAAATGAAGGGAAATAAAAAGTTCAAGCTTCAGACTAGATCTCCAAGTCATCTCCAAGCCACAAGGAAGCCTGTAAGTCCCGAACAGCTCCACGTGTCCTGTAGTGACGCTCTGTCGCATCACGTCGATCTCTAGCTCGGGTGTCCTCACCACCATTGACTGGGCGGCCAAAGGATTTGCCGCCCAGGTCCTATGGGCGGCTAAACTGTTGGACGCCCAGACCCCTCAGAGCCCAGGGTGGGAAGCCAAAAGGTTGGCTACCCAGGCTCTCTGGGTGGCCAAGGGGATGGCCGTCCAGCCCCTCTATCCAATTTGACTGGGTGTCCAGGCTAGTGATCGCCCAAGCATCAGAGTTCCCAAGGTGGGCGGCTAGGTGCTTGGCCGCCCAACAGGAGGGTGGCTAGGTGCTTGGCCGCCTAACCCTGTTGGGCAGCCAGGGCTTTGGCCGCCCAGTCTCCATCAGCCCAGGGCTGACGTGTCCTGAGGTTTTGTTTCCCGGGGTGTCCGTATGAGGTGTGGCTTTGCGAAATGCATGTCCACGTGATTCTAGATGTTCTGCCACTTATGTATATTTAAAGTGGGGCTTCCTTGTGTGACTTGGGTAGTGTGGGTAGTCATTATCATGTTTGGGCTACCCGTGTCGAGTATCCCCATGAGAGTTCCATGACGACAGAAGGTATCCCCGTGTGAGGGCCGCGATCGCGGCTAGGTATCCTCCTATAAGGTGTGGGCCAAGGTTCCCGGGTTTCTATCAGCTGTTGTACATGGTTTACCCATAGCTGGTAGTATTATTCCAAGGTTCCATGTGGTTCTAGCTTGTGTGTACCCATATCCTCGGGTTTCCTGCGAGAGCGCGAAGGTTGGTGCTTTACTATTTCACTACCTGGAGGGCATGCCGTGATTGGACCAGGCAAGAGCACCTTGTGTGTACAACGCTCCCTGTTGAGTCGACATCGTCTGAGCGTGTGTACCTTGGTTGGGACAAGTGTACCTTCCTGACGGGTGCAGTGGCGTGTACCCCATGTTAGGTAGCTGGACACAGCATGCTGTTGGGTGCAGAGGTGCGGATCCTAGCTAGTCCTAGGGTGTGGTGTGTATGAGTGTCTCTTCTGCTCCTCCCGAGACCTGGGTGTGAGTAGTGTGCACGCATATGAGACCTTGGCATAGTATAAGATGTCAGTGGACGCATCTAGCCATATTGTGTATACTCGAGTGACGAACCCTATGTCGGTGAAGGTTGAGTTACTGACAGCATTGTCGTGGCCCTTCCGACAAATGGGCTGGTGTTGCCCTGTGTAGAGGGCATGGTTATTTCCATGTCTTAGCTCGAGATAGAGGGTTAATGGTGTTCAGAGGTTCTCCCAAGGGTGGAGTTTATGTGTTTGGCCACATGGCCTGGTTTGAGGTTCCATCTGCAAGGTTGGATTGTCCGACTGCAAGAGTCAGGGTACCGTAGAGGCTTCGTGTTCCCTTTGTTTACCATCTTTTGGTTCCGGTCGTCGATGTTGTGTTGCTATTGTTGTTATTTTTTTATTGCCGCTACTGTCGTTACTATTTATTGCTTTTGTTGTGGTGGAGATCTGCAAGATCCCTACTGAGCCTATGAGATGAGGCTCACTCCCTACTTTTTTACTGTACGATATCATCGGTACAGGGATTGTACCCACGCAAGGAAATCGAGCTTCTCAATAGTTTAAATGCTGTCAGCATATCTCTCATGTTTTTTCTACTGTGTGTATTAAATGAAAAGGAAGGTGTACAAGTGTAAACAAGAAGCTCCCAAAAAGAGACCCTATTCAAAAAGCCATCAAGGTGGTGTGGGGCCCTTCACCCTCCCACCAAATCAAAAAGATGTGAGTTGAAGGCATTCACATTATAAAGCACCTCCGCCTATTCCCCCACTCTAGTATAAATGAAAGAAATAAGAGGGTCTTCCACTCTAGCCTCCTTTTTGAAGATTTTGTTGTTCCTTTCACACCACATGGACTGTAGAGTGGCATGCAATATAAGCCACCAAACCACATGATCACCTCTGAGGGGCTCCTAGGACCTGATGAAGGACTGCACATCCGACTGTTGGCCGAGGGCACACTGGGTTTTCGTAGTCATCCCCTCCCACACAACCTGTGAGTACTGACTGCCTACAAAGAAGTGGTCCACAGACTTGTGTTCCAGGCCACACGCAAAACTGATCGGTTGGATGCCCGGTAGGAAGCGCAAGAGCCTATCTCTGGTGGGAAGCTTCCCATGAAAAATCCTCAGATCAGAAGCTTCACCTTCAACGGACTCCTCGGTGTCCAAATTAAGAAAGCAGAGCCGTGCCACACCCCTCCATCTGAAATGATGATATAAGTAGACCTAACAGTGAAGGTCACCTCCCTTCCCCATCTCTAAGTCCACGCTTCCTCCCTGATGGGGCGCAGGGCGAACCCAAGGAAGAAGAGAAGAAGGTCCTAGAACTGCTCCAGCTCGGCACTCGTGAGGTCTCTCTTGAAAGTCGATGCCTAGGTGCCCCCAGAAAGGTGGGGGTCAAACGCCTAGTCAACTATCCCTAGAGGATCCGACGAGATCGCGAACAAACTAGGAAAAGAGGCCTCTTATGTGATGTCATCGCACTATCTGTCCTTCTAGAAAAGGAAATGGTCATCTTTCCCTAGATGGACCCAGACCTTGGAGGTAATGACGTCCATGCAAGAGAAGATGCCGCACCAAATAGTAGACGTTTGAGCTCGAGCTGGAAAATTCAGGTCTTAAACCCTCCTCCTGCCGAAGCATCTTTGCCTGATGAGTTGTGCCCAAAGACCTTCATCCTCGACTCCCAGCCTCTAAACCCACTTACTGAGAGGAGCCAAATTGAACTCACCCACATTCTTGATGCTAGTGCCCCCTTGTTCCTTAGAACTAGTCACCCTTCCTCACCTGATGTCATATCAACCCCTACACCTCCCCCCACAGCTTTGCCAAAAAAACTTTTTTAAATAGCTTCAATTTTCTTCATCACCATCTTCGGGATGCGGAACACCGAGAGATAGTAGATAGGTAAACTGTCCAACACCAATCTGCAAAGGATTAATCTACCCCCATAGGACAGAAGTCTCGTCTTCCAGCTCACTGGTCTCGCCTCATATCTTTGAATAACAAGAAGCCAATTGGCACACCGAAGAACTCCTGGGGTGAGGGGGAGCCCTAAATAAGAAACAAGGAAGGTCTCTGTTTGACAACCTAGAATCCGAGCAGCCCGACAGAGTGGCTTGCCGTTTATGTTAACCCCAACAACCAAACTCTTGCTGAAGTTTACTTTCGAGTCAGTAGTCACCTCCAATAGCTCGAGCAAAATCCTCGCCACATACATCTGTCTCTCATCCTCTGGCAGGAAAAGGATGGTTTCATCGGCATACTACAAGTGGGTGATCGAAAACTCACCTCTGCCAACCTGGAAACCCCTGATCAAACCTCTAGCCTCTGCTCTTTGCCATATCTTACTAAGGACACTAGCTACCAGCACAAAGAGGAGAGGAGACATAGGATCTCCCTACCTAAAGCCTCTGTCACTGTGGAAGAAGGAAGTCGGCTTTCCATTAATAAGAACTGCAAAGGAAGCAGAAGAAATTGAAGCCCTAATCCAGTGGATCCAAGTGTTCCCAAAACCTATATGCTCCAACACTTTAAAGAGGCGGGTGTTGGTTGTCTTCATGTTGTTAGCTAGAAATATGGTTTACATTAGGCTGGGGAGCTGAGGTTGTGATGGTTGAATGGCCCTCAGAGGCATGATGGCCAAAGGCCAGAACTGGGGCTAGGACTGGCCAACTACTTCATGAGGAGATGGTAGCTGAAATGCGGGAGTTGGATGTTGGCGCTGGGTCTCGGTAACTGGCTCACGGAAGCATGCTGACCAGATTGCTGAATTGGCATTGGAACTGGTGTTGAGTGGCTAGCATATAGAGGTGTCATAGCCATGATACTGGAATTGGAAGCTGGGACTGGAACTGGGGGGCTGGCCTATAGAGGCGTTAAAGCCACGGTGCTGGGACTAGAGGCTGGTACTGGAATTGGGTGGCTAGCCCATGAAGGCATCGAAGCCACGTTGCTGGAACTGACAATCAGTACTGGAGCTGGGTGGCTGTCTTGGGACGGCATTGAAGCCACGGGGCTGGAACAGAGGACTGGACTTGGAGCTGGGTGGTCAGCCTATGGAGGCGTTGAAGCCACATCGCTGGGATTGACAATTGATACTGGAACTTAGTGGCTGGCCTGGAAAGGCATTGAAGCCACAGGGCTGGAACTGAGGACTGGAATTGGAGCTGGGTGGCCGGCATGTGGAGGCATTGAGGCCGTGAGACTGGGACTGGCAATTGATACTAGAGCTGGGTGGCTGGCCTGGAAAGGTGTTGAAGCCACAAGGCTGGAACTGAGGACTGGAACTGGAACTGGAGCTGGGTGGCCAGCCTGTGGAGGTGTTGAGGCCGTGTGGTTGGGACTGGCAATTGATACTGGAGCTGGGTGGCTAGCCTAGAAAGGCGTTGAAGCCACAGAGCTAGAACTGAGGACTGAAATTGGAGCTGGGTGGCTGACCTGTGGAGGTGTTGAGGCTGCGAGGCTGGGACTGGGGACTAGAACTAGGCCTTGTCCAGCCGTTGAGGGAGTAGTGGTCGCCCTCACTGTGGAATGATCTGGAGATAGCCGTCGATAGAATGTTGAAATCGACGGCCCCTGTCGGTGAGGAGTAGAGAAAGAGAAGTATTTTATTTTTTCTCTTTACCAGTCCTACCGCCCTTTCAGATTTTCGCCAAAGCTGGCCCCCTTTAACTTTTTTTGGGATGCCCTTACGGGTTTTCATACCGAGGGGTTACCCGATTTTGCCTGGGGCGCCCTTGCAGGTTTTCACCCCAACTGGGTTGATGGCAATTTTTGCCCCCAGTGGTCCCGTAACGGGAGCCGACTGAGGCCACCGAGGTATCTTTATTACTTTTTTTTCAAACCCCATTTCGATATTATTTATTTATTTTCTTTTGAGGATGTTTGTCCATAGCGGGATGCTGTTGAGGGACACATCCGAAAACTGGAGGGTGTACGTAATTAGGCATGGTTTTACCCTTACCCTTAGGTTTTTATGGGTTCTCGGGCCTGTGAGGCCGAGGGATATGTTGTCCCGGCCAAGTGTGGCAGGGTATACTGGATCAGATGTAGAATACAGGATTATGTGATGGCAGAGATTTGGAGTTGGCTGGAACTGGCTTCTGCTGGCATAGCGGCTGGCATGCCGCGCACCGGTTGGTATCGGCAGGAGACTGGAGCGAGTGATGCAGAGGGAGGCTGGGAGGTGTCGAGCCATCGGCTTGGAACCTTGGGTTGACTACCGATTGATGCGGGGAGATTCCGTAGCCTACTGGAGAGTAGGTAAAGACCACCCTGACTGGTGGGGAGGAGAAGCTTTCCCGTTATCGGCCCTAGCGCCCTTTTGGGTTTTCACCGAAGCTGACCCCCTTTAGCTTTTTTCGACGCACCCTTGCGGGTTTTCACATCTAGGGGTTTCCCAATTTTTCCTGAGGCACCCTTGCGGGTTTCACCTCAGCCGGGTTGTTGGCCTTTTTGCCCCCAATCGCCTCCTTGTAGAGGGGAACGACTGGGTCTACCGGGGCATCTCTATTTTTAGCGCCATTTTGTCAGATAAAACCACTCAGGTTCTGGACAGGCGCGGGAGTCGACACCCAGGGCACTTGAGTCGACTCTAGAAGCCCAGCCAGAACCTGGACTGAAACAGGAGTCGACACCGAAGGCCTCGAGAGCCGACTTCAATTTCAGACAGAAACAGGGTTGGTTCGGGCAGTTGCTGAGAGTCGACTCTCAAGGCCCTGAGAGTCGACCACCACCGAAAAAGCTTTTTGAAAACCCAAATCTGAACCCTGCCTGCTCAAGACTCGATACCCAAGCCGTGAATCCATTATGGCACGCACATAGAGGGTCCAGATGTGCCAAGAAATGTGGGTTTTTATCAGATTCTGTTGTAGCTAATGGAGAAAACTTGGTCGTCAACCTTTTTGCAGAAAAATAGGAGATTTCTCACCGGTTCTCCAACTAGATCCGCAGATATCCAGGGCGCACTTCAAAAATATGAAAAAACATATGGTGGGAAGGAAAAGAGGAGTAGAAGTAGCAAAGTAAAAAGGGGTATGGCTGCTGGAAAGAAAAAGCTCTGCATCTAAGGAGAAGAAGGAGAGGGAAAGGGCCTGTGCGATCGAGATCAGAGAGAAACGAAGGAAGAGCAAGAAAGAACAAGAACTAGAAGCAGCCAAGAAGAAGGGCATCTCCAAGGATAAAGAGGGAGAAAATTCTTGGAGAAGGTTTCCCGATCTAGAAGAAGCCGTTGTAGTTCAAGATCTAAAGAAGGCATCAGATCCGGGCGTCAACTCTCATCCGCAAGCCTCAAGTTGCAGTAGATCTCGGAGTTCTCCTTGAAGAGAACTTGATTTGAGGAATCCAAGCAGCAGGCGATCTTCATCTTTTGATTGAGCCATCTGTAAATTGGGATAACATTTCTAAAACTTGATCTATTTCATGTCTCATAAATTCTATTTTTTATTTTAAATCCTTGTTCAAGCTGTGAGTCAACGTATCAAGCTGTGAGTCAGCGGTCAAGCTGTGTGTCAGGAGTTGTAAGCTGTGTATCAGTGGATTTTGAGGGGTGTGATCCCCTTGTTCTGGTGCTCGGCACTCGGGAAGCCTCACTTGGTTTGAGTGGGGGATGGACGTAGGTCTCTAGATAGAGACCGAACCACCTTAAAATTTGGTGTCTCCTTGTGATCGTTGGCTTGGCATTGGCGGTAGATGCATGCTTAGGGATGTCTATCTATTCATTGGTTTTTCCATGCACACAATTAGGAGTTTGATTTAATTTTCGCATAAGTCATGATTTATTTTAAGGCCGATCTATTCACCCCCCCTCTAGATCGCCATTCCACATCCAACACGGGGTGGCCCAGGCTTACTGGGGGGTCATTGTAGAACCCACTTGATATGCTGGAACCGCAGGTCGGCCCATGGTTTGCTGTAGAAGGGTTGGAATATCCGCGCCCACAAGGTGTTCGGGAAAATACCCGGCACGCGTGTGTGAGCCATATATGGGTATTGCGGGCCTCCAAAACCTGTGGTTGACTTAGTTGGGTCTCCCTTTGACCTTGGAGGGTCGAAAGAAGGGATCCCGGGGCAGGCCCCTGGGCTTTTCGCTTAGTGCCACATGGTGTGGCTTGGAGTCGGGGCTCCCCCGGGTTGGCCTGGGCTGTCGTGTGAAGCCCAGGTAAATCCCACAACTAAGTGGTTGGGAATAGTCCTGGTTAGTTGCTGGCGTAACCGTACATCACAGCTAGCTAGTTACGGCCCTTGGCCGGCCCCACAGAGTTATAGAAAGGGTTAGGTGGCCCATGCCTTAAGGGTGTTCGGGAAAATTCCTGAACCCTTGTCCTTGTCATGTTGCTGGAAAATTATCTGGGTATAACAAATGCCCCCCACGGGGCATACGTCGGAGGCGGAGATGAGGGCGTACGGCCCGTGAACCCCTTTTTCTGAGTTGTTGTAGCTGTATTTTGACACTTCATGTGCCTTTTGTTTGTTGCATTGTATATGTTACTTTCTGGTGTGCTGATCATTTTTTCGTCATTTCTGGTAGACTGCACACCACGACTCTGGCAGACGACTAGCGGTGGATCACAGGAGCTCTCATAGCCATTCATTGAAGATATTGGATGCACTATTTGGCCGAGGTGAGCTCCCACAAGCCCTCTTCACGTCCCAAAAAGGATTAGGCCATTCGGACACCGGAGCATCCTATTCTGGCAGTTCAGCCCAGAGAGGGCAGACTGCTCATCTGTTCATCGCGTCCAGCTCCAGCCTCGGTTGGGATCTCCGTTAGTTTTAGTACAAAGCCAATGTCTATGGTGGCTTTGGTACCAGTCCCATCTCCATCAGAGCGTGGAGGAGTTTGTGGTGAGTTCGGCATCAGCTTGCTACTGTCTTGAGACAGACAGGGTCCATGACCAGAGACGGAGTACAGAGGCACCCACGGTTAGCTCGGCAAGATTCCTTATCAGAATTTCAGTTGAGGTCAACCCCACAAGCCCTCTACACGTCCCATAATGAACAAAGTCATTCACCCACTAGTGCACCCCATTCTGGCTATCTTCCCCAGTTAGCGCAGGCTATCCCTGCCAGTTTCAGATCTGACCACCACCTGTTTATCTATCTGTTACATTCTCCTTTGATCTCACACAAGGTTCTCATTTCCTCCTGTGCGAAGAGGACTCGACCATGGTCGCGTCGGTGCCAGCCTCGTCCCCATCGGAGCTTGGAGGCATCTGCAGTGCCATCTTCTTCAGGCTACTGCAACCCTGAGTCAGACGGGGCCAAATCGGAACAGCCCAGATCCTAGAGCTGGCACGACTTCATCCCATCCCCGACCGGACCCAAAATTACCCAGTGCATTCCTTGGCTAGTTAGGCTCATTTTGGCACTAGTCCCACCTCCATTAGAGATCAGATGAGCTCGTGACAGCTCCGACACCCGACTACTATCCGCCAGGCCCAGTTTGCCCAGAACAGGACTAGCTCGAGTCTTCGACCCACTTCGACTTCCAACGGAGTCTGGACGGCCTGCCAGACTTACGGGACGGTCCAAGTCTATCATGGGAGTGAACAACATTAGCCTGGCTTCCAGCAGCTCTCGGAGGCACCCGTAGCACCTTTGGCTTTGACTTGCTGTCCCTGCAGGACCTGACCGGACAGATTCGGTCCCCCCCCTTCGCTTGGCTGGCTGAAGGCCCCTCCCTACGTAGAGGTAGTGTTTGCATGTAATATTATTTTACCCCACCCCACGATCACCCTCCTATGTGAGGTGTAGTATTGTAACCATAGGTCACTAATCAAGCTTCATCGGTGTGGCGTGCGAGGAATCCTATGCTTCCCCGCTCGCCATCGTCTCCGGTCGGAGTCAGCTTCATCAAGCCGGCTAGGTGAGCCCCTATCCCTCCTGGTTATTTCTATCATCCCGTATCATTTCTGAGCTCCGCCGATGAGGAAGAGAGCACCCATCCTTGGCTGACCCAACACATTGAGTGGCCATCGCGAAAAGAGAGCATGAGCGATACCCGTGCCCGCCAAGGCACGTGATCTGCCCCGTCACCACGGGAGCCTTCAAACCTATGGGTGGGATCCCCAATCAGCATTACCCTACCCCAACCAGCAAGGGTCTGGTCCCTGGACTCGACCTACCATCCCCGAGTCACCCCGGGAGAGGGCATGTACCGTGTGTGCTTGCCGCTGAAATCGGGTATGGATCCTCACTAGGATGCTTGCGCGTCTAGGTCCGAGGGTTCAATATTATTTCTCTGTTTCCCCTGTAGCTGTCCCACATCAATGGGTATCAGAGCAAGTCATTGACTTGTTCTCACAAGTCAAGTCCTACAACATGCTTGGATTAGAGTCATCATCGTGCCACCTCATGCATTATCACTTCCCAATTAGAATGGCTACCTTGTACCAGTCACATCCTACTTCTTCGCCTTTCCCAATGGATCCCAAACCCCATGGAAGCCCCGCTGCCTACAAGGTTGACCACAACAACTCCATCATGAAGGCCATGCCTGACATTGACATACGACAGATAAAATCTTGGACTTTGAACCATGTAACAACTCTTTCTGGTCAGACTTTTGGTCATCTCTAGTACATGTACTTGCAAAAATACACCTGTTCTGAGTAGTAAAGGGAGGTGAAATGGAGGTGGGAGGCTCCAGGGATGGTGATGTAATGGAAGATGTTAAAGAAAGGGTGAGTGGAGATGAAGGTTCGAACACGTCGAGCTTTCCCCTTCACTTGGAACCAGTCGGGGTCAACTCGAGTGCAAAAGGAGATGAATCCTGCTCAAGATTAGCCAGGGGTAAGGGTGAAGGGTTAAGTAGTAGAGTAGGAGTGGTTGGGTTAGGGATTAAAGCTATAGTGAGGGGCCGAGGTGGCGGTAATGGGAGGTCAATTGTAGAAGGTTCATTGGTGAGTTTGGCGGGGATTAATGGCATAGAGGCTAATGCTATAATGGGTGGATATTTAGTGGAGGATTCGGCGGAGGCTGGTGGAGTGGAAGCTAATGGTGCAACGATAAACTCAGATGGGTTGGCAAAAGGGTAAGTGGATGTTGACGGTGTGGAGGTTGGAGGTGTAATGGTTTGAGGTTTAGTACGTTGAAAGCGTCGAATGGGACGAGCGGTGTTAGGGGTTTGAGAAGTCTCATGATGCACTGGCATGGGTGATTGTAGTATCGACCCATCGTCATAACACCAATAAGACTCAGAAACGAGGGTTAGTTCGGGGATGGTGGCATCGTCCTGAGCAGGGGCATCGTCGGGTGGTAGCGGAGGGAGTGGAAAGCGAAGGAAACTCGGAAGGGGTGGTTGCGGACCTTCTTCATCACATGCCATACTTGGTTCCTTGAATGCCGACTCCTCATAATCGGGCTCAAGTGGATGCCATAATGGTGGCATAGCAATGGGTGGTGGAATATAATGGTGTTGCATATGTGAAGGTGGAGGGCTATGTTGATGAATGGGGTAAATGGGTGAAGGGCGGACGACGTGCACTTGGTTGTCGCAATCTATCGGCCCTTGCTCGCTTGAACTGCCAATGCCATAGTCATCTCTCCCATCCTTCCAATCTTTCTCCATCTTTGTAATATCGTTCAGAGCGGCATGAAGAGGATTGACTGAAGAAGAAGATGGAGGAGGAGCGGGCCACTGGCTTGTAACGCTCTTTATTTGTTCTCCCAATAAAGCAACTTTATCAGCGAGGATCTGCTGGAGAGGTGTAGCCTGAGTAATGGAGGGTTGGCATGCTGGGCTTGTATAAGATGGCCGTGAAAAGGAGTTAACGGGTTGCCCCAAAGAAGGACCCGATAGGGCTAGGTTACAAGGGGTGAATGGGCCTTGGGGCCGTGAAGGAGGGGGAATAGAAGGATGTGGTTGATGGACTACCTGAGGAGGAGTATGGACACGAAAGGGAGATGGGTGATGGGCCACCCGAGGGGGATGAAGTGGAAGAGGAGGCGGGTGATGGGCCATCCGACCGAGAATATGAGCATGAGATGTAGGCGGGTGATGGGCCACCTACATGGAATCAGAAGCAGGAGGAGAGGAATGAAGAGGCGGGTGATGGGCCACCCAAATGGAAGTAGAAGAAGGATGAGGGGGATGAGATGTCCCCTCAACAATGGCCTTAAGGGCCTAGATCTGTTGAGGGGTGAGATGATCTATGGCACACAAGATCTGGGAGACCTTCTCGTCGTCGGGAGGAGACGGTCCCAAGGAGGTAGCGGCTCGCAATCGGTGCGAGGGGCCACAAGACTGAGAGTCACCCTGGGGTTGGGCAATTCCATGAGGGTGAAAATGCGGTCCCTTGAACAACTTGTGGTGAAGATTATGAGATTGAGAATTATAAGATGTGTTTGGTTGCTCATTCTCATAATTACGTGTTGGATTAACCATGTTACTTTGATTATTCAACTGAGACATTGTGCAAACAAACAATAGTTCAGCCAAGACAATTTAGCAGAAGTGTCAATGACATGGAATGTTCATGCTTAGAAATTTTCTTTCATTTCCCCCAAAGTGTGAATTACATTATCATTAACAACGTGTATGCAATCCGCTCAAGGTAGGAACCTAGTTACAATGTGATTTGCTCCGATGTCAACTAGGTAAACTTCTCTCACCACATTTTGGGCCAACTATTCCCTGGGAACTTCAATGTACAATCTGCCCGGCGTCCGTGAAGGAATCCACGGGTGCGAGGACTTATGGAGGCCTCGGACAAAGAAATCCCGGTCCAAAGAGATGGAATGCTCAATGGAGGGTTCTTTCAAATCCGAGAGGGTGTAGGGAATCCTAAGAGCGTGGAGAGAGGAGGTCTCTCAAACCGAGCATGCTATAAATGCTAATGCAAAATCTAAGCTAAATGTACAGAATGACAAGAGAATAATGCAATGAATGAATATAATGCAGCGTGCAGAAAGGATGCAAAATGTAAATAGATAGGATGATGAACAGGAACCCGTCAAATGATATGGCAGCGATACCCTCGGGTTGTGACTCAGTAGAACGCGGTGCTCTCTGAGGGCACGATAATGATCGCTGTCAGAGAACACACCGCGTCTCCTGAAAGTCCAAATGACCCTCAACAGAATACAGATACAAGCAATCACATGATATGACGCTGACAGAAGAGAGCCGAAATACCACGGTCATATCCAACGCCACGTCAATAGAAGTGTCCCTGGGTACAATCGCGATCCAAACAGAGAGAACAATGCTAGATAGATCACACACACATGAACCAATCAGCAAGCAAGCAGGCAAAGGAAAGGACATGATGGGCACAAAGGGTCCCACCGTGATCACCAATTGATGTAGATGTCAAAAATCACCAAAATCATGATAGAATAAATAGAAGTCACAATATATATAGCATGAATAATGTGACTAAACTGGGGAAGAACACATGAAATATGATTAAATTAAATCGTGATTGCCACTGAAGCCTATAGCATGTCAGGGATGATGAGCAATTAACAAGAGGACACGCTACTTACCTCAGAATTTGAAAGAAAAGCCCCTAGTTGATAACGCGACGTACGTGTAGAGCACGTTCTATGGAACACGGTGGAAGCTGGCATCGCGTTCTCAGGAATGCGGGGTAAGAAAGCATCACTGATGTGACACAGGTGGTGGGTGAATGCAGCAAGTAAGTGTGTTCCCTCGGACCTAATTCACAAACACAATTGCAAGACTTGAGATTGCCAAAAATCGCCGGTCCACTGCGCGCACTCGCTTCTCATGGTGACTCGATGATGCCGAGTCGAGGTGGTGGGGCAAGACCCTTACTAGTAGAGGGCCAACAGGGCTATGGTTTTCCTCCCAAAGGTACGATGCCGATAATCAAGGGGCTGGCTAGGTGCCTAGGGGGCACTGGGTCACTCTCTCTCCATACAGCCCACAATGACCGCACATATGCTGAATACTTAGGGGTTGAGCACTCTCTCACCGACTAGCTGAATAGTTTTGCAAATATTAAAGGAACAAACACTGAGGGGAGCAAGGGCTGGAGCTTACTTGGTTGGTTTGAGAAAACCAACCCTATTTGGTGATGAGGGCGAGCGGGGAAGTGTGGGTTCCCCGCACACTTCGTTGATCGGAGCTTCACCCTGCTAGATATTATACAAGCACTACGCCTCGCACAGGAGGGGGACCTCAGGGTGGGGAGAAGTGGAGTACAAACAAACACTACCTCCACATAGGGAGGGGCGGTAAGTCGGCCAGGCGGGGAGGGGAGTGAAGCTAGGACGACGCCGGGTGGACGCTTCTTCAGTTCTGTCCAGGTCTGGAACAGCCAGGCAGGGAGTCACTGTTGATGCTGCCATGGGTTGTACCGGACTCGGAAGATGCCGAAACTAGTGCCAATCCTTTGCTGACTGACCCAGGAAAGCGCCTGAATTTTTGTGGGATCGTCTGGCATCATCGCTGGTCATGGCAGACTCTGGACCTGGACCTTTATGCTATGGCTCGAGCTGGACCCAAGGTACTATAGTGGATGGAAGAAGTCGCCACGGCCACTCCTGAAGTTCAAACGAGATGGGATCAAGACGAGTGCGTCCGTAATCAAGTCCTCTTCGAGCAGCAACTAGGAAGGATACCAGAGGAGGTCGGGGCAGAGAGATATGTCTAGAAGAGTGGGAGGGGGTCTGGACGGATCTTGACTGACCTGATCTGTGGCCTTGGGGTAGAAAAAATGGAACGGGCTGCTCTGAGCTTCAATCGGTGCCCCGCTTAATGCGTTGGATAGGAGACTGGTGGGACTCCACTCTGGCTAAACTGTGTGAGAAGGGGAGCTGTGGTGTGGTCACAGGAGTTCTGTAAGTAGCTTCTGGTTGCAGGCCAGACTGGGTCTGCGTAGTCCGTGGGGAACGGCTCTCCCGGGCAGCTCCGAATCGGATTGAGACGGGACCACCTCACCTGCGAAGTAGCTTTAAAGATCTTTCTAGCATTATAGGATGGGCCACCAGAAAATACGTGATGCAATCGTGACAGCCTCTGCAACCTCGTGGTACTCTACTGCTATAGATTCCTGACTGGTAGTAGAGGGAGATGGGAATCAAATGGCGGGGAATGGAGGGGCTGACGAAAATGAGAGAGGGTGAGAGAAGTCCACAGACAGTGAAAGGAAGATAGGCGGGAGAAAGAGAAGGGGGAAGAGAAAAATAACACAGTGAATGGGGGAGAGAGATTTAACACTACAAATATTCAAACATAAATTTCATTCCAATAGTCAACATTACATCTAATGAGCATTGTAGAAATGAAGAGTAGTAAACATAAAGAAGAAGAGAATTGCAGCCGATGGTGGGAAGTGCTGCGGGGGTGGCCTCCTGTAGACGGGCGACAGTGGTCTTCAGCCTCTTCTCAGATCAGCAGAAGGAAAAGGACATCGATGCTCTCTTGGATAGCTGGGGTAGCTGAGGCATTGATGCGCTGGGAGGAGAAGGAGGAAAGGAGTGAGCAAGGGGGAGAGAAAGAGGGAGAAATGGTGCTCTGTTTGGAACAGAGCAACCGGGGTGCATGTGTGACAGTGTGTGTGGGGGTGTGTGTGTGGGTGTGAAGAGTGAAGCAGAGAGAGGAGAGATGGATGAGAAGACAGAGAGGGAGAGAAGAGAATGGGAGAAAGAGAGAGGAAGAGAGAGGGCACAGAAAAGAGAGAGAGAGAGGGAGAGAGAGCTACATAGAGGAGATGAGGCCGCCGATGTGAAGAGGTGTGGGTGTGGTGTATGTGAGCAAAAGAGAGTGAGAGGATAGGAGCAGAGAAGAGACGAAATGGAGAGGGGAGAGGAAGAAAGGCCGTGGGTGGTGCTACATGCATGTGTGTGTAGAAGGGGACCCAGAGGGACAGAATATAGATGTGAAGAGGGAAAGTGTATAATGGTGCGTGTGTGGTGTGTGTGTGCGTGTGGTGGAGAGGAAGAGAGGGAGATAGGCAGCTGCAGTGTGTGTGCGTGTAGGGTGTGTGCGTGTGCAGAAGGGAAGAGAGAGTAGCAGAGGAGAGGGAGAGGAGGAGGAGAAGGAAGGGGGATCACTGGCCACAATTGACAGAGGAGAGGAGGGGGAGTGAGAGGGAGAAGAGACGAGAGAGGACTTGAGGGAGGTGAGGAAACTACATTGCGAGTGTGTGTGGGGGTGCGTGAGAGGGCGAGAGATGATAGGAAACCTAAGAGAGAGGGTGGGATGAGAAGGGACAGAAGAGGCTGTGGTGCCCCTGTTCAAAATAGGGGCATCGAACGGGGGGTGAGTGAAATGTAAGAAGAAGAAGGAGAGAGGAGGGGAAGGAGGGAAAAGAAGAGGAAGGGAAAGAAGAAGTGAAGAGAAGGCACCAGAGGGGAGAAAGGAGAAGAGGGAGATGAGCAAAGAGTGGAATCGGAAGGAAGAAGAAGAGGTGAAGAGGAGAAGGGGGAGAGGGGAAGGAGAGAACCCGCAAGGGGGGGGGAGAGGAGAGTCTTCAGAAGAAGGAGAGGCCGCCAGTTTTATAGGAGCCTACTACCGTGTGCTGTCGCGTTCTCCTAGAGTTTGCCAACTCCTTATGCGATCACCTGGTCTCTGCCATCTACACCATCTTGCGTGCTGCTACTACATGTTGGTTGTCGTATCCCCCTAGAGCTCATTGGCTCCCCATGCGCTGGCCTGGTTTCCCATTGAAGCCCTCAAATCTTGCTCCACCATTGACTACCATGCATGCCATTTGCATGCCTGCGTATGGATCTTGCCAGCTCCCCATGCTACGAGACATCTGCCAACGAAGCTATCACTGCTGCCTAGATCTCACCCTGCCATCGCCTGAGCATGGATCTCACTGGCTCCCCATGTGGCCACTCCGCCTCGCTCGGCTTCCATGCGTGCCCAGCTGAGAAGGCCCATGCTGCAATTTGTCTGCACACGCGGGAGAGGGGGAATGCTACTATTCACAAGGTTTTGAAAAACATGAAAAAAATTATGCAAGAGCCTCTCAAGCAAAAAGATTCACAATGAATATATGTTTAACCTTTTGCTCTCCCACTATTTGTTCTCACAAAAAGAATTTTTGTGACAATTCATTTTATGCAAAAGGAAATGATCATAGAAAAATCTTATCTTTCGTTGCTCGAAACTTTGGGTGACATGTTCTTTGCCCTCATGTCTTCTCAAGCCATTCAACTCCCCCCTCAAAGGGATTGGGTCCACCCCAATGTCGATACCTCCAAGTACTATCCATATCATCAAGCTCCTGGGCTTGACATTTACAATTGCTTCTAATTCTGGGACTGGGTGTATGACATGAATGATGAGAGGGGGATCAACTAGTCCAATGTCAAGCTGGCCATCACTAATCTCAAGAAACCTAATCGAGACCTTAGCATTGTGCAAAACCCTCTACCTGCTCATCAACCAAACAAGGATCCCTCAAGCTCAAAGCAAAATGAGAGGGTGAACACCGTGATTGGGTTGGAACCCCGCGTTCTCAAAAGTACCCAAATGTGGGGTATCGAAGGTTTTCTCAGATGGTACGGGAAGTTTGAAGTGGAAGCCAATGAGCCATGGGCCGAAGTCAATATGTTCGCCTAGGGGACTCAGCCCTGGACATTGATCTCACCTCCTTGCCAACCCTCAACCACCACCCAAGGTCATCTCACCTTGATCACTCCTCCTCAGCCAACATTGCAAGAATCCACCATCTCCCAGGTTGTTCGGTCAGTGCAAGAGCACCCCTTGGTCCTTTTACGACCTCATCAGCCCAAGCCGGTCTCTCCTCCTGCTCCGGTTGAAGAATTGACTTCTCTCTCATTCATCTTTGGATCCCCTGCTCCTTTGTAATTGATTCACCCAAAAACTTCAGAGTCAGAGGACCCAAAAGAAGCCACAGTCAATGTCACCCTCTTCAATCGCATTATCCCCCCATCTCAAAGGCAATCTCAGCCCGAAGAGGTGGTCAATTCCCAAGTTCCCCCTGCAGAGTATGGCATCCTCCAACATCTGGGCAGAACACTGGCCAAAGTGTCCATTTTGGAGCTCATCAAGAATTCCCCCTCACATCAATCTACTCTACTATAATTCCTCCAAAAGATCACAGCCAATGAAGACCTTCCGACAAGTGGTGTATCTGATGCCATCATGGCCCTCACCCATGGGCCTTCCATATCTTTTTCCGACAAAGATCTCGCTCCACCCGAGAGTCTGTCACTCCCATTGTGCCTCACTGTCACCCTCAATGGAGTCAAGGTTGATTCCACCCTGATTGACATGGGAGCATCCATAATTGTCTGTCCCATGAAGACCATCCAAAAGATTGGTCTACAAGAAGAGAACCTAGAAGAGGTGTGCACCACCATCTCAGCCTATGACAACTCAAGGTGGTGTGCGAAAGGCAAGGTGACCTTGCAACTTGGCTTAGGTCCTGTGGTCATGTCTTCAGACTTCTTCGTCCTTGACGTTGACCCAGCGTACAAAGCCATCTTAGGACGGCCGTGGATTGAGCAGACTCTGGGGATCCTGTCAACGGCCCACCAATGTTTCAAATTTTGTTACAATGGTAGGGTGATCAAAATCAAGAGTATCACGTTGGTGAAAATTTTCAATGCCATCACTTCCAAACAGATCCCCTTCATGACCATCCTGGACAAGGGTAAGAAACCGGTCCTCTCTATAGCAGGTGCCGTAGGGCCCTCCTCCCTATGTCCATCAAATTCTCCTACTCTTCCTCGGTCAATCACTCACTCCAACATCCCGTTCGGAAAAGGATGGAAAATCTTGGCTAGGATTGGTTTCACCATGGGTAGAGGTCTGGGACAGCATGAGCAAGGTCCTACTCGCAAGACGAGACTCAAGGTTTCCAAAGGCCGCACAAGTCTAGGTTACTCCACTGAAAAGGCATCTAAGACCACTCAAGCTAGAGGTCTAATTTATGATTGCTTTGTAAAATGTAGCCAGGAACTCGGTAGGAGCCGAGAGAAAGTCTTGAAATTCCTTAAGAAGAAGTTCCCCCAAATCTCTAGCTCGAAGAGGACTTTGGGCTTCTTTTCTTGTTCCACCTAGATAAACCTCCCGATGATGCCTCTCTTATAGGCACATTTCTTGCAGTCTTATGAATATCGTCCTCCTTAATCCTCAACTGATGATATCCTGACCTGAGGTCAATTTTTGAAAAATATTTAGGTCTTCTTTGGTCCTTGACTTCACCAAAATATCAACCATATAAGCTTCCATGTAAACATGTATCATATTATGGAATATAGTCATCATTGCCCTTTGATAGGTGGTGACTATGTTCTTCAATCCAAATGACATTACCACATAGCAATACGTGCCCCAAGATGTGGTGAAGGACGTTTTCTCTTGATCTTCTAGAGCGAGCCGGATTTGGTTGTAGCCTGAATAACCATCCATCAATGATAAAGCTTCATACCTGGCTATGTTATCCACTAGCACATCTATGTGAGGCAGCGAAAAATCATCCTTGGGACATGCCTTGTTTAGATCCTTGAAATCAATACAAATTCACACCGTTCCATCCTTCTTGATGACAAGGACTATGTTCGCCACCCACTGAGGATATAGAACAACTCTAATAAGCCTGGCCTTATGTAATTTATCAACCTCTTCCTTTATCCTTAAGGCCATGTGGGGGTGAAATCTCCTTAATTTTCATTTCACGGGTTTCGCCCTTGGCTTAAGCACAAGTTGATGTTCCACCAAGGAGGGGTGAAGACTCGGCATGTCCTCATATGACCAGGCAAAAGAATCGCTATACTCTCTTAAAACCTTGATCAATTCCTCTTCAACTTCTGGACGGAGATTAGCAGTAATGATAATGGGCCTGGGGTTCTCATTAGTTCCAAGATTAATTTCCTTTGTAGGTTCATCCACTGCCGATGACGGTTCGTCAAACCTCTTTAAACCATGCACATATAAATCTGTAATGCCATCTACAACGCTATCCTCAAGATCCATTGGGTCTTTCTCATCCACGACTTCATAGACTCCTAATCCATCGTCGCTCCACACCCTGTCTGGCTCCTCATCTTCGTCTAGCACAATCACTGTTGCTACGAACTCTGGGCACTTGAGAAGAGCATGACATTACTGAGCTAAGTCCTGCAAAAACCTAGAAGGGATGGATTTGGAATGACACACTGGCGGGCGCGCCTCAGGCGTGGAAGGGCTAGACGCACTAGAACAGCACCCTACTTCTCTAGACCTGATAGACTCTACTTCCCTAGACTCAACGGACCCTAAATCTAACCTAGGAGAAAGAAAATCTAGTGGATGGGAAGCAGCAGGGGCCTCATGCCCCTAGGAGGAAGACGGATAGAACACAGCATAATCTTCCACTGAAACCTTCATTTTAAAATTGGCATTTTTTTTAGAGCTCAGTGGAGATCATGCAACAAGAAGGAGAGGAGGATGGAGGAGGAAGCGCGAGAGGATAGATAGATGGGCAGAACAGATCGAGGAAGGGATCAGATGAAGAGAAGAAAGGAGCAGAGAGATCAATGGGCGGGTAGTGCCCACAATCACAGACCTTGATGATGAGAAAATTAGTTGGATTCTGGAATAGCAAGGGGTCGACCAAAATGGGAGGTGAGCATGACACGAAGTCCAGCTTTCACCATAATGAGAACAGGCGGGAAGGAGACCAAGTAAGACAATAGGTGAGCTCCCCCTCTCCCGTGAATGGTAAGCCGACTTGCCTGGCAAGTACTGCGCAAGCTACACCTTCGGGTTTCTCTGGTAGCCTTCTTCATAAGAACAATCTTGAAAAAGCTTGACTAAAGTCCTCCATGTAATCAACACGCCCCCTAAGCAGCAATGGCAGGCCAGCAACAGTACAAGTTGTATCTTCTTTCTCGAGCTGACTTGGTGGTGCCTTTAAAGTAGCTGGCTGGAGAGGGCCCTTGATAAAGTGCTGACAGTAGTCCGAAGTCAATGGCCCCGAGTCTCCCAGAACTGATAATGAGGACTCTCGGTAACCGAGGCCCCTCCTTCTCATTTTTCTGCCCCTGGGCAGGCCCATTGTATGCCCACCCGTGGAGGTGCCCATTACCATCGCCCTGACACTATGGGTGATTTTGACCCTAAATTCCAAATTAGGGCTAACCCAATTTTTTATTTGGGCTTCTTTCTGAAGATAAAGTTGCTAGAAATGTAGTTTTCTACAGGATACTTATTTTTTTATATGTTCATTAAAAATTTTAAAATTTGGGTCGAGAAGATAATTAAATTAATTTTATTTTATTCCTTATTTAAACTCGAGATGCTACACTTGAGGCGACCGAATGGTGCAGGCACCACCTATGACTGGAGTGGCCAGGCACTGTTGAGATAGGGGTGGCTGATCATCGTTGAGACTGGAGCGGTCAAATGGCGTGAATATCGCCATGACTGGAACGACCAAGAGCCGTTGAGATTGGAATTGTTGGGTGCCGTGGGCACCGATGTGACTAGGGCGGTCGAGGCCGTAGATGTCACTGTGATTGGAGTAATTAGGTGCCATTGAAACTGGGAGAGGTGGGTACCTTGGACACTATCACTAGAATGATCAGGCACCATGAACACCGCTGAGGCTGGAGTGGCTGAGCGTCACTGGGGCTAAAGTAGCCGAGCATCATCTGGGCTGAGCAGTCAGGTGCCAGGGGCACTGTTGTGGCTAGAGTAGCTGGGCAGTCGGGTGCCATTGGAACCGACGTGACTAGGGTTGTTGAGCGTCGTTGGGGCTAGAGTAGCCCAGCGCCTTCTAGACTCGATAGTCGGGTGCTGGGGGCACTGTTATGACTGGACTAGTTTGGTAGTTGGGTGTCACGGGCCCCGACGTGACTAAAGTAGCTCAGCATTGGGCTGCCATAGGAACCGATGTGACTGGAGTAGTTGAGCAGTCTGGTGTCACGGGCCCCGACATGACTGAAGTAGTTGGGCAGTCGGGTGTCGTAGGCACTGATGTGACTACAGTAGTTGAGCGGTTGGGTGCTACGAGCCCCGACATGACTAGAGTAGCTGGGTAAGCGGGTGCTGTAGGCACCGATGTGATTGAGAGGGCTGGGCACAGTGAGATCCTAGAGGTCAGGCACGTCTGGACTGGCAGTGGTGGTTAGGCACATCTGGACTGGCAGTCAGGTGCTGGGGCACCGTTGTAACTGAAGGACCTAGATGCCGTGAGACCCTGAGGGTCGGGCATGTTTAAGATTGGTAGTTGGGTGCCGGGGCATCGTTGTGACTGAAGGGACTGGGTGCCATAAGACCCTAGCGATCAAGCGCGTCTGAGACTAGCAGTCGAGTGCCAAGGGCATTGTTGTGATTGAAAGAGCTGGACGCTGTGAGACCTCGATGGTCATGTTCGGGGCCCATTCGTAGAGGTAGGGCCTTGACACTTCATCTTACATTAGGACTCGTGAAGTGTGCTCATTGTCTGGGTAATTGCATTTGAGGCACACTCATCGAGGTGACATTTGGGCAACACACGATCATCGAGGTAGTGATCAGGCAGGGTACTCTCATTTAGCAACATCCGAGTAGTACACGATCATCGAGGTGAGGACTAAGCAAGGTGCTTTATCAAAGTGACATCCAGGCAGTGCATGAACATTGTGGCAGATACAGGGTAAGGTGCTTTC
The DNA here is from genome assembly GCA_024336825.1 of Amorphophallus titanum. NCBI lineage: Eukaryota > Viridiplantae > Streptophyta > Magnoliopsida > Alismatales > Araceae > Amorphophallus > Amorphophallus titanum. The sequence goes on along the minus strand of JANBPO010001959.1, from coordinate 554,833 downwards.
CTTTAAAGCAGCATCAGGGTAGTGCATGATTATCGAGATAGAGCCCGGGTAGGGTGCTTTCATCAAGCAACATCAAGGTAGTGCATGATTATCGAGGTAGAGCCTGAGTAGGGTGCCTCCATCAAGTAGCATCAAAGTAGTGCATGATTATTGGGGTAGAGCCTAGGCAGGGTGCTTTCATCAAGCAGCATCAGGGTAATGCATGATTATCAAGGTAGAGCCTAGGCAGGGTGCTTCCATGAAGCAGCATCATGGCAATACGCGATCGTCAAATGACATCCAGATAGGGCGCACTCATCAAAGTACGAACAATCTTTGAGAAGGTTTGTGTTTTTGCTGAATGCCGTATGAGGGATAATCATGCGACATGCCCTGGGCATGAGCCTAGAAAACACAAAACCAGCCAACAAAGTCCTTCACATGCTATTCGTAGTCCCGGGGATGAGCCGGCCACTCCTTCAAGGCCACCATGCCAACCTTCCGCTGCTCAAGTTACACCCCTCCAACAAGTACTCGCTGATAAAGTTACTTCATTGGAGGAACAACTAAAGAGGGTTACGAGCCCGTGGCCCGCTTCTTCTCCTCCTTCTCCAGTCAATCCTCTTCACGCCATCCTGAACAACATTACGAAGATGGAAAAGGATTGGAAGGAGAGGAGAGATGACTATGGCATCAATAGTTCAGGTGAGCAAGAGCTGACCGATTTCAACGATCAAGTGGACATCGTCTGCCCCCCACCCATTCACCCCATTCATCAATAAGGCCCTTCGCCTCCGCAACCATATACACAAAATCCTCCATGACACCATTCCATGTCATCACCCATTCATACGCCTCCACTATGGCGTCCACTTGAGCGTGACAATGAAGATCCGGCATGCGAGCAATTGAAGTCAGCACGTGATGAAGAAGCTCCGCAAGGACCCATTCCGAGTTTCCTTTATTTTTCTCTCCCTCCACTACCACCAGATGAATCCCCTGCTCAGGACGATGCCACCGCCCCCGAACCAACCCCCATTTTTGAGACTTATTGGTGTTATAATAATGGGTCGATACTCCAATCACCCGCACCAGCACATCAGGAGTCTTCTCCAACCCCTAACACCTCTCGCCCCATCCGGCATTTCCTACGCACCAAACTTCTAACTAAACCTCCACCGGCTATACCATCAACTTCCAGTCCACCGACCACCGCCAAACTATCCTCTAAATCTCCACCAATTATGCCTTCATCAACTTCCACTCCACCGGCCTCCACTGAGCCCACTACCAAACCTTCTCCAATCAACCTCCCATTGCAGCCACCTCAGCCCTCCACTATACCTATAACACCGAAACCAACTTTGCCTATTCCTCCACCTATCCCTTCACCCAAACCTGCGACAGATCTCGAGCAGGGTCCACCCCTTTTTGCACTCGAGCCAGTCCCGTCTACTTCTGAGCACGAGGAGAAGCTCGACATGTTTGAATCCCTAATCGCCCTTCCTCTAACACTTCTTATTAAGCCTACCGCTTCCACTCCGCCTTCCACCTCTGATCGAAGTGGGTGTGTTGTTGCAAATGCATGTGCTGAAGGAGCTACTTAAGAGCGAGACAAGAAGGGTTTGGCGATGGTTATCTACCATGTGCCGAGCATGATTGAAAAGTCTCCACAAGTGCTTACTGAAGAAGAATGCCAAGAATTGATGCCATGCTGGCCTAAGGATAGAATCATCAAAGTTATTCTACTCATTGGGCGTGACACATTCAAGGCTCTCATTACCCCTTGTTCTATTATAGTGCAAGTTTCCAATCAAGAGAAGGGGTTCTCCTCAAATATTATAATGACATATGCTTCTGCTGAGGAGATGACGAAGTCTATACTCACGCGAAGGGCAGGGCACCCCTTGTTGGAAGTCCCCAACATCAGGTCTACTTCATATTTGCGTCCACACAAGGGGCAGACAGTTGCGCTAACACATTTGCTCAAGTTCTTCACACTGAAAGGGGAGCCCCCATGGGCTGATGTTTTGAATCTGTCAAGGGTCCTTACATAAGAAACTTGCTATAACAAGAGTGCTCCCCCATACGTGGGTCTCTTCAATGCTCTCCATGTTTGTTTCACAACAAATGATGCCGCAAACACCAAAGACGAAGGGACAATGGTTTTACCAAATATTCACCCAAGAAGGGCAAAGCCCTTTGCACGGTGGGCTCGTTATATGAAGAGATGTCTAAGAATAAGAAGCCGAGTTAAGCCATCGCATCATCAGATGGTATTTGCCAAGAAGAAAAGCAGGCTTAAAGCCTGAGAAGTGTGTGGTGGGCACCTAGTTAGGCTACCTTCCTCTTGTTCCATTCCATCCTCGTTCATTTTGATAAGCTCCTCTCCTTGGGTCATCTACCTTCCCTCTCCTAAGGCAGTTCTCTCATCCTTCTTAAATCATATTCTTCTTTGATATTCAATAGAGAAGTCAAAATCCTTTAAGTACTCCAGCCATCTTCTCTGCCTCATGTTCAACTCTTTCTGAGAAAATAAATACTTTAGGATCTTATGATCTGAGTACACCGTAAAAGTTTCTCCATATAGGCAGTGCCTCCAAATCTTCAGAGCAAATACAACAACTGTTAACTCCAGGTCCAGGGTAATTCTCTTCATGCTTCCTCAACTGCCTGGAGGAATAAGCTATCACTCTCCCTCGTTGCATCAATACACAACCTAAGCCGATTCCTGAAGCATCGGTATATACTTCAAAACCTCCTTCTCCATAAGGCAAAGCCAAAACTGGGGCAGTGGTCAAACACTCCTTCAAAGTTTGAAAACTTTTCTCACAATCTTCCGACCATTTGAATCGATTCTCCTTACAAGTTAACCTAGTCAAGGGCACTGCAATCTTGGAGAAGTTCTTCATGAACCTCTGATAGTAACCTACTAGGCCTAAGAAACTCCTGATCTCAGTTACATTTATAGTCCTTTCCCAATTACGTATTGCCTCCACTTTAGAAGGGTCTATTGAGATTCCATCTTTAGAGATAATGTGCCCTAGGAAAGATACCTCTTGTAGCCAGAACTCACATTTACTGAACTTGGCATATAATTGATGATCCTTTAGTATTTGCAACGCCATCCTTAGGTGCTCTTCATGATCCTCCTTGATCTTTGAGTATATCAAAATATCATCAATGAATACTACAACCCACTGATCTAAGTAGGGTCAGAACACACTATTCATTAGCTGCATGAAAGTTGTAGGAGCATTTGTTAATCCAAATGGCATCACGACAAATTCAAAATACCTATACCTACTACGAAATGCGGTCTTAAAAATATCCTCTTCCTTTATCCTCAACTGATGATATCCTGATCTGAGATCGATCTTCGAGAAATATTGGGCTCTAGATATCTGATCAAACAGCTCATCAATCCTTGGTAATGGATACTTGTTCTTCTCGGTGAACTAGTTCAACTGACGATAATCGATACACAGCCTCAATGAACCATCCTTCTTTCTCACGAAAAGTATAGGAGCACCCCAAGGGGAAGTACTTGGATGAATAAACCCTTTTTCTAGCAAGTTCAGCAACTGCTCCTTTAATTCCCTTAACTCAGCAGGGGACATACGATAGGGGGCCTTAGAAATAGGTGAAGCGCCAGGAATCAAATCAATGGAGAAAACCACCTCCCTCTCAGGAGGAAGACCTGACAATTCTTTAGGAAACACTTCCGAAAAATCCCAGACAATCGAGATATCATTCAACTCCACTACCTTCTTATCAGTTAAAGAGATCAAAGCTAAGAATGCCTATCACCCTTTCCTTAACAGTCTATCTGCTCGAAGTGCCAAAATAAGTGGCACAGACTTAAATTGCCTAGAGCTAGAAAAGGAAAGCCTAGGGCGTCCAGGGAAAGACGCTACTCTAGATTTACAGTGGACACTAGCACTATGTCTAGCTAACCAATCGGCTCCTAGAATCACTTCATAAGCTTTCATCTTCATGCATACCAAATCGGTAGATAAGTTACAATCATTAATCAAGACTTCACTGGAAGGGTAATAATTTTTAATCTCAGACCCCGAACCAATAGGCCAAACAAATGAATAAACAAACGAACAAGAGAACAAAAAGAAGTGCCCCTGAAAGTACATCCACAGTCGACCGGGAGCCAAAACAATGCGAACGGAACACGGCTAACACGGAAACCAGGTGGCGGTCTTCCCCCAGACCGTCACCTCAGGTGGCGGTCCACACCGGACCGAAACCAACAGATAGCGGTCCACTCTGGACCGCAACCTATCAGGAACACCTGGACAAGGGCGGTCATCTCCCAGACCGCAACCCCAAGTGGCGGTCCTAGCCTACCCGCTGTGATCAGGTGGCGGTCAGTCACAAGGCCGCTACCATACGGGGACCACTGGGCAAAATGCGATCGTTCCCAGACCGCACCAACACCCTGATCCCACAGTCAGGGGACCACCAAACTACAAATCGCCCTAGTCATGCTACTAGGAAAACGTCACGACACCTCTGTCGCAGAGGCCTGTGCTCACACACGAAGGCCAACTCCGAAACCACACGGTCCGAAAACACAGTCATGACCACACCGTCGTGAACTCTACGTCATCTAGGGGAAAGTCCTCGGTGACGCTCACCGAAAACTCTAAACCTCGGCTTCGAAAAAATACCCTGAAGCCACACATAAAACTACGTCTCGTAGACGAGAAATAGAATCTCGAGTCACGAGAATCTCACGTCACGTGACGGGAGTACCTACCCACTAGAGCAAGGCTGGATGCTTCCACTGACATCTTAGTCCGCGCCTCAGGTGTCTCCCTCTGGCCTAGTGGGAACTGAGACACCGTACTAGTAACCATAGAACAAGGACTAGTTGGGGTCGCGCTCATCAGCGCGGGTCTGTAGCCCCCAACCACGTGTGCACACACAGACTGCGCGCTCTAAGTCGGGTCCTCTAACTGGTTCCCCTCCCCCCCCAGCCCAGACTCAGGCTGCAAGGGCGAGGGGTCCTACGGTAACCAGCCAAAAATCGTCACACCTGGGAAGCTCTCTACCACTCCCGAGTGGGTCTACACTCGCGTGTGCAGGAAAGCCACAACTAGTGGGGGGTCACTAACGTGAACACTGAAAACCACGCATGCACTCATCGCAAGCAATGCAGAGTAACTGGTTGCTTGAGACCACCAGACTTTGGACAACCCACTACACCTACTAAACCCAACGGTCCTTGAGTCACGAGACTCAGGTCAAGACCGTCGCACGTGACGGCACGACGCCGTCAATCTGGCCTAATCCCTAGATCTGAAATCACGGTAGCACGATTCCCAAGATAGCTCACAAGCCACCAAGTTAATCCCTCATCCAAGGGACACACGGGAAACCTCCAGCCCCAGGCTGGGTAACTAGAGTCACAGTCCAAGGCCACGTACATGGCCCACTCGGAAACTACTTTTCGGAGAAACCCACGTCGTGCAGGGAAGACCCACCGCACTCGCACCGACTCACAGCGATGCGATCTGGTGAAAGCACAAAAAGCCCAGAACTCATGGGGTCACCCGGCCCCTCATGGCCCACGGGCACGCTAAACAAGATAACACGGCACCGCTAGACACCCCTAAAACACGGGCACAGAACCCACGGGTGTCTGGGACATCCACGAGGCCGAAGGTCGATCACTGGGTCACAACCGGGTCAACCGGAAGCCCAAACGACATGACCGGAACACGGCTAACACGGAGATCAAGTGGTGGTCATCACCCTGACCGTCACTGCTTAGTGGCGGTCCAGAATGGGCTGCAAAACCCCCGCTAGCGATCCAGCCGGGACCACAACTCGCCAAAAAAATCCAGGATACAGGCAGTCATCTCCTAGACCGCCCAGCCTAGTGGCGGTCCTTCGCCTGACCGCAACCATAGGTGGCGGTCAGTCACAAGGCTGCTACTACGCGGGGACTCAAACGATTGGGTAGCGGCCAAAACCTGGCCGCTAAAGCCATAAAAATGGTCATCACCTGACCACTACTCACAGATTGGTGGTCTCCTCGAGACCGCCACTCTTAGTGACGGTCCATCATGGGACCGTAACTCGTAACCGACTTAAGGGGACCTATGGCGGTCTCCATATGGCCTTCCTCAACAAGTGGCGGCCTCTAGAAGGACTGCCACTTCGCCCTGAGCGCGAAAACGGTGAATCCGGTGGAAAATCTCATTCTACGTCCCGTTCACACCCATGTGAAGGGAAAAATAAGGGGAAACATGTCCCCAGCCTCTCTAGCACCGAGAGGACCTATTTAAACCCAAAAATACGATCAAAACACGAAATCCGACTCACACCACAAAACATACATTTTTTCAAAATGTGGAGATAACCCCGCTCGGCCCACCACGGCCCACGAAACTTGCCAAAAAGAAAATACAGGGATTTTCAACTTCAAAATATTAGCCTCCTCATGGGATCGACCCGTATTCATCACTATATTCAAAATCTAAATTTTATTATGTGAGTACGAAATTTTTGAAATTGAGTGTGCAGATTTTTAACAGCGAGCTTCACGTTCGATCATTGATGCTGGTGGAATTGGAGAATCATCATCGCTGGACTCTAGCAGGGGTTGTTCTAGACTGCCAATGCCTATCAACGGAGATTCTGTGGGATTGTCAGTTGACGACGACAAGGCATCTGTAGAGTCATCTCTGGCAACGATGTGCCCTTGCTAGTAGTTGTCGACTGGTGCCATTGAAGCTTCCCTAGGGTTACCTGCTAAAGCTGATGAAATTGCATGGCAAGTGCTCTGGGCACCTTCCTCATTAGGAAAGTTTGTCATGCTAGATTCTTCGATAGACTGGGAGGCATGGGGAGCTTCTTCAACCTTGGTGTCTTTGCAAGAGAGTGATGAAGACTCATCGATCACTTGAACTAGGGTGCTGGCCTTGGCAGGGAGTGAGATCAAGATCTCCTCTTCCTCGTCTCGAAAGTTGTCAAATTTTGTATCGACATTAGTCCGGTCATCAACTGGCTATGTCAACCCTATGATGTTGACCCCATAGTAGACGTGGAAGTTCGAGTCTTGGTCATAACTGAGTCCCCTGGTGTCTTTGTGGGAGCATGGGGGTTGCCCCCAGACCTGGGAAGGGGTCCACCACTAGTGAAAATATTCACGCTGTACAGAATATTGCCATTAGAGAATATGTTGCTTCAGGCAGATCTCACGGATGCGCTGTGGCAAGTCATCCATTACTCGGACTGCTTTAGGGGTGTCATCAGCTCGCTTGGGCTAGTCGAAGTCATCTTCTGATGGGATTTGAGGGGCCATGTCTCCCTTGTAGAAGACAATGGGCTTGTCCCTATTAGACTTCTTTTTGTTTCTGAGTTATCATTTGTAGGCAACAACAAACATTGTGAGCGGCTCAACCTTGTACTCCTCTGATGCACACGAGAGCTATATACAATCTGGCAGTAGGCATATGCTCTTGTCAATGGCTCGGCTAATAAGATTAGCCTCAAAGTTGATTTTACGCCTCTCAGGGTGATCTGGAGTTTACTTGGAGCTAAGGCATAGCCAATGGAGCTTGGCATTTTCTTCGTCGATGGAGAAGAGGCCATCCTCATCTTCCTCTGAGAGCCAGCCATTACTTTTGCTCTTGATTATAGGGTATGCACTGGGTCCCCCAAAGTAAAGCGTAGCATTGGCGAGATTGCATTTTGCTGGGGTGAACAGGGACAGGTTTGCAAAAATCGTATGTTGTTCCCCATCCTCAGCATATTTGATGCATTGATGGAGGGTTGATGCGACGACCCAATTTTTATGCAACCAGGGTCTGCCTAATAGCACTTTGTAGGATGTGTTGGCATCAATGATGTAGAATGTCACCTTAGAGGCAAAATCATCGAACACCAGATTAACATCCACTCGGACGTCCTCGGTGTTCTAGTTAAAGTCGGATATCTTAACCGCTTGAACCTTCTAAGGGTATGGAGTTAGATATATAGTCTTGAAAGTTTCCAGCGGCATGATGTTGATGGCAGCATCGAAGTCCACCAAGATCTGGTTTGTCTCATGACCATTGATTTTCCTCTGCATGTAGAGAGGACGATTGTGTAATGGAGAAGATAGTAACATGTCCTTTTTCATGAATGTGATGGTGGCTACGAAGGCTTCATATGTTGCCGCCTTTATTTTCGTAGCATGGGCTTCATAAGCTTCTGACTCCAGGAGTGTTTTGATAAGAGCTTCTCTCAGGTCCTTACTCCAAGCAGGAAATTGTTTCATCTGGTGAAGGACTTTCCAATCAGCTCATGCATGAGCATCCACTAATGAGGGTAGTATGTCAGGCAGGGTCTTGTGTGAGCTATCATGCTGCTCCCCATCGGGGAGTTGCATCACCTTGCCTTTACCACGGGGATCGAATTCATACAAATATATAGTGTTTGGTCATCATCAAAATCCATCTTAATTAAACATACACACAAGGAGGGGGTTCAAAAAAGTAGGAGGTAATCACATCCGAATCTTGTAAACAACACTCACCCGAGCCGCGAGCTCCCCCTCTGCCTCCTCGGCGCATGCCACCGCCCTGGGAAGCTGCTCCTGGAGGGAGGTAACCTTCGAAGGATGAGCCTGAGAGCTGGAAGAGGCCCCACTGGCCATCCCTGCTGTCGCTACCTGCTAGGCACGCTGAAAAAAAAGAACAACGGTAATAAGTGGCTAAATATCAAGAATCTAGGTAAACAAAAAAATAAAAATAAAAAAAGGGCATTGCATAAACTTACCAAGATGTCCAGCTCCTGTCGAGTGATAGTCAGCTGCCGTCTGGCATCCGCCAATTGGGCCTGCAAGTCGGTGATGATGGCGTCACAGACATCTTGCATTCATAAGCATGTAGATTAATGTCACATACATATGTATACATTCATAAACAAAAATGAAAAAATATAATGCTCATTTCATACTTATCGTTGCTGGTCTCCTGAGCTGGAGACGCTCTATGTGGGTCTCCCAGTAGCACCGCAAGTAGTCGGCACTATCCTATGCATGAGACACCACGGGCACGCCACCCTACTGCCAGTCTTGCAACTGGGCAGGGAAGCATGTGTGCCAGTTTACGAGCTTCGCCTTGCCTCGGGTCTTCTGCCCAATGTCGCTCGGCTCATCTACCTCCACCCACTCTAGGGCAAATCCCAAGGTCCTCATCGCTAATCTGAGCTGAAGCGGCTCGATCTCGTTCAGGCAGTGGACCCAAAGGTCCCACCTGAAACGAGGTTGGCCAGCCTCGACCCAGGGCTGACCTGCGCCATCCATGCCAAGGTAGGGCCTCCGCGCCACCTGCATTGTCACACATATGCCATGTCAGTTTCAAAATTTACAAATAAAATAAATATACATAAAAAATAAAAAAAAGGTCATACCATGGCCTCGGGATACTCCGTCAGCTCACGTCGAAGTGACATCAGCTGGTAGGAATGTGGGGCCGCAATCACAATCGGCCTCCACCGCCACGCTAGTGGTACGGCCATCGGGTGCCACTACCGGGCCCTCCCCATCAGGAAGTAGTAATAGATCCACACCTGCATCCATCACGTGTCATTAGCATAATCAATTGCATAAACACAAAATAGAGCTAACTATAAATAAATAAATAAATAAAATACATTTACCTGGAGGAATGATGCAAAGCCACTGATGGTCGTCTCTCGATCTGTCCCTTGGGACAGTCGGTGATCAGGTGGGCAAGTAGGGCTGCACCGCACGCATAGTGCCCTACTTGGTCTAGATCTACCAAAATCTCAAGGAAGTGATAGTGGATGTCGTCTCCCTTCGTGCCCAGTAGTAAACGACCCATAAGGAAGAAAAGGAACATCTAGAGGTCATGATCCGCTCGCCCCCATCACTGGCATCCTGGCAGAACACGCCGCGAGCAGCTCCCTCCAGCCGCGCCAGGAACCCAACTGTACTCTCGCCGATGAACCCCAATGCCTCCATGATGTTCGTTTGAGCAACTGTCCTACTCTCCCTCTTCGTGGCACTGGCCTCTAGCCCCAGCAGCTCGAGGGTGCTCTCTCTATAGTCGGGGTAGGTGACCCAGCTGACGACCTCATCGTCCACTCGTAGTCTGGTGATCCAAGCTACTTCCTCCAAACTAGGCACCATCTGCCCCCATGGCACAGAAATGCCCTACTCATTAGGTCCCATCTCTCCCTCAATGCCTGGATGAGGGGCGGGTTGAATCGGAAGGGCTCAATCTGTAGGAATGTCTCAAATCCCATCGCGTCCACCTGGGCCCTCTAAAAGTCTAGTAGGCCCCTGGAAGCCGCCACCACTAGGTATGAACTGATTTGGGTCCTCATCATGCCCTGCACATCAAGGAAGAAAACAAGAACATATCGTTAGTAAAACGATACTGACCGGTCTTGTCGATGATGACAAGGGTCAGAGCTGGTTTGTTCATCGACATTGGTTAAATGTCAAAGCAAGGTAGGTTTGTTCATTAACGAGGATAAAAGGTCCAGGTCAAGGGATATTGACCGGTCTTGCCGATGATGACAAGGGTTAGAGCTGGTTTATTCATCAAAATTGGTTAAATGTCAAAACAAGGTAGACTTGTTCATTAACGAGGATGAAAGGTCTAGGTTAAGCGATACTGACCGGTCTTGCTGATGATGGCAAGGGTCAGAGCTGGTTTGTTCATCAACATTGGTTAAATGTCGAGGTAAGATAGGTTTGTTCATTAACGAGGATGAAAGGTCCAGATTAAGGGATACTGATCGGTCTTACCGATGATGATAAGGATCAAAGCTGGTTTGTTCATTGACATTGGTTAAATGTCGAAGCAAGATAGGTTTGTTCATTAACGAGGATGAAAGGTCCAGGTTAAGGGATACTGACTGGCCTTGCCAATGATGACAAGGGTTAGAGCTAGTTTGTTCATCGACATTGGTTAAATGCTAGAGCAAAGATGGGTTTATTCATTACCAGAATGGGCGGAAGGTCCATTCTGGTCGGTGCTCTATCTATTAGTGGTTTATTCTCCGGTGTGACTTATGGGAATATTCCATCCAGAGTTCTGCGTAGGTGAAGGTATAGATGAACTTTTAGTTACCACTTTACTGACCTAAGTGCCCTTTCAGGTTTTCACCAAAGCCAGCCCCCTTTTATTTTTGCCCACGCGCCCTTTTTGGGTTTTCAAGTGGCGGGGTACCCGATTTTGCCTGCAGCGCCCTTTCAGGTTTTTGTCATAGTCGAGTCATTGCCATTTTTGCCCTTGCCCTGGTGTGGGGACAAGTCTGGCGGGGTACCTCTATTTTAAGCCCCATTTTTTTTCTTTTTTTTTAAGAGGGCAAGAGAATGACGATGGGTCGATATGTGATGCTCGACCCTAGATGATAGCATATGACTGTTGGCTAGGGCACGGGGCCTTGCGCTGATAGAAAGGGTTTAATCGTTGGCAAGGGATTAATGCCACCGCAGAGGAGAATTTTTTGCCGATTCGGACGTAAGGCCCGTAATGGCGATATTGTATAAAAGTTGGCTAGGGCACGGGGCCTTGCACCGATAGAAAGAGTTTATTCATTGGCAAGGGTTAATGCCACTGCAAAGGAGGAATTTCTACGCCTATTCAGACATAAGGTCCGTAATGGCGATATTGTGTAAAAGTCGGCTAGGGCACGAAGCCTTGCGCCGAGGAAGTGGCTTATTCGTTAGTAAGAGGGTAATGCCAATGCAAAGGAAAAGTTTCTGCCATCGAACGTAAGGCCCATAATGGCGATATTGTGTGATTCCGACTAGGGCATGAAGCCTTCCATCGAGAAAGTGGTTTATTCATTAGTGAGAAGGTAATGCTAACGCAAAGGAATAGTTTCTGTCGATTCAGACATAAGCCCCGTAATGGTGATATTGTGTGATTCTAGCTAGGGCACAAAGCCTTGCGCCGAGAAAGTGGTTTATTCGTTAGCGAGAAGATAATGCTAATGCAAAGGAAGAGTTTCCACCGATTCGGATGTAAGGCCCGTAATGGCGGTATTGTGTGATTTCAGCTAGGGCACGAACCCTTGCGCCGAGAAAGTGGTTTATTCTTTAGTGAGAAGGTAACGCTAAGGCAAAGGAAGAGTTTCTGCCGATTCGGACATAAGGCCCGTAATGGCGATATTGTGTGATTTCGGCTATGGCATGAAGCCTTACGCCAAGAAAGTGGTTTATTCATTAGCGAGAAGGTAATGCTAATACAAAGGAAGAGTTTTCACCGATTCAGACATAAGGCCCGTAATGGCGATATTATGTAGAGTGGCAACCTAGTGGGACTATGCGAGGCTCTCAAGGGACCCTGGGATTGGTGTATGCCAGGGATGTTTTTGGAATTGTGAGCCAACGACCCTAGAATCGGTCTTAGCTGACTGGATATTTTGGAGAGTTTGGCCAGGGCGGAGTGCCACTAGGCCAAGGTGAATTTTGGTCATTCTGCTAATGCCGGTAGGGCTGTATGGTACAACTTTAAATGCTTCCCATTAAGAGGGAAAAATTGGACTACTCCTTTGTGATCTACGAGGATGTAGGAACCCCTTCATAGACCCTGCGGACGATATACGGTCTGACCCAATTTTCAACCAACTTCCCCTTAGGGTTGGAGGCCATCACTTCTCTCCTTTTGACCATCACCAGGCCACCCTTCTTGAATTCTCACCCTTTGACTAGCTTTTCGAAAGCACAGGACATGCGAGCTTGGTATAGTCGAATATTTTGTTACGCTCGGAGATGCTTTTCTTCGAGCTCGGTGAGCTCTTTCAGTCTTTTTTCTATGTTGGTTTGTTCGCTGCTAGGCAACCCATGCTGCATGGCGACCTACAGTGATGGAACCTCTAGTTCAATTGGCACCATAGCCTCTGACCCATATACAAGGGAGAACTGTGAACAGCCAGTTGGGGTTTTATAGATCGTACAATATGCCCACAACGCTTCATACATCTTTTCTTCTCAATCCTTTTTATTGGATTTAACAGTCTTCGTGATGCGGGACGCTATGCGAACTAGGACTCTAAGTGAAGACGTGACTAAGTGGACAACTAAACTAGCAACGACACAAAATGTAAAGTAGCGTGACTCAAACACCTATGACTCCCAAGAGAGTAACTATGCCTAAACATGTAACTCAAGCTCGCAATCATCACCAAGTGAGGGAATCGTGTCGATCCGCACGGTTTATGAACCAATAGAGTCTAGGGAAGGCAACTACACACTCGTGACTCAGATGAGTCACGGGATGGTCACACTCTCTCACTGTGGTAGTGATATATATAACAAGCTAGGAACCTAATCACACACACTCACAGCGGCTCAAGAGCGTATACTAGACTAGCAAGTTGAACCAAACAAGGAAGTGGATACGTACCTCCATGCTCAGGGCGTGGGGAAGATGCCTGGCCAAATCACACAACCACCTAGTACAAGAGATAAACAAGTACAATTCAAACACGACCCACTCCTCACCGAGAGGTAAAAGGCTACACAGCGATCTGGGGGTCGTGCGAAGTGGGGTGACGGGCCATGGGTCGGTGTAGCTTGTCATCCACGACCCGATGCAAACCGGTACGAGAAGGGACCAGCGATAAAGATGGCATGTCACGGAAGCCGGGGAAGACACCAACATCCTTGGAGGTACACTGTTGTGGATGGATATCCTCCTGGACGAAGAGGGAAGCCGACAGCACCGGCTGGAACCTCCGGAGTGGCCTCGAGTGGCGGGCAGATTGCTCGTTGGTCTGTGCGTGCACTAGGAGGCAGCAAGAAGATGAGCTTGGTACACCACCTTCTTCATGTCCTCTAGTCACGGAACTTGGCGTGGACATTTCTGGGAATGTCCCATGGATGCCGGTCAAATGGCGACTGCAACTGAGCTCCGGGGTAGTCGTGGCGAATTTTGTAGCAGGCCCTATGCAATCTGGCCAGTCCTTGGGCAGCAGGATAGTGGACTGAAGATCGGGCTGGAACTGGGGCTTCCTGGAGGCAAATGGGGCAGGGTTTTCTCTGGTGGATAGCTGATAGATGTAGGATGACTGGGTATCATGGCTGGGGTGGTGTGCAGTGGAAGTTTTGGGCGTGGAAGGTGCTGGAAATCAGCACTCAGTCTGCAGGCCTGTGCAGGACAACAGGGAACCAGGAAAGTAGAACAGTAGTATGCAGGGCAAACAGGGTCCAAGTGACTTCAAAATTTTTATGGTGGAAGTCTTACGATGTGGGAAGGATGTGTACAAATTTTCATAGTATCTGGGTAAGGTTTGAGGGTCGGGAAAAAATATTGTGGGCTGGTTCTGTCCCATCAGGTTGCACAGGGACAGTTTGCGCAACCAAAAGGGCTATGAAGAGAAGTTTTTGTGATGAGTGAATTTTTGGATGAGGTTTTCAGGTAAGGTTGGGGGACATGTGGGTAAAGAAAAGTTATGAAGAGGTCAAGGTGGCCAGGGGCCGGGAAGAGGGCGCTCTAGGCTGATCTTTGTGGTTCTGGTTTCTTGCAGGTCTGCACAGCGGCAGTCTGCACAACAAAAGGGCTTACAAAGGGATTTTCATCAAATAGAAAAATTTTGGCATGAGGTTTTCGTGTTTGTCTTGGGGACAGGGAGAGAAAGAAAACTCAAGAATAGGGGTTTGGGATATGAGGATAGGAAGAAAGGGTTCCAACTTGATCTTTCCGGCCCAATTATGTAGACATACGACCAAGACTGGCGCATATGGCAGCATGGGCTATCTTCCCCGAACTTGTAGCAACCGTCGATCCATGAACTCCGGGCTTGAAGAGAGGTTGGGGAGGTCGCCTCCCAGTAGATTGAGCAGCAAAAAACCTGTAAGAAACCCTAGGGAGTCTCACCCTAGAGAGGGGTGAGGAAGGAGAAAGAAGGAGAGGTGGAGAGATAGAGGGAATCACACCCTAGAGGGGAGGGGAGGAAGAAGAGGGAAATGCTCTTGGCAAAAACTCTGATTTCTTGGCAGTGCCGATCACTTTTGGTAGCTTCACCCCAGTCGTCGGATCACCCTACTTCTTGGGTGTGGTCCCCGTGGCAGCTCCACCACCACCCTCAGCTCCCGTTTCTTCCAGCGCCATCAGCACGCCGCACCTAATGCCAGTCTTAGCGGCTAGATCGAGTGTCAGACTTGGGTCTCCTATTGTCGGCCCCCGTAGGGGCTCCGGACCAACTCCTACTCGGGAAAGCACCAGCCCTCGGGCCCAATTCCGACCGACTCCCGACGTGTGCTTCGTGCCCCGAGTTCTGATCTCTACTACTACAGTTCGCTCGGGCTTTTAGCCTTGGGCCATGATTGAGTCGGCATCTGGTTTGGGTCTCCACTCTAAGGTGTCCGGCTCCTTAGCACCTTACTCAGGCCGTCAGCCTCGAGCCTCAGCTGAGCCGGCTCCTCGCATGGGTCTCCCGACCCAGGGGCAAGGCTCCCTAGTGTCTCGTTTGGGCCTTTCAACCCAAACCTCTAAAGTGCAACCGCCTTACTTGGATTGTCAACCCTTGGTTCGAGGCTTCTTATCATGCAGACCGGGCGTACAACCCCAGAGTTCCCCGCGGATGGCACCTAGCGCGGGCTATCTACGTCAGGTTTCGGATCCCTCTGCTCCATCACGGGGCACGTCCACCACAACTTGATGACACCGGCTCCCAGTACGAGTCTGCCTCTAGGGGTCGCGGTGGCCCCGGCGTGGATCGAAGGCCTTTCATATCACCTTCCGGTCCCGCCAGTTCCCAGTCCAGGCTTAAGGCCTCGGGTCACTGGCATCCCAGTACCCCCTGCAGTGTCAACTCCAGGTGCAAGCACGTCATTGCGAGCATCCGCAACACTGCTATTGGCTCGGGCGAAGGCATACACTCAGGTCACCCAGCCACTGACCTTCACTATAGACTTCGGGTCTTGGGGGCCGATTTCAGTGTTCCCGGTCGACAGCCTTGTGTCACCAGTATTTACAGGCTGAGTTTTCTCGGTCAACCACCTTGGAGCGGAATCGTCTTCTGCTCCCCAGAAGAAGCGTCGTCGTGGCCGTAAAGGCAAGCGACTTGCCGCTGCCACTAGCAACTCCGGCAAGACTATTCTTGTCAGGAATTTACGGATTTGCCTAGATGGTGGCAAACCTATTATACCCCCAGAGCGGATCGTCTCTACGGTCCCTACTGCTAACCACTTCAGCCTTCTGCATCAAATGTGAGAAGACAAAGTGGAACTCAAAAGGGTAGATGCTCCGACAGTGGCCCAGAGACACCAGTGCCGGTTTGGTGTCTGAGCTCCCATGTCCCGTCAAAGAGACAGTGACAAGGGAGACCAACAATCCGACTTGAGAAGGATCTGGGTTACCCCGGAGGAAGCTCAAGCCGTTTGGAACGCGCGTCTTAGTAACCCCTTTCGGGCACTAGGACGCCGAGCCAAGCAAGGCGTGACTGATTTTGCAGCCGCGTCGTCTGATGGCATCCAGCCATTCAGTGCCTCTCGATCAAGTAAGCAGAGGTAGAGATGGGCTCGTTTCGGGCCCCACCGACATCCAGCCTCGAGTTCTCCTCAGGCAGATGTCACGACAGAGACTCCTCTATAGCGCACCTCGATCTTTGATAGGCTGGGGACACCCGTCTGCCCCAAGAGGTGCTCCCAGAAAAAATGGACAGTCCAGCTCCTCAGCGACGTAGTCAAGGTGTTCGCGTGCTACACCACCAGGCACCAGCCTGAGGTTCAGACTAATGATCTAAATCTGCCTATATCCCACCTCAGGAGGCCGCGTCACCCGACCCAGCAGTCGGCTCCTGCCGACCATGTCGGTACCTCTGCTGGACCTCAGACATCAGCGCGAGCAGAGGATGTCCCCGCCGAGGGTCGCGCCATCCCTGCCAATGTGGAGCCGACCAATGAAGTCCTAGAGGTGACTCTTGAGACTCTTATAAAAGAGAATCAACACTTGAAGGCCCTCGTACAAGACCTGTTTGTTATTTGATACTGGTGCTTCTCATTCCTTTATTTCTAGCACTTTTGCTAAAACTTTCCCAATTTCACCTGTTTCGTTACCTTCAAACTTATCTATAATTACACCCTTAGGATCTGGAATGGAACTTAAAACTTATTTTCCCGATAGTGAGGTTATCATAGAAGGCCACAGTCTCCCTACAAACCTCGTATGCCATGACATGGAAGGCTACGATGCTATATTAGGAGTAGATTGACTTTGTGACTATTATGTCGACATTAATTATCATAATAGGTAGATTTCTTTTCATAAATCATATTTCTCAAAGTTTTCTTTCCTTGGCATTAAGTATAGGAAGTATTCTGCCCTTATTTCTTCTCTTTACGCATGTAAACTCATTTCACAAGGGTGTGAAGCTTCTCTTGCTTCCGTAGTCATTACTGAGTCCAAGAAAATCTTTATAGAAGAAATCCCTATTGTAAAAGAATTTTCTGATGTCTTTCCTTCGGACTTACCTGGTCTACCGTCTGAAAGGGAAGTCAATTTTTCCATTGAACTCACACCTAGAGCAGCACTTGTGTCAAAGGCCCCTTACAGGATGTCCCCTACGGAGCTTAAAGAATTAAAGATGTAACTTCAGGAGTTACTGGAGAAAGACTTTATCCGACCAAGCACATCCCCTTGGGGTGCACTAGTTCTATTTGTCAGAAGGAGGGATGGATCCCTCAGGCTGTACATCGACTACCGACAGTTGAATCAACTTACTATCAAGAACAAGTACCCACTGCCACGTATTGATGAGCTATTTGACCAGATCTCTAGTGCGGAGTATTTCTCCAAGATTGACCTCAAGTCTGGCTATCACCAATTGAGGATTAAGGAGGAACATATTCAAAAGACGGCTTTCCATAGTAGATACGGACATTATGAGTTTGTAGTTATGCCATTCGAGGTAACCAATGCCCCCGCAGCATTTATGCAACTCATGAACAATGTCTTCAGGCTGTATCTTGACCACTTTGTGGTCGTGTTCATTGATGATATCCTTATTTATTCCAAGACAAGGGAAGAGCATGAGGAACATCTGAGAATTACCTTACAAACATTAAGGGAACACCAACTACATGCAAAGCTGAATAAATATGAATTCTGGCTAAAGGAAGTCTCTTTCCTTGGCCATGTCATTTCCAAATAAGGAATTACTATGGATCCTGCTAAGGTAGAAGTAGTCAAGAACTAGAGCCGACCAACGACTATATCTGAAATCAGAAGCTTCCATGGTCTAGCTGGCTACTATCGGCGGTTCATCAAGGATTTCTCCAAAATCGTCGTTCCTCTAACAAGACTTACTAGGAAGGAAAATCCATTTGTATGGACTACAGAGTGTGAGGAGAGTCTCTTGACTCTCTAGGAGCATCTCACCACTGCCCCCATTCTGACACTACCTGTTGAAGGTGACAGGTTTGAAATATACACGGATGCATCAGGAGGCATTGGCCTTGGGTGCGTTCTTATGTAAAATGGCAAGGTGATTTGCTATGCCTCAAGACAACTAAAGTAGCATGATAAACATTATCTAGTTCATGATCTAGACCTAGCTGTTGTTATATTTGCCCTAAAAATATGGCGTCACTATCTTTATGGGAAAAAGTTCACGGTATATTCAGACCATAAAAGTCTGAAATATCTTTTTTCTCAAAAGGAGCTAAACATGAGACAAAGGCGATGGCTGGAGTATCTTAAGGATTTTGACTTCGCCATCCAATATCATCTAGGCAAGGTAAATGTTGTAGCTGACGCACTCAGCAGGAAACCAATGGAATGTTATCAAGTCTCATGAAAGGTATGACTAATCTCATTATTAAATTTGCCCAGTTAAATCTAGATATAAAGGTGGAGAAAGAAGAGTGCTTTATTGTAAATATCCAGTCACAACCTACGCTAATAGAAGACCTACTCAAGTTGCAAGAGAATGATCCTACACTGATGGAAATCAAGGATGATATAGAACCAACGCCTGCGGATGGCGACGTCAATTGATTGAATTAATTCTAAAAATAGATTTTCATAAAACCCAAAATGATCAAGAAAAGACGTCTTTCAATCAGTCATTAACTATTTAAACGACGACCCCTCAACCGACCGCTAATATAAAAATGACGCCCTAGACCATGGTGTTAATTCTAAAAATATAGAAAAACTCCATATTAGACCAATATTGAAGTCTAATTTGGGTTTTGCAAGGTAATACGAGATTTACTTAACATAGCATCGATTTTGGCGTGTCTACAGCTACCCCGCCTTGACGTCTGCTTTGCAAGGGGGTGAGACAAAATGAAGCGAAAATGCAACAAGCAGAATGATGAAGAATGAACTGAAAAGTAGATGCTAAGGTGTGATGTGACATGTCTCCGACACTAAGCGTTGGAAACCTTTCATTGTTCTGAAATGAAAGGGCCTTGGATGATTACGAGAAAGCAACAATCGCTTGGATGAAAGGACTAAGCTAACAAACAAAAATGTAAATATAAATGTAAATGTGCGCGAGGGCACGAAGGGAAATACACCATGGAGAGCGGTTACCAGCCAATGTGGACGTGCTACAATCAAGGTGAGTTTGCAAGAAAAGATAAAACGAAGTGAGATAGGAATCCAACGAATGAATGCTATCAAGGAACCAGCCTTAACAGCTTCAAGGAGAACACAGTACTCAGTTTAGAATGGAATATCTCATATCAACATGAAAGATCAAATGGACTTCATTATTGACTAAATATGAGGATTTCATCATCGAAGCTCAAAAAAAACCTACATGATGCATGCTAGGCTAAAAAGGAAAAATTAAAATAAACTAAAAATAGAAAATAATCAAGGATAATATTGCTAAACCATCCAGACTTGGTCAAGAATCTAAATCTCTAAGCTGACGCTAAGCCGAAGCCCGTTTATCCACGCATCAACTCAGAAATAGGAACCATCGTCCCAAACCTTGAACGACCCAACAGCCTATCCATGTGATCAAGACTTCCCTGGAACTATCACTATTTTTGATAAAGGAGAACTCAAATTCCAAGTTTATCAGAACCACAAGGTCCTTGATATGCTATAATAGTGTAAGTATCATATAATAACAATGCATACAGGGAGAAGATACAGAGGATGGAATGATATCACCAAAGAGACCCCAGCACTTGAGATCTGCATAACTTACTCTTCCTACACTCAAAAATCATCAGCTCAATGAGAAGCATATAACCATTCACAAGAGCTCGTTAAAATTAGCAACAGCCAGGAAATATCAAAAATATCAATTCTCAAAAATGACAACCCTGTGAAGAGGCGCTACCAACAAAACTAACGACACCCATACCGTCGTCAATTCATTTCAGTGTCCTATTTGGAAACGTATTGTGAAATGACGCCTATCCAACAGGGTGCTGAATAAATGACGCTATTAAGGAAGTCGTTATTTAATGAAATAATGCCAACAGGCATGTCGTTAATCACTGTAAATTTCGCTGTTCCATTTCCTACTCGGAAACAAACTCCAGAGGCTAATCCTACACAAACTTTGATTACTAGAGAATCCAACCTATATAAAAGGACGTTCTCTACCAATATTTATCATTGAATCAATCAGAGAGCAACAGAAACCATCGATAGCAGAGAGCAACGGCAGCCACGGCCAAGAGCTTCTGCTGAGAATAGAAGATGCAGCGTCTTGTGAAGAAATCCAAGATTTCTCTTCCCAGGATTACTGAAATTAACGGCCATGTCAGCGGGAGAATCGCCATGAACCAAGTAAGTTGGAGATTTGGAAGCTTCCTTCTTTTATTTTCTTATCTTCAAATCTGATCATCTTCTTCCTGTTCCTTTTTTTTATCCTTTTGTTTTCAGGATTACCCAAATATACCCGGGACAAGAAGATTCACCAAGAACAAGTGGCTTCCTCTTCTACTCTCCAAGCTCACTTCAGATATGAGGGTATTCCTTTCTAAAGTGCATTACTCTGGCACATATGAGTTTGCATCCAGACTTACTCTCAGAGATCATGAAGTTGCAAGAAGAAGATCCTATACTTGTAGAAATAAAAGATAAGCTAGGTGAGAGACTCGACTTTAAGTCAACGACTAATGGTAGATTATTGTCCACCTCGCCCGCTGAGCCTCACAGCTTGCTGTCCAGAGAATCAACTTCTTTGCAACCGCTGAGCATCACAGATTGCTATCCAAAGGAGCCGATCCTCTACAACGCTGACACACAACTTGAATGGAGACAATAACGAAAATAAGAAAATAAAGATAGATCACAGCAATGGAAAGCTGTAAAATAAAACTAGAATGTTGCTCTCGCGGGAGCAAGTCTGGCTTGGATCTGATCCAAAAATTAGCAGAACAGATCTTCAAGAATGGCTTCTATTGCTTCTCAAACTCTTCTCTCAGACTTCTTCTGATCTCTCACTCTTGGAGTTCCTTCTCTCTACTTCTCTTTCTATTGCTATTTCTCTCTACCTCTCTTCAATTCTCTCTTCTTCTTCTTCTCTTCTCTCTAGTGGCACACGGGCTTTAACAACTCTCAGCATCTGCTAGCCTTCAGCTCCTCTCATCGAAGGATGAGGAGGTCTACTTATCATAGAGGCGACTGAGGTAAATTGATGAAGACGACGATACTGCCTCCTTCAGATGGCTCCATGTGGAAGGGTTTGAGCCATGGTCATGTGGACCCTACAAGATTCGCCCATGAGGTGTGTGGAGGGAACACTCCCGCCAAAACCTTCTAAGACGCTTTAGAAGTCCATGTGGCACACGTTGAGAGTTAGTTGTCTACGTGCTAGAGTCTCCAGCTTGGACTTCCCTTTGGATCACGTGTCTGTTTAAGTTAGGAACTTTGAGCTTTGTGACTTAACCTCCTGCACACTTAAGCTCTTGTCAGAAAGATGGAAGGCATTTTGTCAAACACATTGTAGCCATGAATGAATAATAGATGTTTATTGATCTATTAATATGAAAGTCACTGTGTATAAATAATATTTCAGTTAAGTGTAAAAGATGCACAGACTTCATAATGCGTATATGAGCAAGTATGCATAGACTTGAATGGCCTAAGACAAATGTGCATAGACTGTGAAACAGAATTGACGCAAGCATTGAATGCACCGGGGAGAATATGCACAGACTCAGCATCACACACACATGAAATGTGAATGGACTCAGAACAGAGAAGTGCACAGACTTTGTATTCATAGATCAAGAGTATGCACGGGCTTTGTAGAGCACTGGAAGGAGTATGCGCAGAGTTCGTGTATGCAAGAGAGGATAAATGCACGGACCTTGGATTGCACAAAGGAGATGTGCACAGACTATGTTAAGTGCAAACCAAAAGTGCACAGACTTTAGTCGTGCCTAAACAGACTATACATGGAAGTGAAATGCATGGACTTCATACTGAGATTGCATGAACTTCAACCAAGCACCGACTATGAAGTGAAATGTATGGACTTGATCTTTTATGCGCAGACATTATAATGCTATATGCAGACACTTGCACGGACTTGTTCTTTCATAGACTGAGATGTGCACGGACTATAAGAAGTGAACTGCACTGACTTGACCTTTTAGACTATGCACAGACTTTAGAAAAGCTCGGACCTGGTATATGCTAACCCTTGAAATATGCACTGACTTTAAACTATGCAAATGTGCATTCTTTGAAAAATGCACGGACCTTAGTATCCGTCTAGCAAGAATATGCAAGGACTCAAAAGATGCATGGAGTTACGTTTTCACACAAAGCCAAAACATGCACGGATGCAAAAGATGCCCGAACTTGAACATGCAACGAACAAACACATGCTCGGACTTACCTCATGCTTTATGCGGATATGCACAAACTTATGTGACTCTGCACAGACTTAAGTTTTACACGGACTTACAAAAATATCCACGGACTTATAAGTCTTTGCACAGACTTGAAAATGCAAGAAGCTTGAATTATGTGCCTATTAGTGCGCATTTGAGTGGATTTTTAATTTTTTGGGAATTATAGCATGTTTTGGGGTGTGCGATGAATCACCATTCCAGGTGATGTTTATCATGTTAAATGCTAGGAAATGAACCCCTTGCAAGTTAGGATGTCATTCTCGCCAGTTTTATTGCGTTTGGCTGTGGCTTGGGGCCGGTAGGAGGCCGGTTACCCTCGTGAGTCATTTTTGGTGGATCTGTGAAAATTACCCATTTCGTGTCGTTTTGGGGTTTTTTGGATCCCTTCATTTTGGAGACGATTGGAGCGTGGAAGGGTGTTTTCCACGAAATTTAGTATTTTTCGGGTTCGATGTTTAAATGCGGTACTCTCAGGAGGCACGTTCTCAGTTAAACGTGCTTTGTCGTACGGTCGCATTCATCTAAGAAGATGAACAGTTGGGTAGTTGGTAATGCGACCCATGTGATGGTCACGATCCTATGTTAACGCGGACCAGGTGATGTCCACAACTATTTGTTATCACGCCCATGGTTATGGCCGCGACTATGAGTTATGACATTCGAGGTTCTGGACGCATTTATTAACGCGACCCAAGTAAGTGTCACGTCCATGCGTGATCGTGACCCAGGTGTTGGGCGCATTCTAATGACATCACAACCCTCAGTAGGGGCGCGTTAATCATCGCGACGTAGGCTATAGGCGTGTTAATGCTTTCCATTTTCTATGTCTTATTCGAGTTGTCTCGGGCTCTGGTGAACCTAGGATTAAATGGCTTGTTAGCCTTTGACTCGATGGATGCCTTAGGTGTCTTGTAAGAGTCATATGTGTGTAAAGGGATCCCGAAAGAGTTGTTTTATCCCTAGCTATGTGCAATGTTTCTTTCATCTTGGTTTGGCTTCCGGTTGGCTTAGCTTCGAACCATTGGTTAGCCCATTGTCCGTGGATGTCGTGGACGTCCTATGAGGGCCATTACCATGTTATAGGGTGTTCAAAAGTGCCATTATACCAAGTAGTGTTTTGTGTGATTTGAGAGTCATTATGGTTTCTGGTTAACCCGGTTGTGACCTAGTGGTTGACACGTGACCTCGTTAGTATCTCGGATATCTTGTGAGGAACAAGACTCTAGTCTTGGACGCTTAGAGGTATCGTATTACCTCGATTTACATGCCAATGTGGTCTGAGGGCTTGATGTTCACTCATGTTTCGTGCTTTGTATTGTGTAGAATTGTGAGTCCTATATGCAGCCTACGGGCTGAGGTCTTGTGTTTTACCGTGATTTGGCATAGGGATGTAATGCCTTGGATCCTTCGGATCAGAATTAGAGAGCTTACTGACACTTTCGTCGGTCCCAAATTATGTTTTATGATCCACGCAGGTTTTTCCTCTATGTAAGTTGCAGAATCCCGTGGAGAGTGAACCGCTGAGTTCTGAGACTCAGGGACGCTATAGATGCTTTGTGCACTTTTCGATGATCACGTAGGCTATTTTTCTATATTGTTTTGAGTTTATGGAATTTTTGGCTAAAAATTAGATTTGAGAAAATTTCATAATTTTCTTTTTCTATTTATTCCTTAACCCTCTCTCTCTTCCCTCACGTTTCTCATTCTCTCCCTCTCCGTTCTCTCTCCACTTTTCCCCACTGCTCTGGTTGCAGACAGAGAAGACCTAGGGGATGAGGTGGCGACGGGGTGGAGGTGTCATGGAGCGTGAAGATGAGAAGAATGGAGCGTGACATTGACGCGATCTCTTGGTGGATTCATAGCATCACGGCGTGGGTTCGTGGTTCTTAATTGCCAGCTTTGCCAGTCTCGGGCTTCCCCCAACTTGAGGGTACGTTCTCTTTTCTGTTAGACTGTGCTTGTCTTTAGTTAGACTGGACTCTGTTAGCTGTTATAGCTGGTAGTTTTAATTTGTTATAGAAAATAAAATTTTATTTCTACTATTTTAGCAATCCTGATCAAATATAGTAATTATTTACTATCTTATCTGGAAGGAACGAAGTGCTTAACAATATTGTCAACTAGGTCGAACCCTATTAAAAATTAGCTTAGGCTGGATTAAGGAATTAATGGCCAAAATCGTGATTTTTAATAACCCAAATTGGACCCATCTTAAAAGACCAAATTCGAGCACGTTTCTTAACCAATCGAGCCCAAACCAGGCCCATTCGAAAGCTTAACCATAGTAGAACTGATGTGACACCACTATGGGGGGTGATAGTCACAAGATCGAAGACCTCTCAGACTTAGCGAGCAAGCAATGCACGAACCGGTGACTTCACTCAAGCGGACTCACCCGCTAAGCACACTCTCGTATCCGTAGGCAACCCGGTAATGGTGGTGAGGGTCTGGGACAAAACCTCGCTGCTCCGGGGGAGTTGGCTAGCCTAAGATTGAACCCTAAGGGGTTGGGATACCCAACTCCGTGGGCAGCCAGCACGCCGAGGGCGTGGGTTATAGGGTCGCTCTCTCAACTCACTCCGCGGTGGTCGCTCAATTCGATGGAATTTTAGACCGGGTGCTCACCTCACCGTACGACGGCACTAAAGCGATACTAAACCAGGAAAGTAAAAACCAGCAAGGAGGGCAACCGGATGCTCACCTGATCGGTGTGAAGACACTGATCTCAGCCGAAGATGAGGGCGAGCGGGGAGGTGTGGGTACGCACCCGTACGCCGCGTTGTTGTCACTTTGACCTGAAATTTAAAATGTTACACCACTACACCTCACACAGGAGGGGGTTATCGGGGTGGGGGTTAAGTGATTTACAGCTAAAACTACCTCCACGAAGGGAGGGGCCTTTATCCGGCCAAGCGAGGGGAGGGGAATAACCGAAGACGCCGGTTCTATCCCTGTGTGACCAGCAAAGGTAGAAACTAGAAGTAGGGCTGCTGCAGGCATCACCCACTACTGCTAGAAGGCGGGACCAATGCTGAGTCACATAGGGGCAAGGTAGTAGTTGGCCGAAGGAGCCGGTGGTCATCCGGAGGCTGAGCGGAGGTGTTGCGCCTTCGTCTTCTCAAGCTATTCGGTTCTGCCCTGTTTGGGACTGCAGGACAGAGTGTCAGTGTCGGGACAGCCACGAGCTCTTTCGGAGATTGTCGGAGGTGGGACCAGTGCTGGATCGTTCGGGGCTGACCAAGAAACGGACCTTAGAAGCCCAGCACCGCTCGGTGGTCAACGGGGGTAGCAACAGCTCACAGTTCAGGCCTGGTCCAGACTGCCCCTGTCTGGAATAGAGTCTTGGATGGCTGTTGCAGAATCTGCTCTAGGTGCTCCCGGACTTCGATTGAGGTTGGGTTGATGTTGACGCAACCGTGGTCGAGGCAGCTTCGATGTAGAACAAACGTTACTACAAACAGAGGTCAGAGGAGAAATATCTGATCATAAGAGTGAGGGCCTGTCCAACCTAGGCCTGGCAGGACTAGTCTGCGCGCTTCGACGTCGTCGGCTGGAACTGGGTGCTCTGGAGGGAAATTGACCTCCTTCTTCCTGGAGGTGAAGGGGGACTTTTAGAAGTACGTCTCAGCCAAGCTTCGCTCCAGGAATCACAAGGGGGACGTTGGGGGAGCTTCTGCACTGAGCCTCTGGTTGTCTGCCTGGGAGAAACTACGCAGGTCGCCGAGAATCTCTTCTGCAGATAGCCCCAAGATCAGAAGAAGGTGAGACTACTCTCGTTGCGAAGCTGATAGGAAGATGAATCTATTGGTATATGGTACACCCCATGAAGACTCACGATGACAATGCTGAAGCCTCTGCAAACTACTAGTACACTACTGCCTGCGAACTGGGATCAACTTGTGGATGAAGATGTGTGTGGTAGTGGGGATGGGCAGCAAGGAGGATGTGTGGGAGGTGGGGTGTGTGACCATGGGAGGGTGTGGAGACTGGGAGGGGTGTGAGAGAGGTCTCCAAGGGGTGGAGGAGGGAGGGAGATTCAAATCTTGCCTCGGGAGGAGTCCCTTCAGCCTAGGGAAGGTGGCTTCAATCTGTCCAATGAGGAAGATGAGGAGGAAATATGTTTTACACCCGCTACCGGGGCAAGCCAGGCCGCAGCCGCAATCGCTACTCATGCAACCCGGTCAGGCCAAAAGTGGGGGTGCCGGCCGCTCGCCAACCATAACATCATTTTCAGAGGAGAGTAGCCCTATAAGATACCCCCTCCAGAGGTCAAGAGAGTCCAAATCCCTCCTCCTTCAGGGTTATACACTCAAAGTGGGGGTAGCACCATCGTCCCTTCCTTCCTTGAATTTCTGAAAATGACAATGGGCAAGCAGCCATGTCAGGATGCCAGCCCTGCGGCCGAGGGCACTCATTCTCAGCTTTAGTAACCTTCTGGTGCTCTAGATGAAGACAAGACTGGCCAAACGACAGGCAGCAAGGGACAGCAAGATGATGACACCCAACAAGAAGGTGCAGACTACATGTCCGATGAAGTAGGTCTGTCAGGGGCCGCAGCGCATGGCTTTTCCAAACCTAGATGGGCAGAGGAGATGAAGCTATCCAATGTCTAATCTGGAAGCAGGATAATAAAGCTACTTAAAAAGCTTCCAGCAAGGTTCACTATCTAGGAGATCCTCTCCTTGAATGAAGAGACCCGACAGGTGATCATCACTGCTCTCCAGACGCCTGCCCAATATGAGGCTTGTTTGGCTGAAATGTTGCCAGAAGCGAATGTGACTTTCACTCAGGAGGACATGTTGCCCCCTACTATCAGCCACAATAGACCGCTATACATGAAGGGGCAGTTGAATGGTCAGGAGATGAACAGGCTTCTGGTGGATCCCGGAGCAGCCGTCAACATCCTGCCATAGAGAATATACTAGAGGTACTACTTTAATTTGCGCCTCGACAAAGTCAGAAATATGCATATCGTCGACTTCAACCAAAAGTTTGAAGTGTCGCTGGGAGTGGTAGAATTTACACTCACTATTGTATATTTTACTACAAGTGTGCAGTTTCATGTTATCAATTCTAGCACCTCGTACAAAGCACTGCTTGGCTGCCCTTGGCTACATGAGAACCTTGTGGTACCCTCTACACTATACCAGTGTATCGAATACAACCAAGAGGGGAAGGAGGAGAGGATATTTACTGACCTCCATCCCTTTGAAGTATTTGAGTGTCATCTGCTCGACGCTTCTTTGTATGCAGAGCAGTCACAGAAGACCTCCAAAACCAGGACCCCAGCCAGGGCATCAAAAAGCACCTCTGGCGATGACTGGTTCCCACCACTATCGCCAGGGTATGTCAATCCCAAGATGATTTCACATATTGTCAGCATAGGGGACGTAGGCAAAGCTGCACCTCCTGCCACCTATCCTGAGGCTGACAAAGTCGAGGTCGATCAACATCACAGCCATATCAAAATCCCAGAAGGTCTAACAAAGCCAATCCTCAGTCTCCATAATGTTACTGTCAATCCTTTCATAACATGGGAGGTGGTACAATCTGAAGGCCACAGTAGCTTATTCTACACGGCTGAAGAACACCCTGCATAGGAAGACATCGACTGTCACCTCCCTAAAGATATAGAGAACCCGTTAGTCCCCATTCAGGGGCTGACATCCACAATAAACCAGATGGTGAAAATGTTTCAGAAATAGCATATCCCCTCCGGCCAGCCTTGCAAGGAGAAAGAAGCATTCCAAAGACTTTGGCATCCTGTCAGCCTGGACAAAGAGTTGAGACATGTTTCCCAATATCTGGGGTTGGGCTTCACCCTTGAAGAATATTATTATAGTGGGCGCTATGATGTGGACACCATCTCCGCTTTCTTCCCAATAGGAGACAGCTCACTAGGGGCAACTTTTGATGAATACTCGGCGAAAGCTGAACATGCTGGGGTGGCTCAATCAAGTGACTCAGAATCAGAAGCAATAACTCCTTGCAGGTACTGGGAGCAGCTCTACCCCGAAGAAATGGCTTTCCAAGCCAAATTTGACATGGCCAGTAGTAGTGAAGCCGAAGAACACTGGGCGGCCAAGATGGGGACCGACAGACCCAGATGGATGGAAATCCCAAGGGCTAGCCTACGAGGGGCACCAATGCTCCATGGGTCAAGGCATGTTTAAGAGGGACGACCAAGATGGGAGGAAACTGCGAAGGCTAGCCTATGAGGGGCACACAACCCATGGCCACCATCATTCCCCTTTTACGGACAGTGTGTTGGGCCGTAAGCCCTATCATTATTCACCCTTGATGGCCCATAAAGGTGCATGTCATAGGAGGACAAGACCTTATGACCCCGCGTTGACTCAGAGGAATGTCCCCCCCCTTCCCCGGTCACAGGGCTATCATCCTCGAGACAACAAAACACGATAATGCAACCCGTATATAGGATAGAGTAAATAAGGTGATTAGTTGAGGGGTTAGCCAATCAACATTAGAGAGTTAGCTAGTTAGTATTAGAGAGTTAGCAGGTTAGTGTATGAACTTAGTAAGTTAGTATATAAGCTACAGAGATTATAAGGGGCAAATCCTCGAACAACCATTGGGCAATATGCAGGGAGATGATCTTGCCAGAAGACCCCACACCCAAATTATAGGGACAGTCGTATTCTCTCCAATTCAGAGCGATGAACAAATGAACTACGGAGGGACAGTCCCAGGGGTGGCTAGAGATACACACATGCGTATGCCTCTAGGGATAAAGCCTCAATAAACACAGGGGAGCTCGATGGGACCACTCCATTGAGAAGAAACCCCAGGGAAGAAAGGGGGTATGATGTTAATGTTGTCATGGAGAAGACCAAGGCTTATTCGGCATCGGTGGGGGAGAAACCAGATGGCATCACACAGACAGCGGGAACACAGATGAAATCAGAGGAAGGAGAGGGGACTCAAACACAATGCCAATGCTCTTATTCGGGCCCAAAACCCGTTACAGAGTCTAATAGTCTAATGACATTGCATACATAGATGCGGCCTGGCATTGTCACACAGGGCCAATTACACTCCCAGCTCAAGAACGAGAAGGGGACAGAGAGGCAAAAGCCAGAGTCTAAGCTAATAACTACGGGCTCATATCATCACCCGACATATTACAAAACCCACAGAGAATATGTCAACGAAGAAGAGAAGGGAGAGGAATGAGAGGGATGCTCCGCCGCCCACCTCTGTTATCCACGATAGAAACAGAGTATCAAAAATCGTCTGGTGGCTCTTCTCTCTCAAACCCCTCTTTCTGCAGGAGACGCACCGATCGTCGCCCAAAAACCCTTCTCTCCCTCTTTCTTTCTCTCCAAGCTTTCTCTCTAGACTCTTTTTTCTCTTCTCTTTGCCTTTATGTATCTCTGTGTGTATTGTGTGTCTCTCTCTCTCTTTTAGTTCTGGCACAGATGATTGGGTTATATAGCATGCCCAATACATGGCCCTTATCCGGCGCTAGGCGAGCGCGCCGATAAAGACTTCTACATATTATTTTTATGCACCGGGTCAGGGGTCACTAGGAGATGGAGCGCACCAGATAGGGCCGCGCCAGATTAGTCTTGTTCATCGCGTTTGTTCTACACAAGCCAGACTGTGGGCCTCGGACTGGCTCCAGGAGTTATCTTGGTCCTTCATCTCATCGCGGCTTTGTAAAACCACTACGAGAAGTATTGGTAAAGTCGTCGGGCCGCTGAACGGCCAGTTTCAGAACCGTTTGTACCTCTGGTTTGGACATTAGGGTTTTCTGCTGACATGGCCATTGGCATTGTAGTTTATGATGTTGGCCCGACTTTACTTGCATTTGCAGCCTTTTCGGGGAGTGGGCCACTACCCGGGGTGCTTTCGCCCTGGCTGGGCGGCCCTCTAGTTGCTAACGGACCCAATCGGTGAGAAGACATACCCGTGTCGGGTTATTCAGGTCTTCCGCTGATAGGGCCTTCGGCATCTTGGTCTGAGGGGCCAGAGACGTTCTGTCACCTCAGGAGGGTTTCTCATCAGGTGGCGGACCACCAGGTACATTCTCGTCCGAGAAGACCACATGTCTAAAGGGCATTTAATGTGAAGACCTGAAATTGACTAATGGAAGATTTGGTCTATTCCTTTTCTTCTCTGTCACCACTGTCCTATCCTTGGACTTGATGCCAGCCAGCTCAAGTCATACTTCTGGCAGAGTATCTTCCTCAAAGATAAGAAAAAATTTTGGAGGGAAAGTTCTTCACCACATTTGCTTAAGGCTCGGCTATAAATATCAAGCTTCTACAAGAGAAGAAGTTGTTGTTGCTGCCCAGAGAGAGCCACGCCCTTGAGCATCTATAAAGAACATCATTGAGAACCGCGTGAGAGCAGCCCAACACTAGTTCTTAGTCGGTTGCTGTAAAAGAAGAAAAGAGAAGCTTTGAGAGAGAGAGCAGCCCTACAGTCTACCTGAGCTTGAAGAAATTGATCTTCAGATCTAAAATTTGTAACTGCAGTCACCAGCTTCCAAATCTTGATTTATAGACTCAGCTGGTGTCTATGTACACACTATTCTTGTGGTTTTTCCCACTGCACTTGCAGTATTTTCCTTTTATGTTTTTTGCTACTTCTTGAATCGTCCCTACCGGTTTGCATGTAGGAAGATAGACAGAGGTGTGCTCCGGTCCGTGGAGAACCGTCCCTACTGATTTTGTGTGTAGGAAGACAGACGAAGGGTTCTTTGTTCTGTGGTTTTGGGGCGTGTCCCCGGTCAAGCTGTGTATCAGCAGGAAAATCTCACCGGGTTTAGTGAGGGGTGGACGTAGGTTGCGGGTTTGCAACCGAATGACTTTAAAATCCCTGTGTTGTGGGTTGAACATCTTGTGGGTTTGCTCCATATCTTCTATCCCCATTCACAGGTCGGTAAGCTTACTTCATTACATGTAATCTTGTTCATCCCCATGACACCCTCAAGCTTTGTAGACTGTACATTCTTATATACACACCATTTATTCCTTGGACGGTACTAACATTTCCTTGGTTGCCTGCTGCATCTTTGCACTTAGGCACTAAGGAGCATTCTCCATCAAATGAGGATCACCTTGCTTACACACACGCACTCTGGTCGATCAGCATAGCATACATTCTAGCTAGTTCAGCAAGGTTTCTAGCAAACACCTTGTTCACACACACATCAGAGGTTTGCTAAGAAGCACCTTGACTTGTACCTCGATCTGTGCAGTCTTTGGACCACCGTTTACACTTAAGTCATTCCATCTAAATCCGTTGTGCTTTGAGTTTAAGTCTTTTATTTGCTTTATAGGAGTGGTCTATACTTTTGGTAGCCAAGTTTTAAATAGGTCAAAGTTCGTGATAGGATCTATTCAACCCCCTTCTAGATCCAATTGCACCACACGGGATCCAACAATAAGGGCAAAGAATGTGTCGCCCAAAGTTTTAGGCAACGGAGGATAAGAAGCCCTTTTCGGCCCGGTGCGATTATAGCTCTGCGATGGAGGGACATTGGAGTATGGCTTCGGATTGCATCGGCCTGATTGGAGTGTGAGGCCTGATGGTTGTTGGGCCTAAAGGATGGGCCAACCACGTTGACTTATTCATTCACTGTGACACCTTCGGTGGTGGGGACGGCTGGAGCCTTCTGACCCTTTGCGCGAGGCTCAAAGAAGGGAGATAAGGTGGAATCCCTTACCTGAGCTTGAACGATCTGAGCTCGATTATAGAGTCGAGGGAAAGTATGGAGCTCGCTGAGCATTGAAATGGTCCTAAGCTGAGGAGTGACGTTATTCACCAACATGGTGACAGCCTGAGACTCGGAGATAGGGACCTCCATCCTAGAAGCCATGATCCCCCAGCAATTGGCAAAATTAATGAAGTCCTCATTGGGCTTCATCTTCTCCATGATCAGGTCAAACAAGGTAGGAGCGATGGAAGACATGTGACCAAAATGAGCGAGGAATCGCTCGGAGACTATATCAAAGTTGAGGAGATCAATAGCTGGTAGGGAGGAGAACCAACGTAGGGCCTCACCCTCAAGGGACTTTGATGCTAAGCTTTCTATGGTGTTGGCTATAGGTGCTTCTTCCCCCCTGGAGGAGGGTGAGCTCCCCCGTGACACAGTTGGGGTAGTAGGGGATGAGCCCATTGCCGCAGCTTTGACTGGGGGGGACGAGGAGATCGTCGACATCGAGGAGGTTTCCGAAGGGGGCGCCCTTGTTGGTGAGTTTCTTGTCTGAAACCCCTAGCTGACAACTTGCCTTCATATGAGGTTGGATTGGGTAGTGACTAGTCCTAGTTCATTGGTCTGCAGGTGCCACTAGCTTGCTTGTGTCCAGGAGCTCTTTAGAAGCCTTGTCCGGCTCTTCGAGCAATGGCAGCGTGGTGATGGAGATAGAATATAGCTCAAGCTTGAGCTCCTCCACTTCTGAGGCCTCTTCTGCTAAAGAAGCGGAGATGGAGGTTGCTTTAGAAGGTGTGCAAGGGTTCTTCCCTCCCTATCTAGCCCTTGTTTGAGTTTTATCATCAGACATTGATACTATCATGTTGTGAATAGGGCTGGAGTCTGGTAAGGAGCATGCGTCGGCTCCCCAGTGAGAGCGACCGGGTGGAGCCTTCTATTTCACCGATGGTTACTGATGACGATCGGATCATGGAGGAGTCCTTGCCCTCTCCGACCCCGACAGACGATGTTACATATGCGGAGGAGAGGTTTCCCTCATTGACCCTTGTCGACGAGGCTACGGGCATGGTGGGAGCCGCACCGGGTAAGAGTTAAAACTTTTATCAGGTTTTTCACCTTGTCCCGTCAGGGGAAATTTGGACATGTCGCTTACTTCCCTTTGCGTTTGGTGGAATTGCACAGGCTTCGCTGGTGTGATGGCCAAGACAGATGACCCTTCCCTGAGCTTGGGGATTGAGTGGCCTACGTCTGCCTCACCATCGGGGCCTTTACTGGATGCAAGCGTGGGTGCTGCCTTGCTCCAGTGAGCTCGAGGCTAACTGCAGGGCGATCCACTCCCTTCTGTAGAGGACCTTCGGCAGAGGCTGAGGGAGTGCACCCAGGGCTACCACACCCTTGGGTTCCCCCGCGAGTTCTAGATGTTCGGGCTGGCTGAGATCTAGTTGGAGTACTTGCGACTCCGCGAGGCTGAGGAGCAGAGGGCCCAGAGGTAGGTGGCCATCCGAGAGGCATAGGGGCAGCGGGACCACCTCGTGTCTGCCCTAGCTAAGTAGAGGGGTCATGCGGAGGTAGCCGTGTTACTTTCTCGACACCGCGCTATGCAGCTAGGCAAGGCGAAGAGCCGAGTTGAGGTCTTGAGGAAGGCCTTGGAGGAGCAGTCGTGAGCCGTGGAACTCGCTAGAGCTGAGTGGCAGGTTGTCGAGACTAGGGCCGAGGCTAGTGTTCAGCTCATGTCGACCTTGGAGACGGAGCTTGCAACTGCCGAGTCTCGTCTGGTGGCATTGGAGCGGAGCGAGCCTACGATTTGATTGTATCACTCCTTTCCCCTCTTTTGTGTTACGCCATTTAAGTTGTCTATACTTTGTTACCCCAAGGGCATGTCTTGGGCTCCTTTATAGAGTACTAATGGTGATTTACTGGATTTTTGCTATTTACTGAGTTGTCCCGCTTTCATCTTTGTGGAACAGTGTTGCATGTGTGGCTTGGTGACCACTTACTGTCAGTCATGCTTGATTCTTTTATCGTGTGTTGGTATAGGGGGTAGAGGGCTGGGCTCACTCAATTTTGGGTGTAAGCATAGAAGACTGAACATGAAAAGTGGTGTGACTGGGCACTGGGTGTCAGGGATTGGGTGCTGGGAGATAGGAAAAATGACTGGGTGTGGGGGCTAGTTTTCTGGGAGATAAAAGCCCGTGTTACTTATGAGGCCGGCATAGACTCATGGGGAGGTCTTGGTCTACGCGGTTTGAGTTACTAAGGAGACTCTGGAGTGTGGTTCGGGATGGGGGAATAAGCCCCTTCTTTGCGTTGGCACTGGCCCAGTGTCGACGACCACTTCAAAGAGACAATAAGCGCACTGGAAAAAGCTAAAGGGGACCAATCTTGGCGAAAACCCGAAAGGGCGGTAGGGCTGGTAAAGTGATCAAAAAAAAGAAAAAAAAAGAAGCATACATGGAAGAGGATAGAAGCAAAAGCTGTTGAGCTCTGTCCTCTATTCATCAACGTCATCAAAGAAAGGAGCCCGAGACAAACCCTCGGGGTAACTCAGACAAGAATGGGCAAAATATAAAAGTCCTGTGTACAATAATGTACCAAAGCCCATCAAGCACCAGACTCGCTCCTCTTCAGGTCAGCAAGGCGAGTCTCACTCTGAAGAGCTTCCTCTTGGAGCCCCTCAAACCTACTGCGAAGAGTCTACGTCGGCACGCGCAAGACTACGCTCCTCGATCTCTCGAACCTCTCGCAAAAGCTCCTAGAGCCCCTCAAGCCTATGGCGGAAAATCTACATCGGCACGCGCAAGACTGCGCTCCTTCTTGGTCCCCCGGACCACTCACAAAAGCTCCTCCAGTCTGTGGGAGGCCACCTGCCCACGCTCGCAAACGGCCTCGACCTGGGCACCCACCTCAGCCTGGGCCGCCTGAAGTCTACAAAACTGCTGCTCCTCCTGCTGAGTCATCAACTGAGTCCTCGGCTTGCGCTCCTAAATAGCATGAAGGCGGGCGAACTCCTCCCATAAAGACGCAAGCTCAGTCATCCAGGCATCCTGAAGGAGACCAAATGCATGCATCTGACAATGCTACACCAAGTTGAGGACCATTCTGCCACTCCACCCCAAGGGCCAAGAAACTCCAAGGCAATTATGAAGCCTCACCAACTGAAGCTAAAGCAAAGAAAGGAGACAGAATCTAACCAGTGCCCTTTCGAAGCAAAATGAAATATACAGAATTTTGATGTACAAGTTACGACACCCTTACCCAGGGTAGTGCTGTGCTCAAGTCTGTGCTGGATGGTATTTGTCTCAGCTCATGCACGGCCGACATCAACCCAGACCAACACACCCCCTGGGCTGGTCTACATCAACTCTGGCTATCACAAGTCAACGGTTAGCCAACTTTAACCTTCGGCTACACACCTCCGCAGTTAGCTGACGCATCTTTGGCGACACCTCAACAATTAGCCAGCTTTAACTTGCGGCTACACACCCCAGCGGTCAGCCGACGCATCTTCAATGACACCTCAGCGGTCAGCCGACACAACGACTTATGGCCAACGCACCCCCAAGGGTCCGCCAATGTCTGTCTTCGACTATCACAACTTAACAGTCAATTGACAACAACTCAGATGGATGCGCCTCTTCGAGATAGGCCTACATCAACTTCGGGCCAACAAGCCTCGCCGAGGCAGGCCGCATCAACTTCGGATCAATATGCCCTAAGGGTGGTCCACATCAACTCTAGGCCAACAAATCTCTCAGAAGTAGGCCTACATCAACTCCGGGCCAACAAGCCTCGCCAAGACAGGTCCGCAGCAACTCTAGGCCAACAAGCCTCACCGAGGCAGGCCTACATCAACTCCAAGCCAACAAACCTGGCCGACACAGGTCTACATCAACTACAAGCTAGCAAGCCTCTTCGAGACAGGCCTGCATCAACATTGGACCAATATGTCCTAAGGGCCGATCCGCATCAACTTTGGCTAATGCACCCCCCAAAAGATTGGCCAACATCTAATTTCAGGGTAACACGTCCTAAGGGACGATATACATTAGCTTTGACCAGTATAACCCTAAGGGTTGGTCGACACCCACTTCAAGTCAAAGTGCCTCGCTGAGGTAGGCCTGCATTACTTCTAGACTGGTGGGTTTCACTAAGACAAGCCCTGCATCAACTCTCAACTTTCTAGAAAGCAACAAAGTAGTGAGGTACAGTCTTACAATGATCACCCTATGTCACGAAGACTCAGGAGAAATCAAAAAAATGACAGAGGGCACAGACTGTCCGCCTCCGCCTCCGACTTTGACGAACGTTCCGTGGGGGCCATTTGTTGGCAGCAATTTTCAGGAATGGTGTGGAAGTACACGAGAATCTAAAATAATTATAGAATTACACAATTTATATGAATAAGTAGAAAATAGAATTAACATTAAGCAAATTACATGATCCATAATATAATAACAGTTCATAATACAACAGTAGTTCACAACTGGTACAGTACGAAAAGAAAAGTACAACTACACGGGGCATACCCCAGCTCTAGCAACTGACAACTAACCCTGGGCACTAGAACCACGTGGAGCCTCAGACACGCTCCCCTAAAGCCTCGCCTCACCTGAAACGCGAAAAAACGCAGGGAATGAGCCTTATAACAAAAGGCTCAGTAGGGATCACTCGGACCCCCACCTCGCAAAATGAGAAATTGCAACGCAAAGTAGCTAAAGGTGAGTACAACTGGAATAAATAAATGGAAAATCCCTGCTACGCTTGACGCCAGTCTCACGGTGCAAAAATCGAGACACACGTCATGGTAAAAATTAAGAGTCACCACCTGACAAAGACAGGAGTACCACCCACTAGAAGTACAGCCGGATGCGTCCCCTAACGACTTACATCGCACCGTAGTGTCTCCCTGCTCGTCCCAGGTGAAAACTGAGACATACACACAAGTAACACTGACAAGGGTCTAGTCGAGGTCGTGCTCATCAGTACGCGTCCGAAGTCTCTGACCACGTGTGCACACATTGACTGACTGCGCTATGTCAGGCCCTCTAACTGGTTCTTCCTCCCGGCCTGGACTCGAGCCGCCACAGTAGGAGGCCCACGACAACCAGCCTAAAGTCGTCTCTCTCGGGTAGTCTCGCCACCACTCCCTGGTGGGACAACACGCGTGTCGGAAGACTACGACTAGTGGAGGGTCATTGAAGGAGTAGACTCTATAACCAACGGAAACAATGTCTGAACCGGACAAGGTACAAGGACCGCTCCTCGCACCGACACCGACTCACGATGACACAAGCCGAGAACACGCCATCTCCCGGGACCCCACGTCACCCTCACACATGGCCCCCATCCTATGCCCAGCATCAGTCAGACCACAGGTTAGCATATGGATCGAGGTCCACTCACCCGGGACTCAAGTCGGCAAGAACGAAACTCTGGTTGGACAGAACCCAAGTGGCGGTCCACTCTGGACCATCCCAGGGTAAAAATGGCCGAACGATAGACCGCAAGGTGAAGAGAGGCGGTCACCCATAGGCTGCCACTCAGAGAGGAGAAACAGTCTCCTGAGGACCATTTGAGAACCAAGCGGTCCACCTCTGGGCCGCCTCAGAAGCTAAGCGGTCCCCCTTGGGGCCGCCAAGCCACCAAACTACACGGAAGGTTAAACGGTCACCTTGTGACCGTTGGGGGCTGAAACGGTCTCCCTTGGGACCGCCAGACGGGGTTAAATGGTCATCTCATGACTGCTAAGGCCAAAGACTATTTAATGGTAAAATGTAACGGTCAAAAAACACCTCGGGAGTCACGCTGGCTCTACGAGGAAGGCGGTTGGCCACTTGACCACCACACATGGGTAGCGGTC
This sequence comes from Amorphophallus titanum, assembly GCA_024336825.1. NCBI lineage: Eukaryota > Viridiplantae > Streptophyta > Magnoliopsida > Alismatales > Araceae > Amorphophallus > Amorphophallus titanum. Next base: position 516,484 of record JANBPO010001959.1, on the reverse strand, counting down.
AATCGTCTGATTGCATACCCTACCGACACCCCATGGTCGATAAGCAGTCACCCTGAGGGCTGCCATTGATAGAAATGGTTCCCTTTAGGACCGTTTTCATCCCGAAAAATCGAGAATGGCGAAACACGGTGGAATTCGCCATTCCACACCCCGATCACCCCTGGGTGATGGGGAAACAATGGGGGAACCCTTCTCCATGTCCCTAGGCATCCAATGGTGCCCTCAAACCATCAAATAACGCGATGAAACTCTAAATCAGGCACTCGATCCCCAAAATATGGATTTCTCTTCCCGACACAAAATAACCCACTCTCGACCTCCCTTCAGCCTAGAAATCGCGGGGAAGGTAAATATCGAGCTAAAGATCCGTCACCCTACCTCAAGGTCGCTCGAAATGCGACGGATCGTCGTCGATCTTCAAAAACCCACTTGAAAATCCTTGAACTCTCACGAGCTCCCACGAACCGCCCCCAGATTAAACCCCCCCCCCCATCCCTCTCCACCGCGTCCTCCTCTCCATCTCCCTCCATTTGATCACTAGCACTTTCCACTACCAGTCTGGAACCTGTAGTAGCAGAGCGCCTTCAAATTGTAGCATCGACCCTGCCTCATCTGAGTAGATCCAGGTGAATATCCCTAAAGTAAAATGATTCGTCTCTAAGCTAGTTTTCCAATGAGGGCTCTTCCACCTTCATCCGAAGTCTGTTCTGACCAGGGGACCAATTCTTGTCAGCCTGCACAATCGAGCTCCAGCAGAACACTTGAAGCCAATTGCAGACGCCATCAGAGTCAAACCTGTGAAGATATTGGCGATATTTTTGGTTGAGACAAGCTTCCCAAAGTTCCCTACCAGAACTAAGAAGAAGGAGGTCATTCGGACTCCGAAGGACCCCATCCCAACCTTTGTCCCCGGACTGCGCAGATCGACTCCATCAGTATTAGGTCAGACCCCCTATCACTTTTATACTTCTAGCGCTCTACCCCATCTTCTTTGAGCCCTGTTGGTCCCTGTTCGAAGCAGACTCTCCCACGGTCGTGTCAATACCAGACCCGCCCTCAACAAAGTTCAGAAGAGCCCGAGGGGCCCTTTTCTTCAAGTGACTTCAATTCTGGACAAATAGTGCTGCACAGGATCAGTCGGGTTTGCAGAGGTTCCCATGAACGGTCATGTAGGGGTCTGTCTTGTTCTTCTCATGAGGGTGACTTCTGCAAGTCCTCTACCAGCCCCAGGAAGAAGGAAGCCGTTTGAGCACTGGAGTGCCACGTTCCGGCCATCCTCCCCAGCCTGCGCCGATGACCCTCACCAGATCCAGGCTGGACCAGTCCGACTCTTCTATTCACCATTTTCTACTCCAACCTCTTCTTGGAGTCCTGTTAGTTCTTGTACGAAGAAGACTCACCCACTGATGCGTTGACACCAGCCCCACCCTCATCGGAGATCGGAGGAGTCCAAGGTGATCAGATCTTTAGACTGTCATAGTTCTGGGACAGATAGGGCCACCTTAGATCAGTCCAAGTCTTGGTGCTGTGGCGGCCCCCATTCGGCCTCCGATCGGCTGGAAAATCCTACAGCATGTTCCTAAGCCTCCCAGAGACACTTCAGCATTGGTCCTGCAGTCATCAGCGACTAGAGGTGATCGTGGCGACCCCACAATCAGCTTGCTGTCCCTGCAGAACCGACATCCAGGCAGAACTCAGTTGCTGCCATCTCCCAGTCCCACGCCTGGCTGACTGACCGCCCCTCCCTACGCGGAGGTAGTTTTGGATGTAATTTTAATTAATCCCCGCCTCGAGATCCCCCACCTGCGAGAGGTGTAGTGTTGTAGTTCTCTGATTTTTAGGTTAGAGCTGCACCGGCACAGCGTGCGGGTCATTCCCATGCTTCCCCGCTCGTGTCATCTTCAGCCGCGATCAGTGTCTTCACGCCGATCAGGTGAGCACTCGGTACACCCTTGCTGGTTTTACCTTTACTTAGTTTAGTATCACTGCTAAGCTGCCCGTCAGACGGTGAGGCGAGTGCCCGGTCCTGAATTTCCATCAAATTGAGTGATCACCGCAGAGTGAGTTGAGTGAGCGACCCTACAACCCATGCCCTTGGCTTGCTGGCCGCCCACGGAGTCGGGTATCCCAGCCCCTTAGGGGTTCAGCCCAGGAGTAGCCAAACCCCCGGAATGATGAGGTCCCACCTCAGACCCTTCCCTCCATCACCGGTTTGCCTCCCCGCAAAAGTGTGTACCACGCGAGTGAGTTCGCTAAAGTGAATCCACCGCTCCAAGTCGCTTGCTTGCGAGTCTAGGTCTAAGGGGCATTGGCCTAGTGGCTGCCATCCCATAGGTCGTGTCACATCATCAAGGTATGTCATTCACTCTGGTGCTACCAAGATGTACCAAGACCTTAAAAGACATTATTGGTGGCCCAATATGAAAAGAGAAGTAGCGGACTATGTGTCACGATGGCCCAATCAGCAATCATAGTTTCAACATTCAAATGAGAGGACTTAGTATAGAGCTAACCTTTCTCGGGACAGGACTTCCCATAGCGCAAAATGTGCTCTACAGCCTTCACGTGAGGCTTCCGAGGAGCATGCATGAACTAACTCACAACACTTAGGACGCATGAGAGATAAATAGAGCAATCGTCCTATAGGCCGTTGGTACATTCCTTTGTTAGCTTCCGATAGGAAGCCCCCTACTGAGTAAGATAAACCTTGATTGGCTTCCATAGGAGCATGAGTAGGTTTGCAGCCCAATTGGCTAATTTCCTTGAGCAAATCCATTGGATACTTCCTCTGGCAGATGCAGAGACCCCGTTGAGAGTTGGCCACCTCAATACCAAGTACTTCAACTTATCAAGATCTTTGATCTCAAATTCTCTGGCAAGGACAGCTTTCGGCTTGTTGATTAGCTTGTGATCGCCAGTAATGATCATGTCATCAACATGAACAAGTAGCATAACCTGCCCATCCACCCATTTAGTAAATAGAGTGTAATCAAAATTGCCTTAGACATAGCCAAACTACACCATGGCAGCACAAAACCAAGCCCGAGGATATTGCCTGAGGCCATACAACATCTTCTTTAGGCAGTACAGTCTCCCCCTGCTACAAACCCAAGAGATGGTTGCATATAAACTTCCTCTTGCAGATTACCATTGAGGAAGGCATTTTTGACATCGAGCTGATGAAGATCCCTGTCAAACTGGACAGCCACGGAAAGAATAACCCGCATAGACTTGAGCTTAGCCATTGAAACAAAAGTCTTAGAGTGGTCAACACCCTAGGTTTGAGTAAACCCCTTACCGCCGGTCTTGCCTTGTAGTGCTGCACATTGGAATTAAACTTGATGGTGTACACCCAGCAAGGCAGCAAAAGCCAACCAAACTCTTCCCTTCAGGAAGGTCAACCATTCCCAAGTGTCATTCTTATGCAAATCAAGCATTTCCTATTCCATAGTAGCAACCCACTTAGGATCTTTCACAGCCTGAGAAAAGGAGTTAGGAACATGATAGGAAGAAATAACGTCAAAAAAGAATAATAAGATGGTCAGAGACGGGAATAGGAAACAAAATGAGAAATCTGATGACGAGTACATATTCTTTCCGACCAGCAATAGGAAAGTCTAGATCATGATACGAAACCAAGTCAGAAGGCGGAGAGCCTGGAACGTTAGCATCTCCTTGGGGAGGCGGATCCATGGGAAGTCCCTTCTTGTGCCAAGTGTTACTGGAGTGAGTAAGAAAATCAGGAGCAGTCTCAACTGAAGGACCACAATGCTACTCCTAACAAACCAACCCAGATGGAACACTAGCCACTGCTTCATTCAAGGGCAAGGAGATGGACACCGAGGGAGAAGGAGAGACAGGAACAACCTTCCCCTGCACATTAGACAAAGAGAAAAAATAAGACTCATTTTCAGAAAAGGTGACATCTTTGATTACATAGCGCTTGTCGTCCTATGGATCAAGGCACTTATATTCTTTTTGGGCTGAAGAATATTCCAAAAGATGCCACGTATAGCTCTAGGGTCCAATTTAGTTGCACCTGGACCAAGACAGTGAATGAAACAAATACACCTAAAGACATAAGGATCAAGAGGAAAGAGAGAGGGTGATTAGGACAGAGAAGCCATAAAGGAGACTGAATGCCAAGAATACGAGATGACATCCAATGAATAATGTAAGAGGTAGTCAAGGCAACATCAACCCAGAATTTCTTCAGTTGGAAGAGAAGCGCTCAAGTGGTCTCAAACATGTGACGTTTTTTTTCTTTTAGCCATTTCCATTTTGCTGAGTGTAAGGACATGAAGATTCATGAACAATTCCTTCATCTTCTAGAAAAATGTTGAGAGACCGCTCGAAGTATTATCTTACATTATCAAATCTGAAAATTTTGACGTCCTTCAAATTGAGTCTCAACCTTCTTGCAAGAAGGTTGGACAATCTGTGATAAAAGCCATACAAACTCCAAACCTCCATATTTTCTAGAGATAAAAATAGTCCCGATTTTATCTCTTTAAACTCCACAACTTTCATGAAGAACCCAACTTCTGAATCGGCCGTCTACCTCACGGTCAACGCTAGTTCTCAGACAACAACAGTTCTACCCTGAGAACTCTGGAACAGCCCAGCAGCAGCTTATAAATTTTGTGAAGGCCTGGCACTTTCAGATCCGGCCCAGATCTTTGGCCCAGGGTTGAAGAGCTTCAAAAGAGCTTTCCAACGCCACAGATGCCGCCTCGATCTGACGTCGGATCTGATCGTAGCGCTCATTCTCGCCGAGGCGCGCGCTGAAATGCAGGAGTTGTAGCCCGAAGCCGGTTATTCTGACCGGTGCGGATCGGAGGCGTCAGCCCTCCGGCCAGTGAACCACCACGCCCCCATGCCAGGGAGCACTTCTCCAGGCACCTCCCACTACAGCGGTGCCTCTGGGTCCCACACGGACCCTCCGACCAGCACATGGGCCCCACGGTCGTGAGTACGCGTGCAGTCGAAGAGACGCCGGAAATCGCCCGTCAACCCGGAATTGGTCCTCCCAGGCCCTATTTGTGTAGCCCTTTACCTCCCTGCGTGGAGTGAGCAATATTTTACTCCTATAATATTTTGTATTAACCACTCCGGGAGTACGAGTTTGGCCGGGTCCCGTCTTCCCCATGCCGGGCGCGTGGAGTTATCGTGTCCGCTCCTTAGCTCGGCATTTTGCTTATTTCCATATATATTTGTTTATGCCGCTACTAGAGAGCATGTGTAGGGTTATCTAGCTCGCCTATTTTATTGTTACTGCTGTTGCGAGAGAGTGTTTACCCGTCCCGTGATCCGATCCGGGCACGAGAGAGTCGACCACCCTAGCTCACACCGGTTTCTTAACCGCGCACATCCGCACGCTTCCCTCGCTAAGGGACAAACGCGAGCTCATCTAGAGTCCTAGGTAGTCTCGTGGGTCCGTCCTGCATCACTCACGCAAGGGGTTACCTTCCCAATAGGTGCAACCAATCTTTCCGGTAATGTCTTTTAATATACCGGGTATTGGGATGAAATGCAAACTGAAGACAAGACAATCTAGACTCAAGACACTTTTTTTAAAACGATGACTACCCTAGACTCTAACCCGCTCTGATACCAATTTGATGCGGGACGATGACATTGACTTGACTAATTTACAGGCTAACCTGGGACTCTAAGCAGGCTCATGACTCATCCCTTAGCTTGGGAAGCGTACGGACGTGCGCGGTTGAGAAACCAGCAGTGAGGTAGGGTGGTCAACTCTTACTTTCATGTCCGGATCGGGTCACGGGACGGTCACGCTCTCTCTCGTAGCAGTGATTGAAATTTGAATGAGCTAAATTATCCTATCACTCTAGCAATGGCATATAAAAATATACGAGAGTAGAAAAATGTTGAGTGAAGGGAGCGGACACGATACCTCCACGCTCTGGGCGTGGGGATGATGTTCCCGACCAAGACCCATACTCTCGGTATAAATAATTTAACAATAATTATAGAAATATAATTCACTACCCACTCCATGCAGGGAGGTAAAGGGATACATGTGGGACCCGAGACTAGTGAACTCGGGTTGACGGGCAGCAAGCCGGAAGGGCTATCGGGCCAGAGGCGGGTTGCTGGTCTGACTCGGTACTGTTCAAACTCACTGGATAGCAACCGAACTTAGCAGCTGGGATGGTGGCTTTCGGTCAACTTCTGGTTAAGGCGGCTGGCTGGGACGTCAGTGGAAGGCTCCTCTTCGATCCCTGAAGTCGGCGGTGATTGAATCTAAGCCGACGTATTTTCTGAGGAATTATCCGACGAACTGCTTCTGCTGGCCTGACTCAGGACAGATCTACGCGCCTCTACAAAAATAATTGTTGCGCCAGATCCGAAGGAAGATCAGAGTCAAATTGGCACCATTGGAAAGAGGACGTGAAGGGATACAACCTAGGGGCCCACGGTAACTAGCTTAAGAACCGTCAATGGGAATCACCCCTCCACCTTTCCCGGGTGGAACGACACCCTCAGTCGTAGGGCTACGAATAGTGGCTCCATCACAAGGAAAGAGAAAGCTACTCTATTAGGGTATAAAATAATGCCATAGTTTTATAAAATAACTTAAACATGGTGAATATGTACTACTGAATATATTAAGAACTAAACATGCTATTTCTAGAATGTCAGAAAGAATAACGGACCAGAATAGGGCCGTTACCTCACATAACGGATCAAGGCAGGGGCGTTATGTGGCACATAATGTGTCTCTTTTCATCCGTTAAACTTACCCGAACACTCAGGTGAACACAAGCACATAGATGCTCAGATATGCAAACCATAACGCACCATTACTGGGACATTATGTACAGTATAACGCATCTACTACTGTGCATTATACACAATTGAACAAAGCAGTGAAATCAGAAATGCAAGGCATAACGCACCGGGAATGGGGCGTTATGCTGAGTATGACGTGCCTCTCATGGCCGTTATACTCGCACGAGCTGAAACCAGACGTCACAAGACATAACGCACCAGGGCTGGTGCGTTATGAGACTATAACACATGGGTCTGAGTCCGTTAAAGTCACCTGAATGCCAAGAATCCATAGAAAACCACGGTTTAATGCATAACATAACGTACACGGTTAGGGGCGTTATTTTACCATAACGGGTCTACCCTATACCGCCATACTAACCGCCTTATTGGTCAACAGTCAACGGTCAAACCACCGGTCAAGGGTGAAATGGCGATCCACCAGGGATCCGTTAAAGCCACCCGGATGTGGAAGATCCACAGAAAACCCATGACCATAATGGTCAGGGATGGGTGCGCTATGCTAACCACCTATCTATGATATTTAGGAGCATAACGGACCTGGGGTGGTCCGCTATATGGGCATAACGCGCCAGACAAGGTGCGTTAACCACATGACAGTCACGGGGGTGACCGCCATGCGATCTGGACGAGGAACGGGTTCGGATTCAAACGGAGCCATTCCCTGGTCGATAGAAATCAACGGGTTCGTTACAAATCCTGTAAAAATGGGAAGACCTGCCATGCCATGCATCCATACAAGCCTACAGAAGCTATAAAATGTAATTAACATGCCTATTACTAAATAAAAACATGATTAACATTAATTAACATATTTTTTATCACATTTTAGGGAAAAACTAAACATGGACGATAACTAGGCCAAACGATCATGCATGGACGTGCAAGTGATATGGAAATGATCCTAGCTAGGAAGTGGATCCATCCCCCTACCTCTGGCACGATGAGAAAGTCGATTCGATGTCGAACGGACGACGAGGGCAACGGCGACCTCCCGACTTCACGTGCCTCCACGCTCCGTGGATTGAGGGAAGAAGGATGTCCACTCGATCCTCGTGACACGACCTTCCCAACGGCACCTCCCGTGCCTCGATCAGTGGACATTTCGATCAAAACCGAGTGAGGAGAAGAAAAACCCCAAATTAGGCCTAAAATCTCCCAAAAAGAGATTTGCACAAAAAATGATGTAAACGTCCGCCATCGGTGACGCATGAGGCGTCAAAATGCTCCTGGCAAGACGAGGAACAGATTCCCCTACCTCGATCGTGACGAAGCCCGTAAAATGGTGCAGATCGGACGGCAGGGCATCGCGGCTCTTCTCGACCTGTCTCATCTCTACACTCCCCGAACCGTGGAATAGAGGGTACCACCTCGACCTGCTCGTCGAGCCCGTTCCAACGACGCCTCCCACGATCCGATCCGGCGTCGTTTCGACCGAAATCGAGAAGAAATGGGAGAGGGAGAAACAGAGCGTTTGAGAGAGAGAGGGGGGAGAGAGAGGAGAGTGTTGAGAGTGAGGAGAGAGAGTGACGCGCGTGAGTTAAAAAATGTGATTATTTGATTTTCTTATTTTTTAAAAAATATAATTAAATTACATTTTAACCCCGCAGAGGTATTCACTTGAGGAGGAGAGAAACTCATGCCAATCTTGGCCTCAGGAGGAGCTGCATTAGGCAAATCAGAACATGTTCATAACATTGCGGATAAGCCTAGAAGTGGTGAGTAATAAAAATATGCCACTCACTGGAGACATCCTCCTCGGCTGGAGACTCTTCCTTGAGTCGCAGGCGGGATGAGGGCCTCACATCCCCTCCGGGACTATCGGCACGAGGCCTTTTCGTGATAGCAGTACCCCTCTCCGGCTCCATATCGGGAGGACCCTTTAATGGACAAGCGTCGACCACTTTGGCAGCTCCACTTGCAGTCATCACAGGGATGTGTATAACACGCATTCTAAAATATGAAGAATATACATGCATATTAGAAGGCCAGGAAGGGAGATAATAACCTGTGATTTCTATGGGCTTCACAGGCTTCAAAATTATCTGCTTCGGCTTCAATCGGAGAACATGGGCCGCTGTTTGCAATCTTGAGAATGGCAATAGGAGTCATTGCTATCTCCAGATCAGAAATGTACTCCAGCGGGCTTGCACAGCCCGCGACATTGATCACGTGGGCCCTCCACTCTGCAGATGTTCGCCCCCTGAGTGCTCCCTCGGGTATCGGCTGGGACAGTTGGGATTTCTTTCTTACCCTGCAAGACGCCTGCAAGTCCTCCCACCAAGAATAGGCCTTTGAAGGGCCTGGGCCTGCCCGTGAAGTAGAGGAAGAAGAGGCTGCGGATGTTGTTGCTGGCGTACCCTTCAATGGTTTCTAATCCTCATTGTACTGGCTCCTATCCACAGGAATTGTCCAGCCTTTCTCTTACCACCTCTCCTCAATGTCACTGATAGCCCGGGCGGCTCCTGAAAAATGGGATCTGATGAAGGTTGGGTCCACAAATAGAGGAGGCAGGTCCTCCTTCCTCAAACGCTGCTCCTCAGTAGCTTGAATGGCATCGCGATGCTTTCGAAAAACATTGTTGGCCTTGAACCCCCAGCGCGCATAATGAATGTCAAACTGTCCTCTGCGCCCCTACTCTGGAATGGGGTAGCCCTGTTTCACCTCGCGGCAGAAGCTGTGTTCTTGGGTGAGATCGTGTTCTTGGAGAAGTGATCTTTGACAAGATTATGGGTCCCGGTTGGTTGCCGTGAGCGGCCGGTGAGGTTGATCGAGTGATCGACCATGGTAAGAAGTGTATTGTATGGGGACCCGTGTGCATTGGTCGTGACATTTTCGACCAACTTGCTGTGGTAGCAGGCGACACTTGTCGGTTTTGGAGAAGTGTGCTGCGAATCGTGAGAGGTTGCGTCCCGAGGCTCTGTGGTAAGAGCGGAATCGGGATTGGCAGGCGTCCTTTTGGATCGTTTCTAGGCGAAAGGTTTGAGGAGACAGGATGAAGGACGATGCCCGTGTGCAGAGGTCTCTGATGAGGCGTTGGCGTTGGATATGGTGATCCCTGGTCTGTGTCCAGCAGGTGAGGATTTCTCGGTGTGTTGCGTCGAGTAACGTGCAGACCGAGGGGAGATCCTGTCATGTGGGTTCGCCATGCTTCCCTGAGAGGGTAGAGTTGGCGTGAGACTCGAGATCGGTTGCGGTGTCCGAGCGAGGTTTGGCTTGAGTTGTGGCATTGGTTTGTGGAAGAGTCAGCGGATGGCCTGTCGCGATTTGAATCGCGCCGGTTAGCCTGGTGGAGGCTTCCCGTTGGCGAGTGTCTGGTGACCAGTGGATGGTCTTTCACAGACAGAAGATGCGGGTTGTTGGGGCTCGAGAGTGGCGAGAGCCGTGTGCCAGCGAGGTCATGGGTGGCCGATTATGAGGTGTGCTTTTCCCGGATTAGATTTGGGGTTTGTTAGAAGTTGTCTTCTGGCAGAGTTGGTCCGGTGCTGTTGTCAGCGTCCGACTTGCCGGGTGTGAGCTGGTGGAAGCTCAGCGTTGGTTGCCCTTGGTGCAGGGTGTGAGATCGGTCAGCGGGTTGTGAAGCTGACGTTTAGCAACAGCAAGGCAACCAGCAAGGAGAATTATGTGTGGGTGACTTGGTCGTCGGCTAAGGACGCCGAGGGTATGTCACTTGTACTTCTCTCGCACGGTCTTTTGCCATGACACACAAGTCTATGCCCACCAGGCATGAGACGTTATGACAAGGGTGCGACCATGCACGCACGTGACATCACGCTTCCCAGTACCCACGAGGCCATGTCCGATGGCTTGATCTGAGTTGTGATTGACCCACGCCCAGGCACCAGTCCGATGCACTCGCCAGTCACCCAACTACAAGCCCCTCGTCTTGCGGAGCAAACACGGCCCACGCCACGAGAGGAACACTCTGTAAAATGCACGGATACCTGCTCTATCACGCATAGACCCGGGGACCGACCATTGTGTCGGAATTGTCCCACGGCTTGCGCCTGCTGTACCTCGGCCACTATGGCCCACTTGTAAAGCCATATAGCTCTCAGAAATTGTATAGCCATTTGGACGTATGCACTCGCATCCATGTCTGGGCCCTCAGCCCTCTTTTGTTGTGTCACCTAGCGTGAACCCCTCAGCACCTCTGACCCCTGTCAACCCGTCCTGTCTAGTGCGAACCTACAACTGTGAAGTGCTCCTTGCTCTTCCCCCAGGACCTCAGGCCTACACAGACCTCTCTTCAGCAGTGGAATGAAGGTGTTCGGATTCAATCCGATGTAAATAAACACCAACTACTTGCAATCGGTGGGGAAAGACGTCCTGTACATGACTCCCCACAGTCGCCTGTGCACTTGCACCTTCGGAACCGACCCTTCCCTCCACGTGTCCCTCACCTCTCGAGTCCACGTGCCTTGCCCTGGTGGCGCTTCCCCAATCAGCTTTCGGTTCCTTGGGTGATTGTCGAGAAATTGACTGGCACGCCCGCATCCCAATCATGTTTCCCTTAATACCCGAAAACCTCCCGTGCCATTCAATCTCCCCTCGACTTTTCGTAAAAGGCAAGTGCACGGTGCCACTTTGAGGAACATATGGCCATGAGAGGGGGTGCCCGAAACACACTATATTTCGGCATCTCTCCCGTAGTTATATCCGACCCCTCACTCCGATCACTGCACACACCGCGTCGGTGAGAACCCCTGCCACACGAGAACTAAAGGATGGCACGCCCGGTGGGACGTCTCCCACCTTCCTTCTTTTTGTTGAAGAGAAAGCCTATGCCATCCCTGAAGTCCTGGTACCCTTTTCCTATCCTTGCAGGAGAGGTAGAGGAAGAGCACCCGCTCGCACTTCCCAGTACCTTCCAATTCACCCTCCAGTTGTCGGATCGTGCTCGACGACCGTCAGCGACCGTCAGTGACCGTCACCCCTGCTCCTCTGACGCGTCAACAACTATGGCAGCCGTCACCTACGGTCCCATCGTCATCGCCACCCATGCGCGAGTGGGCTACTTGGCGGTGTCGATTGCTTTCGGCAGCTTCGCCCCAGTCGTTGGATCGCCCTACTTCTTGGGTGTGGTCCCTGTGACCACTCCACCGCCACCCTCAGCTCCCATCTCTTCTGGCACTGTCAATGTGCCATGCCCGCCACCAGTCTCAGTGGTCAGACCGAGCGTCAGACTCGGATCTCCCATTGTCGGCCCCCGTAGGGTTTCTGGACTAGCTCCCGCTCGGGCTAACACCAACCCCGGGGCCCAATTCTGACCGGCTCCCGACGCGAGCTTCGCGCCCCGAGTCTCGGTCCCTACCACTGCAGTTCGCTCGGGCTTCCAACCCCGGGTCTCAGTTGAGTCGACATCTGGTGTGGGTCTACACTCTAAGGTGCCTGGCTCCTTAGCACCTCACTCGGGCCATCAGTGCCGAGCCTCAGTCGAGCCAGCTCCTCGCACGGGTCTCCTGACCCGGGGGCAGGGCTCCCCAGTACCTCGTTCGGGCCTTCCGACTGAAATTTCTGACGTGCAACTGCCTTACCCGGGCCATCAATCCCCGGTTAGAGGCTGCTCAACATCCAGATCGAGCATGCAACCCCGGGATCTCTCGCGAGCGACGCCTGGCATGAGTAATCCGCGTCAGGTTCCGCATCCCTCAGCTCCGTCGTGGGGTCATGTTCCCTACAACTTGACGACGTCGAATCCCAGTACAGGTCTACCTCTATGGGACGTGGCGGTCCCGGTGTGGACCGAAGGCCCTGTGCCCCACCTTCCAGTCCCGCCAATCCCTAGTTCAGGCTCAAGGCCTCGGGTCACCGGCACCCCGGCACCCCCTGTAGTGCCAACTCTGAGTACAAGCACGTCATCGCGGGCAGCTGCGACATTGTTGTCAGCTCGGGCGAGGGCTTACACTCGAGCCACCCAGCCGCCGGCCTCCACTATAGACTTTGGGTCTTGGGGACTGCTTCCAGTATTGGGTGTCAATGGCCTTGTGCCACCGGCAGTCATGGGCCGAGTTTTCTCGATCTACCACCTTGAAGCGGAGTCATCTTCAGCTCCCCAGAAGAAGCATCGTCGCGACCGTAAAGGCAAGCGACCTGTCGCTGCCACCAGTAACTCTGACAAGACCATCCTTGTAGGCAATCTACGGATTCGCCTAGACAAGGGTGAACCCATCATACCCCCAGAGCAGATCGTCTCCACGATCCCTACTACCAACCACTTTAGCCTTCTCCATCGAACATGAGAAGACAAGGTAGAACTCAGAAGGGAAGATGCTCCTACAGAGGCCCAGAGACACCAGTGCCAATTTGGTGTCCGAGCTCCCAAGTCCCGTCGAAGAGACAGTGACAAGGGAGACCAACAGTCTGACTTAAGAAGAAACCGGGTTACCCCGGAGGAAGCTCAAGTCATATGGAAGGCACATCTTAGTAACCCTTTCTGGGCACCAGGACGCCGCGCCAAGCAAGGTGCAACTGATTTTGCAGTCGCATCGCCTAACGGCGCCCAGCCACTCCTCGCCTCTCGTTCAGATAGGCAGAAACAGAGACAGGCTCGTTCCGGGCCCCCTCAACATCCGGCCCTGAGTCCTCCTCAGGCAGATGCCATGATGGAGACTCCTCTGCAACGCACCTCGATCTTCAATAGGCTGGGGACACCTGTCCGCCCCAAGAGGCACTCCCAGAAAAGGCTGACGGTCCGGCTCCTCAATGACGCGATCAGGGTATTCGCGTGCTATACCACGGGGCACTAGCCTGAGGTTCAGACCAACAATCTGAACTAGCCTATATATCACCTCAGGAGGCCTCGTCACCCAACTCAGTCACAGGCTCCAGTCGGTCACGTCGGCACTTCTGCCAGACCTCAGGCATCGACACGAGCGGAGGAAGTCCCCGTTGAGGAGCGTACCACCCCCGTAAATGCGGATCCAGTTAATAATGATCCTCTGGTCGATGAAGCTCAAGAGGTAACTCTTGAGACTCTTATGAAGGAGAACCAGCACCTGAAGGCACTCATGCAAGACTTGCTTTAGGAACGTGACCTTCATCCTTAGCCACCTACCGGGCCTTCGACGGAGACGCCGGTCCCGCCAGGAGGGCAAAATGGTGCCAACACCTCAGCTGCAGCTACCCGGACCCCTACAATAACCAGGTTCGGCATGCCCTTGGCCGAAGCTCAACCCGGACCATCCAACACACCGGTGCCAGAAAGCCTCGTAGTACAACGCCAGATGATCGAGTAGATCATTGAGACCAAGCTCACCCAGTTTGGAGAAGGGATCGCGGCGGTGGACCTCTATAGTGTCCCCTACCCACTGCATCACCAGCTCAAGAAACTCCCCTCGGAGTATGCCAAGCCGCCAAAGTTGCAGAAATTTGATAGTCATGGGTCTCCGCATGAACACTTAGCCTACTACATTATGGCCATGGGTGAACTCACGTTGGATGAGTTTTATCTCCTCCGCTATTTTGTCACCTCACTTACGGGAACGGCATTCCAATGGTATTCCCACCTGAAGCCCAACTCGGTCATCGATTGGGCGGATCTCCAGAAGAAGTTCCTCGACCATTTCCAAACAGCCGAGCGAAAGGTCTCCTTAGCTAAGCTCTGCTCCCTCCGACAGAAGAAGGGCGACAGTGCCCTTGACTTCATCATGAAATGGCAAGACCTCAGCATGAGGTGTGTCAATCTTCCAGTCCAAGAGGATGCCATCACTATCTATCGCCGAGGCTTAGCGGACAAGGTTAGCGAAAAGCTTCTCAGCACCAACATCAAGGGCTTTGACTAGCTCAATTCGGCGGTTGCTGAAATAGAGATGTTCTTCAGCGATAACCCTAGCTACATCTCAGCTAAGGGTAAATAAGTGCGGGAACACCAGCCCGGTAAGGAGGTGAACACTGTTTGTGATGACCCGGATCCCGGATACCAGATATACCCGATAGGACTATCGAATACACATGATACCACTTGGAACCCGCGAGGTCTCCCAAGAGTAGTAAAGCTCCTGAAGGGATAAAAGGATTGTTGTATAGTACATTGAAGCTACAGAGATATAACAGTAAGTAATTAAATTTCATTAGATCGGTTTACTAAAGTAGCAGAAATAAAATTACTTTTTAATTAATAATTTAAATTCACAATTATACTAGAGTCCAGTCCCACAGAAAGAAAGGTCTTGAAAGACACACATACTTGATTTGTCATCATTGAAACTAATCTATCAAAATCAACTAGGGGGTCCAACACAATGACGTGGCTTCAACGCCTTCACAGGCCAGCCACCCAGTTCCAGTACCAGTCTCTAGTCCCAGTACCGTGGCTTCAATGCCTCTATAGGCTAGCAACCTAGTTCCAGTGCCAGCCCCCAATTCCAGTATCTTGGCTACAACACCTTAATAGGCCAGCAACTCAGCCCCAGCCCAGTGCCAATTCAGCAATCCAGTCATCACACTTTCGTGAGCCAGTTACCCAGACCCAGCACCAACTTCCAACTCCCGCATTTCAGCTACCATCCCCTTACGGAGTAGTTGGCTAGTCCCAGCCCCCAGTTCTGGCCTTTGGCCATCATACCTCTCAGGGTCATTCAACCATCACAACCTCAACTTATCAGCCTAATGTAAACCACATTTTTGGCTAACAACATGAAGACAACCAACACCCCACGTGTTGGCCAATGACTGACACGTCCTAGAACCAGCCCTCAGTCTTCACCTCATAGGTCGCCATATCATGGCAAGTCTACGCTAACCCTAAACAACAAGGGCTTTTCTCTTCAGAAGACTAGCCCCCAGCATTTGGCCTATGCCACTACTTCCCAGTGTCTAGCTCCCCATTTCCAGTACCCAAAGTCTAGTCACACTGTCCCTCAAGCCCTATTCTCTAGGTCAATGCCCCCCAAACAGTGTGAACCTGACCTGTTACACACTGTACAAATACATGGTAGGGGAGAATCAAGTAGACTAACAGTAAGTGGTCGCCATCCCCTGCATTCAACACTGTTCCATGGAACAAGAAGTGGGACAACTCAGTAACTAACAATATCAAAATCTAGAATTTGTCATTAGTACTCTATAAAAGGGGAGCCCAAGACATACCCTTGGGGTAACAAAAATGTACAATATGGATAACAAAAAAGGGAGGGGAAGTGATAAAATCACAGCCTAGCCTCGCACCCCTCTAGCTCCGCTAAGCGGGACTCCGTGGCAGCCAGCTCCGCCTTCAAGGCTGACGCAAGCTGCGCGCTCACCTCGGCACTCGTCTCGGCAGTCTGCCACTCGACCCTAGTGAGCTTCACGTCTCACCGCTACCCTACCAGGGCCTTCGCCAAGGCCTCGACTCTACTCTCCATGTCTCTCAACCGAGCAGCATGGTCCTGGGCAAGCGACACGGCCACATCAGCGCACCTCTCTCACTCGGCAGCCACCAGTGCAAGCCAAGCCCGCTGCTCCTCCAGCTCTCGGATGGCCTCTAACCTTCGAGCCCTCTGCTCCTACGCCTCCAGAAGTCACAGGTACTCTGCCCAAATGTCGGCCAAGCTAGACATCCAGAGTTTGCGTGGGAACCTGAGGCCATGGTAGCCATGGGTGCACTCCCTCAACCACTGCCGGAGCTCCTCCGGAGATGGCAGGGGGTCACTTCCTGCGTAACCTTGAGCACGCTGGAGCAAAGCCACGCCCACGCTAGCATCCAGTAGCGGCTCCGATGGCGAGACAGATGAAGGCCACTCGATCCCTAGCTCTAGGCGGGAGTGGCCTACTTCAGCCAGAACACCAGAAGGACTTGTACAACCCTACCAAACACCAAACGGGTTAGTAATGTTCAGGGCTTCTGCGTGACGAGACAAGGGAAAAACTTGAGAAATATCCTGGCTCTCACCTGCTACGGCCCCCGCTGTGCCTGTAACACCCCTGCTCGAGGTCGGTGAGGGTAGTCCATCCCCCACCTCAGCAGCGTCTCCTGCGGGAGTCGGAGAGGGCAGAGGCTCCTCTAACATCTGGGTGTCCTCAATAATCATCGGAGAGGTGGGAGGCTCCCCCAGATCCACCTTGATGGGAGTTGGCACGTGCTCCTCCTCGGACTCCAGCCCTAGACATAACACAAAATGTCAGCCCTGCCATAAACCCTGAGTTAAAGCCAATAGAGGGGAGCGAAGGAGCAAGGGTATATTAAGTGCGTACCGTCGAAGGGCTGAGAAGGGCTAAGCGTGCCGCGGAGAGGGGTGGCTGGGTGTACCACTGGAGAGTTGGCTAGGGGGCGTATCGCTGGAGGGGAAAACTGGGTGTGTCGCTGGGGAGTGGACTGAGGGTGTGTCGCTGAGGGTGAGGTTGGGTGTGCCGCTGGGGGGTTGGAGAAGGTAGGCTGAGGGCCAGAATGTGATGGAGCGTTTTCGAACGTACAGAGGAGGCTTGGGCTGCAGCAGAAGGGAGATCACTGAGGAGGGGTGAGGGAAGCCATTAAACACTTCGAGAAATCCGAACAATCGGAGACGGTGAAGAAAACCACAAGAAAGGAAATTTTGTTCATGAAAAGACAAGGGCCATGACCGGCCATGTATATTTCAAAACACCAGAGGGGAGGATACAGGCGGTGAGAAGGAGAAGAAGAAAGAAAGAAAGAAACGAATGGGGGAAGGTGGGGGTCGAGCAAGGGCGACTACTTCCTGCCTCCCTCCAACACCCCGCTACATGATCTCTCTCTCTCCCTATCTTACTCTCTTCTCCCGAAGGTTGCCGGAGGAGGAAAACTCCTTCTTCTTCTTCTCTTCTTCTTTGTATATCTCTGTATATCTGCCCGTCTGTGCGTGTGTCTGTCTCTTCACTTTTCTATTCTCTTTTTTTTTCTTCTCTGTGTGTGTCGTTCGCCGGTGCAGAGGGGCTTTTATACCCAGCGGCACAGGGCCCTTCGAACACGGGGTGACGAAGGCGGGAAAGCGATGCATTTATGGGGATTTGACTTCCCTTTGTCCTCGTTGACAGGGGGATAGACAGTGTGGCTTCCTCCTAGGGTGACACCTCAGCATGCTCACTGCGCGCCAAGGATCCATAGGGCGTGGGCATGAGATTTTCCCTGCCGGACGGGTCGTGGAGAAGGCGTGCCGCTGGAGAATTAGATCCTACCGCTGAGGGGCAGTTAGGGTGTGCCGTTGAGCAGCACTAGAAGCGTGCCGCTGAAGCACTTGACAGGGTGCGCCGCTAGAGGGTTTTCATGGGCTTGCCGTCGGAAAACACTAGAAGCGCGCCGCTGGAGCGCTTGACAGGGTGCGTCGCTGGAGGGTTTTCAAGGGCGTGCCGTCGGACAACACTAGAAGCGTGCCGCTGAAGGAGCCTTAATAGCGTGCCGTTGAAGACACTTGGTGTTGTGTGCCGCTGAAGGGCAGTTGATGTGTGCCATTGAAGGGCACTTGAGTGTGTGCCATTGAAGGGCAGTTGATGTGTGCCGTTGAAGGGCACTTGCTGGCGTGCCGTTGAAGGGCAGTTGATGTGTGCCGTTGAAGGGCACTTGAGTGTATGCCGTTGAAGGCACAGGGTGTGCCGGTGAAGGTGCGCTAGGAGCGTGCCGGCGAAGCCCACGCTAGGCGTGCCGCTGAAGGGACAACGAGGGTGTGCCGTTGAACCGGCAACAAATGTGTGATTAAGGTGGATTTTGGACCCATTTTAGACCCTATTGACGATCCATTTGGTTCTCTTCGGGGGGCCACGAGTAGTGAGTCTCCCAGGGGTTGGTTTCTCTTTGCTGTCGTGATTCCAGAGATGGCTCCACGGTAGTGTGTTGTTTGTTCGGAGGGTCCGGACGGGACATGTCTTCCATGATCTCTTCGGTTGAAACTGTTGTTGCTGTTGGATTAGCCGGGACGTGGGGACGTACAACTTTATACGTCCACAAATGCCCCCCACCCACGGGTATCGCGGGTGAAGGATGAGCTGGGCGGTGCCCGTGGGTGTATTGGCTCTGGGGTCAGACTTTAGGTCCCGACGCCCGGAGAAGACGATGGCCTTAACGCAGCGTGTGCCGCCCTTAGACGTGTGACTGGGTATTTATATATATATGTATATATACCTGTATATATATATACACACACATTCATATATATATAAATATATCATGTATATATATATGCATATATGTATATATATATATATTCCTTTATAATCTTGTCAGAAATCATGGGATCAAAAGACCTGCCCTTAAGAAAATATGGGGAGCTAAAATCTCACCCAGGGCTTCCATTTTCTGCTGGAGACTTTTGCATCTAGCTGTGCCAGTGGATTGCTCCATCAGGGATTGTGGGATACCCATTCCTTCAAAATGCGTCTGCTGTAAGGCTAATAACCAAGAAGAAAGTATCACTCATCTATTCTTAAGAAGTCAGTTAGCTGGCCCGATTTGGAGATTCTTTATGCCTCTATTTGATTCTAGATGCCGGTTCTCCAGCTCAATAACACATCTATGCTGGGACACTATATCTTTTGCTGATATTAATAATCCGATTGGTTTTGCTGCTATCATAACTATGCTTCAAATATTATTGGAAGTTTGGAAAACAAGATGCAAAATGCCTTTCTCTCTCTCTCTCTCTTGGGAATTCCATGTTTTGGAGACAATAAAAGAATGAGGGTAACATTTTTCATAAACATGAACACCATGTTTGCTTTGAAATGTAAGCTAAAGTGAACTACAAAAAAAAATAAAAAGGTTCACTCCCTAAAGCATAACCTCCCTACACAAAAGCTCTCCCAAAAAAGAGCTTCCATGTTAAAGTCCACACCAAGGTGTTGAGAAAAAATACCTACCTACATAAATTTCTCAAAATGCTAGTGGTCCAAACATCTACCCTCCCTAAAGGACTCCCAACTTATCTTTGGACTTGCTCGTACCATCATAAAAGTTCCTCATCCCCAAAATGTGTGCTATGACATACTTGATGACAAATGCCTACGTGGAACCTATAAAATATGAATGCGACAACAAAAGGGAGCGAAGTACAAACAATTCCATTAAAAGTTAGTAAATTCCCCAAAGTGCTCTAAACAAGAATGTTTTGTGATGAGAGAATATGGTCATTTAGCAATCCCATGCAGACCCTCAAAATAGAAGCATACGGATTGGCCGACGAATGAGAGATCACCACATAGTTAGGGTGCAACTCAATTCACAAGAAGATAGATACCGCTGACAAATAAGTAGGGCCACTCGATCATATAACCAGAAGCATAAGATCTCTTCGCTCAACGGCATGCTTCATGATTGCATACGAGTACAACAAATCACTTTTCCAAGAAGCGGTTAAGGTTTGCATGTACCGTCATGCAGAAGCACGGGAGATGGACTCATCTCAGCTGCAGGACATATCCCAACGGCATCAGCACTTAATGATGATTGATGGGAGGGTGGTCATGTTAGGTAAGGGTGCGGCCTGCTCAAATGCAGGCAATGCCATTGGAAGTCGTGAACAGTGATTTGGATGCAGGTTGCGATCAGTTGGGCATGCATTTGGCAAGTGGTATGTTGGTAATGGGCAAGTTCGGCGCACCTAAGGATTGGATGGCCGCATTCCTGCCGCAGTATGTGGCAGTGGGGCAGGGGTGCACCAGGGCGCACGAGACATGCAGTGGCTACGTTCCTGTCATGCGGCCAAGGGGGCATTGGTGGGAAGGACGAAGCACTCCTGCACGTGCATGGAGAAGAAACCAAGAGGAGAGAGAGAAAAAAAGGAGAAGAAGAAGAAGACCAATAGTGAAGAAAGAGGCAGCAACAAAGTGGGGGTTCTCTCACCCTGTCTCCTTCTCAGAGAATCACACACCAGAAAAACAACAAAGAGAATCCTTCAAGAGACAGTGGGAGGAGGTTCTAAGGCTAAGGCCTGCCTTTCCCTTCCTTAGGCCACTGGCTTGCTGTGTTCTTGGTTGGTTTGGTCCATTGGACCATAATGGCCATGATGGCTATATGGGCCATAGACCCATGGACTTTAACGTTATGGTGCTGATTAATTATTACACAAATCATAAATCCGCTAATTTCAGCTAATTAATTAGCAAGTTATATTTTCCTCAATAACCAATGGCCCCTTCCCGCGAGTTTGGTAGGCCGTGGCGAGCCGAGCGGGCGAAACGGGGTGTTTTGGGGTTAAAACCAGTCACCCAGGAGCCCGAAAACTCAAAAGGGTTAAAAGGATAGGTGTGATGTATATAGAAATAGGAAATAAAGTAGGACAATTCAACAATTAACAGAAATAAACAATCTAACTACAACTGAGTCCAGTCCAAAAAAAGTACAGTCTAAAGTAGTAAAACATACCACATGCCAAGTGAACACTCGACCCGGTGAGCTGGCAGCTAAGAACCTCCACGCAATGCCCTCGAATCTCGAGGAAGAACCGCCACACCTGAAAACCAGGGGTGGGCCTCCTATCACTGGCTTAGTAGTGGTCCCGTGGAACCCCAACCGAAAACAACGACAGCACAAAAAGTAGCAACTACAACAAGAACAACAATAATAGCGGGAACAGTAAACTCGGTGGCCGGTAAAATCTCGACTCTACAGATACTCCTACTGTACTAGAACAGAACCCAACAGCTTGATCCCACGGTCGGGAAATAACTAGACACGAACCACCAGACCACGACTGCCCTAGTCACGATACCAGGGAAATGACACGACGTCTCTATCGTGGAGGTCTGTCCTCACACGCAAGGGCCTACACTTAAACCACGCGGTCTAGAAACACCATCACGACCTCACCGTCGTGAGCTCTACACCGTCTAGGGAGAAGCCCTCGGTGACGGTCACTAGAAACCCTAGACCTTAGGTCCAGGAATACACCCAAAAACTACGCTTGAGGTCTGTCCTCTAGCTGGTTATTCCCCCTCAACCCAGACTCGACTATACGTGGGGGCCCTACAGTAACCAGCCTAACAACCGTCTCTCTCGGGTAAGCCGCTCCACCACTCCAAGGTGGGTCAGCACACGTGTGCCATAAAAAGGCCACGACTAGTGGGGGCTCACAGAACATGGACACAGAAAATCACGCATGCACCCATCTCGAGTAACACGAAGGAACAAGTGGCGCGCGACCACTAGACTCTGGACAGCACACTAGACCTATTAAATTCAACGGTCCTTGAGTCACACGACTCGGGTCAAGACCATCGCAAGTGATGGCACAGCGCCGTCAATCTGGCCTAATCCCTAGGTCTAAAACCATGGTGACACACGAAAAATCCCCAGCCCCAGGCTGGTCAACTAGACTCACAGTCCAAGGCCATACACACGGCCCCATCGGAACTCAGAACACCTCAGACCCCAGGACTCACAAGTACACTAACCAAGGTAACATAGTACCTTTGGACACCCAAAAACACGGTCACGGTCCCAACGGGGTGCCCGGGACACACACGGGGCTAAAGGTCAATCATTGGATCTAAACCGGACCGACCGGCACCCAAAAATAGCCCAAACTTTACATTTCGATCGACCAGACCACTGGGGTCGGTCGACCAACAGGATCGGTTGACCGGCCCAGGGCGGCCGGTCGATCGAACCGACTTGTTCAAAAACACCCACTAGGAACGCCGGTCGGTCGACCGAACCACCCGTACTAGTCGACCCATTACGGTGAAAATCCCACACGAGCCTACTCAAAAAGCCCAGTTCCATGCCCCGATCACCCCCAAGTGATGAGGAAAACATCAGGGACCATCCCCCAAGTTGCAAAACCCAAAATGGGAAGAATAAAAGTGGGAAAACCTCGCTCAATCGGACGAATCCGTCGCACACCCTAAAAACATGTTTTTTCCCCCAAACAACAAGAAACCCACGCTCGGCTCGCCACGGCCTACAAAACTCACTGGAAATGAAGTGCACGATCTAGGGAACCATCCCCCTGCCTCCACTGAAGATTTGACACGCCATGGACGCCGTTTCAATGCAAAATGTCCCACGAAACCCCACTGATTCGTGAACTCACCACCGCGCTTCGGCGTGCCACCGCCTCTCGATCCTCGACCCGTTCCCACTCCACCCGCTCACAGCATCTCCACCTAGCCCACCATCACCTTCATCTACCACCTGGAGGAGAGGGGAAGAGAAAGAGAAGAGAGTGAGTGAGAATGAGAGAATGAGATCTGCTTGATCTATTGGCCGGTGGCCCGGCGGCGTCTCCTTCAACGCCATCCAAATTAAGCGCTACTTCCTGTAGAGTTTGATGTCCCTCCACCACGACTCCATCCGGTGGCTGGGGTCGTTCTGGGTGTACACCCCGCACTTGAAGTAGAAGTTGGCCGGCCCCTTCCCGCTCACCTGCAGCCTCTGCTCGCCGTCTATGAACACCGTCACCTGGTTGGCGCCGACGTCGTGGATCACGTTTATCCTCATCCACCGGTTGTAGACGTTGGGGGCCACCACGGCGGTGCGGTAGTTCCTCAGCTCGCCGTTGTACACCCTCAGCATCATCTCCGTCGACCCGTTGGCGTCCCGGTGGATCTGCACGATGGACGTCCCCGTGGTGCCTGCCGGCACGTACCCGTACCCTTCGAACTGCCAAACACCCGACGAGTAGTCGTAGCCCTGTCCAACCAAATTAACAATGAACAACATATAAGCAAGCTGCTCCCGATTTTGTTTAGCTTTAAATCAAAAGTTTGATGATGGAGCGTCTTGGGTTGGAGGAGAAATGGAGATACTAGAGGGAATTTAAATCGGCTAGTGTGATGGTCTAAAGGAGACCTAGAAAAAAAACTGTTCTTTATTGAGTAGATGAAGGCCAGAGATTGGCGAAGAATGAAACGAGTGGGGCGGGGGTTGCGCTCAATTACGCTGATGCGGATCTCAGTGCGGGGCTTGGTGGGGCTGCCGGCCTTGAAGGGCTGGTCGTCGTCGAATACCCACAGGCGTCGGACGCCGTCGACGAAACTGTAGCGCTGGTCGATCGGCACGTCGTACGGCTTCTGAATCACGAAGTTCCGCTCCGAAAGGGGCACGCAGGTGAACCCGTCGGTGGGGTCGGCGCTGCAGCAGGGCAGGCGCGACGGAGCCAGCAGCGGCACCACCGCGAAGAGCAGTACCAAACGAGAGGTGCCCATCACGAATGAGAGAGCGAGCAGGGCAGATGCAGTGTTCGCTCTTTCGGTTAGAGTTGGGGAGGGGTGGTGGGAATTGGAGGGGCATGGAAACATCTGTATATATAATGGTACGCGGGAGGGAGGAGGAACAACTTTCGTATTGCGGAGCAGGTGACGACAGTGACTTTGTCTGTCGTGGTTTGATTGGGAGCAGAAGCAGACTTCCGGGAGATGCCGCCGGACGCGCCGCCGCCGGTCCTGGATGTGCCCTGTGGATGAGGTCGGTCCACGGTGGTGCGTGTTAACAGCTTAATTAACCTGCTTGTCGCATGCAGCTATATATTGATGTTCTCATCTGATCTGCAAGGTTACATGGCGCATCCAAATCTCTCTCTCTCTCTCCCCCCCATTCATTGATGTTCCCCTTTTCGATGAATTTTGACACGCAACAGATCGGTAGTCTTTTCTTCACATGGACTGTGAGCACATCAAATCGCAGGGACTCTCTTCCTGCAGCGTTAAGCTTCCTTGATCAATGCAGCTGAGGTCACTCCAGGGAAGGTAAACTCCTGTATTTGAATTTCCATATGTATTTGTTTATTTCTTAATAGAATAATTAAGCCGATAAGATGACTCCACAATTAGACCTCCTTATTATTGAAGGAGTTTATGATGGAATAAATCGTCCAAATTTAGCATGATTACTTAATTTGACGGCATTTTGATTCGTCGTTTTGAAACAAATCGAATTATCAAAATATCTAGTTCGTTCAAAAAAAATGAATCGCTTATCCTAGTTTCTCTATTTTTCACATCTCATCTAGCTCATTTATTTTCCAACATGAACTCACCTTGTTTTATTATATAGTTGCTTAGTACACGTATTTTAGGTAATTTTGAAGGTCAGATATTCTGGGATTTGAGTCTTCTTGACGAATAAGCTGCGTTGTCTGATGGAAAATTTTCAAGAAACGCAAACGATATCGCACGACCGTTTACTTCTCAAAAAAAAAATTCAAACTTCGTCCCCAACATAAAATTTAAGTGCAACAATGGATTCTGATAGAACTGCCACCAAAAAATGTGTTTTGGTAGGGTAATGATGACTAGAACAAAAATCAAACATGGGAGCATCTTCCAGACCTCGAATTTCATAATTTTAGTGATTTTTGATACCTATTTTCTCTCTCTGGATTTCCCAATTGATTTGACAGAAGACTGGCTTGAGAGCTGCTGAGAGAGCACAGAGGTTGACCTTCTGGACTTGACTACAAATGTGCACCGACCTGAAAGGCAAGTCTTCAGCATGTGCACATACCTTCTAGACTAGGCTGCATATGTGCATCGACCTTAGTCCAAGTCTTCTATATGTGCGTCGACCTTAGTCTACCATGTGCACCGACCTTCTGGTTCAAAAAGAATATGTGCACCGACCTTGGTTCAGCATGTGCACCAGCCTCTTGAATAGAAATGTAGATGTGCACCGACCTCAGTTCAGTATGCGCATAGACTTTGTAACGTACTAGCATGAGGTGCATCGACCTTACACTCTATAATGAAGATGTGCACCGACTTTAGTCTTTAGGTCTTCAGCATGTGCACCGACCTTAGTCCTGTGCTGACCCGATGCACATCGACCTTAGTCCTGTGCAAACCCGATGTGCATCGACCTTTGTTCTATTTTAACTGAGGTAGCATCGACCTTAGTCGAACATCAAGTCTTCATGTGCATCGACCTTGGACATGTGCATCAAGTCTTCATGTGCATCGACCTTGGACACAAGTCTTCATGTGCATCGACCTTGGACATGTGCATCGACCTTTGTTCTGTTTTGACTCGATGTGCATCGACCTCCGTTCTGTTTTGACTTGATGTGCGTCGACCTTCTTTCTGTGAAAATTGAGGTAGCATCGATCTTATAGCCTTTAGCTATGCCATTGCATCGACCTTACTTCTTCATTGCTTGAATGTGCACCGACCCATGTGCTTCATACTAAAATGTGCACCAACCTTATATGAAGGAACATGAATGTCCACCGACTTTACCTATTTACAGAGAAGGTGTATGCACCAACCTTTATGCTTCAGGCTTGGACGTGCATTGACCTTACTTGTCAAAGAACTGACTCACAATTTGATCAATTGACCTATTGTCAGCTCTTGAACAGTGGCATTGACCTATGTTGACTTTCTTTTCATGACTTTTTGAGTCATCTTCAGACCCTGTACTCTCATTTTCAGAACCTGTACTATATCATCAAGGTTATATATAATGAGACATAATACTTGACATCATAAAAATCATAGAGACACAACACATTTTGCCAATAGGAGGACTCGTACATGAAGTCCTCGAGGTGAATGAAGGGATTGCCATTGCCATTTTACCTTCGGTACGTTGGCATTTCTAAGGGAGGGAGGTGGAACATTGGAAGAATTGGCAGGGAGACCGCATGTGTAGATTTTATGTTCGCCATCTTTTTTAAATCTCGAAATTGTTCATCCATTTTATTCAATTAGTTGAGGAGTGATTGGGTAATGTCATCAGTGGGTGTAAGTGGCACCTGCCATTGAGGGGGAAGAGGCCTCCCGGGGGCCTGAGGAGGGAACCTCGTACGGGTGGGGTATTGTGGTTGCCTGGCAGTAGATGGACCAGGCTAAAGTGGCGTATGAGGAACGCAGGGGCTTGAGACTGTGAAGGGAATTGGAAGGATGCAGGCTGCTGACTCACCTGCCCGTGAAATGAGGGAGAGGGAATGACCTGTATCGACTCTTGGAGGGGCGTGGCAGCCAAAGTTGGCTGTCGAAGAGGGGTGGCAGCAGATCTGCCCTGGGTTGGCTCCTGGGGAGCGGAAGTAGTAGCAGGAGTTTGCTTGTGGGGAGCGGGAGAAACAGACTTCCCTTTCAGCATGGCCTGGAAGGCTCGGAATTGCTCTGGAGTGAGCTCCATGTTTGCGAGGATATCCAGCAAAGAGGCGATGTCTTGAGGTGGGGAGACGCCCCCAACGATGGCTTGCACTTCTTATAAGGGTTTGGAAGTTACTAGCAATAAGACGCCCTCATGGCCAGCCTACCTTGCTGGGAGTTATACTTCGACGGTGCTTCTCGAGGTACTACCCGGAGCAACCTCAGCCCAAGCATTACGGCAGGTCCCAGAATCATCTTCTTAACTCTTCAGGGTGAAGTTTTGTGCAACTCATGCGCCCTCATGAAAGCTCTAACCATTAATGAAGACAAATATGAGGCTCTAATTATTGGACTCCAGATGGTGCTCGACATGGGCATCAAATGCCTCAAAACCTACGGGGACTCTCAACTGATCGTCTGGCAAGTCCTCGGTATTTATGACGTACAAAAGTTAGAATTGGTTCCATACCATGCTGTCGTTTCCCAGTTGACCTAGAAATTCTATTTTTTTGAGATAGATCATGTTCCTAGAAGCAGTAATGGCCAGGCTGACGCCCTAGCAAAATTGGTTGTGGCCATTAAGCTACTACCCAAGGGTGAAGTCGACATCACCATTGAGCATAGAAGACTGATGTCGAGCTCAGTCGAAGGCAACTCTGGTCTCACTCTCTATGAGGTCCAAGACCCCGATCGGGAGACTCTTCCAAAAGAAGAAGATTGGCGTGAGCCCATCGTCAAGTTCAAGAAGGGATTGCTCCCTTCGGACCTGGCTCAAAGGTTCCAATTACTTCGCCGAGCAATATCAAATGAGTTAATTGGCGACTCCCTGTACCGGCTCATCCACGAGAAGGACAAGTCCCTCCTCTTGAGATGCGTCTCCCCAGCAGAGGCTCGAGCCATCATGCATGAGGTTCACTCTGGGCTGTGCGGCACACATCAGGCCAGACACAGAATGAAGCACAACATTAAGCTCAAAGGCTTCTACTAGCCTACCATGTACACAGACTATATCCAGTACACTCGTACATGCCATCAATGCCAAGCCTTTGGTCCGGTCTGCAGAAGGCCTCCTAATCCACTACGTCCCATGGCCCCCACCTGCCATTCGTAAAATGGGGTATGGATATCACGGGGCCTTTCCCACCATCATCCAAGGGGCACAGGTACATCGACTACGTCTCTTGCTGGGCGGAGGCCCTTCCCTTGTGAGAAGTCACCGGTGAGGTGGTCGCCAGATTTGTCCGGCAAAACATCATTTACCATTTCAGTACTCCCAGTCGCATAATGTCTGACAATGGAACATCCTTCAGGAATAAGGCCGTATACCAACTGGCGGCCAAATTCCACATTGACTAGAGATCCTCCTCAGTCTACAACCCACAGGCTAATGGCTTGGCCGAAACTTTCAACAAGACCCTCTGCAAACTCCTGGCTAAGACCGTTAGCCATCAAAAACACGACTGGGGTGAAAAGGTCTTCGAGGCATTATGGGCCTACCAGGAGATCTACAAAAACCCCATGGGGTGTTCCTCGTTCTCCATTATCTATGGAGCGGAAGCTATCATCCCCATTGAGATCCAGTTGGCATCATACTGCATGGAGGTACATACCAGCCAGGCCAGTCCTGATGAAAATGAATACCAGAGAAGGCTTGAAGAGCTCGCCGATCTAGAAGGTAAAGGGCTTGAGGCCTATAAGCACCTTCAAGTATACTAGGCTCGCATGGCGTGAGCCTAAGATAATCTCGTTAAGCAGCGAGCTTTCAAGCAAGGTGATACCGTCATGATTAAGGAAAGTGAAGTCATGGTGGGGTGTTCCAGTGGCAAACTTCAGCCAAATTGACGAGGACCGTATATCATCCGTGACGCCTATGTGGGCGGGGCCTACACGGTCGTAGACCACAAGGGCCACAAGCCCTTTCCTCCTCTCAATGGCTATCACATCAAGCTATATTATGCACCGAAACATGAGTTTGCGCACCACTCAGACTAGGGCGCACTCCCAGCCGCACCTAGCGGGACCGGTCTTCTCTCGCAAAAGATCGAACCAGTCACCACTCCTAGCTCCTCTTCCTAGTCAAGCAATAGGGCCCTCCAACCCCCCCCCCCCCGAACTGCTATTTGACGTTGGCAGGGACTCCACAGAGTCATTGGCCGATGTCGGTGGAGTTTCTTTGGAGCTACTGGGCGGGTGTCGGTGGGATTCATCCCAAACCATTATTGACGTAGGCAGGGCAGCCTCCCGAGTTACTGGTTGATGTTGGCGGGGTGTCATGCGAACACCTTTTACAGTAGTGTTGATGATACGCATTGCCCATTTTCCTTCTTGGGGGTGCTTCTGAGGGTGAATTGGTGCCCCTAGTCTGTTAGGGACGGAAGTCTATTTTGCTAGATGCTTCACTGGATAGTAAGATCTTGGGACGACAATCACTCTACTGGCGTTTGAGCATGGCGCCATTCTGGTGAGTAGAGGGACCTCTTGGCTCGGGACCACCGAATGGGTTGGGCCTCTTTTCTAATGACCCATTTTCATTTGAGGGAGGACTGACGCTCCTCCTCGAAGTTGCCACCTTGCTTGGAAGGCTGGACACTAGATCGGGGTGGTTGCCCGCAGTGTGATGTTGGTGCATTAACTCCTTTAAGTCTCACCTTGTCTTCTGGTGGCAGGGGCGGCGGCGGTGGGTCTCTCACTTTTATAGCCACTATGGCACTCGTTTCCTTTTTTTAATGTGCCAAAGTTGACTCAGCACCAATGTGGTGGACCGAATGAAGCTGGTCCGGGGTAGTCTGGAGCATGGCGCTTCTGGTGAGCGTCGGTGTAGCCAGAGCTTGGGAGCTCAATGCCCGAGCTGGGGCCGACAGAGTGGCGACCTAGAGCCTGGCATTCACTTAGACCATTAGAGTTGTTGCCAGAACTCGGGGTTCACGACCCATGTTTTGAACTGAGGATATCAGCGGGGTAATGACTCGGGGCTTGATGCTCGTACTGGTGTTGACGAAGCTAGTACCTGAGGCAGAAAGCCTGTATGGTAAGCTGATGAAGCTGGGCTCTGGAACTGGAACCCAAACTGAATGCTTGACAATGCTAGGATCCAGGGCTAGAAGCTCATCTTGAGTGCTGGTGGTGCTGGGACCCAGGGCTGAATGCCAGTCTTGGGCGTCGATGAAACTAGGACTCGGGGCCAGAGGCCCATTTTGGGTGTTGTTGTAGTTGGGCCTCGGGGCTGGTCACCCATTTTGGGCCTTGATGCAGCTGGAACCCGAGGTTGGACATCATTCTTGAATGTTGTCAAAGCTGGATCCCAGAGCAAGATACCCTTTTCGGGTGTTGGTGATGCCAGAGTTCGGGGACCCAAGGCGGGGCGCCCACCTTAGGTGTTGATGTAGCTGACACCCAGAGTTGGTAGCCCATCTCGGGTGCTCTAGAGCTGAGACCTAGGGTCGGGAGCCTGTCTTGGGTGTTGCTGGAGCTGAGAGCTAGGGCCGGGAGCCCATCTTGGGTGTTACTGGAGTTGAGGCCCAGGGCTGGCAAGCCCATCTTGGGTGTTGAGGTAGGCCTTTCCCGAAGAGGAAAACCTATGTTGGGAGTTGGCGTTGCTGGATCGTAAGGGTAAAAGACCCCACCGTAGAGCTGGGAAGCCAGGGGCCCAATGTGGAGAGTCTCCATCGGGGGCTGACCTTGACGAGACCCGAGGTTGTGTGCCCGAGCCAGGTGTTGGGGGGCCTCGAACTCGGGGTTGAAAGCCCGTATTGAGTGTTGGCTCATCCAAGATTCGTGTCGAGAGGCCCGAATAGCATGCGGGGAGGCCTTGCCCCTAGGGTAGGAGACCCGTGCTAGGGCAGGCTTGGCTGGGACTCAGAGCTGAGAGCCCGAGTGAGATGCTGAGGAACCAGGAACCCCGGGGTCAATGACCGCAGGAGTTTCTATTGTCGGAGAAGCAGAGGGGCCAACTACTTGCATGGGCAGTCACCAGACTGGGCTACTCATCGGCTACGACATTGGCGCCTGAGGATCAGGGCGAGTTAAAGGTGGAGGCAGCGTTGCCGAACACGATTGGCACTGCCAACCGTACGTGCCCGACGTGGATGGCGATGACTATCGGACCGTAATCAAAGTATTGGTCCATGGAAGCCTCCCAGTCTAGATATACACTAGGATTGTGGGATCCATCAAAGGTGGGGGCGTTGACTTTCACGAGCTTAAAGAGGTGGTCATCTGGATTGTCCTGACAGTACCTATCATTCCTCTTGGGGCGTGGATCCCTTCCATACTCGGGTGGATGGTCGGGATTTAAGTCTCCCATGGCTAGTTCCTTTTGAGGAGGAGGTGCCCTCCTATCATTCGCCCTTGGTGCGGGCCCATTTCTCCTAAGTTGGTCGAGTTGGATAGTTATATCATCAAGCCGCCCTAAGACGGTGGTGAAGGCCTCCATAAGGAAGTTGACATGGCCTTGGAGGCCGTCCTCATTGGCAGTGGTGTTCCCTTGGGGATTGAAATAAATTAGGGAAGTTGAAGAAGAGGGATCGGCCTGGTAAAGGGTCCCTCTACGTGTAGTCATGCAACAACTGGTTGGCTATGCATGGGCATAAGCATATGTACGACCTAGTGCATGGTTGCCCTAGGACTAGACTTGTGAGGATAAGCCTATAACTTGCTCTGATACCAATTGATGTGGCACGACCCAAGGATGCAATGGGATAGACCAGTTGATCCTTGGACCTAGACTCGCAAGCACATAGATAAGAAACAGACTCGATGTTGGAGGTAGCCCTCACGCGGTGTGCACTCTTCCTGAAGGAAATTTTGGGATGATCATGGGGTCCGGGGCAGGATCTCCCTATTCCGGTGGTTTAGCTATGCAAAGGTTGACCCTCGGAGGAGTTGGGACTCCCACGTTCGTGGGCGGCCAGCACGTCGTGGGTGTGCATAAATAGTGGCACTCACGACTCTCTCTCTCCGCAGTGGGGTGCACAAATACATGGAATGGGGGTTGGACACTCGCTCTCCATCCAACGGGTAGCTAGATGTGATACTAACTAAGCAAAGTAAATGACCAGGAGAGGGACACCGAGCACTCACCTGATCAGTTTGAAGAAACTGATCCTGACCGGAGACGAGGGTGAGCGAGGAAGCATGGGGATGTGACCGGCACGCTGCGTCAGAGAAGGCTTGACTTGCGTTAATTGATTACAGAACTACACCTCAGGCAGGAGGGTTGATCATGGGGTGGGGATGAATTATAGTTACAACCCAAACTACCTCCATGCAGGGAGGGGCTTTCATTCGGCCAGGCGACGGGCGGGGAATGAGCGAGACCCAATTCTATCCAGACTGTTCCTACAGGATAGCAAGATAATGTCGAGGGTGCCATGGGCTTCTCCGAGCATTGTTGGAAGAAGAAGCAGTACTAAACTGGCTGGGGATGAAGCAAGAGCATGATGTAGAAGCCACAGATCGTCCGGGGGTCGGTCCGGGTCACTACTGGTCCGGCTTCACGAACCAGTCTGATTCTATCCACTCTAGCCGACAGGGTAGCACAGTAATGTCAGGGTCACTACGGGCTGCTACAAGCATGGACAGTGACGAGGAGGGTGCCGAACGGATCGGGGATGATGTGGGAGCTTGCTGTAGGAGCCATGGGTCATCCGGGGTCAGCCTAGGTCGCTATAGGTCTAATTACACAGACCAATCTGTCTCTGCCCAGTCTGGCCTTGACTGGCAGTAGGCCGAGGGCCGAGCTGCTACAGGCTTCTCTGAATGTAGTGGGAGGTTGGGATGGAGTGGAAATGGCCATTGAAGAGTCTGCTACGCGAGGCTGGAGGTGGGGATCCCAGTCGATGCCGGTGGTGACAACAATGTTCAGAAGAGTGGGGAGGGGTCCAACTTGGGTACAAGGTGAACAACTTGCACGCTCTGGGGAAGACAGTCGAACGGGGGTGCTCCGGTGGCCGAATGGTTCCCTTCTTCTTGGTGATGGAAGAGGACTTGTAGGAGAACACCACAGTCTAAGGGTGTTGTGTCCCCTAGGACTAAGTCATGCTCATCTAGTTTTTGATGCATTACATTGCCGTTTCTACAACAATCAAGACCCGACTCTTTTTCGCGGTCATAACGGTACCAGCCCCACCTCAACTGAGTTCGGGACTGTCTGTGGCGCCTCCCTCTTCCAGCAGCACCACCCTGTGAATGACTAGAACCAGAACTATCCAGCACTATTCCAAGTCCTACCTCGGCCAGCGACCTTACCAGGGTAAATCAAGAAAATTCAGGCATCTTCAAGGGCCAAGTCGTAAAGTTTTGGCACTGGTCTTAGTTCATTTAGAGTTCGTTAGCATCCGTGGCGGCACCCACTTTGATTGACTGTCCAGTGGTTCCAGAAGCTGGTGGCACCGATAAGGAGCTCGGCACAACAGGTTTCTAGCTTCGTCCCCTCCCCTCGCTTGGCCAGCTGAAGACCTCTCCTTGCGTGGAGGTAGTTTTGGTTGTAAATAACTTAACCCCCACCCCAAGAACCCCCTCCTGCGTGAGGTGTAGTGGTATAACCATTTTAAATTTCAGGTCAAAGCGACACCAACGTGGCGTGCGGGTGTGTACCCACACCTCCCCGCTCACCCTCGTCTTCGACCGGGATCGGTGTCTTCACACCAATCAGGTGAGCGTCCAGTTGCCCTCCTCGCTGGTTTTTACTTTGCTGGTTTATTATCACTTTAGTGCTGTTGGATGGTGAGGTGAGCGCCCGGCCTAAAATTCCATCGGATTGAGCGACCACCGCAGAGTGAGTTGAGAGAGCGACCCTACAACCCACGCCCTCGGTGTGCTGGCCGCCCACGGAGTTGGGTCACCCAGCCCCTAGGGGGTTCAATATTAGGCTAGCCAACCCTTGGAGCAGCGAGGTTCTATCTCAGACCCTCACCACCATCACCGGGTTGCCTACGGATGCGAGAGTGTGCTTAGCGGGTGAGTCCGCTTGAGTGAAGTCACCAGTCTGTCGAATTGTGCTTGCTTGCTAGGTCCGAGGGTGCATTGGTCTTGTGGCTATCACCCCAAGGTGGTGTCACATCACCCCAGGTGCCTCGGGCAGTGCCTCAGTCTACCCGGATGTTGAGGGTTGGACATTCCTTTTATTCAGCTACTTTTTCAGCAATTCAACTTCTCGGGGGTACTGCTGCATCGTATGCAATACCATGGGGTCACTTGTGGGGAGACCTGGGGTGCCTCCCGCTTCTTCGGCTGGTGCCTCTTCAGATGACGTGGATGGTCCGCCACTTGTGCCCCCAGTAGTAACAACATTGGCGGCGAAAGCCGTTGACGGTTCTTCATGGGCAACCTCTTTAGCGGGAACTTGCGCTACCTCGCTTGCAGCTCTCCCCCTTCTAGTGAGAGGGCTTGGTCTTGCAGCCAATCTGGCCACTTCCTCGGGTTCCATAGGTAAAGCTCCATACCGCCCAAACACTCCTGCCATGTTACAGGTGTAAACTTTCCACTTCCTGTCTCTTCTAGCCATCCTCCTTGACGGCTGGTTCGGGAATACCAACCTAGCGAAGATAGATCTTCGGGGCTGTGCTTCCTCCCGCAAAGGGGACTGGCATAGCTCCTCTGAGTGATTCCTCGATTCTGTGCTGGGCACCGGTCGGACTTCTTCTTCTTCAAAGGCGAAGGCCACTGCCCCCAACAATCTCTGGCGACCCAAAGGAGTGCTCCCTGGGCCTCGCAGGTTGTTCCACATGGCTTGCTCCAACCCTTCCCACTCCTAGTCAGGGGGAGGAACTGGTGATAATGCGCCAACAGCGGCATCAGGAGTGTAAGCTGCAGGCATTGCGCGGGCGGCTTGGTGGCGGCGCCTGCGGTGCTGGAGGCCTGTCTCTTCCGACGGCATTGGCGCTGCAAGTGTTGGTTGGTAAACATGGGTCGATATCTTGACCCTCCTCTCTTGTCGTGCCTTTGGAGGGCAGAAGGCACTGGACCCTGCTTGGGCAGGTGAGGAAATCTGGGCTCCCTTGGGGATTGACGCGGGACGACTACGAGACTCGGCTCGACGGACGACGCGACCAGCAACACACACTACGGCGCAGCACCGAACGAGCATACCGTGTCTCTATCTTCTACCAGTTGTCTCCGGCTAAGTGTTAGACCGAACATATTACAGAACCATTGTGTTTAATTCCGCAAGAGTTTATTGGTTCAGTTTGTTAATCGAATCTTAAGTTTCAAATTAATTAATGTTTTTGGAGGGGATTCATTCACCCCCCCTCTGAATCTGGGTCTATCAAGCCAACACTGC
Organism: Amorphophallus titanum; assembly: GCA_024336825.1. Taxonomy (NCBI): domain Eukaryota; kingdom Viridiplantae; phylum Streptophyta; class Magnoliopsida; order Alismatales; family Araceae; genus Amorphophallus; species Amorphophallus titanum. Next base: position 481,427 of record JANBPO010001959.1, on the reverse strand, counting down.
AGTAAGGTCAGGTGGCTGGTGAGGATTATCCATGGTTAAGTGGTCGTGAGTATGCTCTGAGGGAGTTGTTATAGGGTTGGCCACCCCAGCTTGAGATTCATCCAGTCCCTGAGGTGTTGAGATCGTGGTTTGAGGTGACAGAGCAGACGCTCTAGTCGAGAGATGTGCTCGGATGAGCATTGGCAGGCGTCTCTTATGGTTCATGTTGTGGCTCTTGGCTTGGTGGTCCGCGTGGTGGCAGCTCGAGAATGGGTTGGTGTTAGAATGGACAGGCTCGAGAGAATGATGTCCGGTGGCTAGAGGTATTGTGGCCATCGGGCCTAGAATTTTGGTTGATTCTCATCACTCCTTGGTAAGCGTTTGGCGTGTTATTGGTTTTGAGGTCAGAGGCAGGCATAAGAGAGGAGCATGTGGTAGCGGCTAGCTTAACTGTTGTGGCTAGTGTGTGGCTGTTTGTGAGAAGCATTGCCCATCCTCTGATGTGTAAGGCGTGTTGGCGCTGCTCCAGAAGGATGAGTGCCAGTTGGGCAGTGCTCATGAGAGCTTGTGGCTGGTGTTGTGCTCTTCGAGGTGTCGTGAATCGGAGCTTGCGGAGTTGTAGAGGATGTGTTGAGCGTCGGAGGATTGGTTCCTCAGTGTGAGATTATCTCAGGTTGCGTGAGACGTGTTGTTGTCATGTCATTACTTGAGGCATTGTGATTTATGGCACTGGCAGGATAGAGAGTTGGGGAAATGTGCTGACAAGTGTGCTGGGAATTGTTCAGGTAGTGTCCCGAGGCTCTGAGGTAAGAGCGGAGCCGAGGATTGGCAGGCGTCCTTTTGGATCATTTTGATGCGAAGGCTTTGATGAGACAGGACGAAGGACGGTGCCTATGTGCGAGGATCTCTGATGAGATATAGGCATTGGATGGTGATCCTTGATTTGTGATTAGCAAGGGAGGATTCCCCGTAAGTCTGAGTCCAGTGATGTGAGGGTCGAAGATTGTAGAGTCCTATTATTTTGTTTCGTTGTGCTCCCCTAGGAGGGTAGAGTTGGCGTGAGGCTTGAGATTAGTTGCGGTGTCCGAGCGAGGTTTGGCTTGAGATGCGGTGTTGATCTGTGGAGGGTCAACGGATGACATGTCATGGATTGGAGCGTACTAGCTGAGCAAGTCAGGATTTCCTATTGATGCGTATTTGGTGACTAGTGGATGATCTGTCACAGATAGAAGATGCTGGTTGTAGGGGCTCGAGAATGGCGAGAGCCGTGTGCCAGCGAGGCCTTGGGTGGCCGATCATGAGGTGTGCCTTTTCCCGGATTGGATCTGAGATTTTGCTAGAAGTTTGTCTTCTGGCAGAGTTGGTTCGGTGCTGCTGATGGTGTTCGACTTGTCATGTGCGAGCTGGTGGAAGCTCAGTGTTAGTTACCCCTGGTGCAGGGCGTGAGATAGGTCAGTTGGTCGTGAAGTTGACGTTTGGTGGATCTGCTGGATGTGATCGCGGATCGGTGGATTGGTTCTTGTGATGAGGGTTGTGTTTTCTTGATAAGCGAGATAGTGGTAGTGATGTTGTGGTTGGTTTTCATGTTGGCTGAGGCGACGCCAGACTTGTACTCCTTTACATGATGTCTGCTCTGATGATCAATGTGTCTTGGGTTGTGAGCGAAGCATTATCCTTGATCATTATCTGGCTGCGTCCCTCAGGACCGTGGTTTTTGCGAGCATCGAGGTTTGGCTGGGACTCTGGCGGCGGCGTCAGTTGGTTTAAGCGTTCTCCCCTTGTGGCTTGGTGCTTGTCCTGAATTTCGAGGATATTGGACATAATTTTTAGCAGAGGTTCTATTCACCCCCCCTCTAGAACCGTGTTCCTACACTAAGGGACCCAACAGGCCAGATAAACCTCGCTATCCCTTAGCTCGGGATCTTGATCTAGGGAAGCGCCCTCCTGTAGCGACTCTACCTCTGCTTGGTAGAGCGACGCCGAGTATTGGTCGCTCGCCAATGTCCATCGTCATCCCCGGTCTGAGTCATGCCCCTCGGGATCGCTACAGGCAGTTGATGCCACCCGAGAGTCCACTGGACTAGCCTCAAGTAGAGAGGCTCCCTCAAGTTCACGTAAAAGAGCACCGTGTCTCTACGGAACCAGGCTCGCCCGCTCACTACCCAGGCCTAGTCAATGTCGTCCTCCCCAATGTAGTGTGTCTACAACACCTCTAAAATGCAATAAATAAATCTATTAAATAAGCTCATACATCGAATGAATAACAACATGAGAGCTGATTCAAACAGAGCACTCACTCAGTTGTGCGTAAACTTGTCTAGCAATATTCAGAGGTTGGAATCTGGGCGGCCACCAAGTGCCAATCTCGTAGCACCTCCCACCTGGCCATAAGTGGGACTGCCAGGACTCTCTAGCATGGAGTCATGCCCCAGCCTAGAAGAAATCGGGTATACCCCCGAATCTAACAATAAAGGAAGTAAAAGAAATCATAAATATATCAAACACATAATAATACAAATAGATTTGGTTTCTAGTGTAGCCCCATACCTATAGGAAAGGGGTGAAGCCGCTTAGGTTCCCCAAACTTGGTTGAAACAGGCCCATGTGGACAAAGAGGTGTGCCAACATCGCCCTACCCCATGCATACTGCGGTCCCCGCTCTAGATCCCGAATCAACAAGAGATACTTCAGTTGACATTGCTCGATGATGTTGCAAACAATAGCCAGCTGAAGAAGTAGAAGAGGAAGTGTCAGATCTCGCGATCCCTAGCCCTCTCCCTTAACATGATCATCTGCCACACTCATTGAAAGTATGCTCCCAGGTCCTCCAGCGGTCCCTGGGTCAGGCCTGCTAAATCCACTAACAAGCAGATCCGTCTGAGTGGGATGGTGGTCATCAACCCTCTCGTGCGAACCAGTCTCATGCCAAGTAGCCGATCTACCTCTCGTCAATAGTCCCTCAGCTCCTGACCAAGTGTCAGCACTCTAGCTATTGGTAGGCTCATCAGGTAGGCCACATCCTTGAGGGTGGGGATCATGTGTCCCCATGACATCACAAACACCCTACAACTATCCACCCACTACTCTCGGAGGGTTGCCAAAAAGGTAGCATCCACCAGAAGGGGCGAGATGGGAAAGAGAGGGGCAAACCCCAGCCTATCGACCCTCCACCACTGCTCATGATGGAGGGAATGGTATCATGCCCACGCCAAATCCCACGAACCCTGGCTCAGATGTTCCGTTGACCCTGCAAAATATCACAAACCACTGCACATCATTAATTAAATCTGTCAAACCATCAATCCTAGCCCTTAAGCTTGGGTAGCCACATGTTTGGCCATCTGGCTTCTTCGGTGGCTAGGTCACTGGCCGCCTAGATCTCTTGGGCGGTCAAGCCCTTGGCTGCCTTCCCCCAGGAGAAGGCCAGGACTCTAGCCACCTCTGACTACTTCCCCATACCATTCCTAGTTTCGTTTCCCACCTAAAAATGGAATAAAAATTCTTAAAATTGAACCAAACTCACCTATGGGCATGGGACATTCTCCCCTTGCTCCTCGGCCTCCGCGGGTGGTGCCTCCTCCTCACCCTCAGAATCCTCATGGTCCTCCCTCTCCGGGCTAGACCGTTCACTTCCTAAGCTCGTGGCTGGGTCACCATTGCCGCTATCTCTCGACTCCTCCACAACATGGGATGGTGAGGGTGTAGTGTCCGAGATTTTTATCATAAAGTTTAAATATTGATATCATATTATTACCTATGTGAAATAACATTTTATTTGAATTAATAAAATATTATGACTGGCGGGGGTGGCGCACCAAGCCACCCCCCCTCATTCGAACTCCCTCCCTCTCTCTCTTTTCCCGTGACCGAGCGAGCCGCCTCCCCCTCTTCTCTTTTGTTCGCCACCGAGGGCCGCCGCGGTCGCCGCCGTAGTCGTCATCTTCATCGCCGGGGTGAGGAGGCAGCCGCGAGGGGCTCCCCCCTTTTTCTCTCTTCCTCTCTCTCTGTTCTCCCATTCTTCCTCTCTTTCCCCTCTTCTCTTTCTCTTGTTCAAGGTGGCGGGGCCCTAGGCTCCTCTCCCACTCTCCCTCACTTCCCCTTCTTCTTTCTCTTCTTCTCTTCTCCTCTCCTTCTTCTTCCTTTTCTCCTCTTCTCCTTCTCCGGTGTCGTGGAAGGCCGCTGGCCGGGCGTGCCGCAGACAGGGGGCGCTAGGCGTGTCGAGCAGTTGGGGCACAGGGTGTGCCACTGATAGAGAGGCCAGGCGGGCCGGGTGAGAGGCGTTCGAGTGTGCCAGGTATCACAGGCACGGGTGTGCCGGGGGAGTCAGGGCACAGGCGTGCTGGGTAGCGGGGGGCACAGGTGTGTCGGGCTAGGGTGGCACCGAGTGATGTGCCGAGATAAGTAGGGGCATGAGTGTGCCGTTGGAAGGGAGGCATGGGTGTGCTGGAGAGGGAAGGGCACAAGTGTGTCGTTGAAAGGGGCACAGGTGTGCCGATGATGGGAGGCATGGGTGTACCGAGTAGCAGGGAGGCACCATGGGTGTGCCCGGTGAGGGCGCCCGAGCAGAGTGTGCCGGGGAAGAGGGACGCGGAGCGTGTCGGGTGCCCCCTCGGGGTGTGCCAGGTAGAGGGCTTAGGCGATGTACCGAGGGAAGGGACACCAAGGAGTGTGCCAGGTAGCCGCCTTGAGCTGTGTGCCAGGGGAGAGGCGCTAGGTCGTGTCGGGGAAGACCCTCATGGGTGTGCCAGGCAAGGGCACACAGGGGGGTGTGCCGGGTAGATGTCCCAGCAGGCGTACCGGGTAGATAGTGTGGCGACCCGAGATCTGAGTACTGGAAAGGAATCGATGCGACTCGAACCTCGGCCCCCCTCCCACAAGCCTGAAGACTCAGAAGGGAAAAAGGGATGGTGTGAGGGTGTGTAAGAAGTTAAAGTAACTGCAGAGATAGCATAATAACAACTAAATAATACAGAAACTAAATAAATAACTAAACTACTACAAGGTCCAGTACATCTCATGTCCAAATAAAAGTACAGTCAACTGAAAGAAAGGTACAAGTACGAAGGGAGAGTACAAGTACATGGGACATACCCCGGCTCTGGCAACTGGAACTAACCTTGGCTACACGAACCACGCTAAACACCTGCCGCGCCTCCTGAAGGTCCGGCCTCACCTGAAACACGGTGAAAACACGCAGGGGATGAGCCTCATTTCATAGGCTCAGTAGGGATCCCTCGAATCCCTACCTCGCATGAAAAACCAAGCAGGAAGCGAACAACAGGAAGGTACACTACCTAGTGGGAGTACGGTAGAACCAACAAGCGGAAATAAATAAATAGAAAAACCATCTATTCTAACAGTACCGTACTACTGAACCTCGGTCTGTCAAAACTCGAGTCCACACCTGCCGGCAGACAGGAGCACCACCCACTAGAAGAACGACCGGATGTGTCACATGATGTCTTACACCGCATCACAAGTGTCTAGCTACAACGCCCCAGGTGGAGACAAGACACACTCAGTAACCAGAAGTACCACGAACAAGGACTAGCTGAGGTCGCGCTCGTCAGCGCAGGTCCGAACCCTCAGCCCCGTGTGCACACTCAGACCATACGCCCTAGGCTTGTCCTCTAGCTGGTATTTTCCCCTAAGTCCAGACTAGGCTGTACGTGGGAGCCCTGCGGTAACTAGCCTACTCACCGCCTCTCTCAGGTCAGCCGCTCCACCACTCCCGGGTGGGTCAGCACGCGCGTGCCGTAAGAAGGCTACGACTAGTGGACGTGTCACTATGATGATATTTTTTATGAACTTGACTCCTAAGTGTCGCTTAGGCGGGCGCCTAAGCGCTTAGACACTCAAGGATCCCAAGTTCGCCCTGGTCGTCTTGACAACTAGGGGAGGGCTCAGCTGTTGGATGCATGCTGGAGGGGTCGGCTTCTGTAGAGAGGCTTTGCTAGAGGGATGTCACTGGAGCTTGCTCCGCCTGCGATGGGACATGTGCTATGGCCGTTGAGGGCGGCCAGTTGCTGGGGTGTCCAGTCTCCGCCCATCAAAGGGAGTCACGATTGGGAGGAGTGGATGGTGCTATCGGGCGAAGAAGAAAGCTCGTATGAACCGATACGCGCGATTGGTTCTGGTTCGGGTAAGTTAAGGTACCTGTAGTCTGAACCCACCTCGGTGCAATGGCCTGTGGACTCCACGTGCCCGGCCTACCTCCGCTGCCCCTCGAACTGCCCGCACACTTGGTACCAACCCATGGATGGGCCTGCTACCCAGCCCATCACCTTCCGTCCCCCATTCCGACCCACGATGAGACATGACCCGATTCAAATTTGATCGGGGGCTTTCAAGGGGCCATGTACTTCATCTCCTTTTTCCTCCGGTCCGACAGGTGGTTGCCCTAGGGACATCTGCTACCGCTGCCGCCGCTTCTGCCCCACCAGTTGTGCAGTCACTCGGACAATGAACTCCGTCTCTCCGTTGGACAAGGCGATCACTGGAGGCACTGTCGAGATGGCGGTGGTGACGACCACAACGTCCATTGTATTCAAGGTCCCTTCCAGGATTAGGCGATTGTTGTCGAGCACCACTCTCCCAAAGCTCCTGATCAGGACCTGCACTCTGGTGTCGTCGTGAGGGGAGAGGAACCCCTGTATGCCGGAGCAGATCCTGGCCTTCTCCAGATTTGGGTACGTTCTTATCTCCAGGTCCTAAGGCAGGACATGGTATACAATGGTGCTGGTGTGCAGGAAGTCTGTGTCCGCCACCTCCCTCGCCCCTTCTGAATTGTTGCTGATGAGAAGAAGCCCGCCTCTGTGTACGTGCATTACCGTCTATGGACCGCACCCTCCCCACCGTTTGTTCGGCAACTCCCTCAGCAAATCTGCATCCAAAAAACCATGGAGAGGGAAGGCCCAAATGGACCGGCTGACCCCTTCCAACCGGCCAAGCAATGAATCCATCGGGATGCTCCGTACTTCGTGGCTCTCCCAGCTCCCCTGTTGGCCTGGCAAAGGCATTGCATTGCACCTCACTGTGTCTGGATAGGACCCATAGATCCGGAAAGGCTTTGCACTCCCACCTCCTCCTGCCTTTCCTCCAACTCTATGCAAAACCACTGAAGATGACCTCTTCTCTGGCATTGGTAGCATACGGGATCCAAAGGTCCACTGGAGGTCGCCGGATGCCCTATCTTCCCTCCATCTCCTCTAGCTGCTCCCTCCTTTTCCCCGTGACCGATGTCCAGCCAGGAAAGGTCTGGCGGAGGCCTCCACCTCCAACGGAACTCGGTTCGCCCCTGACGCGAATGCCATCCCTAGAGTTTCTCACACTAGAAATTCCTAGAGTGAGAATCAAACAATTGTCGCTCGGCCTCTTTATTTCAAAGGCAATATTATAAGGTTGGTAATAAACCTCACGTCAGGAATGCTGAACGTGGATTGTGCAGAATTGAACAACGAGCTTGGCTGGAAGTGATGATGCCCTTTGTAGGTGGGTATCTATTTCTTCGTTAGTTCATGTTACCTAGCCTTCCTATCTGCTACTTGTCATTGTTTAGAATCCGAAAATAGTGGGTAAAATTGCCATACCTCATACAACATAGGTTCTTTTGGCACGAGAGTGGGATCAATGAAGATGTTTGCGTGACATCAATCACAGAAGAGTATCCTTTATTGATTCTGCTTTGAGGTTAAGGAACCTCTCTTGACCTTCTTTGGCCGTATGTTGAGCTCCATAATTATCATGTTATTTTTTTGATATTCTTGAAAAAATGAGTAAATCTATCAATTATACCAGAGTCCAGTCTAAAGGAAAGATGAGCAGTGCAGTCCAAGGACAGTCGACAGAAAAGAAAGACGTACACTGAGGTCGGGGGAAGCCCGATGTAGGTACAACTGGCAGCTGCGGACACGTCACACTAGGAACCACGAAAGCAGAATGACGCCACCCAGCTGAAAAGCAGGGGTGAGCCTCGTGTCACTGGCTCAGTAGGGGTCACGTGGATCCCCACCAAAAAACACGCAGTAACACGGAACAACAACAAAAATAGCAGGTGTGGCAAAGTAGGAAAACTACACTAGAAAGTTGTAAGGAAGAGGAAGCAGGAGTAGGGAATAGGCAAGGAAGAGGGAAGCTAAAAGAAAAGGAAAAAGCCATACCGAACGAGCGCGGCTACCGAACTAACCTCGGCTCCCAAGCTACTCCTAACAGCAACAGAAGGGCGAACTCTAAACTGGCAAAGTCAAAAGTTGTCGATCCATTGACGAGACACCAAGCAAGCGAAGGCCTGCAAAGAAAAAGGGAAAAGACAAAAGCCGTAGAAAAAGTCTAGACAGACTAGATAGAAAGCACACATGACTTGATTATTGTGCATGCTCATCTAGACACGACCACATGCACAACTAAAACATCGTGCACATGACATAACACTAACCTTGGGCAAAGCCATATGGAGGCTGACACGGAAAGGTAATGATGCTCGAGAAACATGAGAGTCACGTGAAAGTCACGTGTTACGTGACTGGAGTACCCCTCACTAGAAGAACAGCCAACCGCGTCCCCTGACGTCTTATGTTGTGCCTACAAGTGGCTCATCTACTTATCGTCCAAAAGCATGACCAAGACCAAGACACTGTCAGAACCAGAATAGTACTACCGTTGCAAGTTACTAGACAGGGTAATGCCCGTTGGCGTCAATCCAAGCCCCTGACCACGTGTGCACACATTGGCTCATTGCCCTGAGCCAGGCCTCTAGCTAGTTTTCTCCCCCAGCGGACGCTACTACAAAGCAAGGGAGCCCACGAAAACTAGCTTATAAACTATGTATCGGGAACTACCTCACCACCGCTCCCAGGTGGGCCGACACGTCAACACGAGTCGTCAGGCTACAACTAGTGGAGGTTCACGAGACACAAGCTCTAAAACGTGAGTGCCGGAGTACAGACAGGCAAGAAGCATTGTCGTACGTACTACGAAGCACCAATGACAGTGTAGAAAACTGCCAACAGACTCAGGACAAGGCAACTAGACCTAAAACTACAATGATCCTTGAGTCTCACGACTTGGAGTCAAGATCGTCGTACAAAGCAGAATAAGCTGCTAATCGGTCTAATCCTAAGCTAGAGAAAATGACACTCCGTAGGAAATGACTCACAGAGACCAGAGGGAACATCGAGAACCCTCAGCACACCTGGATACACAAACCGAGGTACGATAATACCTCGAGGCATCCAGAACCATGACTCAAACTGGATAGAACCGTCAAGACGCACACACGGTCTTACGTCAACCATTAGATCTAACCGGATTGACCAGAACCAGACAATGACGTTAAAAAGTAGTACAGAAGACTACACATGGCAAGAACACTCCTGGCCACCGTATATCATAGTCATAGCCCTCATAGGATATCAAGAGACATCTACGGGACAACGGACAAATCATAAGGTCAAGCCAAGATATACGGAAACCAAAATGTCAGGAAACGACACTCAGACACCGCCCTAGGACACGTACCTAAGATAGATAGACGCGGGACAAGCCATCATGGCCAACGAACGAGACAATAGACAAGACTCACTGGGCGGTTAGAAGAAGGCCACTCGGTGAAATGAACGGTCCAGATGGAAGCCGTTCAAAGAGGGATGAACGGTCAAGAATGGGCCATTCAAGGGGGATGAACGGTTGGGGGCCAACCGCTCAAAAGAACTGACCCTATACACTGAAAGGGATCGACGGTTAGAGCTGGGCCGCCAAAAGGCTAGACCGACACTAAAGAGCCTTATTGGCCTTTAGGCCTCCCGTTTCAAATACGGGTCCAAACCCTGTTGGGGAATGAAAAGAACAAGTCCTGCTGAGTCGTCTGCACCCTCGACTCCTTTCTCCTCATCAAGCCAACAAATAAGCACCTTTCGATTTCTAGTGGCCTATCTCAGCACCCCTGGTCCCACCGAAATCCAGGGCGCCTTGCCACCTTCCCATCCTACAGGGACACTCCACACTTGTCCCACTGGGACTAACCCTCCACCCTTGACCTGGGACCTATGCCCCCAGCCAATGTACTCTCATGGCCTTTTGGCATTCAGCCCCAACAATGTCATATTTGTCCCATGGGACTCTCCCATCACTGCTGGTGCAGATTTCCTTGCCCAATGCTGGCCCAATAAAATCTCCTTTACCTTGGCATAAGGCACTCTACCCATGTTGAGCTCGATATTTTGCCCATCAGTCCCGTCGGGCTGCGTCCATAAAGCTTTCCCTTGGCTGGAGGTGCTCTGCCTTAGTCGAACTTGAAAATTACCTTCCGTCTCATCAGGTTGGGTCCATAAAATCTTTTCCTTGGTCTAGTGGCACTCCACCCTGGTCAAGCTACTTCTACCTTGGTCTAGTGACACTCCCCCCTGATCGAGCTACCTACCTTGGTCTAGTGGCACTCCGCCCTGACTGAACTACCCACATCTTGGTCTAGTGACACTCCGCCCTGGCCGCGCTACTTCTACCTTGGTCTAGTGACACTCCGCCCTGATCGAGCTACCTATCTTGGTCTAGTGGCACTCCGCCCTGATCGAGCTACCTATCTTGGTCTAGTGGCACTCCGCCCTGATCGAGCTACATACCTTTGTCTAGTGGCACCCCACCCTGGCCGAGCTACCCATATCTTGGTCTAGTGGCACTCCGCCCTGACCGAACTACCCACATCTTGGTCTAGTGGCACTCCGCCCTGGCTGAGCTACTTCTACCTTGGTCTAGTGGCACTCCGTCCTGATCGAGCTACCTATCTTGGTCTAGTGGCACTCCGCCCTGATCGAGCTACCTACCTTGGTCTAATGGCACTCCGTCCTAACTGAACTACCCACATCTTGGTCTAGTGGCACTCCCCCCTGGCTGAGCTACTTCTACCTTGGTCTAGTGGCACTCCGCCCTGATCGAGCTACCCATCTTGGTCTAGTGACACTCCGCCCTGATCGAGCTACCTACCTTGGTCTAGTGGCACTCCGCCTGGCCGAGCTACCCATATCTTGGTCTAGTGGCACTCCGCCCTGACCGAACTACCCACATCTTGGTTTAGTGACACTCCGCCCTGGCCGAGCTACTTCTACCTTAGTCTAGTGACACTCCGCCCTGATCGAGCTACTTCTACCTTGGTCTAGTGGCACTCCGCCTTGGTCGAGCTACCCCTATCTTGGTCTAGTGGCGTCCCGCCATGACCGAGCTACCCATATCTTGGTCTAGTGGCACTCCGCCCTAGCCGAGATACTTCTACCTTGGTCTAGTGGCACTCCACCCTGATCGAGCTACCTATCTTGGTCTAGTGGCGCTCCGCCCTGAACGAGCTACCCCTATCTTGGCCTAGTGGCACTCCGCCCTGATCGAGCTATCTACCTTGGTCTAGTGGCACTCCGCCCTGATCGAGCTACCTATCTTGGTCTAGTGGCACTCTACCCTGATCAAGCTACCTACTTTGGTCTTGTGGCACTCCGCCCTGGCTGAGCTACCTCTACCTTGGTCTAGTGGCACTCTGCCCTGATCGAGCTACCTATTTTTATCTAGTGGCACTCCGTCCTCGTCGAGCTCGAAACTATCCCTAGTCTCTTGAAGCGGGGCCCATCAACCCCCTTCTTTCATGCTTGAGGCACTTCACTTTGGCTGGGACCCATGGATGCTATCTCCTAGCCCCATCGGCCCCCCTCCTTTCTCCCCCGGCCAGTCTAAGGCCACCATAAGGGCTCAACCTCAACAACGCCCATCACCTCTGATCCTCCCCAGGAAAATGGACACGGGCTGCCTTACTAGCACACGCCAGAATGGCTCGAGTTTCAGACCGATAATTGAGAAGCTCTCGAGCAACTATAGAGATGCAGGGAGCAAGATGCCAGCCAAGAAATAGGGCCAAGTACCTTCTCGGCCAATGTCATTCATCCTCCTGCTCCCTCGGTCTCCCCTGATTTCTCAACACCACAGGCCGGTCAGCTGGCCCTTGCCACTTCGATCGTGTAATGGCGACCCTAGCAGGAAATAGAGTCTCTGCCCTTTTCCAGAGAAGACGCTGCCAGGCTTTTTCGAGTCCTTCTCGGTCGAGAGGATGTCTTGGTGGGTGAGGCTACCATGAGTTCCTCAAGCGCTTCTCACCTTCCCCCTATTCCACTTCCGACTCCAATGCTTGAGGATAGGAAGGGAAAACAGAAGCTGGGAGAGGCCCCGGCTCGATCAAACCAGGTCCTCCTAACAATTCGCAAGCTGGGTCTGCCATCACAAAGGCCATCCAGCGTGCGAGATCAAGATAGCCAATAGGGGTAGCAAGGCCCCAAGACTTCGTCGAGTGTCGCTCAACCCTACCCTCAGCCAAACTACCGAAGTCAGACCGGGAAGCAGGATGTTACTCATCCTCCTTGGGCCATTTCTCAATAGAAGCCCCAGCCACCGCGGATAAGGCATCAAATCGCGCATATGTCTTCAGACACTAGCACCAGTACACCAGCTCAACAGGGGAGGCCTCCCTCGCTACCACGGCTAAGGCATCAAACCGCACACACATCTTTGGATGCCAGTACGAGTTAACCTATTCCTGGTAAACTCTCACAGCCACCACGGTTAAGGCATCAAGCCATGTCCACATCTTCGGACGCCAGTCCTAACACCCCTACTTACCAGGAACTACCACTCGAAGTCATCGAATAGGTGATCAACGCCACCTTCCAACTACAACAGTCAGAAGGTACCTAGATCGAGATCCGGGCAAAGAGGATTCACTGACCTCGCCCTACAAACCCATCGGCTCGATAGCATCTTCGTGCGGACCCGTCAGCTCTAGTTCTGGTGCCTCCTCCTCCTACTCCCCTAGAGGCGGCCATCTCCAAGAAACAGGAGAGGAATAGAAGAAAGAATCTCAAGAGGTGGCTTAAGAAACAAGCCGAACAAGTAGCTGCCTTGCAATCCTCATCCGAGCTAACGCCTCTCCAGAGGCTATAGCGGCTCATTGACAACTTGGAAGAATTCATTCCTCTCCGCCCTACCAGGCCTATCCCACTCGACAGTTACATCCCGTGGGAAGACATGCAGAAGCATGCTCATCTTACAGACTGGGTCCAAGAAATGATCCAAAAAGTCAAAGAGGGCGAAACCCTTCGCATTCTAGAAGAACTCTCCTTGTTCTATAAGGACAAAGAGATCACGGTGGAATAGCTGGAACAGATGCTTCACGACTGCACCTGTAACATGGTGGCTATTCCACCTCCATATAACATCAATGCCTCTGAATGACGCGAGCTAGTGGCATCAAGAACCAGACAAAGAGCTACGGCTCCACTAAGACCACAACCAGCTCCAGAAAACACTGTGGCCGAGGTCGCGATCGTGGACGTGGTAGAGGCCATGGAAGAGTCCCTGAGCCGTCACTTCATCTGTCTCCCTTTGACCCCGAATGGGTCATCCTCCTCCGAGGACAACGACCTGCCCCGATCCCGCCAGTGGAGTTTCGGGGGTAACCCAGCATCTTTGACCCTGCTGGCACCGAGGAGATAGCCACTAGCATTCCAGTTCCAGCTCCAATTTTGACCTGTCCTGCAGAGCAAGCAGGGCCATCCGGCAAGGATGGGCCATCCCTTCAGCCTCCCTTGGAAGAGCCGTCATTAGCCTCCCTCTTCCAAGAGTCTGTGGTTGGCGACAGTCAGCCTGATCCCAGTAACAAAGGCAAGGCAGTGCAACTCCCCGACGAGGAGCGATGTAGCAGCTCACAGTAGACTCCCCATCCATCCAGGGATAATCCCCACCCCTTTCCACCCCATTTCCCCCCTCATCTTCCCCCATTTCCCATCTCTTTCTCTTGCTGCCACCCAAGCAAACATAGCAGCAGATCTGGCATCCTGTTGCAGTGATAGCCCCACCTACCCCGAGGAGTTTTTTGGTGCCCAACTGAGTGCCTTCAAATTCTACTCTGAAGCAGCTTTCCAACAAGTGGTCGTGCACCCCCATCCGGGGTCAGAGCTGGGCAGGAGGCCCATTCTTGTCAGGCTGTGCCAGATCAACTCTGGCTGGGGTAAGAGACGTGTTGCAGAAGCTCCCACGGTTTCTCCTTTAAGTTTCCTGGCAAGATCTTTGGCTAAGGCAATCCTCCCTCAGTCCTCTTTCAGATCCATCAAGAAGGAGGTCATTCGGATCCCAGAACATCCCGTTCCGGCCATCTTCCCCGGCGTGCGCAGACTGTCCCTGCCTAGGCCAGATCGGACCCCTCCCTGCCTCCCAGACCATCGCGCTCACCTCCGACCACAGAAAGAGGTCACGTCAGTTTCTGTGTGTCTCCATCTTGTCCACAAGCGTGTCGGCCCCAGTCTCATCGCCATCAGAGTTCGGTGAAGCCTGTGGCAACTTCTGTAACAGCTCACTGCTGTTCTGATCTAGATAGGAGCAGTCCGGACCGGCCCAGGTCCCAGAGTAGCAGCAGCCCTGTTCGGAGCCCGAACGGCCTTAAATTCCTATAGGGGGTTCCCTGGCCTCCCTGTGGCATTTTAGCACCAGTCCCGCCATTATCAGAGGTTAGAGAGGTTTGTGGCACTATCTTCTTCAGCCTGCTATCCCTACGCAATCTGTGCGGACAGATTCGGGCCTCGTCAATTCCCCACCCCACGCTTGGCCGACTGAAGGGCCCTCCTACATGAGGTGTTGTGTTGTACGTTTCCTAATTTCAGGTTAGAGTGACACTGACGCATGTGCGGTCATCGCATGTCCCCCGCTCGCGTTCATCTTCGGTCGGAGTCGGCTTCTTCAAGCTGGCTATGTGAGCCCCTATCCCTCCTGGTTATTCCTTTCATCCCTTACCATTTCTGAGCTCCGCCGGTGAGGAAGAGAGCACCAGGCCCCGGCCGACCCGCCACCTTGAGTGGCGATTACGGGAGTGAGAGCGAGTGATACCCGTGCCCGCCAAGGCATGTAGTTTGCCCGTTGTCGTGGGAACCTCCATATCTCGTGGTGAGATCCCCTCTCGGCCTCGTACTTACCCCAACCAGCAAGGGTCTGGTCCTCGGACTTGACCAACCATCCCCTAGTCACCCCGGGAAAGGGACATGCATCGGGTGAGCTTGTCTGCCGAAATCGGGTATAGACCTTGGCTAGTGTGCTTGCGCATCTAGGTCCAAGGTTTCTCATGGCATATCCACTGACCCCTTAGCCGTGTCACATCAAGTGATATCAAAGCAAGTCATTGACTTGTTCTCACAAGTCAAGTACTAGGGAGCGCTTGCATTAGAGTCATCATCGGGTCACCCTGTGCATCATCACTTCCCCATTGTATGGCTACCTCATACCAATCCGATCGGTCATCGTCGGCCCTCTCCATGGGGCCTAACCCCCAAGGGAGCTATGCCACTAGGATAAATGGTATCAAAGGCCAATTTTGATGTGACACCACTAGGGAGATATGCAACAATTAGACAAGGGTCCTCGGACCTATCACGCATGTCACGCCCCGAGCGCGAAAGATTACTCGGAAGTGGCGTGACGATGTCTATAACGATCATGTCAATCAGAGCGTGGTGCATTCAACACACACAGACAGAGTGTGTAAAATAGAATTAACCCAAATCTTTATTCATAATCATGTTTCTCTCAAATAGTATGAAGACTAAATGAGTAGAAAATTACAATCCTTTGACTCAGGAAAAATAAAAATTACATAGTCGACTAGGAGAAAGACAAAACTAAAGATCTCTTGACAGATGGACGGCTCTAATTATATAAACTAACATGTGTGCTTCAACATGATACCAAATTTTCAGACCAAGGCCCCAAGTTGAAATAGCATGAATCACATTTGAAATATTGAGAGCTCATTAATTTTTACATGAAGAAAACATTCATGACACTTGAGAACTAATGAAAATATATCCATGAGGACCCATGTTTAATGACCAATAAGCAAGATGAGGTTGACTCCAAGGTTGGTGGGGTCGACTCCAAGCTCAATGAGGTCGACTCCATCGCTTGTTGAGGTCGACTCCATAGAACAAAATTGTAGCATTTGAGAGCTTAACTCTTACCAAAAGTTCTTGAGGGATGAGCATGACATATACCACCCGTTCTTGATCATGGACAACAAGATATTCAGTCAAGCATACATTTGTTAGCTAAATGATGTCCGCCATGAATTTGTTCCTTCAATTCAAGAATGAAGTCATTTAGACATGCCTTTCGCTGTACATGAAACTCATTCAACCCAAACTCATGTGAATGGTTAAACACCATACAAGTTGATTTCATCAAGGAATATGCAAAGCATGTTGAGACACATACTTCCTCAAAAGTCCCATGAGCAAAAACCATAGTCCATGAACGATTAGATTATGTATTCAACCACATGAGCATGAATATTAACATTAAACCATCTCAACCATATTAGGTCACTAAAGAAATCCATGTACAGGTGTTCACGCGCGGCGGGGTTTCACCGGCGTGGTGTGTGTGCGGCGACCGGAGTGAGGGGTAGGATATAGCTACGGGAGAGAAGCCGGAATATAGTGTGCTTCAGGCACTTCTCTCATGGTCATATCTTTCTCAAAGCAGCACCGTGCACTCGCCTTTTACGAAAAGTCGAGGGGAGACCAAGTGGCACGGGAAGTTTTCGGGTTTTAAGGGAAACGTAACTAGGATGCGGGCGTGCAAGTCGATTTCTTGACAACCACCTGTGGAACCGAGAGTTGACCGGGGAAGCGCTGCCAGAGCATGGCACGTGGACTCAAGAGGTGAGAGACACGTGGAGGGAAGGTCGGTTCCATAGGTGCGAGTGCGCAGGCGATTGTGCGGAGTCATGTACAGGACATCTTTCCCCACTGACTGCAAGCAGTTGGTGTTCATTTACATCGGATTGAATCCGAACACCTTCGTTCCGTGTTGAAGAGAGGTCTGTATGTGCCTGAAGTCCTGGGTGGAGAGTAGAGAGCACTTCACAGCTGTGGGTTCGCACTAGATAGGATGAGATTGGCTGGGGTCAGAGGTGTTGAGGGATTCACGCTAGGTGACATAAAAAGGGGGACCGAGGGCTCGAATGTGGATGCGAGCGCATACGTCCAAATGGTGATATAATTTCTGAGAGCTATATGGCTTTATAGGCAGGCCATAGTGGCTGAGGTACAACAGGCGCAAGCCACGGGACAATTTCGACATGGTGGTCGGTCCCCGGGTCAATACGTGACAAGGCAGATATCAGCATGGTTTACAGAGGGTTCCTCTCGTGGCGTGGGCCATGTCTACTCTGCCAAATGGGGGCTTGCAAATGGATGATTGGTGAAAGCATGAGACTGGTGTTTGGGCGAGGGTCGATCATGGCTCGGGTCGAGTGGTCGGACATGGCCTCGTGACTACGAGGAAGCGTGACGTCATGTGCATGCATGGTTGCACCCTTGTCATAGTGTCTCGCCCGTGGTGGGGATAGACTTGTGTGTCATGGTGAAAGACTATGCGAGGGAAGTACAAGCGACATACCCTCAGCGTCCTTAGCCGACGAGCAAGTCACCAACACACAATTCTCCTTGCTGGTTGCCTTGCTGTGGAGCTTGAAGCTTGCAGGTCCTTGTTTGATTGATGCATGTATATCTCACCCCTTGAGCACCTAAGGGGCTTTTATAGGGAATTTAAAAGGTCAGGGAAGGGTTTAGACGGGCTACGGTGAATGGTTCAACCTAGCCCGGGTAAACCCTTGAAACAGTTCACTGAGTAGGGGAGAAAGCCTTTACGCTTCACCTCTATCCACTCCTGCTTATCCTGGACCATATGTCCACCAGAGACACCAGATCATTTTGAAGCCCCTGCACCCTTAAGTTTTTTCCTATAGGTATCCTCCCCATGGCCAATCCGACGATAGAACCTACAAATGCTAGGGACATGATGAAAGTTTACTTTTTGCCAAAACCCCTCCCCACCACAGCCAATCCAGATACCATCCGAAAAAGGCTTAGCTACATCCATATCAACACAAACAAGAGCTTCAGCCGTCTGAGTCCAGGCCAGCGTAGCATCATGGATGCGCAGAACACTTCCAAAGTTCCCTGCAATAGCTTTCAAGTAATCCTCATTGTAAAAGTTAACATGAAGCTCTGGAAATCCCACCCAAATAGGAAGCAAGGTAGGATCCACAGAGTCATCAAAGTCTTTTGTCCAGCAAAAGAACCAGAATAGGAAACCTTTAATAAAAAGATTTTTACGGACTAAAACCTTCAAAAAATCCTCTTCCTTAAGGAACCGAAGGAGGAGGTGGCAAGGATTCAAAATGCTTACGATAAAATCACCATGCAACACCAACCGTTGAGAAAGACAGGTTTTGAACTCTACAATAGAAGGTCTTCCATAAGAGCACTTCGCCACAGTAGCATACTGCAGAGGTGCTTCAGAATGACGAATCTCCTCCTTAGAAAGAAGACTGCAGGTCGACCATCATCTGTGAAAGCTGGGGCTTTACGCTCCAATGCTACCTTAGCAGGCCGAAGAGACACCGACAAAGCCTGAGTAGAAGAAAGACCCTCAACAGAGGAGCCTTCCATTCCCATCTCTGGCCGGCAAAGCCAACCGAAGGGCAGCCCCCTCCCCCAGGCTGGGGGCGAGGTCACACCCAGCCACCAAGAACAGCGAACACCAGAACCTCCACTCACTCACCTCGTCTCTACTTCCTCATGACCTGACTCTTCATCTTCATCCAATTCTTCATTTACATCTCCCTGCTCATTATGTTTAATAGACTTAAACTAGCTATTCATGTTTTGATAAGTTACGCCTTCTTGAATCTGAAAAGTTATCTTTAGTACAAAGGCTCTCTTGAGAAACTTCAGTCTAGTATTGTTTGTAAACAATTTGATCCTCTGGAATTCATAAAAGCTAAAATTGTGCCAGAGCAATGACATTGATTCACTGAGAAATATGTCTCCTCATAAATGAAATGAGGTAAGATATGTCATGAAGTGCCCTTGTTAACTCTGCAGTGATATAAAAGAAAGATCAAGATAGAGCAATGGCAAAGTTGCTGAGAAATATGTCCCCTCATCAATAAATTTGAGGTTTGATATGTCATGAGGTGACAATGCTCTCTGTTCTATTTGTGGCATGACAGTCAGTCACACCAAGTACCTAGGGATACTGGCGTCTTACCAACGTGTATCCTCAACATACAAGGCATGATTGGACTTAATTGCTTGTAAAAATTCACTTGTGCTCCATGAAAATTATAAGTGTGATAGCAAAAGATAAAAGTAAATATACTGAAATTCTAGAATTTCATTTAGTCTTCATGCTTGTTTAATCTCAAAATTTTTCATAGTAACTCTCAAAGGAGCTAATGGAATTGAATGAGTAAGATAAGAGAAGGTTAACTTGGTTTTAGTATGAATTTCTAGTTCACTCTATTAATCTTGACTACAAATATTTTCAAGTGTTTCTCTTGAGAAGTTCAGAATTCATTAGAGTTAAATCAATCTTACTATAAGGACTCCTTCATTAAAACTCTATAACTAGAGATTCTGAGAAATTTATAACTTTGCATTTATGAACTTGGTTTCAAGCTCAAGAACCTCCATCTATTCTAAAGACAAGATGTCTTTTGACTCCTTGATGATTGCCTTCACTTGACACATTAACATAACACCTTCAGGCCGCCATGAAAGCATCACCATTCTAACTAAGTGGTATCCAAAATCATTGATGCTTTCTAACTTTCGGTATCTTGCTTCCCATGCAACTGGTTTCAGTCCTCACATACATGAGTGGTCTGCACTTTTCATCCTCATGTACTGCATGGAAAACACTAAAAATCTGAAAACCAGAAAACCAGTAAAAAGTTGAAAAATCTAAAAACCCTAAACATCTGAAAAATCAGAAAACCAAATCTTTTGGTTGGCTGCTGTATTACTCTCTAAACTGGATCATTTTGCATGATTAATCTTCTTGCATGATTGAGTCCTTGCTGCGTTGTTATGATTTCATAACTGTTAAACAACCATTTGTTTCTTTTTGGCCAAGAAACCCAACAACAACTTGGACCCAACAGGTCTGTTCTTGTATCTGGTTGCTCTATTTCTCTTGTACTGCATCACTGTGCCATGGTTAAATGTCTTGCATACATTTGTCTCTCATGGCTCAGTTCAAGTCATCTTGCCATCATTCAATTTTGTAAATATGGCTCTGCCATGGCAAAGGACCTAACAATTTACATTGTACTGTCAGTAATCATTGGTATCACTTGCTCACTGAAGATTAGTCATTACTCATTAATAAGTGGTGTCATCTCCTTATCTGTGCAGTCCTCCCTCTGCATAATACTTGTATTACTTGCACTCATGAGGGACCCTAATCAATGTACAACCATTGGCATGTATTTTCACATTAATCTGTGAACACTGAGAAGGTATCTCAGGCTGCTGCACTTTTAGTTGCTCCTTCCAGGTACATACTACCTTTTACACTGTACATCCTATGCTAATAATTTCCTTCACTCCTACCTTCCTAATTGTGCCATATATTCTCTCTATTGTGTTATTTTGATAATGTCAAAGGGGGAGAGAATTATATGTGTCATTAACTAGCGTATGCATAAGGGGGAGAGTCTTGAATGTGTGCATAAAGGGGAGAGTATTATCTGGGGAGAGAAAGTCATTGACAGTTATTGTGCTTCAATTCACGATTATATTTCTTTAAACCTTAACTTACAATGTACTCATAATGACTCATAATTGCCATCATCAAAAAGGGGGAGAATATCGGGCATGTGTGTAACATACTTAATTCTATTGTTTTGATGATGTATGACTATGACTTATTGATGAGTTTGACCTGCACTTGATAATGTCAATCTTCATACATTTTAGGATAAATCAAGGCACTGGCAACACACGGCAACAAGTTTCACAGAAGTCCATGAAGAATTATATGTGTCATTAACTCAGGATAAATCAAGGCACTGGCAACACAAGGCAACAGGTTTCATAGAAGTCCATGCAGTCAAGGTCAGTGCAACTGCTAAAGTTGGTGCACATGCTGAAGAAAGAAGGCATCACAAGAGAAGTTTCGACACCTGCTATAGAAGTGTCGACACCACAGCCATTCCTCAGCAGAGGAAGGTGGATGCTACCTCAGTTTCAGAAGGAAAAAGGTCAGTGCACATTACTATTGCACAAAGACCAAGGTCAATGCATGTTTTGTCAACGTAACAAACAAGGTCTGTGCTCGCTGCTAGTTAGTGCACATCCAAGACTCGCACAAACCAAAGTCAGTGTAGGTGTTGGTTTCAACACTAGGTCGGTGCATGTCCTGCCTTCAACACTATACCAAGGTCGGTGCAATCCTTCTCAAGAACATAGGAAGGTCGGTGCACATCTGCTATAAGGTTGGTGCATGTTTGGCTTGAATACAACAAGGTCTGTGCACATTCAAGGCTAGCGCAAGACTAGGTCGGTGCACGTCCTGCCCTCAACACTAGACCAAGGTTGGTGCAATCCTTCTCAAGAACATAGGAAGGTTGGTGCACATCTGCTATAAGGTCGGTGCACGTTTGGCTTGAACAGAACAAGGTCGGTGCACATTCAAGGCCAGCGTAAGACTAGGTCAATGCACATCCTGCCTTCAACACTAGACCAAGGTCGGTGTAATCCTTCTCAAGAATAGAGGAAGGTCGGTACACATCTGCTATAAGGTCAGTGCTTCTTTTGCCAGCAAGGTCAGTGCAAGTTTCTGCTCCAATGCACCAAGGTCTGAGCACATATGAAGACCAAGGTCAGTGCACAAATAATCTACAAGTCTGTGCACACTTAGTGTCAAGGTGTCAAGGTCGGTCTGTATTTGGCCTAGACAGATCAAAGTCTGAGCAATGTCTTGCTCTCAGGGCAAGTGAAAGGTCCGGGCTCATGTGATATGAAGGTCGGTGCATAGTTTAGCTGGATGCATATAAAGTCGATGCACATGCAGTCACATAGCCAAGAAAGGTCTGAGCATATATCAAGGTCCAAGCACATATCAGGGTCTGAGCATACTCCAGTCAAGGTCGGTGCACACATTCTTAAGTGCCATCTATCCAAAGAAGGTCAAATGGATGTGTTGACCTGCTTCTCTTAGGAGGTCGACCAGTGACCATTCTAGAGAAGCACTATATTGGCTATCTCACTAAGAAGTGTCGTCACTTTCCTCACAGGAGGTCGACACCTTTGCTCTTCCAGAAGCTATCAAGCCAAAAGTCTGTCAGATCAAGTGAACCATCCAGAGAGAGAAAAAAGGTACTGCCACTGTCCAATTTCATGGATTTCGAGGTTTGGATGGGGTTTGGAGTGGGAAGGGATCGAGCAGGCCATGAGAAACTACCTCCGGGGCCCAGGCAGTACTCCCTTGGGTCGCCAGAGATTGCTAGGGGCAATGGCTTCTGCCTTCTATAAGAGATGCCCGACCCATGCCTAGCGTAGAGTCGAGAAACCAATCGGAAGAGCGACTCCGGTCCCCCGTGCGGGAGGAAGCGCCGCCCTGACTGTCGGTCTTCGAAAGGCTAGTGTTCCCGAGCAGGCCATCAGGGAGGATAGTGAGAAGAAATAGAGACTGGAGAGTCTTCACCTGCAATATGGCAGGAGTCTCTAGTCAGTATGGGGCTTTACCTACCGACCTCGAAGAAGTGGCTAGGCTCACCGCCAGGCCGGGCCCCCTCACCAGGAGAAGAAGAGTGGCGAGTGAGGCGACGCAAGTGGGTGTCGAGGCGACCTGCTCCGAAGACCCTCCCACGGCCTTGGCAGCCAATGTTGTCACTACCGGGGGCACGAGGATGCCCAAGCCGAAGAGACAGGCAGCATGCCCACTCTCTCTACAACTGACCCCGCCATGCTATACATGATGCAACAATATCAACAGGAGATTGAATTGCTAAAAAAACAACTCAACGAGAGGAGTGACTAGCCCTCGATGTCTAGACAGACTGAGGTCTTACCGGAAGCACCCGGGGGCAACGGGCAATCTTCTAAAGCAACTTTGCAAGCTACAGCATTCCCACCAACCCCCAGCTTCCCTGCGGGCATGCCCCTACAACAAGCACAGTACTCAGCCCCGCCGCAGAGCTCACCTCCCTAGGGGTCTCCCATGGCCCCCCGGGCAACTGTGCTGACCACCCTGACCGTGCAGCCCACCCACTTCTATCCAAGCCCGGTCGACTAGACAGCAGTCAGTCGGTTGATGCTGGAACAAATGATGGACATAAAGTTAGCAGAAAGGGATGACGGGGGATCAGACGCCGTTCGACATCTACCGAGTCCCCTACCTGGCTCATTATGCTGTGAGGAAGCTACCGACTGGCATCACTAAGCCGTCGAAGTTTGAAAAGTTCAATGGGCAAGGATCTCCTAGGGGGCACATCACTTACTATGTGAATGTCATGGGAGACTTGGCTACTAATGAAGCCTATCTCCTGAAGTTCTTCGGCTCGACATTCACTGGGCTTGCCTTTGAGTGGTATTCGAGCCTGCCACCCGGGTCTATTGTCGATTGGCCTGACATGCAGAAGAAGTTCATGGAGAGATTCTATATTGCTGAACAGGAGGTCACCGTGGCGGAGCTCTACGCCACGAGGCAGAGACACGTTGAGTCGGCACTCGACTTCATCAAAAGATGAAGGAACCTCAGCATGAGGTGCAGGCGCCCCCCGCACCAGGAGGATGCAGTGCAAATTTGCAAGCAAAATCTAAAGAAGGAGATCCTCGAAAGAATGATCGACATGGAAGTTAAGACTTTCGACCGTTTGAACAACATGGTGGCTAAGATCGAGGCATTCCTTGCCCGGTACTCCTCCACCCCGGCCGCATCGAGCCAGAGGGCCAAGCAATCCGAAAAGAAGCCCATCCCACCAGAAGTCCACACATTGGACTTTCAGACTTTCGAGAAACAAAAGGAGAGGGCCAAAAGCGTCGTAAACCCTCCACCGCCGAGAACCACGGAACGGCGGGAAGGCCCCTCACTCAAGGAGAAAATGAGAATCAAGTTGTACTCCTTCTCCCGAGACAAGTCCCGGCTCCTATTCGAATGGGCAACCAGTTACAACAAAATCATGTTGCCTGAACTGAAGAGGCCCGGCGATCTGAAGAAGAAGGATGACCCTCGCTTCTGCTGTTACCATTAGATGCTGGGGCATACCATCGAAGACTGCTACGTCTTCAAGGACGTCATTGAGTCCTTAATAAAGAAGGGAGAACAGGATATGAGAGAGCACAAGGTGGATCCCCCACAGCCCCATGAAATGCCTAATATGACTTCCGGTGCAAACATGATATCCTTGTATCCTTCTTTATATGCTTGCTGGTCTAGGTCCTAGGGTTGTCATTGCATCCAACAACATCATAGGGCTGTGCCACATCACCTTGCCTCTCCCCAACCCTCGTAACCTCACGTAGGCCCAAACCTGCATCACATCACATGTCAGCATGTAGAAGCCCCTAGAAATTGCATAATCAAGTCTAAGGGTTAGGTTGTACCTGGAGAAGAGGGGAGAAGCCCCCGAGCATGGTCCGACGGCTGGTCGAACTCAGAGTGTCAAATAAGAAGGCTAGGACCACAGCTTCCCATGCGTAGTCGCCCACGTGGTCGAGGTGGTCGAGGAGTGGAAGTAGTTGGCAACTCATCACATCTGCACACGTCGTAAAGAGGGGTCATCCGAATAGCAGCATCAAGAATCTCCTCAACACTCTGTCCACCTTCGCTCCCGGCTCTGCCGTAACTCTCGGTCTATCCAGGTCCACTAGTCTCTAGAGGTGCTGCTCCGACTGCTCCCCCGTCGCTATCCCTGCTCGTTGTAGCCTGAGCTGTCCTGCAGCCTCGCCCGAGTAAGGAGGGTGGACTGCCGCTCAGGGTGCAGCAAGTCCAGTCCCATGAGCTCCTGGGCCATCTCACGGTAGTCGGGATAGGTGCTCCCACTAACCAAAGTCCCATGCACTCGCAAGCCAGTGAGTCTGGCCATGTCCTCCAACGTGAGGACCATATGCCCCCACGGGAAAAGGAACATGTGACTCACTGGGTCCCAACGGTCGTGCAGTGCATAATGGAGAGCGGTGTCAAACCGACTCACCTCCATACTTAGGAATGGGGCGAACCCCATGGCTGTCAACCACTCTCGTTGGAAGTCGGGCAGTGCTAGGTATACCGCCGGGACCTGCAACCATGAGATGCGGGTCCTACACTTTCCCTCCATTCATTCATTCATGGCATGCATTTAATAAAAGATTTAAACATTTCATTCAACAAATAAATGAAAACAATAAAAATGTCACAATTTGTCAGAAGGGTAGTTCCCCATGGACCACTCTTCCTATTGCACGGACCTATATGGGCCGTTTGGTTCTCAGCCCTTTCGTATTCAAACGGACCCATTTGGCCCGTTCATCTGTTGCACGGTGACCCCTCACCGTTCTTCCCCTTTGTTTTCTGCACTTGGACGGCCACCCATGGGCCGTATTTATTTTGGGTGGCTCTATGTGAGCCGCATGTCCTTGGATGTGTTGTTCGTGGGGAACCGTTCGTCCGTCGTCTTCCCCGACGATGGCGAACCCCTCCTCACCAACAATAGCGGCCACCATGGCCCCCAAACCGGTCCTGAAGGGGTTGAATGCCCCTATTTCCTCCCTATCACTAACATGCATGAATTAAAATTGAAATTGCCCAGGGTTTTTAGGGGAACCTACCTCGGGGTCCTTCTCGGGTTTGGCCGCTGCGGTGGCCATCTCCGCTGCCAGTGCTCCTTCTCAAGCGTCGACAAGTGCAGCCCCTCCTTCCTCCGCCGCTGCTCCTTTCAGCGCCGGTGGGGCTTCCTCTTCGACGCGGCTGGCACCGCCGCCCCTTCTTCTTCCATGGTCCCCACTGGGGGCGGTGGCGACGGCTCTTCCTCTCGGGCCATGGCTCGGGTGGGGCGAGTGAGGGCCTGGCATTTTGATCGCATGGGCGGATGAGAGAATGAGAAGGTTTGAGAGAGAGAGAATGAGAGTGTGAGAGGGGCGAATGGGAGGGGGGCTTCGGTGCCTTCGTTCTCCCGTCTCCCGCCGTCGGTCAAGGTGGGGAGGAGGGAGACGAAGGGATTTTAACGTTTTAAAAACCCCAAAGATGAGCGGTCTATCGCAAGGCCGTCCAACCAGGAAATGGTTATTTTCTGGCCATTCTTCCCCCAACGGTATGGTGTATGTGCATGGCCATCATTATGACCGTCCAATATTGGGCGGTTTTAAAAGAGACATCCTTCTTCTTATTAAACGTTCAAACTCTCTGCTGATGCACGGCTTGGCCTCATAGGATGTCAACAGACACCCACGGGTCACGGGCAAACCACGAGATCAAGCCAAGACAAGTAGAAACCAGAGCAGTGGACAACAACTACACTCTGGGCAGAGCGAACTGTCATTCAACCGCTAGGTGAACCCGATAGTCAAGGAAAGCCGCTACAAGACCAGAGACAAAGACACTGGCAGGTCTAGATCAAGTCATTAGGGTACTATCACAGTCAAGGAAAAGACCACACCCAGCCACCTGAACCGACCGATCCAGAAACTACTGACAAACAAACACCGCCCTAGAACACAACCTAAGACCGACCAACACACAGAACAGACACAGAACTGAACAATGGCTAACACAGCCACAACAGGACTATAACGTGCCTCTAAAGGGGCGTTACACTGCTCTGACGCACCAGGGTAGGGGCGTCAGGACAAGCAGACCTGAAATCCAATGCAGACCATGTAATGCACCAGAATCAACGCGCCACATCAGCATAACGCACCAGGACATGGTCATTATGGCCAACAGACTAGAACTCAGATAAAGGGCATGTAACGGACCTCCATAGGTGCGTTACACAAGCCTAACGCACTAGGACATGGGTGTTAAAGCCAGCAGACCCAAAACACTAACACAGACAAGAGGCATATAACGGAATAGGCTGGGTTCGCCATAGCCACATGGCGCATGGGGGTAGGCGCGTTACACCAACTGCCATAGCCAGACAAACACCAGTCAAACGCAACGTAATGGACCCACACAGGTGTGTTGCCTAACCATAACACACAAGGAGAGATCCGTTACAGCTAACTGACTGACACGATCTTCGCAGCAACACGGTCATCGAGGGGCTGACAACAGCAGTAGGCCTCAATAACCACCTGAGCATAACACGCCTAGACAAGGGCGTTATACTCACGTAATGGACCAGGTCTGGTCCGTCACACTCCATGATCTCGAAAGATGGAAAAATGATGAATGAGATATAACGGTCTATTGAGGGACGGTTATGCCTGTGACGGTCTCTGGAAGGACCGTTACACAAATCCGGCGACTAAAACTGTAGAATGGCCGAATCGACTTGTTCCACGCCCCATTCACGCCGAAGCGTAGGGGAAACAACGCCACATGATCATACAACGTATCTGGAGTCAAAAAACGGCACATGCAACCACTAAAATGCGAGATCAGGGCAATTTCGACAAATCGACTCAAATCGAGTCACCGGGGTTCCCGAACTCCTACCGGCCCCAAATAACAACTGATCGACACAAAATTGGTGGGGTTGGGATCCTGACATCCCAGTGGTCAATT
This sequence comes from Amorphophallus titanum, assembly GCA_024336825.1. Classification (NCBI taxonomy): domain Eukaryota; kingdom Viridiplantae; phylum Streptophyta; class Magnoliopsida; order Alismatales; family Araceae; genus Amorphophallus; species Amorphophallus titanum. The sequence goes on along the minus strand of JANBPO010001959.1, from coordinate 453,875 downwards.
TGACACTAATTACATCGAGAATAGTTGCCATTTTTCGGCAAACCCTGCAGACCCCAAAAACTACGATTTTCACTAAACTGGCCCGATCTCCCCCGATCGAGCACCATTCTATGCAAAATTGCAGGGAAAACGTAGAGGACGAACTGGCGATCCATCTCCCTACCTTCACCGATGAAATCGAGCACCAAGGTGACTAAATCACGTCGAAAATCACCACGCGAACCGAACTGTCAGCTTTGAATCCACCGTTCGGGATCATGCCACAACCGCACCGATCCTCGCTCCACCACGCGTCTCAACAGCTTCTCGACATCGTCAACTCACCCACGGTCGCCTCCGTCTGTAGTTGGAGCCGAGAGGGTGAGAGAACAAGAGATAATGGGAGAGAGAGAGTGAGAGCGTGAGAGTGAGAGGAGAGAGAGAGGGTAGGGGGTTAAATAAAAAGGGAATTAGAAATTTTCTAATTTCTGAAAATCTGTAAATTTAGCCAAAAATACACTAATTTAAAAAAATACGTAAAAATAGCCGAAACGATCCTCGCGAAGAGTACATCGCAACAGTATCGTCCACGAGTCGATGAATTGAGGAATAAACTCATTGTAGGGTTTCGTAGGTTATACGGGAGAAAAATCCGCACAGATCATAATACTCAACTCAGGAGCTACAAAAGCGAACCGAAACCCCTTCCTAAGACCAAAGTGGGGGATGAAGACTTAGTGTGCCATACGGTTGATGTGGCGACCCGGGATCTGAGTACCAGAAAGGAACCGGAGCGACTCGAATCTCGACCCACCTCCCACGAGCCCGAAGACTCGGAAGGGAAGAAAGGATAGTGTGAGGGTGTGTAAGGAGCTAAAGTAACTACAGGGGTAGCATAATATACAACAAAATAATAGTGCATAAATTAAATAAATAAACTACTACAAGGTCTAGTACATCTCATGTCTAAAATAAAGTACAGTCAACTGAAAGAAAGTACAAGTACAAAAGAAAAGTACAAGTACACGGGGCATACCCCGGCTCTGACAACTGGCACTAACCTCAGCTACTGGAACCGCGCTGAACATCTGCCGCACCTCCTGAAGTGCCGGCCTTGCCTGAAACACGGTGAAAACACGCAAGGGATGAGCCTCCAAAACGAAGGCTCAGTAGGGATCCCTTGAACCCTACCTCGCACGAAAAACCTGATACTACAGTAGTAAAACTAACCCTACAAGCAGTAAAGCTACGCTAGCTAATAGGAGTACGATGGAACCGACATGCTGGAATAAATAAATGGAAAATCTGCCTATCTAATAGTACCGTACTACTGAACCACGATCTAGCAGCCTCGAGTCTGAAACTACCAGGAGACAGGAGCTCTACCCACTAGAAGAACGACCTGATGCATCCCCTGACGTTTTATACCGCGTCACAAGTGTCTAGCTACGGCGCCCCAGGCGCGAGACTCAGACACGCTCAAGTACCACAATAAGGACTAGCTGGGGTCACGCTTGTCAGCGCGTGTCCTAAGCCCCCAACTACGTGTGCACACACAGATCATCTGCTCCAGGTCGGGTCCTCTAGCTGGTTTTTCCCCCCACCGGACTCTGGTGGTAAAGGCAAGGGGTCCATGGAGACCAGCCTAAAAACCGTCTAACTTAGGTCACGCTCTCCACCACTCCGGGGTGGGTCCGCACCCGCGTGCGCAGGAAGCTACGACTAGTGGACAGGTCACTGGAAGGTAGATTCTCAAGTCACGGAAACCGACTCCGAAGTAAACGAGTACAATGACCGTCCCTCGTACAACACCGACTCATGGTGACGTAAGTCGAAGACGCCACCTCCCGGGACCCCTCACGGTGCCCCACACCTGGTCCCCACATGATGCCTAGTATCAGTCAGACCACGGGTCAGCACGTGGATCGAGGTCCGCTCACCCGGGACTCGAATCGACATGAAAAATCACCGGCTAGGCCTCAGACGAAGAACGGTCCATCATTGGCTACCCACGGATACATGTCTGACTCACAGTCGTGCGGGGGAAAATGGACGGTCCCACTTGGCCGTCCGCCACTCCCGACAGAAAACAGACTATAACGCGCCTGCCCAGGTGCGTTATAGTGCTTAACGGACCAACAGAGGTGCGTTAAGCCCTAAGCCACGAAAACGAACATAACGTACTCCTCCAGGGGTGTTATGTACATAACGGACTAGACATGGTGCGTTATGTCATGGAGCAAAGCAACCCCATAACGCGCTTCTCAAGGGGCGTTATGGACATTAACGGACCAGCTCTGACGCGTTAGGTGGAGGGCAAGGGCGTTAAGCATAACGCACATTCCCTAGGGCGCTATGATACATAACAGGCCTCCCTAGGCGCGTTATGTGACTTGGACCCCAACGGTCAAAATCAACGGTCAAAAACCAACGGTCGGAAACCATGACGCACCAGCACCGGCACGTCATGCCTTACATGACGGTCAGTCGAGGGGTCGTTAAATCCTCGTCAACCAGACTCAAAACATGCGAAGTATAACGCACCTGCCTGGGCGCGTTATGCTCATGACGGTCTCTGGAATGACCGCTATGTCATTCCGACGATGAAACGGTGAATGGAAGATAAAAATGTCAACCACGCCCCCGTACCTCCACCGGAGAGGGGGAAATCAAGGGGGAAGCTCCCCAATAAGAGGATGGAGGCAAAAGCTGCTGAACTCTATCCTTGATTTATCAATATCATCAATGGAGCCCGAGACAAGCCCTCGATGGTAACTCAAAAAAAAAAGAGATGATGGGGCACGGAGGCCCTATGTACAAAAAGGCTCAAAGCCCATCAAGCACTAGACTCGCCCCTCCTCAGGTCAGCAAGGCGAGTCTCAGTCTGAAGAGTCTCCTCCTGGAACTCCCCAAGCCGACGACGAGACACCTCTACTGTAGCCTGTGCGCTCCGGTGCTCCACCTCGGTAACTCGAAGATCCCGTTGCAGCTCCTCAACTCGAAGGCAGGCCCTCCGACTGCGCTCCTCGTCGCTCTCAACCTGGAGGCCAGCCTCAACCTGGGCCGCCTGGAGCTCGCCAAGTCACTCCTCCTCATGCTGGATCATCAGTTGAGTCTGCCGCCTCTGCTCCTGTGCAGTGTGAAGGTGGGCGAACTCATCCCACAAGGCTCCCAACCTCGCGGCCCACGTGCCTTGGGGGAGACCCATCATGTGATAGCCCCGGGTGAAGGTCTCCAGGCTGTTCCTCAAAGCTTGTGTTGTCAGCAAAGGGGCAACCCGGATCAGCTGATCAAGGCCTTCTAGAAGCCTGCTGGCCGTATCAGCATCCCCTAGCATCACCCCAGCCTGGGGGGTGTCAGGCCACTCAACCCCAAGGGTAGGGAAGTCTGCGGGCATCGTTGCTTCCCCTTCTATTGATCATGAATTGGGAAGAAGAAGAGGAAACAAAAATTTATGAGTGTACCACCACAATAAAATCACCATGGTAGAGGACCAAAGGTGTAAGTTACAATGGCCTTACCTGAAGCAGCCATGCCCACCGGGTCAGGCCTGAGAGAAAACCCCCCTTCCAAGACTAGAGGGGAGCTATCGACAAGTGGCGGTCCCTGTTCTGTGGGCGGTGCTGGAGTAGCCGATCTCTCTACAAGTAAGACAAAACATGGAAAGTCTTAGCACTTCATCGGCACCAATAATCCATATGAGCACTTCAAAGTGATAAAAACCTACCTGTCTCTACAAGCGTCTCCTCCTCAGTCATGGCGGTGTCAACCTCTGCCGTAGGCTCCATGGAAGGAGAGACAGCTAAAAGAAGACACCAACATATGGAATGGCGGTCAATATCACAGAGAAAAAGAAGCCTTGTCAGGCGAATGGCGTGAGCCCCTAATTCGACAACAATATACCTGGAGCTGGGGACTCGGTGGAGGCCGCCACCTGGTCAGCAGCGTCCCGCTCCTCTGAAGGTGCCTGGGGTGAGCCTGCCGCCATGTTAACCCCCATGGGCTGGGGGGAACGCCTCTTCTACGGGTGACCGTCAGTTGTCCAAGGCAGAGGCATCATACAATGTCAATATGCAGCAAGATATGGCAGAAAGAATGTACAGAATATTTCCGTGCATATCAGAAGCTTGCACCCCGCTGGACTCTGCAACGCTGGCAGTACCTGCCAATAGCCCATGGCTAGGGGTGGTGGTCCCCCATCAGGTACTCCGGCCCCGATGATTGGAGCCCTCACATCCTCATCATAGGCCGGCAAGTCAACAGAAGACCCTATTTCAATGAGCCTAGAGAGCTCATCCACGGAGGAAGCCGTCCAGTCGGCTGTGTAATGAGCATTAAGATAAGTCAAAAGAGCTCATCATTCAACATATGAAGGTGATCTAGCCCTAAATTACCTGGGCTCATCCTTATCTCTCCTTCTTCAAAAGAGCTTGATAAGGAGGAAGAAGAGCCCCCACTAGAAGAGGTGCTGGAAGTCCCTGTACTCGATGAGGTACTAGAGCTCCCCCGCTCAAGGAATCTGATGACAAAGAAGTCCCCTCACTGCCAGGGGACTCCCCCCCTTCTTCAACGACTGGGAGAGTGGGCTGAACTCCAGGAGTCTCTGCAACAGACGATGCTACATTAGCCAAAGCACATACTTTCTCAGATATTGAAAGAGAGTGAAATAAGGGTTAAGGCAAAGAGTTCCTCCACTCTGTGGGAGACCACCTGCTCGCGCTCATAAACGACCTCAACCTGGGCGCCGACCTCAATCTAAGCCGCCCAAAGTTTGTAAAGCTATTGCTCCTTCTGCTGCATCATTAGCTGAGTCCTCCGCCTCCGCTCCTGAATAGTATGGAGGCGGGTGAACTCCTCCCATAAAGACGCAAGCTCAGTCATCCAAGCGTCCCGAGGGAGATCAAATGCATGCATCTAGCAATGCTACATCAAGTTGAAGACCATTCGGCCACACCATCCTAAGGGCCGAGAAACTCTAACGGTAGTGTTGTGCTCAAGTCTGTGCTGGATGGTATTTATCTCAACCTATGCACGGCCGACATCAACTCGGACCAACACACCCCTCTGGGCTGGTCTACATCAACTCTGGCTATCACAAGTCAACAGTTAGCCAGCTTCAACCTTCGGCTACACACCTCAGCAGTTAGTTGATGTGTCTTTAGCGACACCCCAACGATTTGCTAGCTTTAACATTCGGCAACATACCTCAGCGGTCAACCGACACATCAACATGTTCAGCTACACACCTCAATGGTCAGCTAACGCATCTTCAATGATACTTCAGCGGTCAGTCGACACAACGACTTTTGGCCAACGCACCCCCAAGGGTGAGCCAATGTCAGTCTCCGACTATCATGACTTAACAATCAATCAACGACGACTCAGACGCATGAGCCTCGCCGATGCAAGTCCACATCAACTCTGGGCCAACAAGTCTCTCAGAAGCAAGCCTACACCAACTACAGGCCATAAGTCTCGTCGAGGCAGGTCTTCATCAACTCCGGGCCAACAAGCCTCTCCGAGGGGTGTCCGCATCAACTCTAGACCACCAAGCCTCGCCAAGGCAGGCCTACATCAACTTCGGGCCAGCAAATCTCACCGAGGTAGATCCACAGCAACTCTAGGCCAACAAGTCTCTCAGAAGTAGGCCTACATCAACTCTAGGCCAGGCCAATAAGTCTCTCAGAATCCGACCTATATCAACTACGGGCCAACAAGCCTCGTCGAGACAGGTCCACATCAACTTTAGGCCAACAAATCTCTCAGAAGCAGATCTACATCAACTCCGGCCAACAAGTCTCGCCGAGGCAAGCCGCATCAACTTTGGATCAATATGCCCTAAGGGCTGGGCCACATCAACTTTAGGCCAGCAAGTCTCTAAGAAGCAGGCCTACATCAACTTTGAGCCAACAAGTCTCACTGAGGCAAGTCTACAACAACTTCGGGCCAACAAGCCTCTACTAGGCAGGCCTGCATCAACTTTGGACCAATATGCCTTAAGGGTCGATCCGCATCAACTTTGGCTAATGTACCCCCAAAAATTGGCCAGTATCCAATTTCAGGCCAATATGTCCTAGGGGACGATATGCATTAGCTTTGGCCAGTATAACCCTAAGGGTTGGTCATCATTTACTTCAGGTCAAAATGCCTCGCCGAGGTAGACTTATATTACTTCTACACTGGTGTGTCTCACTAAGACAAGCCGACAACAACTTTCAGCTTTTTGGAAAGCAGCGAAGGAGTGAGGTGCAGTCCTACAACGAACTCTTTATGTCATGAAGACTCGGGAGAAATAAAAAATGTAAGGGCACAGACAGTCCGCCTCCACCCCCGACTTCGAAGAACGCTCCTTGGGAAGCATTTGTTGGCACTAATTTTTGCCTACCTACATATAAGGGGTGGTAAAGACCCTCCAGTAGCCAGGACCTTCCCCACCACAGCAGGGACCTCCCCGGGGTGAAAACCCAGTAGTTGCAGCAGCGCAGATAACCTCCCCGGGGTGAAAGGCCATGGCCCAGCGAACCCGTCCGAGATGGAAGACTTGCCCGGGGTGAAACATGCAACAGCGCCCAGAGAAGGACCTCCCCAGGGTATGGTCACCCCATTCTTCTCCCCCCCCCCCGCCGAGAGGTTCCAGTCACCTTCTTAGCCATTGGTGACTAAAAGGGAACTTAAGCTTTTGATGGTAGGAGGAAGGGACGCCCTGGAGCGTACCGAGGATCCCTCGGCCTACGATGGCATTGTACCCTGTCATCAACGAACTACAGTGAAGTCGACGAGGAAGGTTACCTCTTTCGAAGCGGTCCCGAACGTGATTGGGAGTGAGATGCGTCCTTCCGGGCAGATGGTCGCTCCTGAGAATCCGTATAGCGGCGTGTTTAATGACGTCAGCCAGAACGTATCCACATCCATGAGAACAAGGTAGTCGTAGGAAATAATATCGGGTCCGCTTCCATTGTCTACTAGGATACGATGCATAGTACATTGATTAATGGTTGCTGAGACCACTAAAGCATCGGCATGGGGCGTGGTTACACCATCTAGGTCATCGTCAGAGAAGATAATGGGGTCTCCTAGACGGCCTGGGGCGGAATCCCCACGTGAAGTGTTGTCACCTTGGCCCGTGGTGCGGACCGCCGTGGCATACTACCGCCTCCTACTCGTGCTATCTCCCCCGTGTCCGGTCCTCCGGAGATCATCATGCTCTCTTTCCCGTTGGGCTGATTGTCGATTGGTGGGGGCATCTTCTGCCGCCGTTATGTCGCCTTGGTGAGGAACTTGTCGAGGAGTCCCCTTTGGACAAGGTCCTCGATGGCGTCCCTGAGGTTGATGCAATCGGCGGTGTCGTGGCCATGGTTTCGATGGTAGAGGTAGTACTTCTTCTTGCTCCTCGTGCTTGGATCGGACTTCATTCGAGGAGGCCACTTGAGGAATGACTCCTCGCAGATCTTCATTAGTATCTGGTCCGGTGGAGCCGTTAGGGGCGTGTAGTGGTGATAGTTGCCCCTCTCCTTCTCGGGGCGGTCACGGCAGTCTTTGTCGCGCCGCTCCTGCTTATTCTGACCCTCTCACGAGGGGTCAATAGATCTCTTGCGGTCGGATCGATCGACTCCAGCCTCGCGGCCTAGGGCCGCTGTGTTCTCCTCGCAACGTGCATGCTTCTGTACCAAGGCGAGGAGATCTGGAAGAGTCGCTGGGCCTCCACTCTGAGGGCATGTTGAAGGATGTGATCCCGCGTCCCCTAAGTGAGGGCTGTGGTAGCGATGCCAACATCGAGGTGTGGGATCTGTAGGGCCTCCGAGAGGAAGCAAGAGACGAAATCCCACAGTGTCTCCTCCTTACCTTGCTTGAGAGTGAGCAGGGTCACCGCAGACTTGGCCACCTTTCAGCAGCCAACAAAATTCTCCTTGGACAGCTTCTTGAGCTGCTGGAAGGAGGTAATGGTCCCGGCCAACAGGGACTCGAACCAAGCCCGGGCGTTCTCCCGGAGAGTCGTAACGAACACCAGGCACTTCACGGTGTCTGAGGCCCGGTGGAACACCAAGTGGGACTCGGAACTGTACATATGGTCGGCCGGGTCAGCGGTGCTGTCGTAGGAGGTGAACGACGACAGTTGAAGCTTTGGCGGGATGGGAACTTCCATTATTTCCCTGGAGAAGGGAGCATAGAAATCTGGGTCGTCGTCGATTAGGCCGTGATTCTTGGTGGCCAAGAGGATGTCATCCAAATACTAGACCTTGTCCTCTATTTCTTCAAAATGCTGGAGCCGATAGTCGATCTCCGGATTGGAGTGGAGTGGGCTACGCACTCTTGGCGTGTTGGACCGTTGAGTCCTAGTCACCGAGACGCGGGACGCCTCTCGTACTGAACGGGGGTTCCCCCCAGCCCGACGTCCATCATCCTCATGTCATTTGGACACGACGCGCTGGGGGTTGGCCCGTTGGTCCCGGAGTTCCTAGCAGAGCTCTTCCAGGGTCCGAATCTGCTGGCACAGCTCGTCGAGGTCACCTCGTCGAGGTCACCCGAGGTGACCTCCTGTCGCGGGTGGGCGGAAGAGGCTTCTTGTGACTCCCGCCAGGAGCTGGGTCCCTGGTGAGACCTACACCCCCGGTTGCTAGTGTTTCGGAGACTTCCATGGGGTGCCATAGCCTTTTCCCCTCCCCACCCTTGAGGAAACCCAAGTTCATACCAATGGTGAGGAAGAGCCTCAAGTCTTCCCCACTTCACATAGTCCGAGCCTTCAAGAGTCATATGCCTTCACACATGGCACCATAACCATAGATGGGCCCCTGGCTAGATGGCTAAAGGAGAGACCAATTCACCCTATCACATCCTATGTCTACCCTCCCATGGCGCTAAACCTCCCCATAGTAACCTTCTTCTCCTATCGCACCACCATCCAATCATCCTACCAAGTGAAAACAAGAGATCTTCTTAAGGGCCTAGCTTGGCAAATGGAGTTGATTGGCATGTTGACCCCAATGACTGACCCACCTAGGAGTCTTGACCTCCTACACTTATGTGTCAGGTCTATCACCTCGATTTGCACCATTGGTTGCTACACTAGCAACCTCCCTCTATTCCTCCCCACACCTGATGAGCCCGACTCCATCCTCAAATTGGAGCTTCTTATCTCGGGTAGAAAGCCAAGCCATTCCCTCAAGGCCGACCAGCCCACCGAAGACACGGGCCCTACTATTATGGAGGAGGATGAACCGTCACCTTTTGGGGACCCCGAGAACATAGAGTACCTCTCTCTAGGTGACCCTTACCATGATCCCTTCGATCCCTTTCTATGGGAGCCGGGATACCCACGTGGCCCAATCACCTTACCCACCACCTACCTTTCCCTACCCCAACCCACCATGTTTGACATAACCCACCACTTCCTAGACTCGGGCCTCATATGGGAACCCATAACCATGGAAGATCTTCACCTAGGGAATAAGGAAGTGCCTCTCCCCATGATGTCCACCTTCTTGGACCCCTTTGACCCTTATGAGTGGAAGCTTAAAGGCCATCCCATACCACCGCACATGGAAGTCATCTCTGGGATAGGAATGCATGTGTCATGGCCTATTGCATCATCTGGTATGGTTAGTGAATTAGGCCGTCTCATACATGTCACTTCAGTTCGGATAAATGATTGGTCTACATTTGGGTGTACTGGCCCTCCCCCGTCTGTCGTCACCAGTAAGATGGGTCTTGTGCATGAAGGATACACATTTGGTTGCCCTGGGCCGCCAACATTTGTCACATTCACGCATGATAGTTTCACTTATGGATGCCCCGGCCCACCCAAGTCTATCAGAGTCACTACAAAACCAACACATGATAGGTCCATATTCGGTTGTCCTGGCCCATCCTTGCACTCTATAGTCTTCACACCTACACCGCATCATAGTGCATGGTATATGCATTCAAGCAAGCATCCAGCAACGAGCGGTGAGTTTCATGAGAAGCGGGTAAAAGCTCGCGAGTGCCACTTGGGATTCCAAGTAGGCAACCTAGCGATGGTGAGATTGGAGTGGCCCTACCCTAGGGTCAGCTCCAAATCGAAGGCACGAGGACTTGGACCTTCCCAAGTTCCGAGTGGCTTTGGCAACCCGACTTACGGGTTGGACTTACCGATGGGTTCTGGGATATACCCCACTTTCCACGTGGCGGATCCAGCACCCTCTAAGGGCACCACGGTGGATCCTAGAGAGCACCTCGAGCCTATACTCACCTTTGAGAGAGATACCCTCGGAGAGCCTCCACATATCAGCCTGAGAGTCCGACGTGTACACATGGAGGTAATACTAGGCAAGCAGGGTACGATCACTAGCTAGAGGGTGTGCCCGAGCCACCTTGAGAGGTTGAAGAGCCGTTCCTCGGCTAAGGGCGCGGGGTTGAGTTTGGAGGTCGTGGCTCGCCGGGAGCAGCTTTGGAGGACCACTTCCCCGGTGGACTCATACTCGACGGAGTCGAGTTCTCCACACCCTGGGAGTATGATGGGGACATCCTCGGCCATTCCATAATTTTTTAAGATCCCGTTGCTCGCCAGCTATGCTTCATCTTATTCACCACATTTTTTTGAGTCATGACATGTAATTTTCATAATTTTCATTGAGCCATAATTGTGTAATTTTCCTTTTATTTGAAGAAACCCATTACATTTAGCCAATTAACTCTCTCTTGAAACCCAAAATTATAAATACACACCAATGACACTCTAAACAAATACACACTCCAAAAAATTTAGTAACCTAGCTCCGATGCCCCATCAATTGTCTCCGGGTGGGAAGAACTTGACCTCCTCGAGTAAGGGGGTGTCGTCACTCGGGTACCACTCCAGTAGATCCGAATCTGTCCTCTATGCTCAGCCCGGATGGTCCAAGTGTCAGCAGACACATGCCGTCCTCTCCATCACACCTGGTAGCGCTGGTATACTGCACTCCTAAGCGTCACCTGCTCATCCAGTATATGTCCTATTTGCTCACACTGCTGTTGAAATGAAGTTGGTGGTGAACACTTCGGGGTGGGGTCACTCTCAAAGGAAGGAGATGGCTCAAACAGCTCACTCAGAATCACTGCTGGGTCCCTATAGGTGACTAGATATGAGGCTTTGAAGGTAGATCTGATCCCATATTCGTCAGGCAAGTCCACAATGTACACATGAGATCTGACTTGCCTCACACTGGAAAGGGACTGACACCGCGAGCTTGCATTAGACCGACTCGACTTGACATATGTAGACTCACAATAGACTGTATGAAACAAAGACTCGCACATGACCCTAGACAAACCTAATGCTATGCAGACACTTACATATGCAATGGTGGTCCCGGACATTTGAATGTGGATTTAAGGTGTAGAGGAACTCTATCAACTTGGGAGGACTCTGGACATCCTAAAGTGAACCGATCATGCACTGACTTCCTGTTGGGTTTGGGAGGGCCAGAAGAGCCAAAGCCACCTTCTTCTCCCTAGTTGATGGGGATGCATGCAATTCTTCCCAATCAACGGGCTCCTTGCTATGTGTAGGTTGACTGGCCCACGTGGGAGTGGTGAGATAGGGGACTTCCCCGACAAGGTGGAATGGAGGTTGTCGGTCACGAGGTTCATTAGGGAAGGGTTCGAAAGGATCAAAGAATGTGTGACCCCTCACAATGGATTCCCATGGGAAAGGATCAAAAGGATCAAGAAAGGTTATGGATCCAGTGATGTAGCTCCCTTTTGGCCACGGGTATAGGTCCCCAATGTAGGGCAGCTCCTCGTCAACTGAGGGGATCAAGAAAGTTGCTGGCTCTTTAAGATGTGTGGATTTCTTTATAGGAGAGAAGGTGTCATGGGGTGGAAAATGATGTAGCTCATCAGATAGAGGTAAGAGCAAAATGAGCTCACTGGTATATGGACCCACTGTGCAGACGGAAGTAATAGAACCTAAGGATAGGCATATGAAGCTAATGCACATGTGTGGGTAGGGCCTAAGAGCCAACATGTGGGTCAGCTCCATTTGCCAACTTAATCCCTTAAGCAGATCATCAATGGTGTCAGCGAAGTAAGAGGATTGGAAGGTGGTGCAAAAAGAGGTGGTTGACACTACTTGTAAGGCTAGCTCTATGGAAGGATAGCAAGAAATTTTGACCTCCGAAAATAGGCCCTTCCTTAACCAACTCACTAGGGGTTCCCCGATGATTAGCTCCGACTGGGGATCTAGGGATGATGGTGACACCTAATTGGCAGGCAAAGTAGGGTCGACTGGTTGAACATGGGTGACAGGCAACATCGGGATGACTGACTGAATGTCATCTGTTGGTGTGACTATCAAAACATCATGGAATGTGAACTTGTCAGGTAAATGTGGAGGATGTAAAGTGTAGGTCCTCCGCTCTGGGTTAAAGTTCGAACTCCTCTCTTCGAGCCATGATCGCCCTAATATAATGCAAGGTCCTGCTAGCATATCGATTTTACACCATGCACCATCAAAGTAAAGATCGGAGCTGAACTTCATTTGGAACTCGATAAAGGCTAAATCACCCTTGCGGACAATCTCACCACTCATGGAGAGGGACTCAACGATATCCAAAGAAACCCAATTATCTGACTCCATATAAATGAAATCAAATTTCATTGTGGACCCATTGGCAAATACAAATGCAGGATAAGTTTTTAGGTAATTTCACTTTCAACAGGGGCATGTATGTAAAAAAAACCGTACATTAAATACTTTAGGACTAATTTTGCCGGACATGGGGAGAAGGTAGTGTTGTAGCCTACTTGTCATTCCTAAGCTTGAAGACAGCCCTGGCTTCTGCCATGTTGAAACCAGTCCACGCTTCCAAGTGCTCGAAGATGGCGTAAGTATAGAATCCAGAGCAACCACGCAGCATGACAAACCTGCCAGCCATCTTGTTATTAGCATGTCTCCACTTCACGATTGATGTTCTGATGATCCAAAAAAAGTCCCATGAGAATGTGAGCAATTCATATTTGATCTGTTTTCTATATCCACCTTCTATCTATGTTCAAGGGAACAACAGTGGAGTCTGCGAGTGACGGGTCCCATGTTCTTGTGAACGAAAGCTCCACCTGTTCTTCGTTCTCCATGATAACTCCGAATTGTGTCCCTTGAATCCTACCAAATTTGCATGTCAGAATAAGAATAGCTGCAGATATTGCTGACCCAAAACATGAAGGGAAGAAAACAAGTTTAAATATCTCTCCTTGAGACTATTATATATTGCGTTCTGCAAGCCTCTCAGTACGTTTAGTGTGCATATATGGAGATAAGCATTCAGATAAAAGGAGGTAATTATGTGTACAAGGAGACCGGATGAAATTATTTGCATCTGAAGTACTACAGTAGTGGAAGAGGCCGGTGTGGTATATGCTCACCTGTCAAAGACTCCAGAGCCATCAGGTTTGGTCCAGTTTGTGCATCAATACCTGTGGATCATGATGCATGAGCTGCTACTCCTAATTAGTATCTATATGTCATATCAGGATGCATGCATGCCACCCTCCAAGCATGCATATGTAGAATTATAGCATCTCATATATAATGATATTGTTACACCCATGAACCAACGATTAACGATAAGATTAGAACAACGCCTGCATTTCTGTAGAAGCAAAATATTTTGTAGGTTTCACACATATATAATGTGCTTCTACAAAATAGAAACGAAGGAGGAGATCAAGAAAAAGAAAACGGGTTAAATTAATACCCTCTGTCATTTTCTTTGTTGAGGATTTCCATCAAGTTGTCGACTCCGTTGTAGCAGATGCCCGCGATCATTCCGTCGGGATTCGATAGAGTGACTTGGAGGATGCCATTGGAGACGACCACCTGCAAGCTCAAATCTTTCATCTCTTACTCATGTAGGAAGATGAGTATTTGTATAGCATAAACTCGTCAACCCTTCAGATGAAGAAACTGCATCAAATAGTAGAAGCAAAAAGAGGAGGAATAATTAAGATCATGAATTGAAGCGTACGTAGCGATCTTGCACTGTTAACTTCACCCCGATGGGAGGCATTGGAAAAGATGGGTTGGAAGATGGCAAATAATCCACACCATTATATGGAGGGATCAGAGCACATAAAAGGCCTGAGAGGCTGCAAATTAAGCATCTGGATATGACGCATCTCTTACTTCTAGCTAGGGTTGCTTAGGATTTGGCTTTCTTCTACTTGCGGTTGCAGGGCTTTGTTCATCGCTTGGAAGCTAAGCTGTGTGGTTTTTCAGAAACGTAGCTCTGCACTTTGCTTATGGGGAGGTTGCTGCATGCAAACTGTTATCTCTTTTCCCCTCTCCTCTGTATCCCACGAGGCTGTTGTGTTAACCGATGAGAACGGGCCGTCCAAGCATCGGCAGGTCAGAGAGAGAAGGAGAAGGAGAACATATGGAAGTGCTTGGATAGAGCAAGATGATGCAAGGATGATGTTCACTGACGATGCGGCGCCGACGGCTTCGACAAACTCTCTCTCTCTCTCTCTCTCTCTGAGGATTCTTCGTGCCCTCCTTTATTTATTACGCAATGAATACGTGTAACAAGTAATTTTTTTTAAAAAAAATTATAAGATGAGATCCTCTGCTTAATCTATCGTACAAATCACACCACTATTTAACGAAGACCTTGCGGGATCTTTGTCGCATCGGGTCCGACCGCCTGGACCTAATCAACTACCCGATGCCGGCAGAAGAGGAGGGCACTCCCGCAACGAGCTGGCGACCCGAGAGAGACATGCTCTGCTCCTACCGCACCTTTGTGAGAAGAGATGAACGGAAGCCTCAGAATTACGCAGACACCACTTGGCTGTATGTTCTTCTAAGGGTGCACAGATTGACGATCGAAGCTCGGTCGAAGTCCATCCTGGGGCAACAGTTGCATGTGGCCTTCCACTACGCCGAAGGGTGGGGGATGGACCACTTCAACCTATACTGCCATCTCGCGGCCAAGAAGCACGCCGATTTGGCCGTCCTAGCCGACAAGTGCCGGAAGATCGGAGATGTATGCTGGCTGGTCAGGGAGGCGGCTCGCCGGGACCAAGTGCCTTCCCTGACTTACTGGCCAATCTCTCTTCGCCTCTACACCGGCCCGCATGGTATGTTCTGGCATGCACTAGTGCCTCAGTTCTTCCCCTTCTTTGGTGCTGTTGATTTCACTTTGACATCTATCACCCACTAATTCTTGGCCTCTTCTTATTTTCCCTCCACTGCAGACCACCCGGACGGTACCCGAACGGCCACCTATCGGAACCTCCTCCGACAGGCTGAGAAGCCGGGGTATTTTGAGGCGGCGCCGATTGCTCCGACTACTACTCCCTTGCCTCCCCCAGCCAAGAGACCAAGGGCACGGTCGCCGGTAAAGAAGGCGATCGGTGAGGCGAAGTCGGCCGGTAGGCGAGAGGCGAAGCGTCGGAAGACGGAGGTCGCTCAATCTTCGAGGGGCGTCCCCGCGCCGCCTACGATTCCTTCCTTCGAGGAATTCGAGGCGAGCCAAGCTGCGCCGGACCAGCCGATCGGTAAAGCTTCTTGTGTCCCTTTTGTCTCCGGAAGGAGGTTGGTTTTATTTTGATTCAAAGTGCTTATGTCGGATGTTTTTTTATGCTCATTAGTTAGGGAGGAGCCGACGCACTCGCCCACTCCTGTCACGGACGAGCCTTGGACGGGAGTAGAGCTGCCCACGACTCCCATCCGTTCGTCCGGGATCGTAGAGGAGCTTCCGGCATTGTCCCCGGTGGCGCAGGCGCTCGCGGCCGCGAGGGCGGCGAGCCAACGGGAGGCTGAACAGAGGAGGGCGGAAGTGCTGCGGATGACCTCTGCCTCTCCCCTTCCACCGGTCTCCTCCTTCACCGGATTTGCATCCCCCCGGGTTGAGTCGAAGAGCCCTATCGGTAAGGTCTTTTATATTAATACCTCTTCGACATTCGATCCCCCTTGCCGGGAAGACCCCTTATTTTACATAACACGTGTTTGTTCTGCTTCCGGCTGTAGTGAGGGTACTCTCGTTGAAGGCTCCCGTTGCGACGCTCGGCCCCGAGGAGGTGGCACGGAAGATGGCCGAGATAAGGGAGCTCAAGGCCACTGTCGCAGCCGCTCTGGCTGAGCCTGTCGCACCCCATGGTAGGGCCCTTACTATGGCTAGCACTGTTGTTTTTTTTGCCTTGCGAGGTGAGTTCTCTTCATGTGGGTTCTTCCTTCCTTTTTTAGATCTTGCGGAGGAGCATGCCCCGGCGCCTGCCCCGGCCACAGACGAAGCCGGTGCCTCTGGGACCACGCCTCCTGCAGAGGAGGCGACCCCCAACTTGCCCCCAGCAGCGGCGGTCGAACAGGGTAAGCTTCTCTTCCGGTGCAGGGTCCGTACTAGGAATTCATGCGTCTTTGTCTAACCGGGGCTTCCTTTTATTGTTCAGCTCCCCTTGCTCCTCTTCCCGCGCATATAGTAGCACGGCCGATCCCCAAGTCGAAGCTGACGTATGCGAGGAAGCGGTTGAAGTACGGGGCCTCGCCATCCACGAGCTCCCGTGAGGAAGAAGCCGAGGACGCTCAAGCGAGCGTCTCCTCTTCGGTTGGGGACGAGGCTGCTTCGAGCGAGTCTTCGTCGGGGGAGAAGGTAACTCAACCAAGGAAGGCAATGACCCAAGAAAGAGACTTCTAACTGGCCCAAGAAGACTCGACAAGGGTGAACAACTTGGAGCATCATTAAGATGAGTAAGGAGGCGACCCAACTAATTGGTCCTAAAACGGGTGTCAACAGGACCATGGTCCGTTATGCTTACTTAACGGTCTTAAGGTGATCCGTTAAATGTTTTGTCGCAGAATGAGGATCTGTTTGTTCTCTCTCTGTTTGATCAAACCTGTCGGTCTCTCCTACATTCCACACACACGTCCATCACTCCATTCTATATTTATTAACCTGTTCACATTCACATGCCCATTCACATAATCATCCATTTGCACAACCATCCATCCTCACATTCATATCCACACATTCCCAATCACCCGTTCGCATTCACGCTCACATTCACACAATCGTCCATTCGTACGATCATGCATTCACACTCACATCCACACATTCCCAAATCATGCATTCACAACCACACATTCACATTTACATTCACATCCACACATTCACATTCACATTTTCACAAACCAAAATTTCTTTTTCTTCATTCCATCACATGCCAATTGTCACATGCAAATGTGTAACCAAAAAAACAACAAAAAAACACCAAAACCAAAACAAAAAAAAAGTGTGTGTCACTCGGCCGGTCTATCTCTCGGGTCGCCACTGTCCCTAGTGCCCTCGCGCCGCTTTGATGGTGGTCCCATGGCGCTATGCTCCTCCTCCCGTGGGCGTCTCCGCTCCGCCTCCTCGCTCCTCTGGTGGCTGGAAGAGCTAGCCAAGTAATCTCCCACCGATGCGCTCAGTGCCATGCTCCGCGAGCCTCCCGCTGTGCCGCTCTGGGATACACTCCGCTCGGATCCTCGGCCCATCATCCAGATAGTGCGCTCCATGGTCCGGAGCTCAATCCTCAAGTCATGGACCTGGAGTCGTGCCTCACGAGCCTCAGTCCGGTACCTCTCTATATCTACCGTCTCTCCACTCAGCGGGGTCACTTCCCCCCGGAGTCGCTCGATCTCTTCTCAGAGACGGGGTACCTCCGCCGCTTCTGCTCGGGATCGCTCCACCGTAGCCAATGCTACGGTCAGCTCTCTTGCCTGCATATTACATTTGCATCATGGTCATCTTAGGCACACACATAGGTCATAAAGCATTTTAGGAAAAGTTTTGTTTCTTACCCGCTCCGCGAGGGTAGCTTCGGCCTCCTTGGCTCGAGCTATGGCTCGGGTAAAGTCTGCGTCTCGCTCAGCCCATCCCCCGATAGGTTGTGTAGAGGAGGACGGTGCGTCCGATCTGGTCCTCTGGGCTCCCTTGGCCTGCTGCATTTTTCAAAGGTCAGTCAATTTGCATAAACATTTTATTTTTTAAAGTCTAAGGAAAGCTCACCAAAAGCTCCAGAGCTGCTCGATACTCATCCCGCTACTACACAGTGGCATGGAGTAGTCCCTCAAGCTCGACGATGCGTCCTTGTGAGTCTAGCTGCATTTAGAAGCAAGTGTCATGCATATAAGATTTATTCATATAGAACAAAAAGGTTGAGTTCAGCATTCATACCGATCGTCGGGTACCGCAGAAGACCTGGCTGCCGTATCGACGGGTGAAGGCTTTCAAATATGCCTCATCACTATCAGCCCGTTCTTTCACGGCCTTGCCCTTTTGTTTCCAATCTTGGATATACTTTCTAGCTCGGCCACTCCAATCAATATCACTGCCGATCCCTTTGGCAGATTTTCCCAGGCGCTCGTTGTGTCAGTGAGGGAATCTCACTGCGGGCTGATGGACTCCCCGCGTCCTCATGATCAAGGGATAGTAAAGCGGCTCGATCACGTTGATGCAATGGAGCCAAATGTCCCGTCCTCTATAGGCCAGGGAAGCCTCTACCCACGGCTGCCCCGCATGATCCTCATCCCCATACGGTGTCCAACGCACCTGAAAGGGCCATTCATGTCATTTGTCAGCATATAGAAACATATAGAAATCCTTCCTCCCACACCCCAACCGACGGCCAACCAAGCACCCCGGAGCCAAGGAGAGTCCCCAGTGCTAGAGGCTTCCTCCCATTCCAACCCCATCCCTCTCTCACTCTTTATGCCCGTGAAGCGATACGCTTACCGAGGAGGATGAGCCATGGCGGAGGAAAGGACGCCGTCGCCATGACCGGAGGCGATGCCCGCTGCGGAGGTGTTGGTGGAGACGAGACCCCCGGAGGAGGGGCCTTTGATACCCGTGGCCGGAGGGGAACCGGCCGGAGGCAACGCGGTGGCTGCACCGGCGGAGGTCAAGGCGAAGGGGGACCGTGACCCGGAGGTAGGTAGCCCAAGCCCCTCTTCAAATCTTCCATTTGATTCGTGCATGCTAGTTCTTAAGGGGTGGGGAGCTTCCAAGGTCCTCAGGGACCCAAATGGTTGCCATGAGGGCGCCTGCGGCAGAGGGCTACGCCATCGGGAGGAGGAGTATGAACACGGTTCCACTGTGGCCGTTCCGTGAACCTAAACGGTTCGTATAAAAATCGTCCCCTTGAACACGGCCTAGGAGGGGCCGTTTAGTACCTGCAAACCGACTGAACGAAACGGTTCATATAGAACCGTGCCAATAGAGAGCGGCCTAAGGAAAGGCCGTGTAGAATATCAAACGATAGTTTTGGCACGGATAGCATAAAACCATGTTACATTGGACGGTCCATTACAGGGCCGTTCCGAATATGAAAGGTCAGCTTTGGGGCGGTTGATAGGTAGACCGTGACATATAGGACGGCCTTAGAAGAGACCGTTGGAACATGAAGGGTCCTGCTGGGCGCGGTTTTCTGATAAACCGTTTCACCATAGAACAACTGGTTGAGGAGAGATGTTGCTGAATGAACGGTCATCTGTTGACCGTGGACCATGTAGACGGCCCGCCATGGACCGCTCTATGGAGAATGAGACAGAGAGGAAGACGGTGGGAAAAGACGGTCCTACTCTGGACCGTTCCAAGACGAGGAAGAAGACGGTGGGTGAGGACGGTCCTTCTGTGACCGTTCGAAGGGAAGGAAGACGGAGAAGATAATCGAGAGACTGACGGAGAGGAAACGGCCTTATCTTATACCGTTCCATGGTGAGTAAGACAGAGAAGAAGACGATGGGGGAGGGGCAGACGGTCTTAGTTCAGACCGTGCCATGGGCAGTGAGACGGAGGGAGCAGATAGTCTTACTTAAGACCGTCCTATTGGCAGTGAGACGGAGGAAAGACGGTGGGGGATCAGACGGTCTTACTTAAGACCGTCCCATGAGCAGTAAGACGGAGGAAAGACGATGGGGGAGAAGACGGTCTTACCTAAGACCGTCTCATGAGCAGTAAGACGGGGGAAAGACGATGGGAGGATCAGACGGTCTTACCTAAGACTGTCCTATGAGTAGTGAGACGGAGAAAAAGACGATGGGGTGAAGACGGTCTTACTTAAGACCGTCCCATGAGCAGTGAGACGGAGAAAAGAAGACGATGGGAGGAGGAAGCAGATGGTCTTATTTAAGACCGTCCTATGAGCAGTGAGACGGAGGAAAGACGATGGGGAAGCAGATGGTCTCATTTAAGATCGTCCTATGGGCAGTGAGATGCAGGAAAGACGATGGGAGGGAGCAGACGGTCTTACTTAAGACTGTCCTATGAGCAGTGAGACGGAGAAAAAGATGATGAGGGGGGGAGGAAGCAGACGGTCTTGCTTAAGACCATCCCATGAGTGGGCGGTCCAACTGTGGCCGCTCAATGACAGAACGGTTCATGAGGAGCCGTGTAGATGACAGAGTGTGAGATTTTTAGTTCTTTCTTGCTTACTTGAGGTCTGAAATGAATGCAGGGGAAGCGGCGGACCCAGATTTCATGGCTGCAGGTCCGGGCAGTGTATCTGGCACTGCCGGACTTTCAGCGCGAGAGGTTAGCGGCGATGGGATTCGCCGAACTCCTGAGCATTGAGGTGTGTCGCTTTGACACCTGCCAAAGATCCGGGGTGTTACAGTCCTCCTCTCCTTTAAGAAATTTCATCCTCAAAATTTAAGGACTAACAAGGGTAAGGCAGGAAAGAACAACCTGACAATTACAGACATAAAACACGTGAAACAGAGTTCAGAGGAACAACATCAGACTGTTGTCACGGATATATGCTCAGGAGTGAGCACGATCACAAGTGAACACAAGTCCGACACCTCTGAAACAAGACAACGTCACTTACGTCTCACAAGACAAGAGACACGACTGCTAGAGTAATAAACACCGAGAAACGAATTGACAGAAGCGACAGGCACAACCAACATCAGCTTACACCAGGAAACATAGTCCTCTCAGCTGACAGCCTGACGACATCATCGGCTCCTGTGTCAAAGGAGACAGGGAACACCAGGTACACAGGATGCCAATGACGATTACACGGAGGAACGACAGCAAAATCAACAACACTGGACCACACACAGTATTAAGTCAGTTCTCACTCAGATATCACATCTGATCGAGTCGCGAGCTACTCCTCCGGAAAAAGGGGCACGGCAAGCTACTGATGAGACAATGGTCCAACACATAAATGCAGAATCATACGAAAACAACACTGGCAAAAACAACAACCAACGACAACAGCACCTGCAGGATTTCGGCTCCGTACAGCACACAGAACCACGGAACACACTGCAAGCAGGGTCGGATCAAGGCACGCGGCAGCTAAGCATACGACTACAGGGAGTGAGTCATGCATCAGGCCGTTCACCAGGGAAAGGACCAACAATAATTGAAACCGATCGCAAAACGACAAGAGAAACCACAATCTCGGGAAACACATCTCAAGGATTATGAGCACGCCTCGAGGATACAACACCCACGAGAAGGAATGCATAGTAGAGGGTACTTTATCAACAGGGAAGCCGACGATTT
Source organism: Amorphophallus titanum (assembly GCA_024336825.1). NCBI lineage: Eukaryota > Viridiplantae > Streptophyta > Magnoliopsida > Alismatales > Araceae > Amorphophallus > Amorphophallus titanum. Next base: position 432,387 of record JANBPO010001959.1, on the reverse strand, counting down.
TCCCAACACTCGCAAATGCCATGCCAAAACCAGAGAAATGACCGACAACAGCACGATCACGACGACGTCTAGGCACATGCAGCTAAGACGGAGTCACATCGAGAAGAGCAATTCTCTCGACCAGCCAGAATTATACGAAAAGATCCTCGGCTCGTGGGTCATCAGCCCACATACTTCCGCTGCGCACTCAACAATGCACGAAGGCATCAGAAAGAACCTCAGCCTTCGCATCTCAGTACACATTAGGCGTCATCGTAACCACAGAAAATCACAATGCAACCCACCTCGAGCACTGATCCAGCGAGCAACCGAACAGAGAAAGCCTAAGTGCAACAGAGGAGAGCACCAGCTTCAGTATAGAGCCTAAGGAAAATCACTAATCACGGCCTACATTTGCATCCTGTAAATGACAATTGAGCCTCACATCACATCAGTCGTTGGACACGGCACGACGAAAATACGGTACGTAACAGCTCTCAACATAGAGATTAGGTCCAAAGTCACGCAACAGTAAAACGACGAGATGATCAAGCTCAAATTAAATTGCCTACACTAGAGCGGATACAGGACAAGGCAGTACTAAAACGGCAATTCCAAGGTCAACTTCACCATGAGATCCACCAAACAATATGGAAAGCATCGAGCTTAGCAACAGGAGCTCACCAAGAAGGGAAGAGCCTAGTTCGCTCGAATAACTTCTCAGCCAAATTGATCCAATCGAGCACTTCGACTTCAATAGAAGTGGAACACGTCAAGAGCTGACCGGATTTAAGCTGGGACGACCAAAATATCGCAATAATATGTACGGTCATTACCACAACTCGAATGGTCAACAGCAAACTGAACAATTGACAGAAGAATCTAATACTGGCAAATCCCGACCAAAAAGGGAAATGCCTACAGGAATAATACTCAGGAATTCTTAAAAAGCACAAACGGCATAAACGATAGCCGTCGAGCAATAACACCGAACAATCTATGAATTTGGACGATCAGATAAAACGAGGAAAGAGTGGAATCAACTACTCCACCTAAAAACACGAAGCACAATGTGGATTACTGTGTCATAACCAGAAAGCAACAAAAGAAAAAGGGATGGAGTATCCCAAACAAGGCCGTACCTGGAGCCCCGAAGGGGATCGGTGGTAGGAGTACCAACTGCTCGGGCTTCAGTGCCAGCACTTGGGCCTCATTCGCCATGGCCTCCCGGATGTCCCATAGAGTGCGGGCGCACTCAATCTGGGATAGGAACTCCATGGGCCCAGCAGACTCGATCACGTGGCCGATGTGTCACTGCCAGTGGTCAATCACTGAGTCGACAAAGCTCCCGTACGGGAGCTCCTGATCCAGCTAACCCTTACTGTGAAAGCCACAGTCGGCCAAAAACTAGGCCCACCAGGCCTTAGGTGCCCCCGGCTAGGACACCTTCGCTCCTGTCACCGCTACTCTCATCGAAACTTGTACCAGCGGCTTCAGTGCCCCACCACTGCTCCGACTCCTGGAAGTCGAACCCAGGCCACCCCGAGGCCACTACTCCATGACCCGCTCGATCTCTCGACAGACCCGAGCAACGCGGGACCTCAGGTACCCATCATCCAGCGCAATAGGAGGCAAATCCTCCCTCAGCAAGTGGCTCTCCTCCACCTTCCGAATCGCAGAGGCCTTTTGCCGGTACAGGTGGTTGTGCTCGAACCACCACCTGGTATAGTGTACGTCGAACCTCCCTCGACGTCCCTATCCCAGCATTGGGAACTGCTCCAGCTCCCGACAACTGCAGAAGTCCCACCATGCCATCGCAAGAAGGTGGGTGTCCCTGCCACGGTACTGCCTTCCGGTCAAAGGGAACTCTCGATTCGACGGGATCCCCTGGTCGTACCTAAAGTTCCTCGCAAATCGGTGTGGGTAGTACGGCTGTAAGGAGCTCGTCGCTGACCGGCGTAATGTTAGCACCACCGACCGAGTACTCCATATCCACTCTGTCTGCAACCCTGTCTCTGTCACCTCCTGACCAGCGTCGGCACTGGTCACCCCTCTACCTGAAGGCCCCAGGAAGAGACTGGAATCCCTCGTGGCACTGCCAAAAGGAAGCCCCTCCTCACCCCTGGCGGCCAGGTAATAAAGGGCTCTCCTAGCCCCCTCCAGTTGTATCTTTGCATCCCCATCAGACAGCCCGGGGAAGCTAAACAAGAGCGGTGCCATCAGGTTCTTCACTGTCCCCCGTGTCACCAAGCCTGGAAACAACAACCCGGCCCACGCACTGAGGTAGTGGGTCGGCAGGAGTATGCTTCTCTCTCTTGGCGCTAAGTGTGCCGCTAGAACTCTAAGCCCCTGGTAGATGTTGGCCAGTGCAACGAGAGCTAGGGCCAATTGTCTCCCCTCGGCCAATAAACAAGCTGGCCACAACAACTCAGCTCTCAGTAGTCCGTCCTCTCCGTGAGGTACTACAAAATTTGCCAACCAATATGCCATATACACTGCAAGGTGTGTCACGTCTGGTAGACCATGGGGATTCCACCCCTCCTGTAGCGCATACACATATCTGGAGTACGTCTGGAAGCGTAGCTCCACCTCGGTGTACTCCTCCCATGGAGTCTGGTCTCTGGGAAACTCCGGATAAAAGTAGAATAGCCCGTTGTAGAAATGACAAATCTATACATTCAGTGGCACTCTCAAAGTCTGTGCTGCTCTCTCTCTCCCTGCCAGAGCCAAGTCCCTCCAGGTCCTCAGGAGGTACCGATAGCTGAAAGGTACCTGGTACCTCCCCTGTCCGTCACTTTGACTACGGTGGAAGTCATCCAGCACTACCTCCTCATATCCCTCATCGCTGATCGACAGTCCAAAAATCCTGAATAGAGACTACAAGTCCAGTGAGGTCTCTCCCTCTGTGCTGGACACCGTGTTCCAATGACGATTGAAGCGCTCTAGTAGTCCCTGCAGCAGCCCAGTGTAGTAGGGGTACACGTACAAGGTGACAGTCACCGCGTACCTGATCCCTGCTCACTCCAACAACACCCGGTAGTGATGGATGATCCCCATCAGCCACTCAGTGTAAAATACTAGTGTCTCACACATAATAGTTCAATACTCGGGCGGGGCTTCCATGCTGTCGCCCAACCATAGAGAGGCAGGAGTCGCTCGAGTCGTGCTGCGGGTCTGATAACGGCGACTGGCTCTCGTGTCCTCACCACTAACTTCCTGGGGGTAGCCTTTGCTAACATCCTAGACGTGGAGGCGTCCGACGAACTTGAGTCCAACACTCCCATCCAGGGAGTCACTGAAGCTGCTGCCGGCCGAGCTGTGGCTGAGAACAACAACAGCGTCCTGCCGAGGACGTTGGGCTGCAACGTGCACCATGTGTACCAGACTGCTGGCCCATCGCACCAAGGGGCGGCATCCCATCAGAGGAGGCTCCAAAGGAACAATGTTGGCACTGCGACGGGGCGCCGAATCTTTAGCTACGACAAGTCCATGACTGTCAGAACCATCCGAGTCCATCTGAATGGACAGAGGTCTGAAGTGATCCCGGAATGCATCGTGCCGGCCATTCCAGTCCGCAACTCCTTCCAAGGACTGGAGAAGATGAAAGAAACGATGGCGCCCGCCGTTCCGACCGCAGCGCCGAGAGACACGTTGGCTCACCAGTCGTTAAAGCTGAAACAAGTTTAGGTTCCCAAGGAAGCCCAACCCACGGCACCTATCCAGGTGGGGCCCAGCTGCGCCTGCCACAGAAGGGGTCGAAGGGATGAAAGGGTCGAGGTGATGGCCATGACCCACCAACCGGTAGCTGCTACGCCAGCACTGCGCGAAAATGCTCACCGGCAACGTCGCAGGCGTCGTCACCATGCTGACCGCCCGACGTTCGCAAGTTACACTCATCATGTTGTCACCACCGACATGCAGCCACTGGCCGCTCTCCCCGACCAGGCGTGGGAAGGGATCGAGCAAGCATGAGAAACTACCTCAGAGGCCCGGGTAGCACCCCTATGGGTCGTCAGCGACTGCTGGGGGCGGTGGCCTCCGCCTTTCGAGAGGAAGAAGAAATCCAACCTGTGCCCAGTGCAGAATCAAGGAACCAGACGGAGGAACAACGCCAGTCGGGAGGAAGCGTCGCCCCAACGGTCGGTCTTCGATAGGCTGGTGTTCCCGGACAAACCGTTAAGGAGGATGGCAAAAAGAAATAGAGACTGGAGAGTTTTCACCTGTAATATGGCAGGACTCTCTGCTTGGTATGGGGCTCTACCTACCGACCCCGAAGAAGTGGCCAGGCTCGCCGCCAGGCCCGGCCCCCTCACCAGGAGAAGAAGAGCGGCGAGTGAGGTGACGCAGGTAGGCGTCGAGGCGACCTCCTCCGAAGAACCTCCCATGGCCCTGGCAGCCAATGTTGTCACTACCGGGGGAACGAGTGGCGGACCCTCCACATCATCCGAGGATGCCCGGGCCGAGGAGACAGGGGGCATGCCCACTCCCTCTACAACTGACCCCGCCATGATATACATGATACAACAATACCGGTGGGAGATTGAATTGCTAAAGAAGCAACTCAACAAAAGGAATGCCCAACCCTCGATGTCCGGACATACCGAGATTTTGTTGGAAGCGCCCGGGGGCAACGGGTAGTCTTCTGAAGCAACTCTGCAAGCTGTAGCATTCCCATTAACCTCCAGCTTCCCGGCAGGCATGCCCCTACAACAAGAACAGTACCCGGCACCGGCCCTGCCGCAGATCTCACCTCCCCAAGGGTCTCCCATGGCCCCTCAGGCGACTGTGCTGACCACCCTGGCTGCGCAGCCCGCCCACTTCTATCCAAGCCCAGTCGACCCGGCAGTAGTCAGTCGGCTGATGCTGGAACAAATGATAGATATGAAGTTAGCGGAAAGGGGCGACGGGGATCAAACGCTGTTTGACGTCTACCGAGTCCCCTATCTGGCTCATTATGTCGTGTGGAAGCTGCCGGCTGGCATCACCAAGCCGCCAAAGTTCGAGAAGTTCAATGGGCAAGGGTCTCCTAGAGAGCACATCGCCTCTTATGTGAATGTCGATCATCCAGCCCTCATCTTCCCCCTTTTCAACTACAACCCCTTTTCTCAACTCGTTCGCCAAGCCCAAGGGCCTCACAGGCTCCCCCCTTTTCCTTGGCTTCATCATACTTGACCAGCCCCCCATCTTCTTCCCCTCACTGGTTCTCACTCGCCCCAGACCAGCCTGCCCATGGCCTCCATGTCCCTAGGCTGGGCCCCACCGGCACACCCTTGGCCTTCTTCCCAGCGGCACACCTAGCCTTACCCCTTCAGTGGTACGCCCTAGCCACCCCTTCAGTGGTACGCTTAGTCCCTCCCAGTCCTTCAGTGACACACACTCAACACCCCCCTTCTTTTGCCCGGTACACGCTTGAGCTTTCTGGCGGACACACCTTCTCCTACCCTTTACCCCAGCTATCCATAGCCAGTTCGAGAGTTGCCTCTCTCTCTCATCATCCCCTCTGCGCTTTTCGAGATTTCATTAAAGGTGTTACTATCTGTGGACGTCCACCTCCTATTGTTGGGTTCTGCCACTCCATGTGGGCGCGTTCCCCGCATCTCCTTTACACTCGGGTCAAGGGGAGATGCTGCCGAATTTTTTTTATCAGAAATAATAATGTGTCAAAAGATCGAAGGGAGCAACAAACGAATGGAATAATAAATAATAAAATACTTTAACTAAGATAAGGGACCACGGAACAACACGAAAGGAATTGGACCAAGTAACGACTAAGCACCTCGAACGCTCATGACTGTAGGAGGAGGGGGGGACAATTTGTATAAAATAGTACAAAAATTAAGAAAAGAAGAAAAAAAAGACCTTAAAAGAATGAAGGAGGAGTGGGCCCTTCACCGATACACACCACTCTGAAATCACCTTTGCCGGCACACTCTGGAACCCCCTTCACCGGTACACTCCTAGACTCTTCCACGGCATGCCCATGGGTAGCTTCACCGATACACCCTTTATTCCTCCCTCGTCGGCACACTCCTTGAACAGTGCCCCCTCCTTTTGGTTGTTGATAAGCCTTTCATCGACACGCCTGCCTGCTCGCCCCTCGCTAGTACACCTCTTCGTCGGCACGCTCTCCCCCGTCAGTTATCGACACATCCATGGCCTCCCCTAGCGCACTCATCGCATCATGGCTTCAACCCCGTGTAGCTTCAACCCCGTGTAACCCGTGCACGAACTTCACCCCCTTCCCCTCTGCATGCATGAGCCTTGCATAAGCCCTGCACGGACTTCAGCCCACGTGCACTGACCTTAGTTTGCATGCGCACTGACTTTAGCTCATGTGCACTGACTTCCCCTGCATGTGCACTGACCTTAGTTTGCACATGCACTAACTTCGTCAGCATGTACACTGACCTTAGTCTGCATGTGCACTAACTTTAGCTCATGTGCAATGACTTTAGCTCATGTGCACTGACTTCCCCTGCATGTGCACTGACCTTAGTTTGCACATACACTAACTTCATCAGCACGTGCACTGACCTTAGTCTGCATGTGCACTGACTTTAGCTCATGTGCACTGACTTCACCGGCATGTGCACCGACCTTAGTTTGCACATACACTGACTTCGTCAGCACGTACACTGACCTTAGTCTGCATGTGCACTGATTTTAGCCCATGTGCACCGACTTCCCCTGCATGTGCACTGACCTTAGTTTGCACGTACACTGACTCCGTCAGCACGTACACTGACCTTAGTCTGCATGTGCACTGACCTTAGCCTGCATGTGCACTGACCTTAGTCATGTGCACTGACCTTAGTCTGCACGTGCACCGACCTTCACCCCTTGCATACTCCATAACTACACTGACTTTCCCCGCATATGCACTGACTTAGTCAGTATGTGCGTCGACCTCACCCCCATGTATACTGACCTTGCCCCTAGCACGTATAGACTTGGCCCCCCATGTGCACGGACTTAACCTGCATCTGCATGTACTTAGTCTAGATGTGCATGGACTTACCCTTTGAAAGCATGCATGGACTTTGATCCTCAAGTACTTTATTCATACAATGGCTCACTGTGTCGACTAGGGAGGAATGCAATAAATTGTTGCGGGTCTCACCCAGGCCTTACAGAATATGGCCCAAGTCGGTGCAAGGGCAGGAGCTGGTTATCTGCACTGCAACTTCCGAAGTTTAAACCCTGCACCGTTTTCGGGTTCTTCTAACCCCAATGAGGCAGAAAACTAGATTGTCATTTTGTCTACCCTAACTTGAGGTTTATCCAGCCGTTGAGGTGTTAAGGTCATGGTTTGAGGTGGGAAAGCGAGTGCTCTAATCGAGAGATGTGCTCGGGCGAGTAGGGGATCTTCCTAGTGAGCTGCTAGTTGTCGAGCCTGATTTTCTTGCTGTGCTCTGTGGCAATAGAGATGACGTGCCAATCTCAATTATTTTTGCGGATTTTGAGATAGTATTGGGCAGAGATATCCTAGTGAGTTCTAAGTCCTACATTTTTACGTGTGAATGGGCTATGCTAGTCCTAGATCTAGTTCGAGATTACGTGGCGGTGTCTTGGTTCATGGCCCAGATTATGGAATTCAGGGCCATTATGCACTGCCTTGGATGCACTGTGTGAGGCGGCAGATGAGATATGAAGGTTCCGTGGTAGATTCAGGATTTGAGGATGAGCATTGGCAGGTGCCGATCATGATTCACGCTATGGCTCTTGGCATGGTAGTCTGCACAACAGCTACTCAAGAGATGGATATTTTGAGGACCTGAGAATCGAGAATGGGCTGGCGTTAGCAAGGACATGTTTGAGTGAATGATGTCCGGTGGCTAGAGATGTAGCGGCCTTTGAGCCTGGCGACTTTTATGGTTTCTTCACTCCTGGGTAAGTGTTTTGGCGTGTTAATGGTTTCGAGATTAGAGGTAGGTGAAGGTAGGGAGCGTGTGGTAGTGAGCTAAACTGTTGTAGTAGAATGTGGCTGGTGATCAGTAGAGCTAGTGCTCGAGGCATGGTTAGTTACAGTTCGAGGAATTACAATGATGGTGCATCGGGAGATGCTATGAATGTGGTCTAACGTGACACTTGGTGAGTGTTGTCGGAGGAGCTGACTTGATGATGGTAGCAATGGTTTTTCTGGTGCTGGAAGGTGAGGTTCCTAGCGTGTGCGAGGTTTAAGGTCTAGTCGAGCATGGATGCCTCTCACTTTATAGGAGGTATGCAGGTTTCTTCGTGGTCGGAGAGAATCACTTTCTGTTAACTCCAAACGTCTTGCATTGTGTGTTCGGATTGGTTCACCTCTTTTTATGTGCCATGAGGTTTGTGCGAGATGTGTTCGATCTTTGGCAGTATGGTTGCCTGTGAGAAGCGATGCCCATTCCCCCACTATGTAAGGGTGTGTTGGAACTATTCTGGAAGGATGAGTGTCAGTGGGTTGTGCTTGTGAGAATTCATGGCTGGTATTACGATTTCCAATGCGTTGTGAATCGGAGCCTACAGAGTTGTAGTAGGATTGCCAGACTAAGAGAAAAAGTCAGTGCTCTTGGTTCGAGGTAATGAAGCTTTCCTCACCCTATTTTTTGGAGTTAGCCAACCGAGTTGAGGACTGTTGGGATGGCAAATCCCGAGTTGTTTATGATAATTGTGCGCATGGGGCAGAGTGTGTAGCGGAAGCCTAGTGGGCCCATAACCCACTAGTCTAGGATCATAGTATTGGTTACTACGAGTGGATTTCAGAGGATGAGTGGTGCATCAGAGGATTGTTTCCTTGGTGTGTGATTGCTTCTGGCTGTGTAAGCCGTGTCAATTGTCGTGCTGTTGCTTGAGGCATTGTGGCTGGTGGCACTAGCAGGATGGAGAGTCGGGGAAATATGATGACAAGTTGCGGCATGAGTGCCCTGTTCTTGTGTTGGAAGTGATGCGGGACAGAGACGACGAGGGCTCGAGGCCACCTAGAACTCTAAGCAAGCTCGCGTACGTCCCTAGCGAGGGAAGCGTCGGACCTGCACGGTTGAGGAACCGGCAGTGAGTCACAACTGTAGTGTCCTTGAGTCGATGAACTCAATAATAAACTCACCACTGGGTTCCATAACTTGTACGAGAGAAAAACTCGCGTGGATCGTAAAACACAACTCAGGACCCACAAAAGTGATCCGAAAGCTCTCCGATCTAGATCCGAAAGAATCCAGGGTGTTACAGTGTATCCCAAAACCCTCAAGTAGGGCCAGTTCATATGCATTACTACCCAGTCGTCTTAGAGCTCGAAAGGTCCCGATCCACGTACCCTCAACTTGGAGGCTGGCCCTGAAAGGTGTTGTATCCCTGTGGTTTTGATGATGCCAAACACTATGACTCATTGTGCATGATGTCATATGTGTTTATGTTGCACTGATTAATTACATTTTGATGATGCCAAACACCATGTTCATGCTGCATTGGATTTAGATACTTGCATGTAAGTCATGGGATTGATTGCTGTGTTAAAGAGTGTTGCATACATGAATTTATTGATAGGTCGATGCACATTTGAACTTTAGTTCACAAAGGTCGATGCACGTTTGCATCTTGTGCTAACTAAGGTCGACGCTCATCGGTTTTGGTCTTTAGCAGGGTCTGCGCACATACATGCATCTATTCTTCAAGGTCAGTGCACATGGATAATGTGTTGCATAGTAAGGTCTGTGCATATGTGTGTCAGCAATTGCATTAGGGTCAATGCACCTGTGTATTTGTGTTCACAGTCAGGTCGGTGCACATTCACATTCTGCATCAGGTATGGTCGGTGCACTTCATAGAAGGTTGGTGCACATTTGTGTCTTATGCATATAGGTCGGGGCACATGTTGAGATCTTGCACTGTCAAGGTCGGTGCAGATGTAGACCTCATGCATATAAGGTCGATGCACATGTGTTGATTGTGCTTCCATCAAGTCTGTGCACATTTGGAATTCAAGGTCTACGCATATGTATAAATCTGTGCACATATAGGTCTATGCATGTTAGGTCTGTACACATGTTACAACATGTTGAATGAAGTTGGTGCACGTGTGACCTTGAGCTCAGAAGGTCGATGCACACTCACAAGTAAGGTCGATGCACCTTAGTGATTTCAAAAATAGGTCGATGCTCCTCAGCAATTCAAAACAAAAGATCGAAGCACGTCAAGTTATCTTGATCAGAAAGGTCGGTGCATATGAGAGGCACGTCAAAGTAGCAGAGCAAAACATATGTCAGAAAGGTCTTAGCACTTAATAAGGTCGATGTACCTGAGACTAGCAAAGTTGTAAGGTCGATGCAGCTACTATTGGTGGTAACTGAAAGGTCGATGCAACTGAACATATCATGGCAACATAAGGTATAGCTCGATGCACTAATATCAGTAGAACCAACTACGCCAGAAGAGTCTATGTACTCAAGGTTGAAGCACCAAGCCATTGCCTCTTTGCATTAAGTGCTGCACAGCTGATGCCTCAATAAGGGAAGCTAAGGTCATCTAAGCATTCAAAGAATCAACAAACCAGCTACCTTGGTGTATGGAGAAATTAGTCATCCAGTGTGGATCTGAAATCTTTAAAGCTATAGTAGTCATGAGAAGAACGACAGCAGCAACAAGCTCGTGGAGCTCTTAGCAGCTCAACAAGGCAGCAACAGCGGAGGTACAAGTTGAAGGAGCAAAAGTCCTTAAGCCACTGAGGTTGGCATATCAACGAGCGTCACAATGGCAGCGGCGATACTCAAGGGACAGTGTGATAACTCAAGGCACGTCAGCTCGAACTAAGTAGTGGCACGTGATCCCAAGTCAACTAATGAGTGTCACATGATCCCAGGAATGGTGAGAAAAGTGGCACGTGAAATCAGTCAGCTTATGATTGGGCACGTGATCCAAGATAGATAGTCCTAGAAAGAATATGCCACGTGGACCTACTTTTATCCATATTCCAACACGTGGAAAGTCTCTTCCATTCAAGCTAATTTGAGAAGAAGCTTCTTCGAAGCCCCTGTTCTATAAATAGGGGACATCGGTGTCCTCTGAAAAGCAACTCAAAGACTTAGTGTTAGAACAAGAAGTTGAAGAGATGGGGCTAACAGATGAACAAATTTTAGAAAAACTAGATCAAAACATCAGTGAATTGTTTGACAAGTTTGGAATGGAACCTGAGGAAGCATAGCAGCGAATGGACCAAACTGAACAGAAAGAAGAGACAGCAAGAGTTGAAGCTGCTCCCATTGAAGAACAATTGCTTGCTCCAGAAATGGGAGAAGAATTTACTCTAGATGAAGAGTCTCTGGCTGACATGATTGATGAAATCCTGGAACAAGTTATTGATAAAACTTTGGATGAAATTGCTGAAATAGTTGCTGAGGAACAAGAAGATGAACAACAGGGAGTTCAAGAAAGTGATGAAGAAGCTCAACAAGAACAATCTCAGGCAACTCAAGAGGTTGTTGAAGAAGCTCCACCTCCAGAGTTTGTTGATGAAGACCCGCATGATTATGTTATGGGTCCAGCTCCTGAACCGATCCTCTACCCTAACCCCCCTCTCTTTTGCTCGGCCTGCCAGCTCCTTGGCCATCTTCAGGACAAGTGCAAGAAGGCCCCCAAGGTCCCCACATCCTTGGCTGGTCCTGCGCTAGGTCCCCCTACTGCTCCCTCTATGGTTTGGCAGTCGATAGCTTCTGGCGTTGCGGGTCCTCCTCAACTGCCCGTGGTCTCCGCCTAGGTTGGTGCTGCCTTCGCTCCTACAGCAGTGCCTGGCCCTCTTGGGGCTCCGGCCGACAGCCTTCCTACTCTGCCTGCGGATGTCCCTCCCCCTCCTACTTGCGGAGGTTGTTCCTTGGCAACCATGGTTGCACCTTCGGTGGACTCTGTGCTCATCTCTTACTGTGCCCTGTTACACCCTCCTGGTGCTGATGCTACTACCATTGTGGAAGCTGTTACACCTCTGGTTCTAGAGGCTCCTCCATGCCCAGTGGCTGGCCTCCCTTGTCCCAGTGCTACGCAACCTACTGTGGGTATTGCTGCTGGCATCGTAGGGTGTGCCCCGACATTGGTGCCCATGCGTGCTGTCAAGCCTGCCTCCATGGAGCAGCGCCTTCCTCCTCCTGGCCCCTTGGGCTCGGTAGCCCCAGTGCTATCGGTGCTCCCCTAGTATTCCTGTCCACCTCGCAGACTTTGCCCTCCCGACTTCACATCCACCTCCGATGTGCCCGGGGTCCACCCTCTCTGCTTCTCCCCCTTACCTGTGCCTGCTCCTCCTCATCCTCCGGTGGAGCGGGCGCTGGGTGCTACTCCCGTTAAGTTGCTCCTTGGGATGTTAGGCCCGCCCTGCCTTGCCACCGTGGCCTACCTTGGGCGTCAGCTGAACACTGCCCAGTTCAACGTGCCCGCTTCTGTGCTTCTGCCTGCGTCCGTCGTGCCTCCATCTGTGTCGTCCCCATCTCCAGTAGCAGCTATTGGCTGCTTGCCCGCCGATCGCCTTGACTCTGTCTGGGCATCTCCTATGCCTGCTCCCTATCTAGCGGGGCACCCAGCGGGGACCGTGTGTGCCTCTTGCTCCTCCGCCCTAGCTCCTGTCATATCGCCTCCCCAACAACCGCCCCGCCAACTTGTTATGGCCCTGCGTGTGGAGCCCCGTGACCAAGATTTACCTTCGTTGCTGTTCCAGATCTGCCTTCGGCTGCTGCTGCCTCCTCCGTGCCTGGCCTTCATGGTCTGGTCAGCTTGGAGGTCCCTGACATTTTTTCGGTTGCTGAGGCAGATGTGGACCTCGGCCCTCCTTTCCAGCCCGTTCGTCGGCACAACCGAAGGCCTCGCCATGGGCCCTAGCTTCTTTGACCCTGGTTGCATCCTTCGTGGGCCTCCTGTGGCCCTTTTGGTCTTATCGGGCCATAGGCCCTTGTTGTATTGTGCTCCTCCCTTCCTTTGCAGGATGCCTCCCCGCCCCAGGACCTTTGGTGTCCCTTGTACCCCCCTTCTCTTTCTTTATATGCTTTATATCTATAAAATTTGTAGGGTCGGCGTGCCACTCTCCCCTCGCGCTGTCTCTCTCGTAGGGTCAGCGTACCTCTCTCCCCTCATGTCGTCTCTCTCGTAGGGTCGGCGTACCCCTCTCCCCTCGCGTCATCTCTCTCGTAGGGTCAGCGTGACTCTCTCCTCTCGCGTCGTCTCTCTCGTAGGGTCAGCGTACCTCTCTCCCCTCACATCATCTCTCTCGTAGGGTTGGCGTGCCTCTCTCCCCTTGTGTCGTCTCTCTCGTAGGGTCGGCCTGCCTCTCTCCTCTCACGTCGTCTCTCTCGTAGGGTCGGCGTGCCTCTCTCCTATCGCGTCGTCTCTCTCGTAGGGTCGGCGAGCCTCTCTCCTCTCTCGTCATCTCTCTCGTAAAGTCGGCGTATCTCACCCCTCCCGTATGTCTCACCCGTAAGTCATCCACGGTCTGAATTTGCATATTTTTCATATATACATGCATCACATAAGAAAATCATCAAAAAAAAAGGAAAAAAGACAAGCTAGGTCACTATCATGTTACATCATGTACAAGTGTAGGAGTACAAAGCAAAATCAGGCCGCTCCCTCTGGCCTGTCACTATCCCCGCCTCCCTCCCGCCTCTTTGATGGCTGGCCCATCGTAGAGGTCGCTCCCTCCTCTCTCTCTCCCCGTCGGCGCCGGTCCTCCTCCTCATTCCTCTACTGCTGAGAGGAAGTCTTGAGGAAATGCCCGACGGAGCCATGGGTAGCCTGACTGCCGCTCGGGGCTGCCCGGCTACCACTCATCCCGCTGCGGGAGCGGCTAATCTCTCGGTAGGCCCGTACCTCGCCACGTAGCTCGAACACCTCCTGTCGGTAATACTCCAGCTCTGAGGTCATGGTCTGAAGTTGCTCCACCTCCGCTTAGAGGACCGCCATCTCCACTGAGTCTGATGATCTGGCCTGTGCTAACCGCTCCCGTAGGCAGACTGCCTCCTCCTGCGCCACAGCACTGTCACGCTCCGCCGACTCCCGCGAGTGGACGCTCCGCTCCAGCTCCCCACGTAGGCGGGTCACCTCCTCTCTCAGGCCGAAGCTCTGCGCCAGCTCCTCACGTAGGCGGGCGGCCTCATCCTGCGCTAGGACGAGCTCCTCTTGTAACTGGTCACCCTCGCCGATCGCGGTGATCAGCTCTGTCACCTGCACACATGCATTCACCATTAGTCAACTACATTTTAATATAAGAACATAATTCACAAAGGGAAGTGTAGGACGTACCCACTCAGCCAGTGCTGCCTCGGCCACCTTGGCCCAATCTACCATCTGTCGAAACTCCACCTCTCACTCTGCCCGATCGGTAGGAGTCTATGCGGTAGAGGAAGATGGAGCGTCGGCCCCCGGTCGCTGGGCCTCCTCCCCCCGCTGAAATCAAAACTCCAGGTCAGTCGTGTCTCAGTATAATAGCAATACATCAATTAAGCAAAACTCACCAAAAGAGCTAAGGCCTGTCGGGCCTCGTCTCGCTCCCGAATCGTCGTCGTAAGGAGCCCTGTCCGCTCTGCAAGGCATCCCTTAGGGTCGGTCTGCATTTAGAAGTCCAAGTGTTAGCACATCATTGAGTAGAAATCAAAATCATAATTGAAAAGAGTCCAAGGTTAAAGAAGTCGTACCGGTCGGTGGGCGCCCCAGAACACCTGGTCCCGGTAGTGTCGTGCATACGCGGTGTAGTACGCCGCGTCACTCTCTGCCCGGGTAGTCACCGCCTGCCCAAGGACTATCCAGTCAGCAACTTGTGTGGTGTTCCTCGAAGTCCAATCGAACGCCGCGGTCAGGCCTCTCCCTGACCTCGAAACCCGCTCTCCCGCCTTCTCTGGCACCAAAAACTCCACTGCGGGCTGGTAAACCCTGATAGTCCTCATCACCAATCTGTAATGTAGTGGCTCCACCACATTCATGCAATGAAGCCACATGTCTCGACCTACAAAGGTGAGGGCCCCGACCACCCACGGCTGGTCCGCCTGGCCCTCCTCTCTGCCGGTTTCTCAACCGCGCACATCCGCACGCTTCCCTCGCTAAGGGACATTTGCGAGCTCGTCTAGAGTCCTAGGCTGAGTCCGTGGGTCCGTCCCGCATCAACAAGCATATAGTAATCATAGGCATATAGATAACCCTTTAGCGTATAGAGTGTTTACCTGTAGGAATGGCAAGAAGCCGCCCAGCATGGTCTGCCGGTCGGTCGTGCTCAGCGAGTCGAAGAGGAACACCAGGACTGCTGCTCCCCAGTCATATCCTCCAGCCCCGTCTAGGTCCCTCAGCAGTGGGAGGAGCCTGCAGCTCACTCCATTCGCCCTGGTCGTGAAAAGTAGCTTCCTGAACATCAGCATCAGGAAGCGTCGCAAGATCATGTCTCCCTCTGGCCCCGGCTCTGCCGCCACTCTCTGTCGGGCCTGGTCTATCACTCTCCCGATGTGCTCCTCTGGAAGCTCCCCCACAGATACTCCTGCTCCCCTCAGCCCCAGGCTCTCCTGGAGTGTGGCTCATCCCAGCATCGAGGAATGGTGCCCCGGCCTCATCAGGTCTAGTCCAAGCAGCTCCTATGCCATCTCCGGGTAGTCTGCGTAAGTCAAGCTAGTCATTGGCACTCCGTGGATCTGTAATCTAGTGATCCTCACTATGTCTTCGAGCGTGGGGATCATGTGGCCCCATGGGAAGATGAATGCTCTACTGCCTAGATCCCATCTCTCGTGAAGAGCGTAGAGCGGAGCTATATCGATCCTCATCACCTCAATACTCAGTAGCTCCCCAAAGCCCATGGCTGCCAATCTCTCCCTCTGATAATCTGGTAAATCCTAGTATACTGCCCGGACTTGCAACCAAGAGATCTGAGTACATCTCTTCCTCTGCACAAATGTAAAACATAGAGTTAGTCATTTCATAACATAATACATTGCTTTGCATTCAAAAGAAACAGGGAAAAACAAAAAGAATGTGCATGTGCTCTGATTCCCTGGCGGTCCTATACTGGACTGTCTGAGTTCCTTAGCGGCCATATTTTGGACTGCCTGGATGCCTAGCGGTCACTGAAACCACTGCTAAGCACCCAGCGAATGGACGGCGTCTTCTTTGTCTCCCCAGGCCTTGAAAATGGCCAATAAGGCCCCTACATCAGTTTTATGGGTCCCTAGACCCATTTCCCCTCCATTACACACACATGCACGATCAAAAAAGAATAAAAGTGGGTTTTTTGGGGTCACGGCCTATCTCGGACTTCCGGTCTCCAGCCACCGCCGCCAGTGCTTCCTCGGTCACTTGGGCCTCTTCTTCATCCCCAACACCTTCTTCGGCGGTTTCGACGATCGCAGGAGGAGCTTCCCCCTCTATTTGGGCCGCCGGCCCTTGTTCTCCCTACGGTGGGTGCGTCGCCACCGGAGGTGATTCCTCCTCCTCTAGCTGCCGTTGAAGATGGCGTATAGCCCTCCTCTTCACCATTTTTGGGTGTATGGGAGTGGAGCCTCACAGTGATCGTGGTGGCTGTCGGTGTGGGTCGTCGGAGTTGCCGGAGAGGCTTGGTTTTGGTGTTTGTGTCAATGAGAGAGCATGAATGAGGGAACGAACGGTCAATTTTTTTTTGAACGCCCAGGAAATGTGGTGGTCTATTATCAGACTGTTAAGTTCCTTTTGGCGGTCCCATATTAGACCATTTGTGATCTGAGTTATCTTTTTCGAAGGATGTGAATCGACGCATGTTGGCGGTCCATTTATAGACCGTCAGAGATTCTTTAGCGGTTGTTCTTTAGACCATTTATGGCCTGAACTATTTAATGAATTTGCAAAGCTTTATTTATTCATTATGTGCTTCATTGATATGTTTCATGCCACAGTTTATGTGATGGGGGCATCTCTCGCCCTTCACATTTTTCCATAGTTTCGATTGCTCATCGGTATGGTTCCATTGTGTTCGTCATGTGTTTATGAATCTAGTCATGTAATTTTTATTTTATTTGAGTCATGTATGTGTCAATGAAATGATGGATGAGGTGGACGTTAGTAGGATTCGTGGATGGATCCTAGGCTAACGTGGCTTGATTATTTTATCATCTGTGATTTTTGTGGAAGTCTGTTCCTTTGTGTGGACTCAGTGGCTTGTCACTTGCAGTGTTGACAGCCCTGTGAAGTAGTCCACTTTGTACTTCGTGTCTTTCGAGGGAGTAGTTGATTCTACTCTTTCCTTGTTATATTCGATTGTCCAGATTCGTAGATTGTTCGGTGTTATTGCTCGACGTCTATCTTTTATGCCGTTTGTGTTGTTAAGAATTCCTTAGTGTTATTTCTGTTGGCATTTCCCATTTGGTCGGGATTTGCTGGTATTAGACTCTTTTGTCAATTGCTCAGGTTGTTGTTGACCATTCGAGTTGTAGTAATGGCCGTACATATTGTTATGATATTTTGGTCATCCCAGCTTAAGTCTGGTTAGCTCCTGACGTGTTTCGCTTCTGTTGAAGTTGAAGTGCTTGATTGGACCCCCTTGGCTGAGAAGCTGTTCGAGCGAACTAGGCTCTTCCATCTTTGGTGAGCTTCTATTAGTAAGCTCGATGCTTCCCATGTTGTTTGGTGGGTCTCTTTGTGAGGTTGGCCTTGGAATTGCCGTTTCAGTGTCCCCTCATCCTGTGTCTGCTCAAGTGTGGACAACTTAATTTGAGCCTGATCATCTCCTTATTTTACGGTTGCGTGACTTTGGACCTAATTTCTATGTCGAGAGCTGTTGCGTACCGTGTCTCGTCGTGCCGTGTTCAACGGCCGATATGATATGAGGCTCATTTGTCATTTGTAGGATGCAAAAGTAGGCCGAGATTAGTGATTTTCCTTAGGCTTTGTGCCGAAGCTGGTGATCTTCTCTGTTGCACTTAGACCTTGTCTGTTCGGTTGCTCGCTGGATCAGTGCTCGAGGCGTGTTACATTGTGATTTTCTAAGATTGCGATGATGCCTGGTGTGTACTGAGATGCGAAGGCTGAGGATCTTTCTGATGCCTTTGTACATTGTTGAGTGCGCAGCGGAAGCGTGTGGGCTGATGACCTACGAGCCGAGGATTCTTTTCGCACAATTCTGCATGGTCGAGAGAATTGTTCCTTCTCGATGTGACTCCGTCTTAGCTGCATGTGCCTTGACGTTGTCGTGACCGTGCCGTTGTCGATCATCTTTTTGGTTTTAGTGTGGCAATTGTGAGTGTTGGGGAAATCATCGACTTCCTTACTGATAAAGTACCCTCTACTCTGCATTCCTTCTCGTGGGTGTTGTGCTCTCGAGACGTGTTCGTAATCCTCGAGGTGCGTTCCCCAAGATTGTGGTGCCTCTTGTCGTTTTACGATCGATTTCAATTGTTATGGGTCTTTCCTTGGGGAATGGCCTGATGCATGACTCGTTCTCTATAGTCATGTGCTTAGCTGCCGCGTGCCTTGATATGGCCCTACTTGCAGTGTGTTCCGTGGTTCTGTGTGCTGTACGGAGCCGGAATCCTACAGGTGCTGTTATCATTGGCGGTTGTTTTTACAACTTCTATTTTCGTATGATTCTTGCGTTTATGTGCTGGACCAGTGTCTCGTCAGTAGCTTGTCGTGCCCCTTTTCTTGGTGGAGTAGCTAGCAACTCGATCAGATGTAATATCTGGGTGAGGGCTGACTTGATCCTGTGTATGGTCCATTGTTGCTGTTTTGCTATTGCTCTTTCGTGCAATCGTCATTGGCGTCCTGTGTGCCTGGTGTTCCCTGTCTCCTTTGGCACTGGAGCCGATGGTGTCGTCAGGCTGTCAGCTGAGAGGACTATGTTTCCTTGTGTAAGCTGATGTTGGTTATGCCTGTCGCTTCTGTCGATTCGTTTCTTGGTGTTGTTTACTCTAGCAGTCGTGTCTCTTATCTTGCAAGACGTAAGCGACATTGCCTTGTTTCAGAGGTGTCAGACTTGTGTTCACTTGTGGTCGTGCTCACTCCTGAGCGTGTATCCGTGACAACAGTCTAGGTCGGGTCCTCTAGCTGGCTTTCCCCCCCGCCGGACTCTGGCGGCAAAGGCAAGGGGCCCTACGGTGACCAGTCTAAAAATCGTCTCACTCGGGTCACGCTCTCCACCACTCTCAGGTGGGTCCGCACCCGCGTGCGCAGGAAGCTACGACTAGTGGGGATTCACTAAACGTGAACACAGAAAATCACACACGCACCCGGCGTGAGTAACACGAAGTAACAGGTGACTCGACGTCACCTGACTCGGGACAGTCCACTAAACCTATTAACTCAACGGTCCTTGAGTCACGGAACTCGAGGTCAAGACCGTTGCACACGACAGCACTAAGCCGCCAATCTGGCCTAATCCCTAGGTCCAACCACGATAGCATGAAAATCATGGTCACCTCAAAACATGGCCACGGAACCCTCAGGGTGTCCGGGACACTCACAAGACCGAAAGTCAACCACTGGGTCACGACCGGGTCAACCGAGGTCTAACACAACACTTAAACGGTCACTGGGAGGTAAACTCTCCAGCCAACGGGAAACAACGCCTGAACCAGACAGAGTACAGGGATCGCCCCTCGTACCGACACCGACTCTCGGTGACACAAGCCGAAGCCGACACATCCCTGGACCCCGCACGGCGTCCCACCGTGGTCCCCCCATGATGCCCAGTATCAGTCGGACTACAGGTCAGCACGTGGATCGAGGTCCGCTCACCCGGGAATCAATTCAACGTAAAAGACTCACCGGCTAAACCTCAGAAACTGAACGGTCCTCCAAGGGCCGCTCAACACTACGCGGTCAGACACAGACCGCTCCATGAATTGGACGGTCACGGCAGGACCACGCCAATCATGGGAAGACGGTTCGATCAGGACCATCCCACACAGGGCGGTCAGTCCCTGGCCGCTCAATGGACGGAATGGTCCACAACGGGCCGTCCCGTGGCCACCGCCAAGGGACTGGACGGTTAAGAAGGGACCATCCAAAGGGCTAAGCGGTCGGACCCAGACCGCTCCAAGAACTGGGCGGTCTATCCTAGGCCGCTCAATGCCCAAACCACGGAAAATAGGGCGGTCGCCTCTAGACCGCCCAAAGGCTACGCGGTCACCACTCGAGCCACGCCACTCACGACACTAACATCGGTCGAAACCCAATCGACACAGGACGGTCGACCCCGGGCCGCCCAATGACTAAGCGGTCGGTCGACAGAACACTTAACCCCAGACGTTCCAGAGCACGGGGCGGTCGTCCACCCGACCGCGCCATGACCAAACGGTCTCTGCCAGGACCGCGCAATGCTGCGCGGTTTCTGTGAGGACCGCGCAATCGCGACAGAACCGGGAACGGCGAACTCCGCCGAAAATCACCATCTCGGCCCCGAATCGGGCCCGGTTGAGGGGGAAACGGAGGGAAACACTCCCCCGACACTCCTAGCATGCATCTAGACCCTCAAAACGTGAAATCGCGGCTCAAATCGCTAGATCAGCCCACGAACCCCAAAACGTGGATTTTCCCCAAAATGCCCCGTTTGACCCGCTCGGCTCACCACGGCCTACGAAACTCGCGGGAAATGAAGTACGAGGGTTAAGGATCCGTCCCCCTACCTCCACCGAAGATTTCACGCACCGTGGACGCCGATCCACGAAGAAAACGCCTTAAAAACCCCGCCGTTCACGAGCGCGCCACCGAGCTTCCACGCGCTACCGGCCCGCGATCCTCGCCCCGTCCTCTACGTCCTCGCCCCCGCACCGCCTCCGCCTCGCCCCCGGCTCGCTCCGTCGACCGCCCGGAGAAGAGAGGGGAAAAAGAGAGGTGAGAGAGTGAGAAGGTGAGAATGGGGAGAAAAAGGGTTAAAAGCTATATATATAGAAAATCTGATTTTACCGAAAAATACCGAAAAATAGAAAATCACACCGCCTCGATCCTCGGAACGCACCGATCGCAACGGTACCACCCGTGCCTCGGGGAACAGCCACGTTCACCCGGAACGGCGTTGTATACCTGGCTGGGTGGTACCTCTTGAAGACGAAGATAACTGATCTGACGAATGGTGGGCGGCCCTTTGGACAGAAGTCCTTCATGGAGGTGGTTAGGGGCAAGCCTTCTCTGCACTCCCTTGGTTTTGGTAGCTCAAGGTGTGTGGATGCAGGGGTGTATCCTATGGAAGGGGTGTTGAGACGTGAGAACTGGCTGCGTCGGAGCCTTCTCGTCACGGTGGCTGAAGGTTCAGTGGAAGCTGGGCTGGTGGGCCAGAGGCTGGTGGAGCTTGTTGGTGGGTGTTGGGATGTCTCTAGGGTGTTGTCGGGGGGCTTCTTAGTCGTCGGCCACGAGGAGCAAGCGGTGGCTTCAATGGCGAACTCGGTGGTTTTTGTGGCGGGGAGTGCCCTTCTTCTTGTCCAGTGGTGGGGGAAGTTCAGGGGCACCTTTCCCAGCCTGGTGCCATCGAAGATCGGTGTGGTCCTAGAGGGGGTGCCTATACTCTGTGATGAAGAAGGCATTGCCTTATTGGTGCATAGCTTTGGTTCGATCGTGTAGGGGAACTTGCGGCTCTCCATACTAGGCTCCATGACGTCGATGGCTGTTGATATCTTGGTTGAATGCACGGCGGCCATCTCGGCGGTGGTCATGGCGGCGGTTGACGGGGTCCGTTTGGTCATTCGTGTCTAGTTGCAGGGGGCGAGGAGCAGTGCGCCGCCACCAGTAGCTCCCTGGTTAGGGCGTCAGGAGCGCCATCCGGAGGTTGACGAAGCAACTCGGGCGGGCGGCTCTGCTGTTGGCGTTGTTGAACTGGGTGGGCGGCCGGGAGGTCTGGCGGGTTTCTAGCGGGTAAGTTCCAGGTCCGTTGGCGATACTCGAAAATTACCCAGATCCGCCTCCGTTGGAGCTTGCGGGTCCGTGGGACCGGGGAAGACGTTTCTTTCCAGCCCGATCTCTGCTGCTTCCCTGCCCTCTCTACTCCAGTGCTTGCCGGGGCTGTGCTCTTCGCCAGTTGGGGGAATGATGTCCAGTGAGGGCCTCTCTCCTCTTTGGCCGGTGGCCTCTTCGCAAACGGAGGTCCGGCCTCCCCTCTTGGCCTTATGGGCTCTGCCTCTCTCCAGAGGCCCTATCCTATTGCGGTGCCTGTGTCCCTCCAGGGGGGTTGCCTATAGATTGGTGTTGTGCCCCCCTGCAAGTGCTGGGCCTTCTCCAGGAGAGTGGGTTGGAGCCTTCTGAAGCCTTGGTTCCCTTAGACGGGGTGGCCTCCCAAATAGAGGGTGAGTTGGGTCCTCGTGGAATTTCATCGGTGGAGGTCCTACTGTTGGTTCTGGGCTTGGAACAGGAGGACGGCCCAGCTCTTGCTCTAGTTCTGGCCGCTCCTGTCCACGCCACGCCACGGCCGTCGGGGGATGGCGCTGATGGTGGGGGTTAATGGTGTTGTAGGAAGGGGAGGTGGCTTGCAGGCGTGCCACGCTGGGCGTGGAGGAAGTAAGAGAGCTGCTCGTCGAAGTTGAGGCTTGGTGATGGAGCGTGCTAGGGAGTGGCAGACCGAGTCGGCATTCCTTTCGAGGCGGTAGAGAAGGACTTGAGGGGGGTCTTTTCAAAGATCAACAAACTTTGGGGTGCGAGCATCCGGTGTGGGGCACGCTCTCGCTTGGGAGTTGGTAGAAGTGATGAAGAGGGTGAAGGTAGGGGGGAGGGTCCGCTATCCAACCATCAATGAGGATTGTCTCGTGGAATGTGAGAGGGTTGGGGGGTTTGGAGAAGAGGAGAGCTGAGGGATCTGATTAGGAGGTGCAAAATCGACATCTTATGTATTCAGGAGTTGAAATGTGAAGGGGTCGGGAGTGCTCTTGTTAGGGAGTTAGGAGGGTGTGGACGTGCAAAATCGCACGCCCATATGTCCCCGCCAGTCCAGCAACGACAACAACCTCGACCGAGGAAGCCCTGGAGGACACGTCCCATCCGGACCCTCCGAAGAGACACCATGCCGACGTGAAGCCGCGAGTGAAGTCACCGGTCCGTGCATTACTTGCTTGCTAGGTCCGAGGGGTCTTCGGTCTTGTGACTATCACCCCCAAGGTGGTGTCACATCACCACTTTTGTGATTCCTCACGGTGAGGAAGGTGTTATTCGAGCCGAGGTGATGTATCTAGCCTTTCTGATGACATGTGGCTAGAGAGTAGCATTTGCACAGCATTTGCACCTGCTACCCTTGCGAACATCACTCTTTTTGGGTCCTGACAACACATTCTTCTCCTAGGGACGAGTAGCTTGATGCCCACTCATTGTTTGAGTGCCTGGGCTGGACTTCTATTCCCAGAGCTTTCTCAGATATTACCAATTGATAATTCTGCGGCTCCGCTTGTGTTTGCTTTCATCGGACGAATCAGGATGTGGTTACATGGTTGATTGGTGCTTGTCGGATTTTGTCTTTCCTCCCTGACAAGAGGGGTGAGGGTCTAGACCTCGACCACTTCTCCCACCTCTACCGCCCGTATCTAGAGCAGGAGGGGGATTTAGTTGCTTGCAAGGTATCTTCATGGACTTTGTTCTCTTCCCACGCTCTTGTTGAGGGGGTTCTGTGCATACTCCCCAGCATTCTGTCTTTGAGCTTTACTACCCACACCAGTTTTCCCGGAACTTTGGGTATGACCAGGCTATTCCTCATAATGCTGAGTTTTCTCTGGGTCTTCGGCAGTGTAGGCACAGAGACGTGTATTTAGTTACAGCGGCATGGCATGACTTCCTGCGTGATGTGAAAGAGGATTATCCTATTCTAACGCAGGCACACAAGGGCCATTTTGACATTCATTATGCGCGCTGGTGGTTCAAGGTCAGCAATATTTTCAAGCAGCACAATGACGCTATTAGAGCTGTTGAGAAGAGGCGTTTGAGGAGGGATGATCTGCCTCCTTTATTCCTTGACCCCGGCTTTGTCAGGTCAAATTTTTCTGGGGCCGCCAGGGCCATTAGGGATATAGAGAGTTCCTGGAAGGTGGAGGGCTGATCCGTTCCCATAGATAGGAGGCAGTATACCAGGGCTCTGAAGCCTTTGAGAGGTACACCAGTGGCAGTCCCAACTCCTCCTCCTTCTGGCCAGGGACGACCTCTAGCTCTTCACGGGCCTATTCTTGGTGGAGTATTTCAGGAGCTCCTGTGGTTTGAAGAGGAAGTCCCAATTATCACGGCCAGTGCTCAAGGGAGCACTTGGAGGTAGCACCTTCGCGGAATGGAAAGTCCATGTGATTAATGCAGTGGTCTCTGTTGGCCCCGTGGAATATATTTCTGAGTTGGAGGTGGCCATTACTCCGAATGCCATCCTGGATGTCGCGAGGAGGGTGGCTCGTGTTCTCCGATTAAAACGCGAGCAAATCATTTTGAGACCTCTGAGGCCTATGGGCATAGTAGGTAATTGCTTCATTGTCTTCTTTTTACCATATGCATGTTTCTACATCTTGGAATGCTTATCTCATTCATTCCCTTGTCATTTGTTGATGGCACCGACGACCAGGGGGATGGGGTCTCTCCAATGGAGGATTCTCTGGATGCGACCCTAGGCGAGGCTAATTTCTCCTCGAAAAGTCCTCTGGTTGAAAATAGGGAGGAGGATGTGTGGCCCTCCTCTTGCCCTAGGGAAGAGTCTTCTGCCAGTAAGTGGCATGATTTTGATTTTTTTTATTTTGAATTGCATTCCCAGTTTGCATGTATATTAAAAATATCACAAGTAAATTGATCTAATGCAGGTCCCCCCGAGACCAGAGCAGGGATGGGCTTTTCCCCTCTTTCAGGGAATGCCTTTACAGAGGCGGGACTAGTCCTTGATGAATCCAACTCAAATATTGCCTTCGATATTGAGGACTTGACTGCTATGCTGACGACTATACGTCGGTGACCACTGTCTCCCTTTTGTTTGATGTGGAGAGGATTTCTGCCACTTAGGCTTCAGGTAGATCCTCTTTGTATGCCTCCCTCTTTTTGTATGAGAGGGGGTCACCCGGGTTCCGTGTGTGTGCAACGGTGGTTCGGCTACTTTCGAGGTCCACGTTCAATTGTTGATTGTGTTTGCAGAGTAGGTCCGAGGGCCTTTGGCTATTTGCTGCATACCCCCTTGTTGGTGTCACATCACTAGGGCTCGGGGCTGAAGGCCCAAGCGAACTGCAAGATTGGAGACCAGAACCTGGAACGCAAGGCTTACATCGGAGGCTGGTCGAGACTGGGCCTGGGGGCTAATGCTTGCCCGGGCTGGGACTGGTCCGGGACCCCTACGGGCACTGGTGGCGGGAGAGCAGATCTCGACGCTCGGCCTAGTTGTCAGGACTGGCAGCTGGCGTGGTGCCCTGGTGGCACCAGAGGAAACAGGAGCTGGTGGTGGCGGTGGAACCGCCACGGGGACCACACCCAAGAAGTAGGGTGATCCGACGACTGGGGCGAAGCTACTGAAATCGATCGGCACTGCCAAGTAGCCCACCCGTGCATGGGTGGCGACGGCAATGGGATAGTAGGTGATGGCCGCCATAGTTGCTAGAATCCTGGATGAGTAGAGGTGACGACCGGGCCCAGTCGTCGAATGCGGTCTGGCAACTGGGAGACGAACTGGAAGCTGTTGGGAAGTACGAACAGGTGCTCTTCTTCTACCCCTCCTGCAAGGACAGGAAAAGGGCACCCGGACTTCAGGGCTGGCATGGACTTTTGGATCAGCAAAAAGAAGGAAGGTAGGAGACATCCCATCAGGCGTGCCATCCTTTTTGTTCCACCCTGGGAGGGTCCACTGGGGCCAATGTGGGTGGTGGCTGGAGTGAGGGGTAGGATACAGCCACGGGAGAGATACCGAAAGTTAATGGGCCTCGGGCACCCCATCTCATGATCGTATCTACCTCAAGGCAACACCGTGCACTCACCTTTTACGGAGAGTCGAGGGGAGACCGAGTGACACGGGAGGTTTTCCGGGTTAACGGGAAACGTGGCTGGGATACGGGTGTGCCAGTCGATTTCTCGACAATCACCCGTGGAACCAAACATTTAACTAGGGACGCGCCCCCAGGGCGCGGCACGTGGACTCAGGGGGTGAGCGACATGTGGAGGGAAGGGCAGTTCCGTGGGTGCGAGTGCACAGGCGACTATGGGGAGTCCTGTACTAGACATCTTTCCCCACCGACCGCAAGCAGTCGGTGTTTATTTACATCGGATTGAATCCGAAGACCTTCGTTCCATGCTAAAGAAGAGTCCGTATATTCCTGAAGTCCTAGAGGGAGAGCTAAGGGCACTCTGCAGCTGTAGGTTCACCTTTTTACTGGGTGGTGTTGGCTCGGGGCAGAGTTGCTGGAGGTTCACGCTAGGTGACATAAAGGGAGGACTGAGGGCCTGAACGTGGATGCGAGGGCATTCGTCCAATTGGCAGAGGTATAGTGAGGCGTATATTTCTTTACAGGCAGGCCGTAGTGGCCAAGGTACAACTGGTGAATGCCACGAAACAATTCCGACATGCTAGTCGATCTCCAGGTCGATGCATGACGAGTGAACACGTATGTGTTTTTACAGAGAGCTCCTCCTGTGGTGTGGGCCACAGCCGCGGTGCCGAACGGGGGGGCTTATGACTAACTGGGCAACTGAGGGGATGCATCGATCCAGTGTCTGGGCGAGGGTCAATCTCGACTCAAGTTGAGCGGTCAGACATGGCCTCGCGACTGCGAGAGAGCATGACGTCATGGCACGTGTGCGGTTGTGACCGACGAGCACGTGAGGGGAAATCCCGGCATGAGGGGGTGCTTGCCCATGTCGTAATGTCTCACATAAGGTGGGTGTTGACTTGCGCGTGATGGCTACATACGGCATAAGGGGAGTGCAAACGACATACCCCTGGCGTATTAGGCCGACGAATAAGTCACCCACGCACAATTCTCCTTAGCTCGTTGCTTGGAGCCACTTGAAGCCTCGAAGGGAAGCCGTGCTTGATATGGATTCTAGATGCTGGATCCTAGCAAGGGACTTGACCCCTTTGTCTCCACTCGGCATCACCGAGTTCTCCCCTACGGGTTCGAGTGTGCACGCTAGTGGTTTGGCCATTTTTCCGACTTTTGCTAATTGTGTATGTTTGCGGGATAGGTCCACGGTTAGATTGCGTCATACCAACCACCCCCATAGTTGGTGTTACATCATCAGAGCTTCATACTCTGCTTCATTATTTGTGCAGGGCTTGTTGATGCAGTAGGAAGTGTGCATCACTTCTCCATCTGGAGACTTAAGGACGATGCCGGCTCTGGCCTATATCTTGGTACATCCAGTGGAGGTTGTTTCTGTTCTGGAGGCCCTGTCAAAGTACAGCTGCCAGACAGCCTGTTGGACTTGGTTTGCTTCTAGTACATCATCTTTAGGTAGTTCCGTAGCTAGCGGGGAGTCTTCGGGCATGGGGTGTGCCGTGAAGAAGTCCGCGACGGCTTGCCCTTTGATGGCCTTCTGTGGTACATAGGTGATGTTGAACTCCATCAACAACATGGCCCACTTGCCGAGGCGCCCCTTCGGGACCGGCTGGGAGAGAATGTGCTTGACAGGGTCAACCCCTTCATGGGATAGCATATAGTGTCTCAATTTCTTGACTGCGAAGACCAAGGCGAGACAGACCTTTTCGATAGGAGTGTACTTGGCTTCCGCCCCTGCCAGTCTTTGGCTGAGGTAGTAGAGAGCTTACTCCTTTCCCTCATCATTATTCTGGGTGAGTATTGCCCCCAGTGAATGTTTAGTAGCTGCTATGTAGAGGATGAGCGGCTTGTCGTTGATAGGTGCCCCCAGCACAGGCGGGGTCTTCAAATAATCTTTCAGCTGATCGAAGGCGCGCTGGCATTCATCACCCCAGTCGAAGGGTGCATTCTTCATCATCAGTTTGTGAAAGGGTTGGCAGCGCCCTGACAGATTGGAGATGAACCTGCGGATATAGGCCAACTGACCTTGCAGAGACCTGAGCTCTCCTAGATTCTTCGGAGGTGGCAGCTCCTGGATGGCTCTTATTTTGAGGGGGTCGATCTCAATCCCTCTGTGTCGGACAATGAAGCCTAGGAATTTTTCATTGGAGATGCCAAAAGCGCACTTCATCGGGTTCATCTTCAGCTCATACTGCCGGAGCCTCTGGAAAATAACCCTGAGGTCACTCAGATGGTCGCCTCTCCTTTTCGTCTTCACGACTAAGTCATCAATGTAACATTCGACCTTGCTATAGAGCAGCTCGTCGAATATCTTGGTCATCACCCATTGGTATGTGGCGCCGACACTCTTGAGGCCGAAGGGCATTCTTTTGTAATGGAAGATCCCCTTGGGCGACCTGAAGGCTGTGTGAATTCGGTCGTGTTCGGTTATCCCAATCTGGTTATAGCCGGATAAACCGTCCATGAAAGAAAGGGCTTCATGACCGGTAGTTGCATCGATCATCACTTCAGTGATTGGCACCGAGAAGTCATCTTTCAGACAGGCCTTGTTCAGGTCACTAAAATCCACGTAGATCCTGATCTGTCCATTCTTCTTCTTCACCAGCATGATGTTGGCCAGCCAGGTGGTTTATTGATTCTCTGCTACAAAGTCGACGTCTATGAGCTTGTCGACTTCCTTGCAGACCTATTTTATCAATTCCGGTCGCATGCGCCGGGGAGGCTACTTCACTGGCTCCATTTTGGGATCAATTGCCAATATATGCTGGGTTACTTTGGGGCTGAGACTGGGCATCTCTTTGTAGTTCTAAGCGAAGCAATCGCGGAACTCCTACAGGAACTTCACGTACTCCTCTCTCTCTCGAGGAGGTATGAGGGCACTTAGAAAGGTTGGCCTAGGGTCGCTTTCTGTGCCAAGGTTAATTTCGATCAGCTCGTTGATGGTGGCTTGGCCACCATCTTCAATTTCCAGTGGGGTCGGTAGCAAATCGACAAAGTCTTGATCTTTGCCCTCCTCGGCCTCGAGGATGTCATAGGTCTCTTCTAGCTCGGATCCGCTCGCACGGACCTAAGAACACGCTCATCCTCCTCATCCCTATTGGGCCTGTACCCACGCCTGGCGCGGCCGTACCCTTCTAACTCATTATCGGACCCTAAATCCTCATACTCCTGAACACGGCGCCTCTGGTCATCAACCCTAGGGGGTGCGGGCCGAGGGGCAGGGCCAAGTGGGCCTTGGGCCTGCCCAGGGGCATCCTCCTGCTGCGCTCTATCCGGATTGGGCCGCCCAACCAGACCTTGGATGGTCCGGTCGGAAGCCTCCATCCGATCCTCCATGGCCTTCATCCGGCCCTCCATGAGCACAGTGTGATCTCTCAAGCTCTTATCGGAGTGATCCATTCGCTCCATGAGAGCTTGCAGCATATCCTAGATGGAAAAATCATGAGGGGCACGGTTCCTAGGGTCCGCCATCGGGACGGGGAGCTGGTAGTCGGTACCACACCGAGTGGGCATGCAAGACTCTATGGGACACGGGAGGCTAAAACTCTAATTAGACACGAACCTCAAATGATGATGCAAGGGGTAGAATGTGGACTCAAATGCACCTAAGATGACCTAAGGGACTTAAATGCACCCTAGACAACCTGTGGCTCTGATACCAAATTTGATGCGGGACGCTATGCAAGCTAGGACTCTATGTGAAGACGCGAGTAAATGGACAACTAAGAATAGCAACTTTGCAATAGATCGAATGGCATAGACTTGACACTTAACATTCCCAAGAAGGAAATTAATCCAATTAACAAGAAACTATAGCTCACAGGCGTCCCAAGAGAGGGAAGCGCGCCGATCTACACAGTTGAGAAATCGACAGGGTCTAGGGTAGTCGACTCCACACTCGCGACACGGATAAGTCGCGGGACAGACTCGCTCTCTCACCGCAGCAGTGATATAAGTAAATATGCAAGCTAGGCGCCTATAATCTCACAAGCAGCGGAGTCAAGAAACTATACAAAATGAGCAAGCTAAACTAAGGAGGAGCAGATGCATACCTCCACGCTCAAGGCGTGGGGAAGAAGCCCGGCCATGTAACACGACCACCCGGTACAAGAGCTAAAATAAAGGTACAAACCAAACAAAGCCCACTCCTCGAGGTAAAAGGCTACACAGTGATATCTAGGGGTCGTGCGAAGTGGGGTGATGGGTACTGGGTTGGTGAAGCTCGGCGTCCACGTACGGCCGCAACTGAGGCGAACTGAGCCCACGAATCGGTCTGAGTCTAGCAGCGAGGAAGGCAAGTCTCGGTGCCTAAGAAGGAGAAATGGTCCCGGGAGGCAAGCAGCAATGGACGAAGGTCACTCGAGAAGACGTCGGACACCATCTGCGCAGGAGGGAAGCTCCGACGTGACCTCAAACGGGCAGGCAGACTGCTATCCAAACTGCACGATGCTGGGATGCAGCAGGTAGACAAGCCCGTTACGCCACCTTTGACATGTCCACTGGTCACAAAACTTGGCGTGGACTCTGAGGGGGATGTCCCAGGGGCGCTGGTCGAGTGGCGACTGCAACGGAGCAGTGTGCTAGTCTTGGCGAATTTTGAGGCAGACCCTGCGCAATCTGGACAGTCTGCTGGCAGCTGGACAGGGGACCAAAGATGGGGCTGGAACCGGGACTTCCTAGAGGCGAATGGGGTGGGGTTTTCTCTGGTGGATAGATGATTGACGTGGAATGACTGGGTAGCAGAGGCGGGGTGGTGTGTAGTGGAGGTTTCAAGTGTGATAGGGGAAAAAAGACTGGTCTCAGTTCTGTAGTTCAGTGCAGTCAGAACTGAGGAGGGTAAAGGTGGACGTGGCAAGGAAGGGAAAAGGGTTTAAAAGTCTCAAGAAAAATCTGGAGAGCGGCTTAGGATGTTTTTAAAAATTTCTCAAGATATCAGGTCGTTCTGAGATGATTTGGGTGTCATCTCTTTGGAGTGGCTTGAACGCTATCCCGACAGGCTGCACAGGGGCAGTTTGCACAACCAAAAGGGCTCCAAAGCTAATCAGTTCATGATCACTTCTTGTCTTGCTAATAACAACTTAAATCAAGCTTACCTTGAGTGGTTTAGGAGTTGGAATGGACATGTATGTGTGTGTGAGGAACTGAATGCGTAACATGAGTCATGATGAAATTAAGCTTGAGTATAAAAGGAATTCATGAATCAACTTAGACGTCTTTGGTTTTGTTATCATCAAAATCACTGGGATATGTACAATAAAGAGCGGGCTCCAATGTTGACCCTATTTTTAGGGAACCTAAGGTCTCTGTGGAATTCTTCTCTGAGCTCATGTCAGAAGAATTTGACCACTCCACAGGGTGGTCCATAGCCTAGGGCTCAAGAGCCGTTCACGACTCTTGATGGTGATATTTATGAGAAGGTTGGTCTCGCATGGTGCCTCTATTGACAAGTCTCTTCCTAGTATATGGATCCATTGTCTTTTGTTGGTCGAACATGAGAAGCCGTGGGCAACTGTCCAGCCTTTGCCTTCACTCTAGGGAACTCTGAATGATAACACCTAGGGATCTATGAGGGGCAATGGTATGAATGTAGGTCACTACCTCTTTGGATACCATCTTGGCTATGATGGGGACCTTTGTAGTGTTTGGGTCAACTACTTACTTCTCTGGCCTTGAAATAAAACATGCATCAATGTGTTAGACTGAGATCAAGAGAATTTTGCTGTGACATCAACTATGCAAGATGGCTTACCCTTCGTGGGGTTGGATCCAAGTTCTACGAGGCATTGCTCTTTGATGGGCTTCACTAACTAGGAGACAACCAAACCCTTACATCAAGGCATAGGGTCTGACGTGGCAAATCGGCCATGAATAGTCGTGTTGAATTCCCACTTGGGGAGACTTGGGCCCTCTTGGATATGAAGAGCATACATTACTACCATCCCTTGTTGTTAGATAAGGTCTTGGAGAACTCAATTTTCATCCATTCAAGGTAGGACTTTGAGCAATATAAATCACCCCCCCAACCACGATGTCAAAGGACTGAAGGAAGAATTGGGAGCGGAAGAGCCCTACTATAGGAGCTTTCGAGACTTTAAATCTAATGTCTATCATGTCAACAGAGGTTAGGGATGGATGATGAGTATTCTTGACCTTCCCAAAGAAACACTATCTCATGACCCCGTGGGACCCTATACCTCTCCCTCAAGTTCTCAAAGACCATGTAAGTGATTTTCTGTGAGGTGACTTTGCCAAACCTAGAGATGCCCAAGGAGCTCGTGACCTTATCTAGGGGGACAATTCCCTTTCATTTCTTGGAGGTCTTGCGGGCCATTTGTAGAAACTCTTAAGGGGACCGAGAGACAAAGATACAAGGAAGGGGGACTATAGGGGAAGACCAAAGTGGCAAGATAATAGTCACCTGGGGAAGATAGAAGAAGAGCTCTACCAATTGCAGTGGATATGAAGAAGATGACGGCCAAGGAGGGGATGCCACCATAAAGCGTCTCTCTTCTAGCACAAATACCCTATTAGGAAAAAAATGGATAAGGGTGAAGAGAAGGACGACTTTGGTCCTCTAAAATCCCAAGCATTATTGCATCTGAGGTGCTACTACAATGAGCGCATCACTTCGACGTATACCCTCGTGATAATGATGATGATGTCAGGATGTAGAACTATCTTTATTTTCCAAACATCTAATGGATAGGAGCGCTTTCGATTGGCACACATTGATGCCAACAAATGTGTGAACATTTGCCCTCACTCTCCCACCTGCTTCAATTGCAGCATCAAATGGTTGCAACAAAGAAAGGCCTTCAACCATAACTCACCTAATCTACCATGTATTCCTTCCCAAGTATAAAATCCTTCCGTACTTAGGAGTGGGGGGCAAGTAAGAATGGGAAACACTAGTATTCTCTAGAACACGGCCCATTAAGCCAGACAAGCTCATTTGAGGGTGTGCTAAAGCCTGTCACTAAGAGTAGAGTATATGCCCAGGGCTCGTTCATGATCGACTCATTATGGAAGGTCCGACTCGACGCAAGGGGCTACCTTCCGGATCGGCGTAACCGAACCTTCCGAGTAACGTCTTTTGATATACTGGAGAATTAGGATGCAATGCTAACTAAAAAACACACCTTTTTTTTGTTTTTAAAACAATGATGAACCTGGACTTGACTTAGACCGTGCAAGACTCGTACTACGACTACCCTAGACTCAACTCGCTCTGATACCAAACTGATGCGGGACGGACACGGGAGACGACTCTATATGATATGGACCTCAGACTCTACATGCGGACGCGACCAGCAACGCGCCGATATGGGGGCTTGGGGCCCGACACTAAAGAGATCCTAGGGCTATACGTCGTGAACTAAAGGCAAGCTCACCGGTCGTCCCTTTAGCGAGGGAAACGCAGATCGTGCACGGTTGAGGAACCGGTCGAGTTCTCGGCTAGTCGACTCAACTTCCGTGCTCGGACCGAGTCACGGGACAGGTCACTCTCACACTCATAGTGGTGACATGCTCTCACACGGGCTAGGATCCTACACTCTCGACAGCGGCCTAAGATCATATACTAAACTAGCAAATGAATGCCAAGAAGTTAGACATTTACCTCCACGCACCCGGCATGGCGAAGACAACCCTGGTCAATTACGGACTCCCGGTTAAACAAATTTTACAGTAATACAAATAAATCAACCCACTCCACGCAGGTAGGTAATAGGTCACATGTGGGGCTCGGGAGTCACGCTAACTGGGTTGACGGGCAACATCTTGAAGTCCCCTCTGTCGGTGCCGAACCTGCGTTCGGTGTTGTCCAGACGGTGATCTACGGTGGCCGTGGAGCCCACTGGTCCCTCTGTCCTTCGGCTCTGCTGTGGTGGGCCCCTCTATGGTGGGACCCCCGGTGAAGCGCCTCCACAGACGGCGGTCGGTCGGGGATGTCGGTCGGAGGCTGGTCGGTCCCAATCTCCAAGCCTTGGAGGTTGCTGCCATGGGCTGGACGTTGCTATTTTTAGGCGCGCGCTCCGGCGAGATCACTTTCTGCGGCCGATCCCAATGTCCGATTGAGGCGAGGCTAGCGCCGTTGGAAAGCTCTCTCGAAGTCCTTCGACGTAGGACCAGAGAAGCTCGCTGGATCTTCTTGGATCTGGACTTGTTGAATTTTCCTTGCTGCTGTTCTACAGTATCCAAAATATCAGGATAGCAGGGTAGTTTCCTGTAAATGGCCATTGACCGCCTACTCACAGCTGGATTCAGGCTTCTGTCGCCTCTTCAAAGTTGTAAGGAATCAAACCATGAAACTGTGACAATTTTTGGAATTGGATTTGGAGGTGGCGGCGATTTGATATGATTTTTAGGGTGACTGGTGGTCGAATCTGGGAACAAGAGGATAGAACTATCGATGGATCGGAGAACGATTTTTAGAAAATATGAGATGGGCGTACAAAAAATTAAGAAAAATTGTGGATGTAGAGGTGGATGAATGGAACCCCCAGTAAAATTGGGAAAACCAACAAAATTCAAAAAGTGGATCTAAGACATGAAACTCTGGGCGGAGGGGAATCTGGACAGAACTCTGTCAGAATCGAAGTGGGGAAGTGGACGAAAATCAAAAAATATGAAATGGGATCTGAATGACAAACCAAAATTTGTGGGACGTCCTTGACACCCCTAGGACATCCCCTCCAAATTTGGTGCCCAGAAGATCCCGGGACTGAGCTCCAAAATTCGGACAAGAGGCTACTGCACTGCACGGACAGAACTCCGACGAGAGCCGTGGCGGGGCGATGGCGGCGGTGACAATCTCCGAACCGGTACCAGAGGCGTCTCACCTCAGAAGGCAGCCTTCACAGCTGCAAGGGGGTGAGGGAAAGAGAGAGGGGAGGGCGCACCAGGCTGCTCCAAGCTTTTTTCTTGATTCAAATGCATTAATTCTACACAAATGGAAAAATACAAGTATTTATATGTTACATGCCAAATCCATCCTCCACCGTTGGATCTAGGGATTGAAGCCTCCCAACCTAAATAGTCACTAGGATGAGTTCCATCAAAGGTGGGAGGTGGGGGAGGTGTCCATCTATCGTCCACCCTTGGGGTAGGCTTATTGTCCCCTAATTGGGTAAGTCGGACCTTTTTGCTACCAAGCCGCACATAGGGATCGGTCATGGTCCCCATGAGGTAGCCGACACAACCGTGGAAGTCATGTGTGTGGGTGGTGGGTTTCCCTTGGGTGTTTGGACTCATGGAGGGGGCCGACGGGAAAGGTCGGTATGAGGCGGCCATGCTAGTGGACAAGAGTGATGCACCGGGTGATGAATACAAATACGCCCTAGGACCAACTTGATAGAGACAAGTTGTGTACTTGCTCTGATACCACTTGATGTGACACCACCTTGGGGGTGGTAGCCACAAGACCGAAGGCCCCTCGGACCTAGTAAGCAAGCAATGCACGGATCGGTGACTTCACTTAAGCGGACTCACCCGCTAAGCGCACTCTCGTATCTGTAGGCAACCCGGTGATGGTGGTGAGGGTCCGGGATAGAACCTCACTATTCTGGGGTTGGCTAGCCTAAGATTGAACCCCTAAGGGTCCTAGGATGCCCACTCTCGAGGGCGGCCAACACGCCGAGGGCGTGGGATGTAATGGCTCTCTCATAACTCGCCCGCGGTAGTCACTCACACAATTGTAATTCAGGATCGGGCACTCACTTACCGTCCGATGGCACTAGTGGCAATACTAAACTAGCAATGGAAAGAAACTAGCAAGGGGGTAACCGAATCTCACCTGACCGGTGTGAAGACACTGATCCTGGCCGGAGACGAGGGCGAGCGAGGAAGCGTGGGCTTACCCACACGCCACGCCAATGAAGCTTCAACTTGAAATTTTAATTAACATGCACTACTCCTCATACAGGAGGGGTGGACTAGAGGTGGGAGACAGTAGGATTACAAGATTATACTACCTCCCGCAGGGAGGGGCTGTAAGTCGGCCAGGCGGGGTGGGGAAAAAACAACACTAGAAGCCTAATGGAAGAAGATCGTTGATTCTACTAGTGCTCAAGAACAGCTTGACAGGGGGTCGAAGAAGGAGCCGCCATGGACTCTTCTGAGCTTAGAAGAAGACGAAACCAGAATCGAAACTTCCTAGGTTGGCCCAGGAGGACGCCTGAATTTTGAGGGAATTTCATGACGTCGTCGGTGGCTGGGGCAGGGTTTGGATCAGGGTCAAACTACTCTGACTCTGACTGCTCTCAGGTTGCTGCTTCTAGAAGACGAAGGCACCATGAACACTCCCAGGCTCTGAATAATGCGAGACTAGAACCACTGTGATCGTGGATGAGTCCTCTTCGAGTTAGAACCAAAGGGACCATTGTCGGAGGTCGGAGCTGACCGCAAAGACCAGAACAATGGAGGGGTGTCGAAACTGGCTCAGGGGAACTGACCTGGCACATCTTGGGGAGAAAATATGGAACTCCGTACCCCGAGCTCCAAAAATTGCTCTACTTCTTTGAGATGGAAGGGGACTTGAAGGAGAAGCCCTCAGCCAAGTGGTGCCCCAAGAAGCACAGAAATCAGGCCGTGGGACCTTCTGCAAGCCACTTCTAGATGTCTGCCTGGGAGTAACTGTGCAGTCTGGTGAAGATGGCTCCACCAAGCAGCCCCGAAGTCAGAAGATGGCGAGACCACCTCTGTTGCGAAGCTGACTTGATGATATTTCCAGCAATATAAGATCTGCCACTAGGTTCCTCGAGTAGATGACAGGACAGCTTCTGCAATCAGTAGCTTCTCTGCTGCCTACGAGCTGTAATGAAAGGGTGGAGATAGGTGATGGGGGAATGGGGTGGATAGGAGGGGAAATGAGGTGGATGTGTGTGGGGACGACCCCTGGCTGTTAGGGGGTCTGGGAGGGGGTGTTCCAAGGTGTGGGAGGGGCAGAATGGGGGCTGGAAGGGGGTCTAGCTGGTGGAGGGAGGGGGAGCTGCGAATTTGGGAAAACAAGGATCCGAGAGGATCCGGGTCGTTACAGACCTCCCCCCTTAAAAGAATTTCGTCCTCGAAATTCAGGACAAAACCAAGCGACACGGGGAGAACGCCTGGGCCAACTGACAACGCCGTCAGGGCCCCGACCAGCCACAAGCTCGAAAAACTTAACGGTCCAGAGGGACGCGGCCAGACAACAATCACGGATAATGCCTCGCTCACGACCCGACACGCATCGGTCCTCAGAGCAGGCATCCACAGGAAGCACAAGTCTGGCGTCACCTCGACCGACGCGAAAACCAACCATAATCACGGAGAAAACACACTCCTCACCACGAAAACCAACACCACCGGTCAACGCCCACGCCCGGCGGACCGAACAAACGTCAGCTTCACCACCTGCTGACCGAACACACACCCTGCACCCAGGGCAACCAACACAGAGCTCTCACCAGCTCACACCCGGCAAGCCGAACGCTGACAACAGCACCGGACCAACACTGCCAGGAAACAACTTCTCACAACCCCAGACCCAATCCGGGAAAAACACACCTCACACAAACGGCCACCCAAGGCCCCGCTGGCACACGGCTCGCGCCACTCTCGAGCCCCAGCAACCAGCATCTTCTGTCCGTGAAAGACCACCTACGGGTCACCGGACACACGTCAACGGGAAACCTCCACCGGCCCAACAGGCACGCTTCAAAACGCAACAGGCCATCCGCTGACTCTTCCACAGAGCAACACCACAACACAAACCTTGAACACCACGCCAACTCCACCCTCTCAGGGGAGCACAGCGAACTCAAATGGCAGGATTCCAAATCCACGACCCACTCGTCACTCGGCCCAGACTCACCGGGAAATCCTCCCTAGCTGGCCATAACAAGGGGATCACCATATCCTACGTCTCAAAACGATCCGAAGAGACGCCTGCCAATCCCGGATCTGCCCTCACCGCAGAGCCTCGGGACACAACCTCTCACAACACACAGCACACTTCTCAAAACCAACAAGTGCCGCCTGCTACCACAGCAAGCTGGTCGATCGCACCACGACCAAAGCACCCGAGTCCCCAGACGATACGCCTCTTACCACGGTCGATCACTCGATCAACCTCACCAGCCGCTCACGGCCACCAACCGGGACCCACAACCTCAACAGAGAACACACCACCAACACAGAAGCAGGGTACTCATGCGGCAATCTCGCCAGCACGCTTCCCCAAATGCACGAACCAGCCCGTGCCACAAATCACAATGCCTCAAGCAACGGCACGGCAACAACACGTCTCACACAACCGAGACGACCACACACCGAGGAACCAATCCTCCGACGCTCAACACAGCCTCGAAAACCACCCGTAGCATCCAACGCTACGACCTCCGCTGCGTACTCAGATCCACGCGCACAGCCACCGCTCAACTGGCACTCATCCTTTCGGAGCAGCGCCAACACCCTTACACACAGGGAACGGGCAACGCTTCTCACCGGCAACCACCAGCCAGCACAGGACTCGTCTCGCACGGACATCATGGCACTCAAAGGCCAACCAATCCGGACACACAATGCAAGACGACAATCCTGAACCCAACGCGAACTCCTCCAACCAATGGGAAAACTCAACA
Source organism: Amorphophallus titanum (assembly GCA_024336825.1). Taxonomy (NCBI): domain Eukaryota; kingdom Viridiplantae; phylum Streptophyta; class Magnoliopsida; order Alismatales; family Araceae; genus Amorphophallus; species Amorphophallus titanum. Next base: position 393,926 of record JANBPO010001959.1, on the reverse strand, counting down.
CTCCTCCGACCAACGGAAGGTTCCCGTGCTCGACCTGACCTCGAACCTTGCACACGCTGGGAACAGCGCCCTCCAGCACCGGAGAAACCATTACTCCCGTCAGGTCAGCACCTCCGACGCACACTCACCAAGTGCCTTGTCGGACCACGACCACAACACCTCTCAACGGACCAACACAGCGACTCCTCGAACAGCAACACACAGCCTCGAGCCGCAACACGAGCCAATCCGGCACCCGCCAACGCTCATCCTCGAGCCGCAAGCTCGCTACCGAGCCTCAGCTCCTCAAGCCGAAACCACGACCAGGGCAACCACAGCCCAAACCAAGAAGATCCTCCATTCAACGGAGCACATCTTGACCAGAGCGCCCGCCATCCCCAACCAAACCACTTGGTGTTACGATGATGAGTCGATATTCCAATCGTCCACATCGGTGCATCAGGAACCCCCAGCTCAGGGCAAAGCCAATGCCCCTAACCCTATTTATGAGACCAATTGGTGTTACGATACTGGGCCGACATTTCAATCACCCACATCGGCACACCACGAGTCTCTTATCCCTACTCCCCCTCGCCCCACTCGACGCTTCCAACGCACTAAACCCTCCCCTTTTACTCCATCAATTACCATCTCATCAATCCCCACTACCTCGGCCTTCGCCGAACCTTCCCTTAAACCTCCACCAATTACGTTTACACCAACTTCTGCTCCACCGGCCTCCATCAAGCCCACCGCCAAACCTTGTCCGGTTAGCACCCCATTGTCACCACCTCCGCTCTCCACTACACCCATAATGCCAAACCCTCCATTTATATCTACACCTGTACCATTACCCATGGCTAATCCTGAGCAGGATTCACCTATTTTGGCACTCAAGCCGACCCTGACTACTCCCGAGCAAAGGGGGAAGTTCGACGTGTTTAAACCTCCACTTCCACTTACCCTTTCTCCAACACCTTCCATTACACCTCTATTGCTCATCAAGTTTACCGCCTCTGCTTCACCTTCACTGGCCACTCGGAACGGGAATGCCTCTGCTAGTATTTGTACCAAAGACGACCAAGAACCGGGCAAGAAGGACTTGGCCGCGGTTGTTTGCCGGACTCCCATCAATGTTCTTATGCCGGGCATATTTGAGAAGTCTCCTTCAACGCTCATTATGATAAATCCTCCCGAACTGGTGCCATATCGACCCCTTATTAAAATCACCTTGTTCATTGGTCGATACTCTTTTAATGCTCTCATTACCCCTCGGTCCATCATTATACGATTTTCTAAGGGGTCCGCTTCTTGCATCACTGCAACATATTCTTCTAATGAGAGCTCATGGGTTTTAATTCCATTCATTGGGCCATCTGTCTGGGCACTTCCCTTGCCATGGAGGGCTGGGCATTCTTTTGTCGAAGGACCTCCCATCGATTCACTCACTTCTATTCCACTCCCGCCTTTCTCTCTATGGGCCACCCGTCGGGTGAAGAGGAGGATCTCATCCTCTCATCCCTCGCATTCTTCACATTCCTTGCATTCCATACATCCTTCATATCCATCATATTGCATCCATATGCATTTGCATTTGTTCTTCCCCGGGTTTCCAGACCCGTATCTTCCTCGCCTTCCGGGTCCTCCGGACCTTCCGCACTTCCCATCATATTCATCCTCATCTTCAGGATCTTCAGGTCCCCTTACACATTTTGGGCAGTGCGCCCCCTCCAATTTCCCCTCAGGGCATAGCGACCCTTTTCAACTTTTGCCTCCGGAACCTCCGGACCTCCTTGGGCACCGCGCCCTCTTTCCCATTATTCCTCCGGAGCCTCCGGATCCCTCAGGGTACCACGCCCCTGCTGATTTCATTCCTCCGGAACCTCCGGATCCCTTCTCTTTATTCCGATTTTTCCTCCTTCTCCTTCAGGACATCGCATCCTTTGTCCTCTTTTTCCTTTTAAATCATCTTTTCCCATACCTTTTCCCAGGGCATCGCGTCCCTCAGTATTTTCTCCCTCCGGAACCTCCGGATTTCTTTTCCAACCATGATTCTCCCCCTAAACCTCCGGACCCTCCGGATCTTCCTCTTTCCATCCACCAATTTCTCCTTATAATCCCTTCTGATTCTGGGTCCGACCCGATTTCCTCCACATCCACTGCTCTGGGCATTTGCCCTTTCTCCCACTGTTTTCGAGGCTTTAGTCCTCACTCCTCCTTTTGATTCTCCGCTTCTTCTGTAATCTGTTCCATGTGATCAGGGTCTCCGCGCCTTAACGAGGGAGTTCTAGCCCTCGCCTCTCTTCCTTTTTCTCCTTATTCGTCTGCGTCTAGTCTTGATACCACTCATTTGTGTTAAGCCACTTCAAACCTTCGCTTCCTCGCATTATGACGACGGCTGTTACATCCTGCTGAAGGAGGTCATAGACAACGCGATTGATGAATACATCATGGGCTTCGGCAAGGAGGTGCAGCTCACGATCGAAGGCACGGCGGTGACGGTGCGGGATTTCGGGCGCGGCATTCCGCTGGGCAAGGTGGTGGATTGCGTTTCCAAGATTAACACCGGCGCGAAATACAACGACGAGGTTTTTCAATTCAGCGTGGGCCTGAACGGCGTCGGCACCAAGGCGGTGAACGCGTTGTCGAAAAGGAGGTCGCTCTCGATCTGGTGCTCGTCGAGAATGGAGAAGCAACCGAGCTTGCGCGAGAGCCCCATGTATTTTCCCATCCGCAGGCGCGAGAGCCAAACGATGTCCCCCGGCTGCGCCCGCGAGCGAAGCGTCGCCTCGATGGAGTGCGAATAACCCTTCGCGAAGTGCGGACGAACGAGGTCGAACGAGGCCGCGATCGGGTTTCCGCGATCGAGCGGGTGACAAGAAACGGCGACGTTCTCCCCGAACTCGGCTTCGGCGGCGGCCTGGACCGACGGCGTGTCGGTCTCGGAGACGCAGAGGACTTCGACCGGAAGCCGCTTCGCGAGCAACGAGATGATCTGCGCGTCGCGGATCCGCCGCGCGCCCACGACGGGAACCGGACGACCGCTCGTGAGAAAGAACGCTTTCCTCATCCGCCCAGTCTAGCCTGAGAGCGCGGATCGACGCTAGCCTCGGGAATGCCGGATCCGGACCGGCTCACAGTCGAAATCCGGCCGCTTCCGAGTCCGCCTTGAAGGTCTTCACCGTATCGAGGCTCAGGAATTCGGCCGTTTTCCCCTGACCGGAGTAGAGTTTCTTGATGATGTCGGCGGGGGCGGTGATGATGTCGCAGCCGATCTGCTCGGCTTGGACGATGTTATAGACCTCGCGCGTGGAGGCCCAGAGAAGCTCGACGTCTTTTCCCGCGGCTCGGCAAAGCTCGAGCGACGCTTTCATGAGCGGCATCGGATCGACGCCCGTATCGGCGAGGCGGCCCGCGAAAACCGAGACGAAGGCCGGGGCGCCGCCCTTCACGGCCTCGCACGTGCCCTTCACCTGTTCGACGGTGAAAAGGGCCGTGATGTTCAGCTTCACGCCCGCGTGCGAAAGCTCCCGCACGAGGGGGAGGCAGGATTCGCCCTTCGAGTTCGTGATCGGGATCTTCACGTAGACGTTCTTCCCCCAGGTCTTGATCTCGAGCGCCTGGCGCTTCATTTCGGAGATCTCGTCCGCGAAGACCTCGAAGGAGATCGGCTTTTCGGTGACGTGCACGAGGAGGTCTTTACAGTAAGCTCGGTAATCGGTTACCCCGGCCTTCCGCATGAGCGACGGGTTCGTCGTCATCCCGGCGATCTTCGGGTTCCCGTTCATTTCGAGGAGGGAGGCCCGATCGGCGCCATCGGAGAAGATCTTGATCTTGCTCTGGAACTGGTAAGGGGTGGTCATGACCCGGGTTTATGCCTAAGGCCTTGAAAAATCAAAGGAAACTATTTCCAAAAGGAGGGTGTGTCTTACTTGACACATTTAGTCAGGTACTGCAGACTCTTTTTATGGGAGCAGTTTGGGAGATGAAAACGGGAATGAGTTTAAAGGGTGTCGCGGTTCTGGCTCTCGTCGCCCTGATGGGAACGGGCTGCGGGAAGAAGGGCTCGGACGAAAAGTTCGAAGAACTCCGGTGCGGAGCGTCGGATCAATTCCGCTCGTACATGAACCCGATGGATTCGACCATCGTCCAGAACGTCTCGATCGACTCCGCGTTCTCGACGTCCGAAGTCGCGAAGATCCAAGCCGCGATCGACACGTGGAACCGCCAGGGTCAGGCCTCCGTCGGCCACGACCTTTTTCGGGCCCACGTCATCTCCGTCTCGGCTGCGTCCGTTCCGTCGACCGCCGACGACTGTAACTTCCCGGGTGCCGAAGGGTCCTTCTCGATCGTGAAGGTCACGAGCGGCGGGACGACGGGATCACCCAGGAAAACGGGGTGCAGAACGCGGGCGTTCAGGCGGCAACGGAAGACTCGGTGGTCATCATCAAGGAAATTGGCGCCACCATCGGGCGTATTTGGGAAATCGCCGGCGCCATCACAGGCGCGGTGACGCAGCAGGCGATCGCGGTCAATCTGCTGTACTGGTGGCAGGGAGAGATCCTGGGTGTCATCCTGTTCACACCGCTGTTGCTGGTCTGGCGTCGTCGTCCGCATAACTGGAACAGGCGGGCAGGCGAGATCGTCCTTTATTTCTGCCTGGCTTTTATGACAGGGCAGGTCATCTTCCTGGGCTGGTTGCACGAAATCTTCGGCACCGGGATCAGAGCGTTCTGGATGTTCCTGTTCGTGGTGTGGGGGGCGGCACGCCTCGGTCGCCACAGTACTTCGCTGGTGCTGTGCATGGCAGCGTTGCAGGCGCTGCTGGGCAGGGCGCACGGCGGCTCTTTGACCGGCAATCTGCTGCCTGCAGCTACCGCCAATTTCTGGTTCTACATGATGGCGCTGACCGTGACCGGTATTGCTCTGTCCCTGCTGATCGAAGGGCGCAGGCAGGCGGAAAATTCGCTCACGCAAAGCCAGGATCTGCTGGATAAGCTTTCCCATCGCGTGCCGGGCGTCATCTACCAGTTCCAGCTATTTCCCGACGGCCGCTCGTGTTTTCCGTTCGCTAGCGAAGCGATACAGGATATCTTCGAAGTCACGCCGGAACAGGTGCGCGAGGATGCCTCCATGGTGTTCGCCATGCTGCATCCCGACGATTACGACGGCATCGTGGTTTCCATAGACGAATCGGCTGCAGCGCTGACGTTATGGCGGCAGGAGTTCCGTATGATATTGCCGCGCCAGGGAGTGTGCTGGAGGCTGGGCGAATCGCACCCGCAGAGGTTGCCGGACGGCAGCGTATTGTGGCACGGCTTCATCACCGACGCGACGGAACGCAAGCTGATCGAGGCCGAGTTGCAGCAACATGCGAGCGTCGACTTCCTGACACAGCTGCCCAACCGGCGCCATTTCACCGGGTGCATGGAAGAGGAACTGGCCAGGCTTCGCCGTCATTCCCGCTCTTGCGCGGTGGTCATGATGTGCGATCTGGATCATTTCAAGACGGTCAACGACCGGTTCGGACATGCCATGGGCGACAAGGCGCTGCGGCATTTCGCCTCCATCCTGCGCCACGAGTTGCGCAAGAGCGACATCGCCGGACGTGTCGGCGGCGAGGAATTCGCGATTCTGCTGTCGGGCACGAATCTCGACGAGGCGAATATCTTCGCCGCGCGCGTGCAGCGGCGTCTGGCCGAAACGCCGCTGATCGAGGATGGCGTCCATATCGCATTGACGGTCAGTATCGGGATCACCGCGATGCAGGCAGGCGATGCCGGTGCCGAGCTCTCCATTTCCCGCAGCGACGCCGCGCTCTATCGCGCCAAGGAGAATGGCCGCGACCGCATCGAATTTTATTGATGCCCGGACGACGCCGGCGGATCGCGTGAAGCCGCCATGCCGGTTTTCGGCTGGCGCGGCGGCCGGGCCTCCTGTATCCGGGAAGTCATGAGCGGCGAGATCACTTCGAAGGACGGCAAGACCTGGCATCGGGCCTGCGCCGTCGAGGAATTGGCGGAAGGCGACATGCTGGCGGTCGATCTCGGATCCCGGCAGCTCGCCCTCTATCACGTCGAGGGCGGGTTCTACGCGACGGACCGGATATGCACCCATGGCCGGGCCTGTCTGACCGACGGCATGCTGAACGACTACATGGTCGAGTGTCCGCTGCATGCCGGCGTTTTCGATATCCGCACCGGCGCCGGCCAGGGCCGGCCGATCGTCAAGGATCTGAAGACCTATACGGTGACGGTGGCCGGCGGCGACGTTCTGATCGATACGGAGGAGTAGGGCCGATGGCTCAGTTCTTGTTCCCGCCGGCGGCCACCGTCGGCGCGGCGATCTGGGTGCTGGTGGGCTCTCCCTTGTGACATTGTCTCCTGCGGTGGTCAAGGTTGGCCGTTTCGAATCGCGAGTTACACTCTAAAAATTTGTTAGGTGTGGGAAGAAAAGATCGTCTTTGAGAAGAACCTACAGACATAGAAAAGCATCAGAAGTAGTCCTAGAAGAGATCTCAGGGGACAACCCTATGATATTTGAGTCAGACATTAATCATCAACGTAGAGGAGGAGTGCTCAGACGAGAAGTATGTAACACTGGGCTGAAGAGGTAGTAGAGTTTGGAGGAGAAAGAGAGTACTCGGACGAGCGTCGGATACGGAGAGGAGTGTGGGTCGGTCTATAGGAGGCGGAGGTGGAAGCTTGACTCAATAAGGGAAGGGTGATAGGCTTAAGAGAGGTTAGAACTTAAGGGACGTAAATTGTCTACCTCTCCGTCCGTCTGGCAAGGGTCCTCTTTGAGCTTGTCCCGTTGATTTTTGTCTTCTGACTTAGTATTGTTGGAGTTGTTCTGGCCGTGGAGACGTGAGTTACTTGTTGGCTCGCCTAACAGGGGAGATGAAGCGTGGACGTTGACTCGTCGTTCTTTCACCAGAGACATAGGCACTGACCCGCCGTTCCTTCATTGTTTGAGGTGTTCTGTCATTAATACGGTGATAGTCGAGGCGTGCACTGCTCACCGCTGAAAGGTAAGGGCGCACGCGACACACCGAGCCTAAACTCCGGATCAATCCTCCTGCAGACCATGGCAAGTTATATATTGGATTATGAGCCCATTGATGTTAGACCTTAGACTTTGAGCCGATTAACGTTGGGCCTCATTGGACCAGACAAACTTCCCACTCCTCACCTCCCTATTCTATGCAGGGTATCTATTGCTATATAGATCCAAAATAGATGAAATCGCCTAATTAACGAAGAGCAAGGAGGTGTGCATGTGGGTTATCATGGAAGTGCAACCTCATGTTCTAATAACAAGGCCAAGGTAATGATCGTCTCGTCCATTTTCTAGCAAATTAGTTTTTCCATCTTAATTCACCTAAAATTTAGTTAAATAAAAGATAGATGACCGGTGGAGATACACATGATAAAATACAATGTATCATAAAGATGTATATGACAATACGAAGAATATAGAGATCGAAAGTCGAACATATAGGATTCTAGAATTATACATGATCCCCATGTAATATTTATACATATACACATGGCGTGTTGCCATGATTGAGTATGAACATCGTATTAGCACCTTAGGTGCCGTTTTGTTCTGCAGTATCCGTTCTTATATGTAGGGCTTTGCTGCGGGGGCGACGAGGGTGTCACTATGGCGAAGGCGTCCAATCGTCCAGCCCTCATATCTCCAGTAATATTTACCGCACGGTTAGGTCTTCCTTTTATTAGTTCAATCGATGAGATTTGAGGGGGTAAGAGAAGACCTAAAAAATAATATAAATGCCATGTCTTTTTTTCAGCCTTTTTTTTGGGGCATTCTTTGCTTACCTTTCAAGTCTCATTAGGCTTGCATGGATTAACACGAGAGGAATTTGAATGTTGCACTGACACCTCTTAGACCCTCGTCGAAGAACAAAAATGTCCTACAAATTAACCCTCAGCGGATCTAAAAAGGGGAGCATAACCATATATAATGTCTCATCCCTCAACATTCGCTCTATTACAACATACTTTAGGCAGTATGCATTTAATTTTATGAAGACACACACCCAGCTTCAATTTTTGGTAGCACTTTCTTCTCATCGAATTCGAATGTGCTGGCATGTCTCTGGTCGGATGTGCTCGAAGGTAAGTGTGGTCTGACGTTGGTGACCTTGGAAGTAGATAGAAGACATGCATGATCTGGTAGTAGTTACCATTTAATTTAAAAACTTTTGTAGTTCTTATCTCTTATTAGAAAATGTTTGATTGATGGCCATGCAGGGGCGGGCGCGGAGACAATAGATGCTTATGTATTTCAAACCCATCGGTGCAGTTAATTTGCTTCTTTTCGTGCGGTTCGCCGAAGTCGCCGGAAGTCCCGGATGTCCGCGAGTATCTCGCGGAATTCCTCGGTGACGAACGCGTGATCGACACGCATCCGGTCGTGAAATGGTTCGTCCTGAACGGCATCATTCTGCGCACCCGGCCGAAGCGTTCGGCGGCGGCCTACAAAAGCGTCTGGACGCCGGAAGGTTCGCCGCTGCTCGTCATCACCGAAAAACTCCGGAAGGCCGTGGACGCGCTCACCGGATCCAAGGTGAAACTCTACACCGCGATGCGCTACGCGGAGCCGTCGTGCGACAACGTTGCGAAACGGATCGCCGCCGACGGCATCACGGACCTGCTCGTCATCCCGCAGTACCCGCAATACGCGATGTCGAGCTACGAGACCGCCGAGGTCCGGCTGCGCGAGGCGCTCGCCGAACACGCGCCGGCGGTGAAGTTCACGCTCGTGCAACCGTTCTACGACGACGCGGACTACATCGCCGCGATGGTCGGAAACGCGAAACCGTATTTGGAAAAAGGATACGACCGGGTCCTCTTCTCTTTCCACGGCGTGCCGCGCCGGCACATGGTGAAGGCCGACAGTTCGCACGCGCATTGCATGTCCCGCCCGGACTGCTGCGAAATCGCGCACCCGTGCCAATCGACCTGCTACCGGCATCAGTGCCTCGCGATGATGCGCGCCTTCGCGGCGAAGGCCGGAATCCCGGAGGACCGGTACGAATACTCGTTCCAGTCACGTCTCGGACGCGAGGAATGGCTCAGGCCCTACACCGATTTCCGGCTCCGGGACCTGCCCGGAGAAGGCGTCAAAAAACTCGTCGTCCTCAGCCCGGCGTTCACCGCCGACTGTTTGGAAACGCTGGAGGAAATGGGCGTCGAAGGTCGCGAGACCTTCCTGCACGCCGGCGGCGAAAGCTATGAGCTCGTCCCCTGCCTGAACGACCACCCGGCCTATGTCGCGTGGACCGCCGACCGGATCGACCGGTGGCTCGGCGGCGAAACGGATCTGTGAGCCGGAATCCCGCGCGGCACCGTATCGGCTCGCGCATTCCCCGCCGGCCTGATCACGCGCCGGAACCGGCGAGCGGGGAGCCTTTCGCGTTCAGCTCGCGAAAAGTCAGTTCCCGGCCGAACAGGGCGCCTTTGCCGTAACGGAAGCCGAGGCTGTGGAAACGGCCGGCGAGCGCCGCGTCGTCGATGCCGGAAAGCACGACGGACGCGCCGACCAGGCCGGCAAGTTCCGACACGACGCCGAGAAACCGGTCGCCTCGCGGCGTACCGACGCTCTGCGTGATGACCCGGTCCACCGTCAGTTCGTCGAATTTCAGTCCGAGGAACGTGTCGGTGCTCATCGCCCCGGAGGCGAAATGCGCGAGCGAGAAGCGGAATCCGGCGGCGGCCAGCGCCTCCAGCCGGGCGCGGCAACCGGGCCGGTCGAGGAACGGTTTGCGTTCGACGATGCGCAGCGTCACACGCGCCGGAGACACGCTCCGCCGGGCGCAGATGTCGCCGAGCCGGGCCGCAAGCTCCGGATCGGTCAGAATCGGCAGCGAAAGATCGAAGGTGACTCCGAGCGCAGGGCGGGCGCGCATCGCCGGCGCAAGTTCCTCCAGCGCGCCGGCGGCCATCGCGTAAAAGAAGGCGCCGAGCATGCCCTTCCGTTCGACGTAAGGGAGAAATTCCTCCGTGCGGATTTCGCCGACCTCGGCGTCCGTCCACCGGAGCCGGCAAATGAGCGAAACGGGTTCGCCGGTCCCCAGGTCGTACATCACATCAACGTGCTCCGAAATTTATAAGCAATAACAATAAGCACATGTTTATTGGTACGGAAGAGGCGCCACCGCCCCGACATGTGTGAAAATGATCGGACGATTAAACATTCTTTTGGGGTGCATGCATCTACCGATCACACTTGAAGAGTACTACTCTGTCTCAACCTCTACGTACGCCTACCAACAACATCTGTCTACAAGGGGGGATTGGGTAGCATAACATGTTGTTGTGAATTCCCAGAGGGATCAAGAGTTGGTATGGAACAAAGGGAGGGGTCTTTTCGTTTATTAGTTTAGACGACAATTTCGGGTCAATAGTAGGGTGGTGGTCAGTCTCGACTGAAGGTCATGACGCCGAAAGACTTGGCTTGGCTGTAAGGCCATAATGCCAAGGTAGAGGGGTCTTTTTGTTCATTGGGTTGGATGATAGTTTTCGAGTCAATGATAAGATGACTGTCGACTTAGACAGAAGATCATGAAGTTGAATGACTTGACTTAGGCAGAAGGTCATGACGCCCAGGGAGAACATTCATCAGCTTAGGCAAGGAGCCATGACGCCAGACCACCTGGCCAAGACGGAAGGTCATGATCCCAAGGGAGAATATTTACCGACCTAGGTGAAGAGCCATGATGCCGAACAACTTGGCCTAGACATAATGTCATGATGCCGAGGTAGAATATTTACCGGCTTAGGCAAAGAGTCATAATGCCAAATAACTTGGCCTAGACATAATGTCATGATGGCAAGGGAGAATATTTACCTGCTTAGGCATAGAGCCATGACACTGGACAACTTGGCCTAGACAGTATGTCATGTTGCCAAGGCAGAATATTTATCGACTTAGGCAGAAGGTCATGACGCCAGGCAAGGATGTTTAATGGCTTAGGCGTAAAGTCATGACATCGTACAGCTTGGCTTAGGCGGAAGGTCATGACGCCAAGATAGAATATTCATCGACTTAGGCAGAAGGAGCCATGACACCAGACAAAGATATTTAACGGCTTAGACATAAAGTCATGACGCCGTACAACTTGACTTAGGCGGACGGCCATGATGCCAAGATAGAATATTCACCGACTTAGGCAGAAGGAGCCATGATGTCGGACAAAGATATTTAATGGCTTAGACATAAAGTCATGACATTGTACAACTTGGCTTAGGCGCAAGGCCTTGATGCCAAGATAGAATATTCACCGGCTGAGGCAGAAGGAGTCATGACGTCTGACAAAGATATTTAATGGCTTAGACATAAAGTTGTGGCGCCGTACAACATGGCTTAGGCGGAAGGCCATGACGCCAAGATAAAATATTTACTAGCTTAGGCGGAAGGAGTCATGACGCCAGACAAAGATGTTTAACATCTTAGACATAAAGTCATGATGTCGTGCAACTTGACTTGGGTGGAAGGCCATGATGTCAAGATAGAAATATTTACTAGCTTTGGCGGAAGGAGCCATGACACCAGACAAAGATATTTAATGGCTTAAACATAAAGCCATGATGTCGTACAGCTTTGCTTAGGCGAAAGGGAATGACGCCAAGATAGAATATTTACCAGCTTAGGTAGAAGGAGCCATGACGCTGGGCAAAGATATTTAACGGCTTAGACGTAAAGTCATGACGCCACTCAGCTTGGCCTAGGCGGAAAGTCATGATGCCAAGGTAAAATATTTACCGGCTTAGGCAGAAGGTCATGACGCCAGACAATGATATTTAACAGCATAAAGTCATGATGCCGTATAGCTTGACTTAGGAGGAAGACCATGACGGCAAGATAAAATATTTTTCGACTTAGGCGCATGACGTCAGACAAAGATATTTAACGGCTTAGACGTAAAGTCATGACTCCATGCAACTTGGCTTAGGTGAAAAGTCATGATGTCAATATAAAATATTTATCATCTTAGGCAGAAGGAGTCATAACGTCGGACAAAGATATTTAACGACTTAGACGTAAAGTCATGATGCCGTACAGCTTGGCTTAGGCAGAGGGCCATGACGCCAAGATAAAATATTTACCGACTTAGGCAGAAGGAGCCATGAGGCCAGACAAAGATATTTAATGGCTTAGACATAAGGTCATGATGCCATACAACTTGGCTTAGGTGAAAAGTCATGACGTCAAGGTAAAATATTTACCGACTTGGGCAGAAGGAGCCATGACGCCGGATAAAGATATTTAACGACTTAGACGTAAAGTCATGACGCCGTACAGCTTAGCTTAGGTGGAGGGCCATGACACTAAGATAAAATATTTATCGGCTTCGGCAAAAGGAGCCATGACATCGGACAAAGATATTTAATGACTTAGACGTAAAGTCATAACGCTGTACAGCTTGGCTTAGACGGAAGACCATGACTTCAAGATAGAAATATTTACTAGCTTAGACGGAAGATCATGACGTTGGACAAGGATATTTAACAGATTAGACATAAAATCATCGTGCCATATGGCTTGGCTTAGATGGAAGGCCATGATGTCAAGATAGAATATTTACCGACTTACGGGGAAGGAGCCATGACGTCGGATAAAGATATTTAACGGCTTAGACGTAACGTCATGATGTCATATAGTTTGACTTAGGTGGAAGGCCATGATGCCAAGATAGAATATTTATCGGCTTAGACAGAAGGAGCCATAATGTCAGACAAAGATATTTAACGGCTTAGACGTAAAGTCATGACGCAGTGCAGGTTGACTTAGGTGGAAAGCCATGACGCCAAGGTAAAATATTTACCGACTTAGGCAGAAGGCCATGATGTCGGACAATGATATTTAATGGCTTAGACATAAAGTCATGATGCCGTACAGCTTGACTTAGGCAGAAGGTCATGACGCCAAGATACAAGATTTTTTGGCTTAGGTAAAAGGAGTCATGACGTCGGACAAATATATTTAACGGCTTAGACATAAAGTCATGATGCCGTGCAACTTAACTTAGGTGGAAAGTCATGACGCCAAGGTAAAATATTTACCGACTTAGGTAGAAGGAGTCATGACGCTGGATAAAGATATTTAACAGCTTAGACGTAAAGTCATGACATCGTACTGCTTGGCTTAGGCGGAGGGCCAAGACGCTAAGATAAAATATTTACCGACTTAGGCAGAAGGAGCCATGACACCAGACAAAGATATTTAACAGCTTAGACGTAAAATCATGATGCCGTATAACTTGACTTAGGCAGAAAGCCACGATGCCAAGATAAAATATTTACTGACTTAGGTAGAAGGAACCATGACACCAGACAAAGATATTTAACGGCTTAGACGTAAAGTCATGACACCATACAGCTTGGCTTAGGTGGAGGGCCATGACGCCAAGATAAAATATGTACCGACTTAGGCAGAAGGAGCCATGACATCAGACAAAGATATTTAAAGTCTTAGACATAAAGTCATGACACCGTACAGCTTGGCTTAGACGGAAGATCATGACGCCAAAATAGAAATATTTACTAGCTTAGGCGGAAGGCCATGATGCCAAACAAGGATATTTAACGGCTTAGATATAAAGTTATAACGCCGTACAGCTTGGCTTAGGCGGACGGACATGACTCCAAGATAGAATATTTACGGGCTTAGGCGGAAGGAGCCATGACACCAGACAAAGATATTTAACTGCTTAGACGTAAAGTCATGACGCCATGTAGCTTGGCTTAGGCGGAAAGCCATAACGCCAAGGTAAAATATTTACCGACTTAGGCAGAAGGCCATGACGCCGGACAATGATATTTAACAGCTTAGACATAAAGTCATGACGTCGTACAGCTTGGCTTAGGCAGAAGGCCATGACGTTAAGATAGAATATTTATCAACTTAGGCGGAAGAAGTCATGACGCCGGAGGAAGATATTTAACGGCTTAGATGTAAAGTCATGACGCCGTGCGACTTCGCTTAGATGAAAAGTCATGACACCAAGGTAAAATATTTATCAACTTAGGGAGAAGGAGTCATGATGCCGGACAAAGATATTTAACAGCTTAGACGTAAAGTTATGATGCCGTGGAGTTTGACTTAGGTGGAGGGCCGTAACGCCATGATAAGATATTTATCGGTTTAGGTGGAAGGAGCCATGACGCCAGACAAAGATATTTAATGGCTTAGACGTAAAGTCATGATGCCGTACAGCCTGACTTAGGCGGAAAGTCATGACGCCAAGATAAAATATTTACCGACTTAGGCTGAAGGTGTCATGATGCTGGACAAAGATATTTAACGGCTTAGACGTAAAGTCTTAACGTTGGTCAGCTTGGCTTAGGCAGAGGGTCATGACGCCCAGATAAAATATTTACCAGCTTAGGCAGAAGGAGCCATGATGTCGGACAAAGATATTTAACGGCTTAGACGTAAAGTCATGACGCCATACAGCTTGGCTTAGGCGGAGGGCCATGACACTAAGATAAAATATTTACCGACATAGGCGGAAGGAGCCATGACACCGGGTAAAGATATTTAACGACTTAGACATAAAGTCATAACACTGTACAACTTGGCTTAGGTGAAAGGTCATGACGCCAAGATAAAATATTTACCGGCTTAGGCGGAAGGTCATGGCACCGGACAAAGATATTTAACGGCTTAGATGTAAAGTCGTGATGCCGTACAGCTTGGCTTAGGTGGAGGGTTATGACACCAAGATGAAATATTTACTGGCTTAGGCAGAAGGAGCCATGATGCCGGACAAAGATATTTAACGGCTTAGACGTAAAGTTATGATGTCATAAACCTTGGCTTAGGTAAAAGGTCATGACGCCAAGATAGAATATTTACCGACTTAGGCGAAAGGAGCCATGACCGTTGTTGTGTTTTCATAGCTCGTGTTGCTTTTGTTGCAACACGTAGCTCGTGTCGTTCTTCACCTCGTGTCCCTTACGGATGACTTACTTCCTCACCTCTCTTCGGCAGACAGTGAGCTTCTCGTGAGTCCCTTCCAAGAGGAGATTAGACCAACAGTTCTCTCTCTTGCAAGTGACAAGGCCCCGAGACCAGATGACTTTCTTGTGGTCTTCTCAAAGACGATGGCGAAGAAACTCGAGTCCATTCAGGCGAGATTCTTCTGACATGTTAGTGAGAGTAGAGATAGAGGATGGCATGATATTTCTTGGATCAAAGATTTCAATTTGGCCTTATTGTGTAAATGGTTGTGAAGGCTTGGGGTAGAGGATGGTGGGTTGTGGGCTCAACTGATCACACAGAGATACTACTCTTCCTCCAGAGTGTGCGATTTACTCCTGCCCCATCTGTATAATGTCTCCCCGATTTGGAGACATACTACAGTGTGTAGACTTCATCAGAGCCAATGTTTGAATCAGCCTGGGTATTGGAGAGAGATGTTTATTCTAGCAGGATAGATGGTGCGATGACTTCACAGTTGTAGAGACTTTTCTATCATTGTATGCTATAGCGGAGGCTCCTAGGGCTTCTGTGGCTCAATCTTTCGATGGTCAGTTGTCTGAGGGTATTTGGGTCGTTTTAG
Organism: Amorphophallus titanum; assembly: GCA_024336825.1. Lineage (NCBI taxonomy): Eukaryota > Viridiplantae > Streptophyta > Magnoliopsida > Alismatales > Araceae > Amorphophallus > Amorphophallus titanum. Next base: position 378,355 of record JANBPO010001959.1, on the reverse strand, counting down.
GAGGAATCTCACCTTTGAGGAGATGGACCAGCTAGAACATCTCCCGACTTTCCTCCTTGACATCACTCAAGATGCCAACAAGGCAGACTCATGGGTTTGGAGATGGGAGAGGGGAGGCCATTTCTCAATTCGGTCTGCCTACTCTCTCCTATCTGATGGTGGACTGCGCCACTCTTTGGCACTGCAGATCTGGGCTCCCAAGAGCTCATTCAAGGTGAAGGTTTTGGTTTGAAGGATCTCCCATGGTTAGCTTCCAACTTGTAATAGGGTGACACTATTTCTCCAGCATATTTCTACCATACGTTGCATGTGCGGGGACGAGGAGGACTTGAACCATCTATTGACAAGATGCCCTTTCACGAAGGGCATTTGGACGGGGATTGGGAAGAGATTCCAGCTACCCCTTGGGGATTTTGATTCGGTGTGGTAGATATTTACCATTTGGCATAGGAGGTGGACTATTAAGGGCAATAAGATCATTTGGTGGCTTATCCACCATGCCACTCTCTAGGCCTTGTGGAACGAAAGAAACAATAAATCTTCAAAAGGGAAGCGAGGCCCAAAGAGAGGGTTTTTGCTTTTGTTTGTGAGATAGTGGCTTTTTGGGCTAAGCACTTTTGTAAAGTGGAGTGAGTTCTTGGGAAGTTGATGGGGCACACCGTCTTGGTGTGGTGATTTTTTGTAAAAGGGCTGGGTGCGGTGTTAGATCGTTCATGTACATCCCTTTCTTTTTTATATATTCGTGATACCACCCTTGGTTCAAAAAAAAAAAAACTCTCTAACCCCAAGGGGCATTGCTAGTTCGACACTCCTTTTTGTGGGATTTTGGGGACAGTTTTGTTATATGACTTTTTTCACATGTCAGCACCTCATATCTCCTCGTAAGGGTTTTAGCATGTTAATCCCATTGGTGCAGTCTATTTCTTTGTTTGAAGCTTCATGTAAGCATTTTGAAGTCCTTCCTCCATTGGACATCTTTGCTCAATCACTTTTCCCATTGCATTTGTGGCGATGTTTGCACCCAGTCCAGTTATATTCCCTGGCTGTTCAGCTCTTTTTGACTCCACTCACTGCCCAACTTTCCTATATTTACAATGGTGGGGACATCTTATTGAGCACTGCTCCCTGCACTTGCAAAGCCCATGTGCTCTATGCCTTACAATTGCTATTATTTATTTCAAGCCTTCATCCTCAAGAGTTTCCTCTACTTCTATCATAGCTCTACATTTAGCTTCATTACTTATTAAGTAGGCTCAAACAGATTCAGTAAACTCTCTAATAAGTTAGTTTGTGTACTGGTCCCCCCCCCCGCCCCTCGCCTGGCGCAGCAGCACGAAACCGATGCGCTGGCCGTCCAGGGCCTGCGTGACGTCGAGCCCCGACCTCGACGCCAGGTTGCCGGCCAGGGTCAGCACGGCGGCGCGGGCCGTCCCGTGTGCGTCGGACGTCGCGGCCAGAGTCGACTGGTCGTCGAGCGTCTGGCCCGCCCCCCGTTGCACGACGGCCCCGAGCGATCCGTTGGACTGCGGGGTGAGTACAAGTGTGCCGATGTTGGGTTTGTTCGCACCGACAGCATCGACATAGGCGGGAAGGATGGCCGGCGTCGATGCCGCGATCTTCGACGTGGCCGCGAGCGGTGCGACGAGCAGCGGAGCGACCGCGATTGCGCTGGTGAGTACGACGACGAGTGCTGGCAGCGCCGCTGCGCGGCCGAACGCTTCCAGCCCGACCACCATCGCGGCGGTGAGTCCCAGCCACATCAGGCTGAGCCCCGGGCCCGGCCAGTTCGTCACAGCAGTCGAGCCGGAGGTCGTGAGCGAGAGCGAACTCTCACCGATCGCGGTCAGCAGTCCGAACACGGCGATCGCGAGGGCCGGGATGCCACGGCTCGAACCACGCACGAACGCGGCGGCCAGCGCGACAACGAGCAGGGGAAGCAGCAGCACGGCGTAAATCAGCGAGCCTGCGACGGATCCGCCGAACGCGGCCTGCAGCCCGATCCAACCGTTGACACCGCTGTCTGTTGCTCCCATCACGAGTTGCAGGCGTGACGGTCCGGCGTGCGCCGTTGGCAGGCCCGGATCAGCGAGCAGGGCGAGCGGGGTGCCACGGCGCAGTTGTGCGTACACCAGCGGCAGGAACAGCACGACCGCCGGGACCACGATGCCGACCAGCCGGTGGATGCGCGTCGGGTTCACGATCATCCAGACCACCAGCAGCACTACGAGCGCCGGAACGAGACTCGGTGCCGACGCTGCGACCGCGGCGAACAGCAGCGCTGCCACGGCTCCGGCCGACCAGCTGCGTGCCGCGGCGATGACGGTGAGAGCGAGCCACGGCAGCAGGATGTGCGCCAGGGCCGCGCCGAGCTGGCCCTGCTCGAGGGACGAAAGAAACGGTGGTGCGAGCGCCCAGACGAGTGCGGCGATTGCCGCCGGCCACGCCCGGGTTGCGAGCCGGGTCGCGCACCACCAGGCGCCGAGCGCGCTCATGGGCAACGCGACGAGGTAGAGCAGCACGATGCTGAACGACGGGGACCAGAACGTGATGCTGCCGAGCACCGCGAGCACCGCCGCGAACGGGTCGGATGCGCCGACGAATCCGGACCCGATCCAGTGCCAGCCGTAGCCGACGTTCGCCCAGAGTTCGGGCACCGTGCCGGACAGCGGCAGCAGGGCGCCGCCCTGCACAGCAGACGCACCGAGCAGTCGTCCGAAGACCAGCACTCCGATGACCGCGGCGACCAGCACTACCGCGGCGCCGCCGCCGGACATAAAGCTCGCCCGGATGCGCAGTGGCAGGTTCGCCTCCTCCGCCGCGGTCGGCCTCGCCACCTTGCGTTCGCGCGCAACAGCGCGCGAAATCCGCAGCGGCGCGAGAGTGCCCCAGCCGAGCCTGCGCGTGCGGCGGATTCGCGCGCGGGCCGCGGGAACGGTGCCGTCGAACGCAGCGGCGAACGCCGCGGCCAGTTCGCCACCGACGAATCCGGGCTGCTTGCGTAGCAGCTGAAGCAGGCAGCGCAGCACGGCGATCGGCACGAGCGACAGCCACAGAAACAGCGGGGCGAGCCCACGCGCGTAGACCATCCGCCTGTGCAGCTGGGCGCGCCTGCGAATCCGCGCCGTGGTGCGAGCGGGCACGCTGGTCCGACCGAACAGTTCCGGTCCGCCAGCACTGGCGATCCGAGCCGACGGCACGCCGATCACCCGGTGCCCGGCAAGGCGAGCGCGAATCGAGAAGTCGAGGCCGGCGTCCACCGATGGCAGCCCGGGATCGAAGCCGCCGAGCCCCTCCCACCTTGTTCAATAAATGAACACCATAAATTTTCATTTAATTCTGCATGTTAAATAGACTGACACGTCTAGTGGGACTTTTTCTGCCTTTCATCTTTGCCTCTATGAAGGTTGTGATATTTTCCTCGTACTCTTGCAAATAAATTCAAAGATTCTGACAACCATGGTAACTGATATCTACGGTCTTCACGTCTTCACAAACCACACCAGGTGTGGCTACCTGGCGAAGGCAAATTACCTGCAATCATCGGATCATACTTCTTTCTGAGGGTGGACCTGGCTGTTTAAGCTGCCCCAACCATTCCTACTGCTGCCAGGGGCATCCAAGTGAAGGCTTCCTTCCGAAGCTTAAACGTCGACACCAAACATGTCCAAAGCAACTCTTAATAACAGGGGGCAATACCAACCCAGTCGTTCTTGCCGCTTCTAGTGGCACCAAAGTGAAAGTTTCTTTCTGAAGCATCTGTCCACATCATCCATGTGTTGCTCCTACTAATTGGGGGAAACGTCATAGCCAAGGCGGAAAACCTGTTGCGGTTATATCCAAGTCTGGAAAAATGGTTCCTTGTTGGGAAGTTAAAAAAAAACACACATCAGGCTCAATAGAGACGAGCCGATCTTACCATGGGACCACCATGTCCCTACCACGCATACCTCCAATCCCCTCAATATACTTCGCCAAGTACATCATGTTAAAGCGGAGATGAAAAAAGCCGGCGCCTAAGCCTCGAGCTAGAAGTAAATGCACAGGCAGAAAGCCAAATCCCCTAAGCCTAAGCGAGAAGGCAATCCTATTGTCGTCTACATCAAGTTAAGGTGGAATTGAAAGATGCTGGTGCCCAAGCCTCATGTCAAGAAGCAAGCATGCCAACAGAAATCAAAGTCTCATATCAAGAAACAAGCACACCGGCAGGAAGCCAAAGCCCTTAAGCTCAAGCGAATGGGGAATTCTATAGAGCGTCAACAAATCTGTATCAAACAAGTGTGGGTTACTAGAAAAAAGGCCCATGCAATCAAAAGAATAAGGGTAGTTCAACTTACCCGATCAACCCTGCAATACGCAAAAAGAAGCCAGCCATCTGAGATCCCCGAACCCTCCATCCCTAGCGATAGAATTAAAAAAGGGGGGGGGGCTATAAGAAGCCTAACAATGTCTTTTAGTTCTCAAAAACAATCTGAAGCAAAAAACACTATCTTGGGGACTCCTCATCCCGAGTGTAGATGTTTTTCAACGACTAGGAGCGCTCATTTGTCCAAGTTTGGAGCCTCAGATGAAAAGGACACAAATGCAAATGCACAAAGTACACCCCAAAACCACTCAGAAGCAGACGGAGGGAATTCCTTGCTTCTATACACACTGTGCCGGGGTATGTCACCTCACGCATTAGCAAATAGCATTAAGTAAAAGACGGTGATCCAAAAATACAGAAGGTCGATCCTAACAAAGAAAATGCCAAGAAAAGTCAACAAGAAGTTAATGAAGCAGCATAATGTCACCTCACGCGTTAGCAAATAGCATTAAGTAAAAGACGGTGATCCAAAAATACAGAAAGTCGATCCTAACAAAGAAAATGCCAAGAAAAGTCAACAAGTTAATGAAGCAGCATAAACTATACAAGTGTAACAATAAGAGAATGACTGGGTTAAAGTGGCCTCGAATAACTATCATTAGTCCAAGCCTTCTAAGGCAAGAACTCGAGGCAGGAACTTCAACGCTGGGGGCATGTTCCAATCAGCCCCAAACCAGATACTCCTTTCTCTCAAGACATGGCACGATGCGAGAAAAACGGAGAAGAATAGATAAGAAAATATAAAAAAGAAAGAAGAAAAAATAAAACATTTGCTAAAGAAGCAGGCTGCTAGCTCAGAAAGTCAAAAAGGTATATTTGGCGGAAAAAACTCCAAGAAAAGCTAGGGGCAAAGCACTAAGCAAATCTCCGAACAAAGTTTCGAGCGAAACCTTAAGCAAGGTAATTCCGACAAGCAAGATCCTAAAGAAAAATTTTGATCTTACAAATCTTCGTCAAGACTCCGCCACGTGTACACGCGATAAAATTAGATGGTACAGAGACACTCGTCTCGCCCGGGTGCGGGCTCAAACCGTCGCGTTGCCTCACTCCCCGCCACAAACCCACGCGCCGTGTCCCCAACCGCCGTCACAAACTCGCAGGCGGAGGCCAGCAGCCACGGCTGGAGCAAAAAAAAAAAAAAAATTTTAAATGCATGTCCCTGTAAGGTGCATATTTATAAATAAACTTTTTATGTACAAACCCTCTTTACTTATGAAAATATTTTAGAAAACTAGATCAATTCACTTCTGTAGGTTGCCGAATCCATACAATCCAATCTGATCCTGATTAGGCATATTTGATCCTGATGCCTGATCCATTTTGGGAATTCCTTGAGCTAGAGTTCATCCCAATACGAGTTGTTGCCCTACTTGTACTACCCTAAAACTTTGCAGAACATTCTATGCCAACTGAATTAGACTAAGCATACTACTTATAATACTCCATTGATTTTAGTAATACCTAGTAAACCCTTCTTAAGATTGATTGAGATGAGGAGTCTCTAATTTAGTATAAAAGCTCACTCAAAGAACTTAAAAGAAAAATATTAATCTGGACAAAGCATGATGGATTGTGAAGTGATCGATTGGACAACTACTATGTTGCACCCTAATTCTACCTGGGATCAGGGAATGAGAACCCCTCTCAACAGCAAAGAAGCCACATGCTTTTCTTTGATAAGAGCTAAATTTTGCATCTTCAAAAACTGTAGTGAATCTGATGAATGCCCGTCTTCTTTAAACCACATTTAACATAGGCATAGACATTGAAGAGGTGAGTCGAAATCATTACCTTCAATCCATCCTCATGAAACCCGTATCCTGTAAGAGAAGAATCCTCATGAGTTACACAATGAAACATTTCTTTCTAGGATCCAAAAAAAATCAAAGGAAACTAGAGGCGTTCATTTCTTGAGTGTGTGAAACAATGCAGATATAACACACAAATGTCCCAACTAGTTCAGGTATATACGTAGAATTTTCAAGGATGGTTGTTGAGAACCCCTGTTCTACTAAATTTTGACGTTGATATATATGATTTAGCAAACCCCTACCTGTTTGCATTATTTCTTACATTACCACCCATTAGATGTCTTTAAGAGATACATTCAAAATCAGTAAAGTTATAAGCATCAACTAAATACTTTTTACATTTTTATCTTCGAGTGGGTTTCATTATGTTTGGGTAAAATCATGCTTCGGGGGGTGTACGACGAGTTTGGCTTTCCCGGTGACTGTTCCCTGCCAAATTAGTATCATTGGAACCCCAAGCATGTTAGCATTCTATTTCCTCCAGTTTTATTGCGATTGGTTGTCATTTGGGACTGGTAGGAGCCTGGGAACCCATGTGACTAAATTAGGGTCGATTCGGTGGAATCGCCCATTTCTTATCATTTTTGCGTCTAATTGATCCCTTCTAGGGTGTGGAAGGCTCATTTCACCATTAGGGTTGTTTCCCCTTCATTTTAGAGCGAACGGGGCGTGGAAAGGCCGAGTTTCGGTCAATCCCCTATTTTTCCCGTCGTATCACCTTAGCGGTGCTTCCATTGACTGTTTATGCCCTCACGCGGTCCCGTATGCGACCGTTTGTGTCTTATGTTGGTTCGGGTCTTTGTGGTCATGCGATAGACCATTTTCCTTGGCTCGCGATCGATTATTGGACCGTTAAGCTCTGTCCAGCAGTCCAATTTGTGACCGCTAGACTTTAGTGATAGGTCGGCTTGGCTAAGTGGTCTTACGATAGACCGTGAAGCTAGCTTTAGCGGCCCTATGGTAGACCGCTAAGATTCGTGTGGTATTCGGCCAATGATTTTGAGTTGGTTCGGACTAGCGGTCTAGCACCAATCATTTGACGTGTTTAGCGGCCCTTCTATGGACCGCTAATTACCATTTGACTTCGGTCAAATATTTTATCAGCGTCGACTTTGTGTGTCTTTGGAGTCGACTCTAGTTACAAAGAAACTTACAAGATGATAGAAGAACCAGTGGCAATGGCTTAAGGCTACTAAGGGTGAATAATAAGTGGCTATGGCTGACAAATAGGTACCTAAGGGTGAAAAATAGGTACCTAGAGGTGAAAAATAGCCATGTAAAGGTGAAATATAGGCAACAAGGCTAATAACATGAAGAAGAAGAGTTGACTGCTAGCAAAGGAATTAACTCTAGTCAAGCAATGACAATAAAGTTGACTTTAGTCAACATTGACTTCAGTCAAGGTTTAACCCAGTCAAGATTAACTACAGTCAAGGGTAATTCTAGACAAGTTGACCCAATCAATATTTGACCAAGACAAAGTCAACTTCAACGGTCAAGCTCAGTCGAGTCAAATATCCCTTGGTTTGTAGTATTACAAGAAAGCTGAAAAATGACTCATGGCTGTGAAAAATACACACATAATGGTGACAAATACCCCATTACCGGTGACAAATGGCTTGTGAGCGATGATACATGGGTCAAAATGATGAAGGAAGAACCCGAGGGACAAAGGTCGAAGTAGGGATGACAAATGAGCAACAAGAGTAACAAATGTTCAGCTAAGGGTGACAAATAAGTACCTAACGGTGAAAAATAGGTACCTAAAGGTGAAAAATTACTTGTGTGACAAACAGAGGGTTCACATCACAGTTGGTGAGCAATTGGGTCGACTCCATTTGTCTATGGCATCGACGCAGCAAGGTTGCAGGAAAATAGAAAACAAAGGAGAGCAAAAGCGACTGTTGTTGATGTCTAAGGGTGACAAATAACTCGTTAGAGCTGACAAATTGCCGATAGCAGTGAAAAATAGCTTCCCAACAGTGACAAATGGCTCACCCAACTGACAAGTTGGATATCAACATTGTTGCATCAACGTAACACCCTATGTGCGTCAATGGAGTCAAGTTTGATATCAAGGAAGACCAACTGAAGAAGAAAGGAGGTCCTTCATGTGAAAACAGCTAAAGAAGAAGTTCTCAAGAAGACCGCGTCGATGCTATCATGTTGTGGCATCAACACAACTAGACTCGATTCCAATGCACAAAGCCAGCACATTTTTGTAAGAAGGTAGAAGGCGACGGCTTATGGATGGTAAGGATGAAAAATGACTTGGTAAGGGAAACAAATAGTCGTTAAGACTGTAAAATAGCTATGTTGCAGTGACAAATGACTAGTTCTAGTGATAAACACCCAATAGCCTTTTCTCAGCCCTGAAGCCATTCGAACACTTACTGGATGCCGTGTTGGGTCCTGAATCCACGTGCAATGATTGGTGGTATTGTCCGTATGAGGAAGCAACTTCTCGAAGCACCTTTTTTGGAGGCAATTATTCCCTGACTTTGGCAGTATTCCTGTGTGGACCCCACGAAGATTTGGGTGAAGGGAATCATTACCGGGCGTGTGTGTTGCACATGAATGGCACGAGAAAGGAAACACAAGACAACAAGCTTGGAGAACAAGGCAGGAGCCCCCATTCTGGATATAGAACATGGAGAGTAGAATTGGGAGAAGAAGAGGAGAAAGAGAGAGAGCATTCAGATAGACAACCCCTTCCTCCTAGTCTGGCAAGCTCAAGGAAGCAGGAACTCTCCACATATTCTTATCTCATCTGTGAGCAAGGAAGAGCCATCTCCAGCCCTCAGCGAAGAAGAAGAAGATTCATCCATCAGTAGCCAATGCCATTTGGAGAGGAGGTCACCAACCTGGAAGCATCAAAGATGACTTCCAGTCTGTAGACAAGAACCATCTGACTTGTGTCTTGTTGATAAACTCTTGTCTGCTCCTTTAGCATTTTCATTTTTCTCTTTTTATCTTGCAATCAAGTCCGTTCGAATCATCCCTACCCTGTGCGTAGGAAGACAGGCTGGGTGTGGCGACCTGGATCCCGGATACCAGATATACCCGATAGGACTATCGAATACAGCTGATGTTATCTGCAAGAAAGCAATATCAAGAAAAATAAACAAGGTCAGAAAATGATTGATCAAGATAGAACTTCTTACAAAATTTCGATAGAGTCTCCCCAGCTCGGGAGATTGCCAGAAAGAAGCGGGAACACGTCCACCAAGGGAACGGTCCCTAAAACAAGCCATGGGTATTACACCAAGGCCAAAATAGAACACCCAGGGGAATAGCTCCGAGGGTAAGCTCTACTAGGAGCCTCTCGAGGTTCAAAAATTGGGATTCAAATCTCGAATAAGCAAGACTCTCCCTCACCAACTCAAGGGACATGGGTCACGCTCCAAGCTCACTCACGCCACAGAGAGAATGGGGGTGAGGAGAGAGAAAGGACTATTGAAAATGAGGAGGGTGAGAGAAAACCCAAAGGGAAGGGGGGTTATATGGGGAGTTCCCCCACAGGGGTTAATCTGGCGCGCTAAATAGCACGTTGTATTAACCCTCCCCATCAAAATGGTGCACCGGATAAGGGCGCACCGTAATAGCTGATGAACCTCTACCGCGTCGGATTAGCCACCGCGTCGGTTTGAGGGCCATTCCAAGCTTCTATCATCCAGACAGGAAATCTACCCAAACAGAGCTCATCCGCTGGTCCTGCTTCACTCGTGCCTTGCTCGCAACACCCATGACTGGGGGGCATTTGTTGGCACTCAAAATATACTCGATGGTGATCAAGCCTAAAGGACATGGATGATGTGGTCCACTAAAGCAAAGAAGCCGAAGGAAGCTGATATACCAAAGCCTTCTCAAGCTGCCAAAGCCTTAGGTCACCTGGTATGAACGCTAGGGACTTCACCTCAAGAGAATCGAGGAGAATTCACAAACAAACCGACAGTGTCAACAAACCTACCAAATGAACCGGCATCGACTCAGTCGTGCCACATAAACAACATTTGTTGTCTGACCAAGGATGACGGTCTACCCGGTGGCCCGCCACCAGAACACAAGATCCTCCTAAGGTGACAGAACGCCCTTGGCACTTCAGAGCAAAGGACCGAAGGCCCTGTCAGTAGAAGACCCCGATGACCCGAAATGGGTATGGCTTCTCAGCAAATTGGGTCCGTTAGTGACCAAATGATTGCCCAGTCAAGGCAGAAAACATCCTGGGTGCTATTTCACCTTCCGGGAAAGCTACAAGCATAAGTCAAACAAAGCCGGTAGCATGAACCACCGTACTGAGGGCCGTGTCAGTGAAAAACCCACGAATCTGAACTAAAGGTACATAGGGTCCCGAAAGCGATCATATGGTGACCCGAAAGCTTTATCAAGACTTCTCACCAAGGTTTTGCGAGACTGTGGCGAGATGAAAGATTACGGTGATCCCGGAGCTGGTCTGAGACCCATTGTCTGACCCACATCAAGTGAATCGGGCATATCCGTCGCGCCCTTTCACCGGCGCGCCCCTCTTCCTGGTGCCCTATTAACTGGCATGCCAAAATGATCGAATGAAGCTTTCCCTGGTGCGTTTTCTCCATGTCAAAATAGCTTTGTCTAAATAACCCTAATTGGTTCGACCAATTCAGGGGGAGCAAGAGAAAAAAAGAAAAAAAGAGAAGAAAAATCAGAGATAGCCAATCATCTGAGAGAAAGGAGGATTGGGGAAGAAGTAAGGGGAGGTTTCTTCACTGAGAGGGGCAGCCAGAGAGAGAGAGGTCATCTCCTCTGTCCATCTGACCACAGAAGCCTGAAGTCGGAGAGAGAAATCCCTACTCCTCTAATACTCTATTTTTGGCAGTGAAGAATTAGGTTGGTGGCATAGCGTCCCCAATTTGACTTTTCTTCTTCTCTATGGAAATCTCCTCTGTGTTTTTCTTGTAACAATCCAGGGAATGATATGAGCCCGGAGGTCTTTTGCTAGCCCCATGTTCTTCACCTTCTCTACCACTCTTCATTTTTGATCTGGGAATCGGCTCTGCGCGACAACGCCAAGTCGCACTTGCATATGTAGTATTTCATTTGGAAGATTTCTTACTTGCAGCCATTCATGTCTTTTAGTCCTTTTGGTTTTTTGAAGAGGTTGTTAATGTAATATTTGGTTGTTTTTTTTATTCTTTTTAATCCTTTCTGTGCTTGTGTGCAGGGCGGGTTGTTAGTGTATATTTCTTGTATCCCTCTTCCTTACAATTAGATTGTCATCTAGTAAACATGACTCCCCTTTCTTTTAAGATAGGAATAGAATGTGTAACATTCTACAGCATATATTACTTCTCCAGAAGTTTTTAACATGCAATTATTTATTAACCTAGCAACTTTAAGATGGTGGGCTGAGGCCAGCTAGAGAGTGAGAGCTTTTGCCTGTCCCTCAACGAACGAACAAAGAAGGCTGACCTTACGAACAAAGGCTTGCAAAATGATATGTATGTGTATGTATATATTACTGGCCTTCTTGATCTTTTACATTAGAGTGAGTGGAACTATCTGTTTATGTGTATGTATGTAGTACGTATCTGTGTATGATCTCTTGAAGTTGTTAGTGGTGCTTCGAAGGCCGTGTATGATCTATGTTGATATTGATGTGTTGAATGCAACTTTATATTGATGTGTTTATTAATGTTAATAGTGATGTGTTCAATGTGAGATTCTTGCAGGAAACATTATATGAATGTATGCAGGTGTAATATGATTGCACAATGTGTACGTAAAAAAATTTTCCTTCTTTCTCTCTCTCCTTTTACCATCCTCTTTTTCTCTGGATGGTGCCTATTTTCTGCTTCTTCGCCCTTCTCATCCTTGCTCGCAGAGGGTGTTTGCTTTCTATTCGAGCTTCCCGAGCTGGCAAAGTCAGCTGTCCCATTATCCGAGCCAGTTTCCACACCAGGTGGACTCAGTGGCTCGGCTTGGGGGATACCGACCTTATCTGCATCGGGTGATTTGTTCGTGATGTACCAGTTTTTCTCCTTCTTACATATTGTACTAGCTATGACATATTTGATTTACAAAAATATTTAATGCAATAAGAGGAGAGATGTTATCGTAATTTGTTTCTTACATGTTATGGAAGAACCTCAAAAATAAAATTTTTGCAATGTCGTCGTGTTCCAGGTCCGAGGAATAGGCATCCCTTCCATGGTAGACAACCGGTATGCTCCTTTTTCGAGCATCTCGACCACTCGGTAGGGGCCTTCCCAGTTAGGGGCTAGCTTCCCCATCGTCTCCAGTGGTCGAGAGGCCTCAACCTTTCCCAGAACGAAATCTACCGGTTGAAATTGTCGATCTCAAACTGTGGCATTGTAGTAGCAAGTCATGCGCCACTGGTACTCTGTGGCTCAGATCCTCGCGACCTCACATATTTCGTCTGCCAGGTCCAAGTTTTCTGACAACTTCTACTCGTTCAGCTTAGGCGAGAAGCTAAATACTCGGAGGGAAGGGTTGTCGATCTCTAGTGGAATTATGACCTTTATGCCATACACCAGTTGGATAGGGGTTTCACCAGTAGCAACTCTGGGAGTAGTTTGGTACGACCATAGTACGCTAGGCAGTTCTAATGGAACGGATGTAAGGATCTAGAGGGGGGTGAATAGATCTACCCCAAATTTAACAAATAATTACTCAAATAGAATAAGTGTGAAAATAAAGGAACAGTCAACACAGCGTACTGCCAAGACAATATGAATTGAATATCAGAATGTTGACAAGGAGTGCTAGACAGTAAGAGATATAGCTCCAAATGTAAGTAAAAGATGAATGAGTTTCAGATCAATTAACAGTGATGGCAAAGCATAACAGACTATCACAATTCAAATCAGTAACCAGTCAGACATCTAGGTATGGGACTTGACGGAGGTTCTCCTCCCGCAAGAGGTGAATTTCTAGATAGGCATAACCTATCCTTCCAGCCACACCTTTTTATATACCTACTAGATGAGCGACTTAGGCATGAACATAGATAATGAAAATCATACTTTGCCTTAAGCATTCCTATGCATTCATCTAATCGACGAGCAAACTCGCTCTTCACCATCCCTCGGCCATTGTTTGGCGAAACCGAGGCTGGTTTAGAGCTCAAATAATTGGGCCTCTAAGGCCCTCCTCTCTTCTCTCTCGGCCAACCTCTCAGCTCTCTCTCTTTCTCTATCCCTCTCCTTCTCAGCTCTTTCCCTCTCTCTGTCTTCCCTCTCTAGCCCAAGGGTGATACTCAGCTCTGTGACGTCCCGAGAAATGTCACCATCTAAACGGCGCTGCAATTCCTCCTCTAGCTCTTCTATCCTGGCTTCCCCTTGCGCAGCACAAGCAAGCATCTCTTGCATCTCTTCTTCCTGTCATATTCATTGTTTCAGAGATGTGGCGAAACATGAACAGAGGAAACTCAATGGTGAAACCCTCACCTGTGGAGATAACATTCCCTCTGCCTTCGCAGCACGCTGTGTGGCACGAGCAAGTTGCTCATGGAGCAAATTAAATTCTGAGGAGGAGATCTACAAACTGGAGGAGGCACCCTCTGCCCTCACTACTGATGAGGTTATGTCAAGTTGGGCATGCTATAACACATATGAGGTGACATCAATGGCTTAACACTAGAAATCTAGGGTCATAATTAGGATCATGCATTGCATACACACTCACTGAGGCATTCAAAGCTGCCCCGGTGTCACCCAATCGCTAGTCTGTGTCTGCAAAGCGAGCTCGCAAGTTCACTATTATGGTATCATGGGCATCCTGCGGCCATGGCATGCGAGTTAACTTCCCCCCCAAACAAAGAGAAAAAATAATAAAATAAAAAATGCACAAATCTTGCATTCACGTCCACAAGCCCCCCAGGATGGAGTCACTCTGTATACATCACCCTATAGATGCGCAAGTGATCCTCACTGTCCTGCACATGCGACTCCATGAGCATGCCACCCCGTTGCCAGTCTTCATACTGTTCAGGGAAGCGCACCTGCCAATCAACGCAAGCTGCCCTCTCGCATGTTTTTCTCCCAATGTGAGGTGGCGCAATCATGTCTACCCATTCCTAGGCAAGTCCTAGGGTCCTCAATGGCCAATCGTAGCCGAAGTGGCTCGATTTCATTCAGACAATAGATCCAAAGGTCCCGTCCAAATCGGTGGTCGGCGTTGACCATGCCCGCATAAGGTTTCCAAATCACCTACGTTAGCATGCACATATCTTCTTAGTCGTTCAAAAAAATAAATAAAAAAGGGGTCCCACCATCGCTGTAGGGAACTCTTGTAACTCACGCCTTAATGCCATCAGCTGGTAGGATGGAGAGATTGTGCTCATGACAGGCTGGCACTGCCGAGCCAGTGGCGCCATGGCCAAACGCCAATGTCGAGCCGTCCCCATCGGGATATAGTAGTAGCTCCATAGTAGTGTCATCATGTACCATTAGTGTTCCCTGAAGTAGACTAATTGTAAAAAGAAAAATAAAAAAATAACAATGAACAATAATAAAATAACAAAAAAATATAAACTAAAAAAACTACCTAGATAAATGGTGTGAAGCCACTCATAGTCACCTCCCGGCCTAACTATTGGGACATACCTGCAAACAAATGCACCAGCACGGTGGCTCCCCAGGTGCTTTGCCCTACTCTCTCAAGGTCTACTAGGAGCTCTAGGAAACGACAGTGGATGCCATCTCCCTTCGAGCCCAGTAGCAACCTCCCCAACAGGAAGAGGAGGAATCTCCTCAAATCCATGTTTGATCTCTCCCAATTGCTCGCATCCACGCAGTATACAGCACGGGTCCCTCTTTTAGTTCTCTCCATAAATTCTTCCAAGAACTTGTTATCACGTGGACAAGTGTTAGTAAGCCCCAATGCCTCCATGATAGACGCCTTGGCTACTGACTTATTCTTTCGATCATCCAAGTCCAACCCTAGTAGCTTCTGAGCCCCCTCTCGGTAATCAAGGTAGGTGACCCCGGTCACCGCCTCGCCATCCACTTTGAGGCCCATGATTCGGACCACATCTTCCAGGCTGGGCACCATGTGCCCCCAAGGCATCAGGAAGGCCCGACTCACTGGGTCCCATCTTTCGTGCAATGCTTGGATGAGGGCAAGGTCAAACTTAATCGGCCAAATCCAGAGAAAGTCCCCAAACCCCATCGCGTCTAGTCGAGCTTTCTGAAAGTCTGAAAGACCCCCGTATGTGGCCACCACTAACTCCCATGAAATGTGTGACCTCATCATACTCTGTGCATACACAAGAAATGAGAAAGGGATGCATTGTCCAAAGGAAGAGGGAATACAAGGGAAGAGATGAAGGAGGATCCACTTACAAGTTGCGATTGGGTCCTCTCACTGAGGTGCCCCTCAACGTCAGAGAGCCTCCTGAAACTATTGCTGGATCTGCTTCTCTTGGAGGAGTGGGAAGATTCACCCTCCATTTTAAAACTTAAGAAATCTTCACTTCTCCTTCTCCTCAGAAGCTTTCACTCTTCAAGTTGGCTTCCGCTACTCCAGAGGAGGGCAAAAGCGAGGCATTTATAGGATGAAGGAAGTTTTGATTCAGAGCTATCACTAGCAGCGGCCTTCAAAATGGGGCGCTCTCCTTTCACTCTCATGTGTCACCTCGCCGCTTACATGGAGTAAATGATTTAGCGCCGTGACATGTCGACTCACTCCTTGCACAGTATAGGGGCTGCCTATGATCCTTGTCGTGTTATAAATAATTTTGAGTGTAAAAAAAAGGAAAAAAGAAACACATAAAAAAATAGGGAGCATCTATAGAAAGTTTGAAGTGTCACATAGGAAATGAGGCTAAAAGTCATTGTTGCTGATTTCGACAACATATTCCCTTTGAAAAGAATGGCCACGATGAGATACTATTCCCCATTTCGGGGTGAGGTTTTGTCAAACACATCACGTGGGAACAACATAGAAGATAAGAGGCATAAAAGAGAAGGAGCGCACAAAGAACAAACAAGTGACAGGAAACTAAATCATTCCATTAACTCTCAAATGCATGTACATCATCAGTGAGAGGGTGAGTGTACAAATAACTCTCTAACTCTCGCCACCACCCTCCTGGTCATCCCTCTCCTCTCTCCTGGGACAGGGATCCCTGGGAGACCTCATAGTCTGTGAGGCAACACTCGTCTCACCCCGCTACACCCGCTCGGCCTCGGCGGTGCACCGCTCCTCTATCGAGGTGACTAAGAAGCTACCAATGGAGAAGGAGCCAGACTGACAGAGACCCGCCCCGTGCTCTCGTGCCCTTTAGAAATGCTCCTCACAGTCCTTCAGCCTCTGCTCCGCAACCCGAAGACCCAATCGAAGCTCCATCATTTGGGCCTCTAGAGCCCTCCTCTCCTCTCTCTCTCTCTCCTCCTCTCTCCTCGCCACCTGGAAGGAAACCCTCAGCTCAAGAACGTCGCGTGGTAGCTCCTCTGTGCCATGGCTTCATAGCTCTACCTCCAACTACGCCACGATGGCTGCCCGAGTGTCACGCTCCTCCTCGGCTAGGGTTAGCGCACCGCGGATCTCCACCACCTGCCAAGAGCTGACAATTCCATGAAGTCAGCAAAAGAGAGAATGTGTGTGATGGAGATTCAAAGCAAGCAGATACTCACTCGGGCCACAAGCTCGCGCTCGGCCTCCTGGGCACGGGCCACCACACCGACGAGCTACTCCTAGGGGGAGGAGACCTCCGAAGGAGGAGCCTGGGAGCTGGAAGGAGCTCCACTTGTCATCCTTGCTGTCGCCCCTTGCTGGGCACACTAAAAAAAAGGGGGAATAATGACAATTAGTGGCTGAACATTAGGAATCCAAGTAAACTAAAAAAAAGCATTGCATATACTTACCAAGATGTCCAGCTCCTGTCGAGTGACGGTCAGCTGTCGTCTGGCATCCGCCAACGGGGCCCGCAGGTCGGTGCTGATGGCATCATGGGTATCCTGCATTTGTAAGCATGTAGGTTGGTGTCACATGCATACATCCATAAACAAGAATAAAAAATATAATACTCATTTCATACTTACCCCCAGTGGTCTCCCGAGCTGGAGACGGGCCGCGAAGGTCTCCCAGTAGCGTCGCAAGTAGTCGGTGCTGTCTTGCTCCCGGGACACCACAGGGACGTCGCCCTGCTACTAGTCCTGGAACTATGTAGGGAAGCGTACATGCCAGTTGACGTGCTTCACCTTGCCCTGGGTCTTCCGCCCGATGTGGCTCAACGCGTCCACCTCCATCCACTCCTGGGCTAACCCCAGGGTCCTCATCCCCAGCCTGAGCTGAAGCGGCTTGATCTTGTTAATGCAATGGACCCAAAGGTCTCACCCAAAATGAGGTTGACCAGCCTTGACCCAGGGCTGGTCGCCATCAGCCATGCCCAAGTAGGGCCTCCAGACAACCTGCATTGCCATACATGTATCATGTCAGTTTTCACATTTGAAAATAAAATAAATATACACAAAAAAATCATACCATAGCCTCAGGATACTCCATCAACTCACGTCGTAATGACGTCAGTTGGTAGGAATGTGGGGCCAGGTTCACAATTGGCCTCCATCGCCGGGCTAGTGGCACAGATGTCGGATCCCATTGCCGGGCCCTCCCCATCGGGAGGTAGTAATAGCTCCACAGAGTAGGAGTGCCCGCCTCTAGGTAGCCTGTGAGCTACCTTCGTTTCCAAGGGGAGCGGTGCTCGCCTCAAGGGAGCCAGTGGGCTACCTTCGTTTTCAAGAGGAGCAGGAGTGCTCGCCTCTAAGGAGCCCGTGAGCTACCTTTGTTTCCAAGGGGAGCAGGAGTGCTCACCTTTAGGGAGCTCATGGGCTACCTTCATTTCCAAGGGAAGTAGTAGTGCTCGCCTCTAGGGAGCCTGTGGGCTACCTTCGTTTTCAAGGGGAGCAGTGCTCGCCTCTAGGGAGCCCGTAGGCTACCTTCGTTTCCAAGGGGAGCAGAAGTGCTCGCCTCTAGGGAGCTTGGAAGCCACCTTCATTTTCGAGGGGGGCAAGAATACTTACCTCTAGGGAGCTAGGAAGCCACCCTCATTTCTGAGAGCTTTGCTCATGAAGTCCGAGCTTTGTTACGTCGTCCGAGCTTAGTTGTGTCAGGCACGACTCTCGGCTAACCCCGCTCAGCATGCTCTTCTACCAGGATGGCCCTTCGAACTGGAGGTGGTAGTCGATGACGCCAGGCGGGATAGGACGTCTACTCAGACGTTCTCTTCCCTTGGTATGTGTGCTACCTCAGGGACATAGCTTTGGCTTTCTCTTGCTCGGACAACGTCGCCGCAATCCGGAGTGTTTTACTCGGAGCCCCCCACTTGGGTGAGACATAGGTCTTCCACTGGAGTGTTCGTGCTCGGACCTGGGTCATCTGTCCTCTACTTCTCTTCGGGTGGGGCCTCCTTGGTTTGTCTCGCCCTTTTTTGAAATCTACTAAGAAGGTCTCATCTTGTGGTGCGGTCCCGAGCGTGATTGGCAACGAGATACGTCCTTCCGGGAGGGCGGTTGTGCGTAGTGGTGCTATTCGTGATAACTCCACACCCATGAGTACCAAATAGTTGTAAGAAATAATGTCGGGGCCACTTTCATTATTCACTAGGATGCGTCAGACGGTACATTGATTTTCGGCAGTCGAGGCCACCAGAGTGTATGAGCAGGGAGTGGCTACACCTTCTAGGTCTTCATTTGAGAAGACGACGAGATCCTCGGGGTGGTTCTCAGGCGGCAGCTTCCTGTCGGTGGCTGTCGCCACGCTCCATAGTGCTAATTGCTGACCCGTATCACCGGCATCTCCCAGGACTGTCTCCTCTCGAAGTCGGCCCTCTAGAGATCATCATGATATCTTTCCCTTTGGGTCAGTTGTCGATGGGAGGGGTTCATTTGCGTTGTCACTTCTCCTCGACCTTGGTGACGAATCTATCAAGGAGTCCTCGGCGGACGAGGTCCTCGATGGCATCCTTGAGTTGGATGCAGTCAGAGGTATCGTGGCCGTGGTCGTGGTGGAAGCGGCGGTAACTTTTCCAGCTTCGCGTCCTCGGGCCGGACTTCATTCTTGACGGCCACTGGAGGAAGGGCTCCTCACGGATCTCCATGTGGATCTAGTCAGGCGGGTCTGTTAGGGCGTATAGTGACTGTAACTACCCCTCTCCTTATTTTCTGAGTGGTCGCGGCGCTCTCTGTCTCGTCGCTCCCGCTTATTTCGCCCCTCCCGGGTCGAGTTGATGGATCTTTCTTGGTCGGACCGCTCAGTTCCGGTCGAATGGCCTAGGGCTGCGGCGTTCTCCTCGCATCTGGCGTGATTCTGGGCTAAGGCGAGGAGGTCTGTCAGGGTCGCCGGGACTTCACCTCTGAGCGACCGTCGGAGGATGGAGTCCCGGGTCCCCTGAGCGAGGGCGGTGGTGACGATGCTTACATTGAGGCGGGGTACACGGAGTGCCTCTACCCGGAAACGGGACACATAGTTCTAGAGGGTCTCCTCTCGCCCCTGCCTGATGGCGTGGGTCCACTATCCCCAACCACGTGTGCACGTTCTAAGTGGGGTCCTCTAGTTGGGGGGGGGGGGGGGGGGGGGGGGGGGGGGGGGGGGGGGGGGGGGGGGGGGGGGGGGGGGGGGGGGGGGGGGGGGTCTAACCTTCCCTGCCATAAAATCCTTTCCACCCTTCAAACCATCTCCAAAAATTACAAAGAAATTGTGCATGACCCTCACTTCCCCCTCTCTCACCCATAAAATTCGCAAGTCTCACATCCACCGTTTGACCCTCGGTCAAATCTCATTCTCAAGCAGATCCCAGTCTGCCCAATCTATCCTGAGTTAGTGAGTCCGCCAGTTCTAAATTCCACCTTATGAAATACAAAAATAGGAAAATTCTTGCAACACCAGGTGTTCGTAGATCTACAAAAGAGATTCGCAACGGCACTGATTTCCTGTCGATCTGACATCGGATCTGATAGCAGTAATTATTCCCGCCGAGTAGCGCAGTTCTAAATCTGCAGAACAGGTTTGGGACAGCAAGCAACAACATCCAACAGTCAGACCGCCTCACCTTCCATAAGGCGATCCAACGCAATCCCCTCCAATGGATTGTCCCTCCAGGAGTCCTCTTCGCAATGGTACCACTCCCAGCCCGATCGGCCCTCCGACCAGAGCGTGATCCTTCCAATTGCCAGCATGTGTCGTATGGCCAGCACCGAGTAGCAATGTGTTGGCATCGTCGAAGATGCCCAAAATGCTATCCGTCAACCCAAGTTCGATACTCCCGGGTCCAACATGTTAACTATGACCACCCTGCGTGGAGTCGGTATATTTTCTGTAAATTATTGATAATTGCTATACCGGGAGTACAGATCTTGGCCGAGGTTGTCTTCCCCACGCCCGGAGCGTGGAGGCATCTTCTCTATCTCTCTCGGCATTTGCTTATTTAGTATGTGTTTTTTATGCCGCTGCTAGTGAGTGATAGGCTTTAGCTCATTCCAACTTCATCACCGTTGCGAGTGAGTGAGTGTGACCCATCCCACGACTCGATCCAAGCATAGAAGTGAGTTTGACCACCCTTGACTCTGTCAATTTCTCAATCGCGTGGATCCACGCGTTCCCTCGCTTGGGATGACTTGTGAGCTCGCATTTCTATTTAAGGCATATACCCCGTAGGAGCTCTTAGTGTCGAGCTTAGGTGGCTCTATTGTTCGCGTAATCGCTGGTCGCATTGTTCATTTGGTCACGTCATCACCTAGAGTCCCAGGTTCGCACCATTTGGCATCGAGTCTCTTCATTTCGTCCCGCTTCAGTTTGGTATCAGAGCAGGTTGAGTCTAGGGTAGTCTTTACTTTAAAAAAAAATCTTGATACTAAGGTCGTCTTGTCTAAGGTGTTGCGTTTCATTCCTATATCCAGTATATCAAAAGGCGTTACTAGAAAGATAGGTTAAGCCTATTTGGAAGGTAACCTCCTTGTGTGAGTTGGGTCTTCAGATCAATACCTCCGTCACGTACTGGATATTGGTTAAGTCTAGGTTCTTCATTTCACCCTAGTCAGTGCATTCCTACCTCTGTGTCATTGCATGCCCACCCGTAGAGGTACCCAATATTGACCACCACCACCACCTATGGCGGATCCCCGAGTCCGTAGTCCCAATGAGTCTTCGGTGGCCGAGATGTTCCGATCTCACATGGATAGATTTGATACACATATGGATGGGCTTAGTACGCATGTAGATGGCATAGGTACACATCTGGAAGGGAGAATGAAAGCCTTAGAGGATCGGGCCGAAGCATTGGACCAGTCTATTCAGGGTCTGGTGGGGAGAATTGCCATCCTCGAGAGAGCCCCGGTTGAGGCACACCTCGTGCCGACAAATGGTCAACAGGAGCCGGTTCAGCAACCTGCTGCTCCAAGGACTCAAGGGGAAGATGATAGGAGGCACCGAGTGCCCGAGGTGGATGACTATACATCCGATAATGAACATGGGGGTTATGGTCGTGACCATCTATTGACGTCTGAAATATGAATAGGTATAAAGATGAGACCAAAGAGAAGAATCAGCCAGAAATGAAGATCCCACGGAGTCAGAACTGAAGAAGAGCCGTTACTATCAACACCTTACCCAGCTGAAGCCCCCTCAATCATTTTGAAGCCTGTACAATAATGCAGACCAACTTTTTCAAGAGCTCTATTATACAACCAAACAAACAAAAAAGGGATCGGCTGCTGTCAGGAGATGTGCTGATATTGTGGACTGTACAGTAGATGGACATTATTAGATACCTAGAAACGCCCTGACACTACAGGCAGACAAGGATTGCTGATTGAGAGCCCATTATACAAAAGATGCAAGAAAGAAAGAAAGATTAGCAATATGGAAAGCTAGAAACCTGTCACCAAGTGGAAGAATCACTTCACTGGATTTGATGCTTTCTGGGATTCCGCCATGGTTTGAGGGTTGGCCAATCCATGTAAGGATTGGGATCAACCAATTCAGGTAGGATCAGCCAATGTCGATCCAATTTCAATGGGGGAAATCTGGTCCCTAGATTAGATAGGAAAAAGAAAGAAGAAAATTTGTTCAGCTTAGATCAGCTGAAATTTGTCTGGAATCAGCCAATCCCGAAATGATTCTAAGCCGATCCCATTCCGAATCTGGAGCAGATTTGGTGTGGGCCAATCCCGGAACCCCATCCAATTATGCAACCATTACACATCAGTCTATTTGACACCTATTAAGGAAGTGTTTAGGTCTGATTGGAAGCTCTCCGTGGGGGCGGTACTAATGACAAGACCAATAACCCCTTGGAAAAACTGGCAGAAGGTTGTAGCCTAAAGGTAAGGAAAGATTTGGAGTAACAAACCTGCAGCACAACATTGCCCTCCTGGGCAAATGGTTTTGGGAGTTTCTTGCAAAGGAGTTATCGTGGAAGAAGATTATCTGGAGAAACACTATAGCAGCTATGAGAATACAACTTGCACACAGAAAATAGCAGTTAGATGGCTCCCTTACAGAAGGATATTCTCAGAGCTGGGAGTTTACTGGAGAAACACATTAAAATGACGGTTGCTAATGTCAAAAACAGATGCTGGAACGTATGGACAGGAGATTCACATCTGAAGGACTAGCCCCCAAAGATGTCCAATCCTGAAGTATCTAGACTCTAGAGGAAGTGTGACAACATTTTCAATGGAAGTAGCCTATGTGGAAAATATTTCTCTAAGAGTTTGTCCTTTATTTACAAGTGGAGTTGTAATATCTTTATGAGTCCTGGTACTTAGTTGGGCAAGGCACTTTCAAAAACCATAATGCTTTGACCCTCTTCTGGTTTCTTTTTGGGTAGAAGGAATATCCACTCTCTACTTCATTGTGCTGCCTCTATTTATTAATAAATTGGTGGTGCATTCCACAGCAACTTTTGGAAAAGAAAAAAGGTACACCAGAGCAGCTTGTGTCCTCCATTTGAGTCCGTATTCGATACCGGACATTGGATTTGAGGAGGATGCTAGTGCCTCATGAATTTGAGCCAATCTTTTGGATCGTGTAGGAGAGTGGGCTAAACACTAGAATAGCAAAGGGTATTCACCCTTCCATTTCCAGATGCTTGGGGAGATAGAAACATTCCTTACCATCTTCATGACCGTTGAGCCTATTGTACAACGAGATTTTGAGGGCATACTGACTGTGTCCTTATACATTCCTCTTCTTTCTTCAAAAAGTTTGATAAATATTGGTATCATGTACTTTCAGGGAAAGAAATGATCAATCCTTGTGCACTATCTTGGTGTGGTTTTTGTAAAGGAGTGATGTTTCATAGGGGATTTTTTTCTTTTTTGAGAAGAGAGCTTGTACATGCATGGTAATACTCTCTGGTTGGGGTTAACTTTCTTTCCATTTACTTCTACACTTTCCTTTTTATGTAATGAGTATGTACTACAATTCCTTCAAAGCAAAGGGGGGCAGTAGGAAATATAAATACAAGAGGTAGTGACAATTAAGAATGATAGAGTTCATAAAAATAGCACTAGTTTAGTGACAAACAAAGAAGAAAAACAAGTGAAGAAACAGTAGTAAGAAAATCATAGATAAAACTTAACCTGGACAATCCGAAAAAGTGCTGGCATCCGCGGAGTCGGCCAGGATTACCAAACTCGAGCAGCGAATTGATTTGTTAGAACAAACAAAACCCAGGGGGGAATGAAATGGATATCGTTACTCAACCGATCGGTAAAGAAGGCGCGCTTGAAGTCGATGTTGTCGGTGGACAAATTGTAATCAGCGCAAAGCACGTTCACGCATCCGGCGAAGTTGTCCTGACTGCTAAAGAGGACGTCGGCTATTTCTTGGATAAGTTGGCCGAAAAGATCCCGGGCACTGTCGATGACGCAATCATTGGCGTGATCAAGGCCGCGTTGAAAGCACTCTAGTTTGGATCTTGTCGCCGTCGTTCGAAAGCTTATTAAGGTCGGCGGTGAGGCAGGAGTAGGCGCGGGTGAGCAGGCTGTAGAGGCAGCTTACCCGTGGCTTAAGCTTCCGGTCATCAATTGGCTATGGCGATCGATCGTCGAGAAGTTCACAGACGCGCTGATCAAAGCGCTCATGGACAAATCGACCGAGATTATTATCCCACTCATCAACGAGCACGCAGCAAGCGAAGCCGAGAAGGCATCGGAAGCGCTAAAGAAAAAGCTCGAGGATGCGACTCTGACTCAAGAAGAGTTAGAGGCTGAAATCGTCAAATGGGAGGAAAAGTATGAAGCACTTATTCGTATGCGTGTCGCTACTCCTGACTAGCTGCTCAAATTTGGAAATCAAAGACGGTGAGTGGTGTGCGGATCGCGGCAAGTCGGGTGCTACGTGCTTTCACGACCTAGATACATCAAAACCTAAGCGCCGGCTCACAAAGGAAAAATGGGATGAAGAGCGATTTGGACAAATCTGCGCCAAGCCTCAAGTCTTTGCGGATAAGAAATCAGCCGTCGAGACGTTCTGTCAAAACTCAAACATCTGCACTTACCAATTAAAGAGCACGGTTGAGAAGTTTAGCGACAACTTGAAAGAGAGCACTAAATGACGAAAAACGAAATTATCGACGAGGCAATCAAAGCCGCGCAACGTGAACTAGGGCTCACTGATGACGGCGTGTTTGGGCCGGTCACGACCGCGAAGGCCGCCAAGTACGATATTAAATTTATTGCGATCGCAAGCGAAAAGATAGCGCCGCTTAAGTCAGAGCCAGCCGACTACTTTGGCGCGCCTTGGATTGGCTCATACATTCACTTGCTCGGTAAATCTGAAACTGACCCGGAGCTAAACGCAGCACTTGTGCCTGAGTGGTCAAAAGAGGGTTTGCCGCAATTCAAAACACTCGCAGGTAATGATCACGCGTGGTGTTCGGTGCTCGTGAATGCATCGATGCGAAAAGTGGGCATTAAGCCAACGAACAGCGCGATGGCAAGCTCTTGGCGCACATTCGGTGTTCGCGCTGACGGCTGGTGGTTTGGCGCGCCTTGCTCGATGCAGCACGTATCTGGCGGCAATCACGTAGGCTTTTTCCTTTACTGGATTGATCAAGCAAAAGGCCTTGCGGCTTTTTACTCGGGCAATTCAGGCAATCGCTTGTGTGTGGCCCAGTACAATTTCTCTGGGCACGCGAAAGGCCATGACGAGGTTAAGAATGGTCCACGCTGGCCGGAAGGTTGGCCTAAGGGCCAGGAACTTACTCGAGCGCAAGTGCTCGCTGCATACCCTAATCTAAAAATTGGCGGCACTGCGGAGTCAACGCGATGAGCGCCCTCAGCTGGGAAGCGAATCACCCGGAGCGCGCCGCATGGAGCGACTGCGCCCGCAAGGTTGTGTCTGAAAACCTCGAAGCGCTCGAGCAAGCGAAGGACATTGACCGCTTTTGCTTTAAGTACGCCTCGCTGGGAAAAAGCAAGCGCATCGAGTTTTGGTGTGAGCTAGTCGCAGCCATGGCGTATTTCGAGAGCGGGTGGAAGCCGGCCATGCACTTTGGCGAACCCGAGCCTTTGGGATACGACAGCATCGGGCTTCTACAGTTGAGTTATCAGGACGCAAAGACTTATCCGAAATTTGCACAGTTCTTTGATCTGAACGAGGGAGGAGAGGGGTGAGGGCGAGATGATGATGCGGCTTGTGGGGTGGACGGTGGTGCACGCCGCGCCACCCATGGATGGGTAGGGTGGATAGCGAGATGGGGAGATAGGGTGGTGGTCTACAGATGGTGGCGGGCGCAGCTCTTCCACAGGTTCTCCCCCGGGGCGGTTGCGCTTCACGTGCGGCTCCGGAGGACCCCCCTGCCTGCGGCGGCAACGGCGGTCGAGGTGCGGGGGCGCCGGGTGTTTAGCTAATAGAGAGGGGGTGGTCTGCTGTGAGAGTGGGCTTTGGTGGTGTTGATCTGTCTGTCCTCGATCTCCTCGGCCCTAGCCGGGGAAATGTCGGTGGCCATGGCTTCCGGGAGCT
This sequence comes from Amorphophallus titanum, assembly GCA_024336825.1. Taxonomy (NCBI): domain Eukaryota; kingdom Viridiplantae; phylum Streptophyta; class Magnoliopsida; order Alismatales; family Araceae; genus Amorphophallus; species Amorphophallus titanum. The sequence continues at coordinate 352,213 of JANBPO010001959.1, read as the reverse complement.
TCGGGATCTGCGCCCGGCTGAGGTCCCTCCGCGGCGGCGGCGGCATGTGCTTCAACGGCGGCGGTTTCCTCGGGGACGGCCGTTCCGCGTGTTGGAATCCATCCAGCTTCAGGTAGCGATCTGATCTCCCTTGGTGTCTCTCTTTATTACGTCACTTTGTATACCGGTCCAAGTCCTGTTTGCTGACAAACTGATGTGGATTGAATTCTTCTTATCGCCATGATTCTTCGCTCAGGTTTCCGTCATTTCCGCTTGCTGTTTTTTTGATATTTGATTCATGGAGTTACCTGCAGTGGTGTAAGGGATATGCTTTCATTTCAACTTAATAGTTAACATAGCAATTATCCACGGGGTTGTAACAATCTTCTCAGTTGACAACTAATCATGATATCCATTCCATAATCTGTCTTTCCTAGTATTTTTCCCAGTGTTTTTTCCATTCCATAATCTGTCTTTCCTAGTATTTTTCCCAGTGTTTTTTTTTGTTATCTTCCATCTGTGCTGGAAAATTCTTTATCGGCAGATATCTCTTGTTGACTAATTGTTTAACGTTGATGTGGTTTTGGATTTTGTAAGACAACCATCTTTTGTGGCTGTCCACATTGTTAGAGCTGCATCCCCAGCTGCTGTGGAGGTATTCAGTGAGCATTGCTTCGCAGTGATTCCCTTGGACCGCATGTGATTTCTTGTTTTCTTGGCTTAACAGGATGGAAGCTCCAACACCACCGACACGGTTCCTACCCCTAAAGTTATAATAGACCAGGATTCAGATCCAGATTCGACAATAGTGGAAATAACATTTGGTGATCGCCTTGGGGCACTTCTCGACACTGTTAGTGATGTTATTTCTTTTGATTCATTGGATTCTTGGAGCCATTGATCTTGCTGATACATCAATCTAGCTACCTATCAACATTTCTAATTTTCTATGATTGCAGATGAGAGCACTCAAAAGTCTTGGGCTTAATGTTGTGAAGGCAAATGTATACCTGGATTCCTCAGGGAAACACAATAAATTTGCTATTACCAAAGCGTGGGTTTTCTTTCTCATTTTTCTATCATAGTCTATGGTCCCGACCATGTTCAATCTTGTTGATATCTCTAGTGATTGTGAGATTCTAGCAAGAGAAAAGTGTGTATGAAGGAAGATTGAACTAAATTGTTAAATCCTTTGCAGGTCCACTGGACGTAAAGTTGATGATCCTGAGTTATTAGAGGCTATACGTCTGACAGTCATTAACAATTTGCTCCAATATCATCCGGTAATAGTTGTCAAAGCTTTTGTGTTTTTGTGCATTTTTGGAACATCAGAGGCATTCAGCTCATGGGAAACCAATGTCCTACTGATTATATCTGTTGGCAGGAATCTAGTACCCAATTGGCAATGGGAGCAACCTTTGGAGTTGAACCACCTTCCGAGGAGGCATGTTCTACACGCCAATATATTTTCAATTAGATTATTCTGTCATATGGATAATAAAGTAGTGATCTCTCTCTCTCTCTCTCTCTCTCTCTCTCTCTCTCACACACACACACACACACACACACACACACACACACAAAACAAAAATAAAAAAACAAAACTGAGCTCTCACCACCCAACCACCACACACACCCGCCTTGAAAAGAGGAACGTGAGTTTGGTTGAAGAAGTGGTTGAATTGCAGTTCACTTTGTCTTGGTTTGTCAAAGGCAAACAAACCTGGATAACCTGTTGGGAGGTAAGGTTAACTTCAAAAAAGAAGGTTTGGGGTACATTCCTCAAAATAAAAAATCTTTGGAGAATAAGGTTACAATATCCTATGTTCATGAAAAAGAAAATAATTGTGCATCATGCTCACATACAAAACCAACACATGTCCAACCTAAACCACATAAATTCCAAAGAAGATTTTCAAATGTCAATTATTTTCATTGTGATAGATTTGGTCATGTTATTGTCAATTGTTGGTTCAGACAGAATACACCAAAAAATCATATTGTTTGGACCATAAAAAGATATGTGTAGAATTGGACTAACTCCTATGGACCTAAACTGATTTGGGTACCAAAAATAATTAGATGAGAATGTTGTTTCTTGTAGATATACCTTGAAATCAGGGGGAGTAAATGGTAGCAAACACATATCTCTTTCATAAATAAGAATATTGTTTCTACATTCCGGCCTTTAGAACTGCTGCATCTTGATTTATTTGGCCCGACTAGGACATCCAGTCTAGGAGGGAAATACTATAGTTTCGTGATTGTTGATGATTACTCCAGATTTACATGGGTACTATTTCTAGCCAATAAAAATGATGCCTTGATGGAGTTTCAAGTACTTTCCAGGAAAATTTAGAATGATAGAGGTTATCTCATCACCACAATTCAAAGTGATCATGGTGGTGAGTTTGAAAATAATGATTTCAGTAGCTTTTGTAAGGAGTAGGGATACACACACAACTTTTCATCACCAATAATGCCTCAACAAAATAGAGTAGTGGAGAGAAAAAATAGGACATTGATAGACATGGCACAGACCATGTTAAGTGAGAACTCCCTACCAAAATACTTCTGGGTTGAGACGGTAAGTATAGTATGCTACATCATCAACAGGGCAATGGTAAGGCCAATTTTGAAGAAAATCTCATATGAGCTCTACAAGCGTAAGAAACCAAGCATTTCCTATCTTAAACCCTTTGGATGTCCATGCTACATATTGAACAATGATAAGAATAACCTAGGTAAGTTTGATAAGAAGAGCGACAAAGAAATCTTCCTAGGTTATGCATTGAACTCTAGAGCTTACAGAGTGTTTAATAAGGGGACTTTAGTTGTTGAAGAAAGTCCATATGTTATTTTTGATGAATCTGAATCAAAACTAACAAATCAATTCTCTTCTATTTTGGATGCAGATGAAGCTCCTAAAAATCCAAATGATGCTGGACCATCTAAGGCTAAGGATGAAACAACGGAAGGAACCCCCAGCAATGTTGAAGGTGATGAAGACCCTTCAATTGAAACACTTCAAGAACAACCAATGCAGCACCTCGACTTGCCTAGAGCTTCAACACTCTTGAAAGATCACCCTACTGAAAACATTATCCGTAATCCTGAAGATGGGTTAAGAACTAGATCTTCACTAAGGCAAGTGGAAGAAGAGGATTTGATGGCCTTGATCTCCCAAGAAGAGCCTAAGGATGTCCACGAAGCTCTTCAAAATGAATCTTGAATCCAGACTATGCATGAAGAGCTACACCAGTTTGAAAGAAATAAGGTGTGGTCTCTCGTGTCATGTTCTAAGAATCATCCCGTAATTGGAGCCCGTTAGGTTTTCAGAAATAAACTAAATGACACGGGATTGGTTGTGAGGAACAAGACCTGGCTTGTAGCCAAAGGGTATAGCCAGGAGATGGGTATTGATTTTGATGAGTCATTTGTACCGGTTGCCAGATTAAAAGTAATCTAAATTCTCTTGTCCTATGCTTGTTCACTCAATTTTAAATTATTTCAGATGGATGTTAAATCTGCCTTTCTTAATGGGACATTAAAGAGGATGTTTTTGTATAGCAACCTCCAAAATTTGAAGACCCAAAACATCCACAACATGTGTACAAGCTACAAAAGACAATTGGAAACTGGCATTTCCGATTCCATCTCAGAAATAGGTGTTTCTGAATCCATCTCTGACGAGAATTTAAATGGAACTGGAATAACCTTTTTCTTTCTGTTTTTTATTTATGATTTTTCGATGAATTCATATTTGGCATCATATGTTTCTACAATCTGATAAAAGTGTTTGAGTTTTAATTAAATGGATCTTTTTCCAGTGGATAAGACCCTTTTCTTGCTTGGCTAGCCTAAGCCGAAGGAAGAGCTGAGAGATGAACAATTAGATATGGACGCAGTTGTGGGTCCAAAATAGGTGACTCCACCTGAAAGTTTCTTGAACAGGCAGTATGAGACCAAAAGTACCACACTGAGGAACCCAGGAAAGGCACACATACACACACTCAGTCATGTGTGCACGCCTTGCTGAGTGCCCACTACATGGCTGCTGTGGGACTTTTATTCTCATACCATCTGTTTGTAGAAGCAATTGGGACTTGGTAGAGGCTTTCTTATTTAGCGCCTCCTACATGTCCAACTTGGTGAAATACCCTACCATGATGGGATGGTACAGCTGGGCAGCTAAATGCATCAGCTCTGTACATGACTGGCCTTCTGTATTGATATTAGATTTTAAAATAAAATAAGTGTAGATAGGGCAAAATTGTAATTGAGTTTCTTTGGGGACTTTTTTTTTTCACTTTTTACTGTGTAATTCTGGTCTCCCTCTTAATCAGGGACGTTTATGTAATCTGAACATATTTAACTTAATATAAGTGCTGGATCAGTCTTTTCTCTTGGATCCGCAGCACCTTCTTCTCTCTCCGTTGGCCTGGGGAGCTCTTTCGTGGACCTCGTGGTATCAGAGTGGCCCTTGTCCTAGGTGCTCTCTTCCTCCTCTGCCCTCAGAAACCCTCTCTACACATGCTGCACCCTTTCTTAGGGTTTTCCCTTACCATCAACAGGGTGAAATATCATCTAGGGTTCCTTCTTGCAAATCTACACCAGCTGCATCCCTCTCCTAGGGTTTTCTCTTTCTCCTCTATGGGGGAAATGGAAACCCTATTCAAGTGGCACTTCTTGCATGCCTCTCTGCTGCAGATCGTTGCATCTTGGACTGCGGTGCCCATTTTGTCTTTTGCTGGATCGCAGAGGGCTTTCTCTTTGAACTGCAACCCCTTGTAGTTGTAGTGGTTACATCTTCTTCCCCCTCTCTTACCAGCTGCACTCAGACTCCTCTGAGACAATGGCGGAGAACACTTCTGCGGCATCAGCGACATCTTCGCCTGGTATTCAGTCTGCGTAAAACTCGCACAGTGGGCTTTCTCTTTCGACTGTGACCCCTTTCAGTTGTAGTGGTTACGTCGTCTTCCCCCTCTCTTATCCACTGCACTTAGATTCTTCCTAGACGATGGCAGATAACACTTCTATGGCATCGGGAATGTCTTCGTTATATGGATACAACTGTAAAACTGAAAATTACTTAGGAAATCGACGACTCAACATTAGCCTCAAATAAAGGCAAAAATACATAATAAAATAAAAAATGATGCTACTATGACTCCGATCGTCGTCCGTGTAAATAATGACACCGTGCAAAACGCCAATCAAGTCCGTTGTCTAACGTCACGAGTCTCGCTGGCGACAGATCTGTGCAGGTGGTGGTGGCGGTTTAAGGTTTACTGTCGTTGGAAGGGGATGGAGGAAGAAGAGGGGGTGGCGGATGTTGATGTGTGTGGCTGCGCTGGAACAGTGGGTTGCTAGGGTTTTGGTGGGAAGGGGCTTCGCAGGGAGAATAAGAAGGGCAGGTTGGCTGTGCGTAGGGGAAGGATGAAGAAGATGACGGCGGCGCAGAGTGGATCGCGACTCCATAGGAGAAGCCGATGCCGGCTCTAATACCAATTTGGTGTGGAACGTGGGACTAGGGTTTGGATAGAGGTGGGGGGTGTAGGCCTCTCGCCCTCCCTCTTATAGGGACCACCTGGGGGGCCTCCTCTCAAGGTTCTCTCAAAACAAATTTCGATATGGGTGTGTTCCACCCGTCAATTTTCTTGAACAAATCGAGACCAAGGTTCACCGAATCGGATCGGATCGAGTCGGATCGCCCGATCTGACCCGATCCGATCGGTTTTTGGGTTAATTGATCTGATCCCGAGCCGACCTTCCCCGATCCTTCACAGAGATAGGTCGGATCGATCGGAATCGGTTTGACTCGGTCAGAATCGGCTCGGATCGCCCGATTCCACCTGGTTCTAGGCGATCCCCTTGGTCGATCTCGATCGATCTGACTGATCAAAAGGGTTTGTTAAAAAAAAAAACAAAGAGGGGGAGAAGCATAAGAACAATCTACAAGAAGATGACAGATCGACCAAGAAGAAGAAGAAGAAGAAGGAAGAAGAAGAAGAAGAAGAGGAGGAAAATACTTACTGTCGCCGATTCTGCTTGTCGATACCTTCTCCTCCTTGTCCTCTGCATCCTCCTCGTCCTCGCGATCGGCCTCCCTCGAAAGAAGAAGAAGAGGACACGATGCCGCCATCATCGCGACCCACAGCCGTCGTCGACGTCGCCGTCGATGCCGCTGTCAACCTCCTCCTCTGCCTTTGTTCTCCTGCAAAAGTAAAAGTGAAAAAGGAAACACGGAGGGAATAGGTTAAAGAGGGAAGTGAAATATTAGAATATTACATTTATACAAAACCCCCTGCAAAACTAGATACATAGGCAACTAACCTCAACGGGTTCGGTGGTTTGGATCAGCTCTAAATCGTTCCAGAATCGGTTTTGATTGGCCGATCCCACCGATCCGAACTGATTTTGGATGGACCGATCCAATCCCGATCCCCGAGTTTACCTTCCTTGATCGAGACACCTCCCTCGAGGTGGTCGAGGTTCTATAGTTGACATGTTGCCACTTCGTGGAATATTTCCACATGTCAGGACTTTGTGACCCATCTATTATCTCCATTATAAATCGGTGGTTGAGGGCCGGATTAAATCCACAACGATTGTCAGGGTCGTGTGGTTCCCGACAAGCCCCAAAAAATTGAGAATTTCTCTCCCGGACACTTGGGATGAAAAATAAAAAACCCTTGCAGCAGAGAAAGAGGGAGCAAGAGATACTGTACACACCTCCGGAGAAGTTCAACGCATGTGTACCACGTAGCCCGGACGAACACAAGCTCTCTCCTCTTGACCGACGGCACGCGGAAGACGACAAACAAACAAGAAGAATGCTTTCTTCTCTCTCCACGAGGCGTGTTGCGAGAAAAAAGGTTGAAAAAACCTAAAATCAAGGGTTTATACAAAGGGGCAAACTCGGGGGACCCGTCCGGGGTTGAGCGGACCCGTCCGGGGTCGCCCGACCCGGGACAGCCCTATGCGCCACCCGACGGACCCGTCTAGGGTGGTGCACGGTCGGGAGAACCCGCCTGTGGTCACCCAACCCTAGGGCGACCCGTTCGAGGTCCGATGGGACCTGTCCTAGGTCCAATGACCCCAGGTGGGTCCCCGAGGTCATTTGACCCCACCGCCCTTCTCTCTCTCGCAGAAGAAGAAAAAAAAAAGGAAAAAAGAACCTCCCAGGGTCATTTCGAATCTTGTCCACCTTGTACGGGGTCAATCAACCTCGGTGGGTTTTCACCTTCTCTAAATACACCGCCGGGGGGTCCGAGGAAACATACACACAGACAGACATATCCAGACTACGGATCGCCACAAGGAGCTTTGTTCGTTGTTTCGGCCCACTAAGGGTATGTGATGCCCCGAGTTTTATATTTATGCCATTGGAGGTTGTATTTGTAATTATACCCCTGGAGACTATATTTATAATTTTTTACGTGTTTGGATGGCCAAATTATGTAATTCTCTTAGATAATTGGGAATTACAGAAATGCCCCTTCCAGGACTACAAGAAAATTTAAGTCCTGTTGCTTGCGATTTTACCCCATAATTTTTTATAATTAGGGCTATGTCCCTACATCCCGCGTCAGTGATGAGACCCCAACTTAACAATTAGAAAAGTATAAGAATTAAATTATTTAATTCACATAAATATAATTTTTACATATTTCAAATTAAAAGATTTTTTTTGTAAATATCAAAAATGGTTAATTAAATAGTAATAAATTATTATTTTATTTTTAAATTTAACGGGTGTTACATAACATGCATGATATAGGTCCATTTTATTGCATTAAAATGTGATATACCCAAAATTGCATTTAGTAAAGCATGGCAAGCAAAAACATGATAGAAATGAAAAGGAAAGGTGCAAAGAAGGGCCTGCCACTGATCTGCCTTGGACTTATCCCCTATCAATTGTCCATGTTTTTCAAGTCTGCAAACTTGTATGTTGTCAACCCTATTCCCCTCCAATTCTGGTAGTTAAGAGTGTGTTTTTCATGTGTTCATCATGAACATGTGAGTTAGAGGTCATTTTCTTATCTTGATTATTACTTATCCTTATTTTGGGTGTCTTGTATCTCCTTGGGCCAGATTGCATGCATCCTCAAGTGTGCCGAAGTCCCACTATGATTGCTTAGGGAACCCACTGACTGCTGATACAAACCCTTGTAAATCCTTTCCATCTTACCCCCTTTGACCTTTTACCCATTATGTTTATCTATTCTTATGTGAGGCTCACCCTTGGCTCGAGAATTCCCTTAAGCAGGATGCCCAAATTAAGTTCGTGTTTTTTTAACACCTATTTATTAGCCTACTGGGCTCCCTTACAAAATAGACATTCCCGAGGGGTGTTTGTAGACACATAAATTTGGACATCCTACAAACCTTGATTTAGTCATCATATAAGTGACATAATTTTCCAGATGCATTGATTCCCCGAGCCTTTAAGTCTAGCATGATAACTTTATTAGGACCAAACCTTCAAAAATAGGCTAAGTCCACGGGTTGGGTAGCTAGATCAATGGCCGCCCATCAAACCCGGTGTGGCCAGGTCGATGGCCATCTCGTCTAGAAGAAGGCTAGTGATCTAACCCCCTACCTCATGAAAATGACCAGTGATCTTGCCACCTTCTGGTAACCATCTATCAAACTCACGTTCCTTGTTCCTCTCCACTCCAGGGATGTTCCCCATGGTGTCACCCACTTTGAGGAGATGCTGCGCATGCTAGCACACACGTTCTTACCCAACAATTGTCATGTAGTGCGTATACGTGGACCTAGGCATGGGTTTAAACTTCAAATCAAGGAGGGAAACTCCCATTCCCTAGAAAAAAAACCTTTTGGAGGCCTAAGGGCGAGGAGAGGAGGGAGAGACTCGGAGAGGAAGTCAGAGAGATGGAGAGGGAGGGTTTCTAGTGGAGAGGTTGTTTTCCAGTGAACCAGTGAGCCTTTTGAGTGTTGTCCACATCCTCTTGCTACTCCCGTGGTGAGATGAGGTTTCACATACGAAGAGGAGCTCCCTGCGGATAGTCTTTACCACACGCTGCCGGAGTTGTCTTCCCTAACAGAGGACAACCACATACATAGCCGCCTAGTTCTTTTGAATGGGTAGGACATTGGCCGCCTGGCTCTTTTGAACAGCAATGAACCTAGCTGCCTTCCTACCTTGACAGGTAGTCTTCCATCATTTCCTCTTTTGTTTCATTCTGCTGCATATTTAGTTTATTTACCTACAATGTCTATTACCTGAATCACATATTAAAATCCCCTAAGTTCCTAAAACACAGATGTTTTACTGAAAAAACAAAAGTGGTGGCGAGTAGTCAAAAATCTCGGCTATCCCCCCTTCCTATCACCCCCTCGACGTAATCAATGCCATTGATTCTCACTCCTTGTCATTTCTTAAACATTTATTATGCTTAACTAGTTCTAATGGCTTTTTCCTTCTTTTTTGTGATTGTATTTTAGGATTTCGGTGTAAAGGACCACAAGGCTCTTCGTTCTTTGCCAGCCGAGAATGGAGAATGTAGAGCACCACGATCTCCCCCCTAAAGACTACTGCACAATTATCTCACCTATGGGAATCAGGTAAATTCCCTAGAGATCACTCTTTATACATTGCACTATAGTGTTTGGATTTGGCTTGAGTGAGTATTATATTCATGGGTTAAACCTCACGTCTGCTCTCCACCAATCAATGCCCCATTGCATCCTGGGCCAATTCTAGTGCCTACAGAGGGAAGGGTGGTTGAATATGCAAGAGAGAGAGGAGAGGGTGGGCTAGAGAGAGAAGATAGAGAGATAGAGATAGAGTGAGAGGAAGAATCACACTCCACCCTCCATGGGCATTGTTTCCTGGGCCTCACACCCACTTGGCATCACACCAAGGCTCACACGCACTCACAAGAGGTGGCTGGATTTCAACATTTTCAAAGCTTTTTCTTATCTTGAGAGGGCACCCTTGGCCCCAATTTATAGGGGAAACCCAAGGTTACACAAGACCAAAATACCCCTTACTTAATTACATGTTGACTATGCTATCCTAGGGGGTGAGAATAAGACATAGATGACTCAAGTTCAAACTTAAGGAACTAGGCTTAATAGCCACACAAGAAAGGAAAAATTATGGAAATAAAGAAACTTACATAGCAAAATAGGTGCCATTATTGCCATGTTGAGCTCTGAGCTGTCAAAGCGTAGAGTCATTCCGGAGCCGAGAGATCGGCTTGTGGTGTCCCCACCAATACACCTGGGGTATAAGAGTCTCGACCCCGTCAAGTATGGGTCCAGGGGCTACAACCCCTCCCGGCAGACCCATGAACCCTCCAATGGGGGCTGATCATTCCACCTGACAAGCTATCACTGGATCATCCATGTAATGTTGCGTCTGTATAGTTTTGATGATAGCAAACACCATGATGATTCATATGTGTGCATGTGTGCATGAAAGACCAAGATTTGGATGAAAGACCAAGATGATTCATATGTGTGCATGTGTGCATGAAAGACCAAGATGATTCATATGTGTGCATGCTAAATGATGATGAAGTATGCATTTGTGAATGTGTGTTTGTGTCAAATGCATGATGTCACACACTATACGTTAATCAAGATTCTATCATGGTTTTGATCACAATAATTTGTCAATAGTTTTTGTGTTTAATCAAAGATTATTTGGAGTATGGAGTTTGTCTTTATAATGCAGGCGTTGTCTAACTCTGTGCAAGTATTTTTAAAGTCCGTGCATGTCTGAAGTTCATGCAGTTTTTGCAAAACCCTTGCACAATTACATGCCAAGTGCATACTGTGAGTCAGTGCATTGTGAGTCCATGCATGTTTTAGGTTGTGTCAAAAATACATAAGTCCGTGCATGTCTGTTCATCTACATGCTTGGTAAGTCCGTACATGTTTGTTCATCTGTATGGTTGGCAAGTCCGTGCACGTTTTTGCATTTCTCACCTAAAGCCCATGCATGTTCCTTTAAGTCTTAGCATATACGAGGTCCGAGCACGTCTCAAGTCCGTGCAAGTTTCCTGCCTTAGGGAAAATCTGCTCGATGCATTGTTGACCTGTGGCAAACAAAGTCCGTACCAGTAGCACGCCTGCAAGTAAAGTCCTTGCATGATTCTCATCTTTGCAATTTCATTATCCGTGCACATTCCTCAAACCAAGTCTGTGCACATTTCTGTTGAGGTCCGTGCATATAGGTCTGTGCACTCAAGTCCGTGCACATTTGCTTGGCAGAAGGAAGTCGGTGCATGTCGGTGCAGCTATCGCCTTATGCACAAACGCGGTTGGTGCATTGTCTGCTCGTACAGTGACCAAGGTCGGTGCAAGTAGCACCTCATGTATACAATAGGTTCGTGCATACAAGGACTGTGCATTTCATAGTCTGTGCATGTTCTATAGAAACACATGCATACTCAGTGCTATTCTTACCGAGAGCATATAAAGGTCCATGCATGATTTACATCACGCATACACACAAGGTTTGTATATACCCAACGTCTGTGCATGTCTTGCTACAAAGTTTGTGCACGCTCGCTTTAAGCAGATGGAGTTCTGTGCAGGTTGCTTTGTCTTTGCTTTAAGGTCTGTGCAAGTTTTGCTATTCGCTACCTGATGTCTATGCATACTTTCATTTTACTCTACGTAGTCTGTGCCAACATATTATATGAACATTCCTATCTGTAACGACCCAGAGCTTAGGGTACCGATAACCTGATAATATCGAATTACCGCCACCAAGAACTGGAGACGCCACCCAAGAGGCTGATGAGGCCCCTAAAGGGTTAGTAAAGTTTGTCGAGGAGTTGTATAACGAATTGGGATTACAATGTGCAAATTGATTTAAACAACAATTAATAATAAGTGCGGAAGTAAATTAAACTAATAGCGTGATAAAATATACACAATAGTCCAGATATTACAAATGAACAAGTCCCACAACAGAAAGAAAAGTCCACAAGTACAACTACATGGGACATACCCCAGTCAAATGTACAGAAAGAGGACAGACCGACTACTGCTGGTGCACTAGACACAACCGCCAAAAGCGCGAGACGCAGGGTCTGAAAGTTAAGGCTGCCCACCTGAAAGTAGGAAGGGTGAGTCACAGCCAGACTCAGTAGGGGTCACGCAGATCCCTACCTCGCAACTAAACACGCAGGCATGACCAGCCCCACATGGGCCCTAGGACATAGGTGGTCTAATGGGGAAGAGGGTGGAGGGCCCCTACTGGACCTACTGACTTTTTGCATAAGAATCTAAGGACTTCTATAGATTGACAATTTAGCTTACAAAGCCTTATAATTGCACACATATTTGTACAAGGACATAAATGCAAACCTAAAGGACATAAAGTTAAATAAAAATAGTAATGTCCAGAGTCGATTTCCATCACTAGCTCATGAAACTCACGGTCACCGGCCATACTCATGGCCCATATGGAAATCAACAAAGTGCGGGGATAGCCCTCCACACGTACGTTGGTACACGATGGCTCAAACTAGCATAACAAAGAAGCTCGGAACACACGGGGTCACCCAGACCCTCAAAATCACATGGGCACATATTTCAAGAAATCACAACCTCCTCAGACACCTAGAAACATGAATTCGAGTCAACGGAGGTGTCCGGGACATTCACGGGGTGAAGGACTCCCAAAGAGACCCAATAGGTTGACCTACACAGGCCATCGGTCGACCCAAAAGTCCCAACGGTCGACCAATGCAAGCCATTGGTCGACTAGTGGCCAAAAAAGCCAACAGACCCCAAATCGGTCAACCTATTGACTGGATCGGTCAACCGATCCACTAGATCGGTTGACCTATGGTCAAAATTGGTCGACCTATTCTAGGCAGATTGTTTCTTCATCGCAAATGCAAAACGGTCAACTGATTTACCTAATCAGTCGACCGATTCCAATGACGCACCTGTAGAAACCCATCCGAGGGGCCCTAATTCACGCCCGAATTACCCTAGGTGATGGGGAAAACATGGGGAAACTCCTCCCCAACCTCCATAGCATAGGGCGGTCCCATTCAAATCACAAAAATCCCGCCGAATTGGTGAATCTATCGCTCACCCCCAAAACATGTATTTTTCACCCTGACGTGAAAAAATCCACTCTCGGCCTCCCCTCAGCTTAAAAATCATGAGAAAATGGAAGGCAAGGGCCAAAGATCCATCCCCCTAACTCTTACGATGATTTTCTATGCTGAAGGCGTCGATTCCACGCGAAAATAACACTCGAACCTCCGCCGGCTTCATGAATCTGCGAATGGACTTCACCGCACCACTACCTCATTCCTCGCTCCATCCTTGCCACTCACCAACCCACATGACCCACCACCTCACCTGCCCCAAGCTCCGTCGACCACTAGAGAAGAGAGGGAGAGAAAGAGAGAAACAAGAGGAGAGAGGGAGAGAATGAGGAGAGAGGGGAGTGAAGGGTTGTTTATATAGGAAATGTTTTAGGATTTTAAAAATTTTAAAAATAGAAAAATAGGAAAAAATCATCTCCACGATCTTCTAAAAGTGCACAACATGTCTGCAATGTCTTGGAGCCTGAAATCACAACGGTTCACACCACATAGGGATCTGAAGGCTCGATAGCCAAAATTTCAATTTAATTACAAAACGCAATCTGGGACCCACAAAAATACTCTGAAACCCATGAATTCCTGATCTAAAAAATCTCGAGTATTACACGTGGTCCCATGGCATCGATGATCCTAGCATGATGGTGTCCACGCTGTTACCATGATGCACCATACATTGGGGAACTCGATGCACGAGTGTAATCGCCATTACCAGAATGCCCAATACGCAACAAGGAGGAAGGCTTGTGTGAATCGACTAGATGCCATATGAGGGGTGTTCATTCGACATACCCTCAGCGTATGTTAAGTTGAACAAGCCAACCAAATGCCTTTGTCGTGCCTTTGCTCCTTATATGATCGTGCTTGGAAGTTTAGGGTGTCTGTTGCTACGTGTATGCATTGTGTGTCCTTTGGAATTCTCTAAGGGGGAATCTATAGAGGAAGATGAAGGATCAGGGTGGTTTATGGGGAACAAGTGATAGGGGGAGCTTGGTTTGCTTAAAGGGGGCTTTACATAGACTGGGTTGGCTGGAAGAGACAAAAAGTTTTTTTTTTAAATCTCTTCTGCTTCATTTGCAGTTCTCATCAATGGACAGCCCTCTTCCTACTTCTCTAGTGGGAGAGGGCTCCGACAAGGGGATCATTTATCTCCACTTTTGTTTGTTCTAGTGACTCAAATTTTCAATAGGCGGTGGATGAGAGCAGAGGCAGCCAGTCATGCCAGTTGTAGTATTATCTATTTTCAATATGCCGATGACACTATTCTATTCCTTATAGATGAGGAGCACCAGTTGAGTGATGCTAGATTGATGCTAGATATGGTACAAGATATCAGTAGGCTCAAGATGAATTATGGCAAAAGTCACCTTGTGGGGATCAATATGGAGGAACCAACTCTTAGGCATGCGGCTTCTATCTTTGGGTGTCAGATTGGGGAGTTTCCCTTCGCTTACTTGGACCTCCCTTTGTCTAAGATCACTCTCTTGTGGAGATTGGCAGGTGGTTATGGCAAAAGTCACATTGTGGGGATCAATATGGAGGAACCAACTCTTAGGCGTGCGGCTTCTATCTTTGGGTGTCAGATTAGGGAGTTTCCTTTCGCTTACTTGGACCTCCCTTTGTCTCTGAGATCACTCTCTTGTAGAGATTGGCAAGTGGTGGTGCAGACATACTAGTTCAGGCTAGCAGGATGGAAGGTTCGGCTTCTCTGTTATGGAGGATGTTTGGGATTGTGCAGATCCATGCTGATCTATTTTTTATCTATTTTTAGAATTCCGAAGACGGTGGCCAAGAAACTGGAATCCATTCAGTCAAGATTTTTCTAGCATGGCAATAATAGCAGTGGTAGGGGATGACATGACATTGCTTGGGGCAGACTTTGTAAAAACAAGGCAATAGGAGATGTGGGCATCAATAATATTAGAGTCTTCAACTTGACCTTATTGTGTAAGTGATTATGGAGGTTTGGGATAAAAGATGGGGGACCATGGGCATAGCTGATTAAACAGAGGTATTATAGTTCTTCTAGGGTGCGGGATTTACTCCTGCCTCACATGTATAATGTCTCCCCTATTTGTTGAGCCATCTTTCATTGTGTTGATTTCATCAGAGCCCGTGTGTAAGTCAGCCTGGGCAATGGAGAGAAGTGTTCTTTCTGGCAAGATAGGTGGTTCGGGGATTTCATGCTTGCAGAAGCCTTCTAGTTGTTATATGCTATTACGGGTGCACTGGGAGCTTCTGTGGCTCAATCTTTCGATGCACAGCTGGCGGAGGGAGTTTGATCACTTACTTTTAGGAGGAACCTCTCTAGAGGAGATGAACTAGTTGGAACGTCTACTCGTTTTTCTTCTACAGTTCAGACTGGACGCCATTACTAGAGACAGATGGATGTGGAGATGGGACAGGGAGTGTTGGTTCTCGGTGAGATCGGCCTACTCCCTCATTTCAGATGGAGGATTGCGCCATGTTTTTTCACCTCAAATACAGACCATCAACAGTCCAATCAAGGTCAAGCTCCTAGTTTGAAGGACTTCCCATGGGCGCCTGCCCGTGACAAACTGGCTCCTTTCTTAACACATGTATCCATTTCTTGCTGTCTTTGTGGGGATGCGGAGGAGGATTTGGATCACCTATTCATTTGCTGCCCATTTTCACAAACAACTTGGGTTAGGATCGGTATGTTATTCCACCAGGCGTTTTGCTATTTCGAGGGGATTCTTCAACTCCTCCTCAAGTGGCATGGGAGGTCGAATCTTAAGAGTGACTCGGTCATTTGGTGGCTTGTCCTTCATGCCACCCTTTGGGTCATTTGGAGTGAGAGGAATGAAAGAATCTTCAAAAGAGAGGCGAGATCGGAGGATAGGAGTTTCTCTTCTGTTTGTGACACAGTGGCATTATGAGCAAAAAACTTCTGTAAATGGAGGATCTTAATTCTTTCTTTTTCTCTATTTTTGGGAAAATTACTCCTATACCCCTAAAATCTTGCAAAATTACCCCTACACCCATACAATTATCGTATTTATCATAATACCCCTGAAATCCTTAAGGGGATTTTATGTGCATAGACATGAGATGCTTAGGGTTTAATGTGCACAGACAAGAGATGCTCGGGGTTTAATGTGCACGGACATGAGATGTGCACAGACTTCTATATGCTCGGACCTTGCTTCAGTATGTGCAGACTTCAGATACAAAAGAAGCAAGGACTTAGTTCCAAAGAGATATGCACGGACTTCGTTGATGAAGAAATGCACAGATTTGTTGAAACATGCACGGACTAGAGTGTGCACGGACTTGTAATGCTCGATCTAAAGCTAAAAGGCCATGTGCACAGACTTTGCAGAAGCGTGCACAGACTTGGTTTTCAAACAACCAAGACATATGCACGGGCCTTGGTCGAGCATAAACCAATCTATGCATGGACTTTGCTTTGACTTGAAATATGAATGGACTTTGACAAGCAGATGTGCACAGACTTGGTGAAAAATGTGCATGGACTCTGAATGCTTTGGTGAAACATGCATGGACTCAAAAGTTTACACGGACTTGGTTTAAGCTTAAGGCAAGTATGCATGATGGCAAAGAATGCACGGACTTCATATGCGCACAGATGCACAGTGTGCATGGGCTTGTGAAGTAGAGTCAAAACATGCACGGACTTGGAAGATAGTGCACGGACTTATCAAGAGTAAAGTGCACGGACTTGAAGTGAAGGTCATGCATCAAATACACAGACCATGCACGGACTTAGCTACAGTTGTCGTTCAGACCATGCACGGACTTAGTGTATGCATGGATATAACATGTGCATAAAATAATGAACGTGCATGTACTTTCCAACAGATGAACCAATGTACACTGACTATGGACAATGTCCATGGACTTTAAAGAACTACATGCACTGACTCTGCATGCACGGGGTTAGTGTATGCATGGACACAACGAATGCATAGAAGAATGAATGTGCACGGACTTTGCAACAGAAGAAGACTTGGAAATGCAAGCAAGTATAAGAACAATTACAAAGACCAAATACACAGAGATGATATGCACACTGATGATCAAAGTATTAGATTTTAATGCAAATCACCCTCAAGTTGACCACATTAAACAAGAGTAATTAAATGACAAATCAAACAAGATGTTGTTAGATAGTGTATGACATCATCAAAATAGTAGGGATTCAACAAAGGAGCCCAAAGGTCCAAGCCCACGTCAGGAGGGTCCATGTTCAGAAAATTTCTACTAAGAAGAGGTGGCGTCGCAAGTTCAAGGGCCGCAGCTAGTGCACTCAGGGGTCCACTACTTCTTTTTCCCTGTCTTCCTAATCATCATCATTTCTTCTACTCAGCTCCCACCCTTGGGTGGTGTATCTTCCTTCTGCCAATCCCGTTTCTACAATTTCTTCCTCTCTTCCCAGGTCTATGAACCCTCATTCTTTCTCTTCTTCCCATCCGAAGCCCCCGGATTCTCCTTACCTCCACGATTCTAGGCCTCGCCCTAGGCCCTTCTTTCATCCCCATCTTGGGATTTCTCCCGATTCTTCATCCCCGGTATCCTCGGGCTCTGCTTCTGATTCTTCTCTGATCCTGTCAGATGACCATTATTCTCCTTCTCTGACCACGTCGAATGATTACTCTTCTTCTCCCTTATCTTTGCATCAATCTCCTCATCATCTTTCTATTCCTTCCTCTTCACCCTTTTGGGATTCTTATCTTTTTTCTTACTATTTTTGAGGCTTTAGTCTACCTTGATCTCAGCTGATCTTTGTTTATTCTGTATTTGGTTCCTTGTTATCAGGGTCTCCGTGCCTTAACGAGAGAGTTCTAGCTCTTATCTCCCTTCATTTTTATCCTTCTTCGTCTAGTTTGGTGTCTGCTGCCCCTTCATGTAGAGGAATCTTCAATCTTGTGCTGTCCTTCCATTTTCATCCTGTCAAGCAAGGAGCCACGCTGATCAAGAATGCTTCAAAATGCTACTTCCACGCTATGGATTTGCAAAGGTATCTTTATTTTGTGCAAGAATATGCTCTCATTTGCCCACTCGATGAGGACGCTCCATACATCCATATAGCAGGTTTGATAGCCCAAATTACAATGCCAAGAGCAGAATCAGGGTGAAACCCGAGTAATCTGATATGGGTTCGGCACCTATCAGAAACTACTCGAAACTACAAAATCAAAGTCCTGGAGACTTCAAAATCAGCACTCCAGAGGTAGTTTATCAAACTTGAAGCAATACCAGATGACAAGCATTCATTTGGATCAGCCTGGAACCAATAGAGCAACGAAGAGGGTGGAATTAACCCAAATACCCCAAATGGTCTGGGTGAATCGGCATACCCTTCATGCTTGGTGAATCATCCAGCTTGGATTGCTTGGTGAATTAGCCCCATACTTCCCATGAGATGAGCAGGCGCGCCATTCTGCATTGGTGAATCAACCGCCCCTCTCCACCTTGGTGAACCGACGTGCCTCCCTTGCATCTTGAATTGGCCAGAGAAAGGAAGAGGCGGGCCGGTGAATCGGCATGACTAATCCCCCTTGCACCGGATCATTGGCATCCCTATCTCCCTTATAACTTGGCCATTTTCATGCAAAAAGAAGAGGACGGCTGCAATCAAAGGAGAAGAAACTCTAGAAAACAACCCTAGAGAGGAAGAGGGAACCTTCTGAAGAACGAGCCACCATCTCCAACTCCCTGGAGAGCTCGAGAGTGGAGTGACCAAAAGGAGTCTGATACTCTGCTTTTTTTCTTGGAGGTTGTAGGTGGGTTCTCACCCCAGTCATGCCTAGAGACTACTCATCCTTCCCCTGCTCCTTCCCCTGTAGATTCTTCCTGCTTCGAATGTGTAAAGGGCGATGACATGAGCACTGTCTGATACTCTATTTTTTCTTGGAGGTTATAGGTGGGTTCTCACCCTAGTCGTGCCCAGAGACGGCTCATCCCTCCTCTGCTCCTTCCCCTATAGATTCTTCTTGTTTCAAATGTGTAAAGGGCGATGACATGAGCCCTGATATTCCATCTTCATCATCTGGTAATTAACCCCTACACGTCTCCCTGTTTCTTTGGTGGAGCACAACATTGTTCAACTGTAAAAGCCATTTGGGGCGATTAATGTTTGGCTCTCTTGACACAGGAAATGAATGCTTTGGAAGCCTCTTTGGGGTGATGAATGGATTCTACTGTTGGTTATTCTCTGCACTCTTTCATGTTACTACACTATTATATGCCCCTCCGTGTCTATCTTGAGGTCGACAAGATCTATTGGGGTCCTTCCCCCTTTTATTTACGTTTGCCATAACGTTAGTATCTGATTATTGATTTGTGCATTCAATTTTTGAGTTTGGATTTGCTTGGAAAGGCTCGTCCCCTTTTCCCTGAGGGGCTATATTAAACTCCTTCATCCCCTCCCCGAGAGGGTATGTTCGATAAGACTACTGGCTTTATTTTCCCACGAGAATCTTCTAAATTCCCCATCATTTGTGATCTATTCATATAATACTCCTATGGTAGACATGGAGCTGTCCGTTGGTCCCCTCACCCTTCATAATGGGTTGTCGAGGCTGCGACCGTTTCCTATATTCAATATCGATGCTGCCCTAATTAATCCTCTTAATTGCTATCGTTGCATTGGCCTTTAAACATGGAGCTGATTGTATGCCCCCATCACCTTTAGATATGGGTTGTCGGGCTACGACTCACTCCCACACCTGCTAATTTGTTCATTGTTGATTCACACATGTCATTGTCAAGCCTCAACTTCTTTGGTCCCCAACGGGGTATGGGTTTGTTAGTTTCGTCAACATGACCCATCGCCCCTTTGCCACATGTGGGGTAATACTGAGATTTGAAGAATTCATCTATCGTGGGGTTATCTCTCAATGCACATATACGGGTTCATCATTGGGGAGGGAACATCCCTGATTCACCTGATCCTTCCAATCGAATCTCATCCAAATCACTCAGGGACTCTGGGGCCCGTTTGGTCATAACGTGGACCCTGGCAGATCCTCCTCCAAGGGCTTTTAACGCATTGCTGTTAATTCTGACAAAAATTTGACAGCATCTCCCCTTGACCCGGACGTAAGGGAGATACAGGGAACGCGCCCACCTGGAGTGACAGAACCCGACAGTTGGAGGTGGGCGCCCGAGAGCAGTAACACCTTCGATAAAACCTCAAAAAACTAAGAGGGGATAGCGAGTGGGGGACGACTCTGGGCCTGGCTGCAAGCGTTAGGGTGAGGGACAAAGTCTGGCATGCCGACCAAGGGATTCAGGGGTGTATCGGGCTGGTTTCTTAAGAGGGGACTGTGCCAGGGAAGGTTAGAGGGGTTGAAGGCACACCGGCCAGGGGACTGTGCCGGCAAGAGGGTGCATCGGGCGAGGTCAGGTTGGGGTTATGGGTGTACCGGCCAAGGGGCGTACCAGTGACGGGCTGGCCAAAATGTGTATCGCTGAAGGCATATGTAGTGTGTATCAGACAAGAAGCTGAGGGGGCCATGCCAATGAACGGGCGAGCCAAGGACTGCGTCGGGAAGGCCCTGAGGTGTTGAGGGTGCACCGGCCAGGGACTGTACTGGTGAATAGGCTATGTCAGGCTGGAAGCGGGCCACTGAAGGAAAGGCTGTGTGTGCCACTAGAGGGTTGCTCAAGGGTGTGCCGCTATAGCAACCCTGAATTTTTGGAAATAAAATTTAAATAAAATTATAAATAGTGACTTCTATCAAGTCGCCATTTTGTTAAGTAACGGCTCTGTAAATAGGCGTCAAATCATTTCGAACAGTGGTAAGAATCTTACTTAGAATAAGAGAAGTAATTAACGCCCTGA
This sequence comes from Amorphophallus titanum, assembly GCA_024336825.1. NCBI lineage: Eukaryota > Viridiplantae > Streptophyta > Magnoliopsida > Alismatales > Araceae > Amorphophallus > Amorphophallus titanum. Next base: position 331,291 of record JANBPO010001959.1, on the reverse strand, counting down.
ATAAAGACGCCAATTGTTAAAATGAAGACTTTCTGCGAGGGCGCCAATTTTAGGACTAACGCCCCTTGATCTATCACCAATTAAACAGCGCCCCCAAGAAAGGCGCTATTTCACTGAAAATTGAAAAAAATAGCAAGACGCTGCCGTGACGGGTTCAAATAGGCAAGATAAGGTCAAAAGAGTTATCATTAATCTAGGAAAGGGATTTATACGTGGAAGGGGCAAATACTAGTAGGTTTCTTTCATTATTATCTCAAATCCTAATCAAACTCTAGCCTAAATGAGGTTTTCTAAGCCTATAAATACCCCTACCCTCGACCCATAAACCTCCTGTTCATCAACCTCTAAAGCTACGGTAAGGAACATATTAATGTTTCTCTACTGTTAATATGGTTCTTCTTATCTCGTTCCTTTATGGTGTTCCTACAAGAACGACGGTGGAAGGAAGGAGCTAACCAAACTCCTGTTGTCTTCTTCCAGCTGTTTTCTCCTTCCTCCTGCGTGCTGCTGTAGCAAGAGGGAACCGTAGTCATCCTCTCTGGTGTTACTGCAATAGAGTGTCCTTTTCTTCCCCAGATTACCAACTTCGTCACCCAGCTAGCATCCCAAAAGAGGTAGGAACTATTTCTCAAATTTTGGATTGAACCATAACTAATAAGATCATGCATGCATGTAAGTTTAGATACCATGATTTTACTGCATTTTCTAGATTTCTGTTTCTCAGATAAATAGTGACTTTATCAAAGGCGCTATTTCTTAGTTTCACGCCTTTCTTTAAGGCGTCAATTAATAAACGACCTTCCTGAAGACGATGTTCTATCAGAGTATTTAATAAATCAACGCATATTAAAAATTTAATAACTTGAGTCCATGATAATTTCTATATTGCATGAGCATAGTTCTGAATCCTGTAAATTTCTCTCTACATGACCATGTTCCTGATTCTTGATTTTTCTACTGGCAAAATTATTATTACTGTTCCATGACCAGCTTGCTGTAAGAATTGAAATAACGCCCTTATCTAAGGCGCTATATTGAAATTGAATGCCCTCACACAGAGACGTCATATCATGAAATAACGCCCTGCTTGCAGTCGTTATTCTAAATTTACATTATTTTCTTCCTGTGATGTTTACTAGAAAATATTTAAAATGGGGTTGCTGGAACCCGGATGGCTGACTCGCTCCATGAGAAAGGACTGAATGCTAGAATGGGGTGTTTTTTGATTGGCCCTGAAGTGATAAGGTGCAGTGAGTTCTCATTGGCTGGCCATTTTGCTTCATGCGGTACACTGTAGTTTCCATAAGTTGGTCAAACATATCTTCATTAGGTACAAGATTTTATCCTCATGGTATGACCCCTTTTTAGATGAAAACCCTTACTATTGGTCCAGCTGGAAAGTAGGTAGCTTTTCTGACAACAGCTCTTCCAGAACTCTATACTATTGAAGGATGTCCCTTTCAATGATTTGGAGTAGGACTATTAGACCCAAATCCCTTTTTCGTTTAAGTATAAAAGGGACGCTTTTACTGCTTGGACTTCTCCATCAAGAGCTCTGAGGTGCACCGTCCTAGTGATCATGAATACCCTGGGGTGCACCATCTTGATGATCATGAATGTATTGACCTTATGTTGCTATCGCTAACTCTGCTCACTGAGGCATTTCATCAAACACCCTTTTGCTATAGTGATCTTGTGTTGGTGTGGATGCAAGATGCTTCGACCTATTGGCTTGGGCTTGTACATGTGCATCGACTTGTTTTGAGCATAAAAGAATATGTGCATAAACATTGAACAAGCTTAGACTTGAATGTGCATGGACTTCTATATATGTGTAGACTTAAATTCCAAATGTGCACAGACCCTTATATGATGAAGGAAAGCATGCACAGATCTTTATATTATGAAGACAAATATGCACAGACCTTCTGTCTATTTCTAATACATGTGCACCGACCTGACTTTGCTAAATGCAAAATATGCACATACCTAAAACACGCATGGACCCAAAACATGCATCGACCTTAGCCTAGCACAATATGAAAATATGCATCGACCATAGTGAGCTAAGGTTCAAATGTGCGTCGACCTTAGTTGACACCAGATGAAAACATGCATCGACCTTGTAGATGACTAAGGAAGATGTACATCGACCTTATAAATGACTAAGGGAAATGTGCATCGACCTTATGAATGACTAAGGGAATTGTGCATCGACCTTAGTATGTAAAATGCGAGATGTGCGTCGACCTTAGTATGCACTATGCAAGATGTGCATCGACCTTGTGTATGCATGAGGCAAACGTGCATGTGCACTAGCTACAATACATGCATCGACCTTCATCCATAAATCACTAAGGTGCATCGACCTTACTATCTGGAGCTTTGGCAGCTTGTACTGTCTGGAACTTTGACTGGCCAACCAAGACTATTGACTTTTCTCGTGTCTGTGCATTGACTTTGTTGACCATGTTGACTTTTCTTGTTGATTGATTTGTAGTTGCCTTGAATTCTGTGCATTTGATTTCTTTCTATTCCTTTGAGTCTTTTGCATGAGCAATCTGGAGGATATCAAAGTACCATAAGAAGGATAATGACTCACAGTGTTAGACAGCATCAAAATCGTAGGGACACAATAGGGCACTATTATGACCTGAGTGGGTGAGCGATTGGGTGCTGTGGGCCACGACGTGACTGGAGTAGTTGGGTAGTCGGGTGTCGAGGGCACCATTGTGACTGAAGGAGATGGGTGCCGAGAGACCTCGATGGTCATGCTCGGGGCCCGTCTAGGACTGGCAGTCGGGTGCCGGGGGCACCGTTGTCACCGGAGGAACTGGGCATCGAGGAAGCCCGATAGTCAGGCATGTGTGAGACTTGCCGTCTGGTGCCGAGGGGACTGTTGTGACTGAATTGGTTGGACATTGCGAGGCCCTGATGGCCATGCTCGGGGCGTGTTCACAAAGGCAGGGGCTTGCCACATCATATTGTGGCAAGACTCGGGAAGTATGCCCATTGTTCGGGTGACCCCATTAGGGGCACGTTGATCGAGGTGACACCTGGGTGGTGTACGATCATCGATATGAGGAATCGGGTAGGGAGCTTTGATGGAGCAACATCTGATGGTGCATGATCATCGAGGTAGGGATTGGGTAGGGTACTCTCATCAAGCAGCATTCGTGTCATGCACGAACGTCGAGGTAGAGATCAGGCAGGGTGTTTTTATCGAGCGACATCTGACGGTGTGTAATTATTGAGACAAGGACTAGGCAGGGTGCTTTCGTGAAGTAGCATCTGAGTCATGCGTGAACATCGAGGTAGGGCTGAGCAGGGTGCTTTCATCAAGCAGCATCTGAGGTCATGCACGAATATCGAGACAAGGTCAAGTAGGGTACTTTCATCAAGCAATGTCTGGGTCATGTACTAGTCCGACGACATCCAGATAGAGCATGTTCATCAAAGCAAGGGATGCCATTTTAGGAGGTTTGTGTTTGAGCTAGACACCGTATGAGGGACAATCATGCGACATGCCCTCAGCGTGAGCCTAGCGAACACAAAACCAGCGAACCAAGTCCTTTGTGTGCCTTTGCAGTTCCAGGGGTGAGATCCATGTATGCTATGACCCTTGACCACCCCATTGGAGGTTTTATAGAGTTTGGAGGGGGGTTTAGGCAAACCAACCCGAAGGGTATGGGTTGGTCCACATAAAGGGGGGGTTTATGCGGGTTTGATTGGTGCCTTTTGCTTTGACTGGGACTCTGAGAACACAGTCGCCTTGGTGACCACGTTCTCAGTGATACGTGGGCTTTAGGCTGGTTTGACCGACCATTCTTGAATGCGGTCACCTAGGCGACCGCGTCTTCATGAACGTGGTCGCCTAAGCGACTCCGTTTAGCCTGACGTGGGCCAGGGGTTTAGGCGAGTTTGACTGGGGTTTTTTCCCTCGAGAGCACCGTTGTAAAGGTGACTGCGTTCAGAAATAGGCAGGCTGGTCCACGTAAAGGGGTTTACGCGGGCCAAAGAGGCTGGGGGCTTCCTGGTTTGGATAAACTTCTCCCCCTAGGGGGTTCAGATGGACCTGAATGGCTGGGTTTGACCTGGAAGAGGGGGAAAGGTCGTGTAGGTCCTACTGGGGATTAAGACGGGCTGGAGCAAAGGGCCATAGTTACATGAGCCTGGGATTTAGGTGGGTTAGAAGTATTGGCTGGGCTCAAGGGTTTGGGTTGGTTTGGTGAGCTGGGGCTTACAAGGGTTAGGCGGACTGGGTGAAGAGATAACTTACTTGAATCTGGCCCCTAGATCGACCGAACCGAACATTCGTGTGAGCTCTGTCTTGAATGCAGTGAACCCAGGTGTGATGTGACTGTTGGATCCATCGATGTTCGGGCGCTTACGGAAGGCATGTCGGGAGATGTTCCCCGCTCCTCCGTCATGCACCACGCGGCGCGATGGGTTGTTGGGAGTCCAAGGTTGGCCCGGTAACTGGGGTATCAACAGGATGATGCCATTTGTCTGGTAGTCGGGGTGACCCCCGCTTGTTATGGTGTGCCATTGATCGAGTAAAATGTCTCGATTTCTAAGCTCACCTTGACTGGTAGAGCACCTTTGGTGTTGTGCCATTTTACTCTATTTAAGGAGTATTTTCCTATGCTTAATCCTCAATTAATTAGAGAAAATAAGTAGGTGCCAACAATGAGATTCTGATATACTCCAAAACTAAGGAGGAACATGACGAGCATTTAAGAGTAGCTTTGCAAACACTAAGAGAGCATTAACTCTACGCGAAGCTCAGCAAGTACGAGTTCTGGCTAAAGGAGGTTTCTTTTCTTGGCCATATTATTTCAAAAGAAGGTATCGTTGTTTATCCTTCAAAGGTGGAAGCTATCAAGAATTGGAGTAGACCAACGATCGTATCCGAAGTTAGAAGCTTTATCGATTTGCCTGGCTACTATAGGTGATTTAATAAGGATTTCTCCAAAATCATCGTTCCCTTGACTAGGCTTACAAGAAAGAAAAATCCCTTCATATGGACGAAGGATTGCAAAGAGAGTTTTCTAACCCTTAAAGATCATTTAACCACTGCCCCTATCTTGGCACTACCTCTTGAAGGTGGTGGATTTGAAGTCTGTACAAATGCATCTGGCATTGGCCTCGGGTGCAACCTTACGCAACATGGCAAGGTAATATGTTATGCTTCGAGACAATTGAAGCGTCATGAAGAGAACTACCCCGTCCATGATCTGGAATTGGCTGTTGTTATATTCACTTTAAAAATCTGGCGACATTACCTTTATAGGGAGAAGTTTATTATATTTTCAGACCATAAAAGTCTAAAATACCTTTTTACCCAAAATGAAATTAACATGAGACAAAGAAGATGGCAAGAGTGATAACACTTTATGGACGCCTAGAGACCAAATCCTACAGATGGAATGTCTGTAGGAGATCCAAAAAAGGGGGATTGAATGGATCTGTCACCCGATTAAAAATTTTGGACAGTAGCAGAGTCTAATGCGGAATAAGATCAAGCAACAGCTAGACAACCACCAACTACTTAGCAAGAACTACTGAGACTGAATAGGTTCTATAACCTGGATCTTACACTACCCTTATCAAACATCTACTGAGTGAGGAACAAGGAATTAAAGCAAGGCAAGCAACACATTCAATCGCACAGTAGACGTAGGCTTTTAAGGTGGTTCGATCTCAATCTAGAGATCTACGTCCACCCCACACTCCAACTGGAATGTGGCTTTCTCCAACACCCAATTCACCCCCCTCTTGGGTGCCATTGACACGGGACTTCATCAGCATCGGTCCTGCCATCCAGCAACACTGGGTGATGCCCATAGTAGCCCTACTTCTAGTTTCTACCTCTGCTGGTCACACCGGGACAGAACCGGCCTGCTCTGTTATTCACCTCCCCTCGCTTGGCTGGCTAAAGGCCCCTCCCTGCGTGGAGATAGTTTTGGCTATAAACCACTTAACCCCCACCCCGAGAACCCCCTCTTGCGTGAGGTGTAGTGTTGTAGTCAATTTCTTTTCATGATGAAGCTCCATCGGCACAGCGTACGGGCGCGTACCCATGCTTCCTCGCTCACCCCCGTCTCTGGTCGGGATTGGTGTCTTCACACTGATCAGGTGAGTGTCTGGTTACCCTCCTTGCTGGTTTTACTTTGTTGTTTTAGTATTGCTTTTGTGCCATCGGATGGTGAGGTCAGCGCCTGAACTCATACTCGATCAAATTGAGCGTCCACCGCAGAGCGAGTTGAGAGAGATACCCCATAACCCACGCCCTCTGTGTGCTGGCCACCCACGGAGTTGGGTATCCCAGCCCCTTAGGGGTTCAACCCAAGCTAAGCCAAACCCCCGGAATGGCAAGGTCCCATCTCGGTCCCTCTCTACCATCACTGACTTGCCTACGGGCAATAGTGAGCGTTACACAAGTGAGCTCGCTCGAGTGAGTCTAGTACTTGTTCTTTGCCTGCTTGCGAGTATAGGTCTTAGGATCATTGTGGCACCCATGTGGCACCCTTGCCCATGCCACATCAAGTGGTATCAGAGCAAGTTCTCAACTTATCTCTACAAGTTGGTCCAAGGATGCGCATATGCATTTAAAGTCTCCCGGTGCATCGCTCATGTCCACTAGCATGGCCGCCTTATACTGACCATACCCATCGGCCCTCTCCATTAGTCCAAACCCCCAAGGGAAACCCACCACCAACACACATGACCTCCATGTCCATGTCGACTACCTAATGGGAGCCTTGACCTATGCCAATAAGCGGCTTGATAACCTATCGGGTCGACTCGATCAACTTGGAGAAAATAAGCCCGCCCCAATGGCCGACGATAGAAGGACACCTTCCCTACCTCCCACCTTTGATGGAACCCATCCTAATGACTATTTAGATTGGGAGACTTCAATGGACCAGTACTTCACTTGGTATCCCGTGTCCGAGGATGAAAAGGCCTGGGTTGCCAAAATGCAAGTTACCAAATGGGCTCAAACCCATTGGTTGCGAATTGTCGGGTTAAGGATAATTAGAGGGGAAGCTCCCATCACCACATGGAAGGGCATGAAAGATCAACTTAGGGATAGATATGTTTTCCCCTCCAACTCGGATCGCCATAGCCCAAGGAGCCCTTCAACTCCTCCATCCCCACCCGGCCAACCCAAGACCCCAATCACCCAATCCCCATCGCTTCCCACCTCTCCTACCCTGGCCACAACATCTACACCCTACCTCCAAGTCCTCACCACAACCATAGCACTACAAGCCCAAGTGGACTCCGTGTCGACCCCTCCACCTAGGCCCATGACGGCCACCATCCCCCAACCCAAAATCTCTCACCAAATCCATACCCCACAAGCCCCCTGGCCTTCCACCACTACTCCACCATCGACCCCTAAATGGGACACATCTCCCAAAACTAATCAACGCAAGCCTCCTCACCCAACCCACCGTCCACTTCCAACCCCAATCCTACCCCAATCTTGGCCTCCACTGCTTCCACTCCCAACCGCAACCCAAGTCCGACCTTACTCACCACCCCGGGTGCGCCATGCGCCGGCTATCACCAACCCACCCACCATAGCCCATCCTACCCCATTGGCATTAGAAGAAGTGGTCTACACACTATATCACGTGGGGACAAATGCCCCTCTACACTCTATCCCCACCATGGAGATCACCCATGTCCAAGTTGAAGGAGAAGCCTCACACGATGGTCTTCACCCTACACCACATCTTTAGGTTTTAGACGGATTCAGGTGTTATAAAGATGGCGAGACACCTGGGAGCCGAGCGAGTCAGAATCCACACTGATTCCCAGTTAGTCGCTAGTCAGATCAATGGGGACTATGAGGCTCGAGAAACGCAAATGATCAAGTACCTTTAGCTGGTGAAAGAGATAGCCCGACTTTTCGAGAGCTTTAAGGTGATCCAAATTGCTCGGGAAGAAAATTCCCGAGTGGATACCCTCTCTCGCCTGGCCTCCTCGATCAGCCTAGAAGGGAACTGGTTGGTCTTCCTTGAGGAATTAGAATGACCGAGTGTGGAAACTGAGCTTGTGGCCATAATGCAAGTATCATCTGGCGACTAGAGGACTCCTTATGTATCTTGGCTCCGCGACTCCCAAGAGCCCACCGACCGTCGGGAAGCTAGAAGACTGAAGTATCAAGCTTGACATTTCGCCCTTCTAGACGAAACCTTGTATAGGAGATCCTATGTAGGCCCCCTCCTCAAGTGCCTCGACGTCCCAGAAGCTCGCCAAGCAATTCAGGAGGTGCATGAAGGCATCTGTGGCGCACACCAAGGGGGGCGGTTAGTTGCAAGGATTCTATTATGAAGAGATTACTAGTGGCCCACCCTCCAGTGCGACTATTTGACATATGTTCGAAAATGCGATTGATGTCAACGGTTTGGCCACCTGATCCATCAACTAGCCTCGGAGCTTGTGACGCTAACCGAGCCTTATCCCTTCGCTCGGTTGGGAATCAACATCGTAGCCCCATTTTTCGTGGCCCAGGCTTAGAAGAAGTTTCCTATCATCACCATCGACTATCTCTCCAAGTGGATCGAGGCTGAAGCCACCGCCAAAATAACGGAAGTCGTAATCTGGAGTTTCATATGGAGGTCAATCATTTGACGTTTTGGCATCCCCCAGGTGCTCATGAGCGATAACGGTCGACAATTTGACAGTGCTTACTTTAAGAATAAGTGCGCCGAGCTACACATTCGCAACCACTTCACCTCGGTAGTCCACCGCCAGGCTAACGGATTGGTCAAAAATGCCAACAAACCATCATCAAAGGCATCAAGACCAGGGTCGAAAAGGGCAAGGGTAATTGGCTTGAGGATCTGCCTAACGTACCGTGGTCGTACCGAACCACTCCAAGAGCTGCCACCGATGAAACTCCATTTCAACTAGTATTTGGTACTGAAGCCATGATTCCACTAGAGATCGATAGCCTGTCCCTTCGAGTTATCAACTTCTCACCTGAGCAGAACGAGCAGAAGTTACTAGAAAGTTTAGACCTGGTAGATGAACTACGCGAGACTGCGTAGATCTGAGTAACAGAGTACCAACATCGCATGATTCGTTACTACAATGCTCAGGTCTGAGCCAGATAGTTCAAACTGGGAGATTTCATTCTGAGAAAGGCTGAAGCCTCTCGACCACTGGAGGCGGTGGGGAAGCAAGCCCCTAATTGGGAAGGCCCCTACTGAGTGGTCGAGACACTCGGGAAAGGAGCATACTGGTTATCTACCATGGAAGGAACACCCATCCCTTAGACTTGGAACGTGGCAACATTACGAAAGTTTAATTTTTGAGCTCCTTCCATACATGTAAGAAATAAATTGTGATAGTAACTCTCCTTCTTATTGCGTCAACATCTCTGTACATCAGATAGGCCATAGCCAGTACAATATGTATAAAAAAATTGATACAGCACAGACTGATAACTCGATGCAGATGAGGTTAGCAGCTCCAAACTGAGCCACTGACTCCACCCAGTGTGGAAACTAGCTCGGGTAGTAGGACGGCTGACATTGTCTGCTCGGGAAGTTTGGAAGAGATGGTATCTGTTGACACCCATTTTAGCCCATAAGTCGTGTTATTTCTCTTATTTATCTCCGTGATGTCCTAAATTAGTCATTATTTTGGAGTCATCTTTGAGCCTATTTCGAGCCCATTTTTGGTCATTTCTAAGCCCATTAAGCCTTGGAGTCCAGGGAGACAGTGCTCTCTTGCAATACCCTCTCTTCCCTTTTTAATCTGTCCAATGAGGAAGACAAGGAGAAATATACTTTACACCCGCTGCCGGGGAAAGCCAGGTCAAAGCTGCAACCACTACTCATGCAACATGGTCAGACCAAAAATGGGGGTGCCAGCCACCCGCCAACCACAACATTATCTTCAGAGGAGAGCAGCCCTATACGGTACCCCCTCTGGAGGTCAAGGGTGTCCAAATCCCTCCTCCTTCGGGCTTATACGCTCAGAGTGGGGGCAACACTGCAGTCCCTTCCTTTCTTGAATTCCTGAAGATGTCAAAGGGTAAGCAGCCATGTCAAGATGCCAGCCCTGCGGCCGTGGACACTCACCTGCAGCTTCAGCAACCTTTTGGTGCTCCAGATGAAGACAAGGCCCGCTCGACGGCAGGTGACAAGGGACATCAAGAGGATGACACCCAGCAGAAAGGTGCAGACTCAGAGTCCAATGAAGTAGGCCCGTCAGAGGTCGCAGTTCAAGGCTCTTCCATGTCCAAGTGGGCAGAAGAAATGAAACTGTCTAATGTCTGAGCTGGAAGCAGAATAATGAAGCTAGTTAAAAAGCTTCCGGCGAGGTTCACTATTTGGGAAATCCTCTCCCTGAGTGAAGAGACCCGACATGCGATCATTATTGCTCTGCAGATGCCTGCCCAATATGAAACCTGTTTCGTCGAAGCACTGCCAGAGGCCAGTGTGACCTTCACTCAAGAGGACATGTTGCTCCCTACTACCAGCCACAATAGACCATTGTACATGAAAGGGCAGTTGAATGGTCGGAAGCTGAACAAAATTCTGGTGGATCCCAGAATAGTCGTCAACATCCTGCCATACAGAATATACCAGAGGTACTACTTCAATGTGCGCCTCGACAATGTCGGAGACATGCGTATCGCCGACTTCAATCAAAAGTTTGAAGTGACGCTGGGAGTGGCAGAATTCACGCTCACCATGGCAGAGTTTATTATGAGGGTGCAGTTTCATGTTATCAACTCAAGCACCTCATACAAAGCACTGCTTGGCCACCCCTGGCTGCATGAAAATATGGTGGTACCTTCCACGCAACACCAATGCATCAAATACAACCAAGAGGGGAATGAGGAGAGAATATTTACTGACGTCCACCCATTTGAAGTGTTCAAGTGTCATCTACTTGATGCTTCTCTATATATTGAGCAGTCACAGAAGACCTCCAAGGCCAAGACCCCCGCTAGGGCATCAAAAAGCACCTCCGACGATTACTAGTTCCCACCACTGCCACCGGGATATGTCAATCCCAAGACAGTCTCACATATGGCAAGCACAGGAGACGTGGGCAGAGCAGCACCTCCCACCACCTACCCTGAAGCTAATGAAGCCAAGGTCGACTAGCACCACGACCATATTGAAATCCCGGAAGGTCTCACCAGGCCAATATTCAGCCTCGAGCATATCATTGCCGAGCCTTTCAAAGCATGTGAGGTGGCATAGTCTGAAGGCCCTAGCAACTTATTCTATAAGGCTGAAGAGCACCCCACACAGGAAGACATAGACTGTCATCTCCCTGAAGAAATAGAGAACCCATTAGTTTCTCATTCAAGGACTGGCATTCACAACAAATCGGATGGCTAAGATGTTTCGAAAATAGCATATCCCCTCTGGCCAACCTCAAAAGGAGAAAGAAGCATTCCAAAGGCTCCGGTATCCTGCCAGCGTGGATAAAGAGCTAAGACATGTTTCCCAACATCCAGGGTTGGGCTTCACCCACAAAGAATATTATTACAATGGGCATTATGAAGTGGACACCATCTCTACTTTCTACCCAACAAAAGACAGTTCACCGGGGGTAACTTTTGATGAATACCCGGTGAAAGCTGAACATACTGGACCGACTCAATCAAGAGACTCGGAATTAGAAGCCATACCTCCCTGCAGGTGTTGGGAGCAGGTCCGCCCAGAAGAAATGGCTTTCCAACCTATAAAACCCCCTTAGAAGATCAAGGGGTAAAAAAATAAAGGAAGGCTAACAGAATCCCCATGCAGGCCCATGGACATCTGCTGGTGCTCAACTCGGCTACAAGCTTGAGGACAAAGGTGGAGAAAGGTGGACTGGGTGGCTTGTTGGCCGACTTGTATACACTGAGGGTATGTCTCATGTGCTCCCCTCATGTGGTGTCAAGCCGTCACACTCAAGTCCATTCCTCTGCGTATGAGGCATTGTGCTAAATGGTGAACACACCCCCACACCGGGTTCGCCCACACATGACACGCTATGATAACAACATACCCACAATAATGTCAGATTTGTTCTCACCGTCAGACCACGATCATGCTGCTTACTTCAAGTTAATCGCCGATGTCCCTGACCGCTAACCTGAGTTATTCAGACCTTGCCTGGAAGTTATATTATCAGGATCGGTCCTAGCTCCCCAACACGAGGACATTCACCTTTTGGGACCCGCACCCGACTGCTAACCTCGAGCCGCGTCCAGTTTCCCTTAGGCACCAGCCAAGATTCACCCCGGCCACCCAGTCCCTAGCTCCGTGTAAAGAGCCCCTTTGTAAACACGTGGATGATCCGCTTTACCCTACAATGACCGGGGGACTAACCCACGCGTCGACATTGTCTGGGACTTGCACCAGATGTACTTCGGCTATCTCGGCCCATTTGTAAAGACCACGCTGCACCTATAAAGCATGAAACCAGTTAAATACGCATGCCTGTATTTGGGTCAAAGCCTCATTTCCATACCACCCAGCATATGCCCAGTGTCCCCGACTCCAGTACCTTAAACCCCCCAGTCGAGTGTGATGGTCCCCCTACAGCTGCAGGGTATGTCCGGTCCTCTATCCATGGCTTCAGACATATCTAGGTTTATCTTTAGCACGGAACAAAGGTGTTCAAATTCAATTGGATGTAAATAAACACTAGTTGCTTGTGGCCGGTAGGGAGAGACGTCCATACACGAATCCCCACAATCGCATGCGCACTCGCACCCGTGTTACCTCCCTTCTCTCCACTTGTCGCTCGATATCCCGATCCCACGTGTCGCATCCTGGCGATGCTTCCCCACTCAACTTTCAATTCCATAGGTGATCATCGAGAAATCAACTGGCACGCCCGCACCCTATCCAACCTCCCTATCCCCTCAGAAACCTCTGGTGCAAGTTGACCCTTCTTGACCTTTCGTAAAAGGTGAGTGCACAGTACTGCCGTGAGGAGCATATAGCTACAAAGGAGAATATCCCTGAGACAACACTAACTCCCTTGTTTTTCTTTCTCGCAGAATTCCCCTTCTCACCGTGGTCACTGACTCGATTACGCCGTCTAGGCAAAAAGCCTAGCGAAACAAAAGAGTTGGCACACCCGGTTAGACGTCCCCTGCCTTTCTTCTTTCTGTTGAAGAGAAACCTGTGCCATCCCTGAAGCGGTGGTGCCCTTTTCCTATCCTTGCAGGAGAGGTAGAGGAGGGACACACATTCCCCTTCAGCTTTCAGCTCGCGTGCCTACAACCGGGCCACGCCCAGTGATCATCTTCGATCGTCGCCCACTCTAACTGATGTGACACACCCTATAGCTCTAATACCAATTTGATGTGACACCACCTTGGGGGTGGCCGCCACTAGACCGGTGCCCTTGGACATAAGTATGCAAGCACAACCACAAGGCTAAGAAGCCTACGTAAGCGAACACTCATATGGTGTGCACACTCAACCCGGGGGTGACTTGGGGATGCCGAGTCGAGGATGTGGGATAGGACCCTTGCTGGTAGAGGGCCAGAAGAGTTCAAAGTTAGCCTCCCCTTGGGTACGGATTCCCAATTCAATGAGTCGACAATGACCAAAGGGCGTGGGATCACTCACTCACACCCACGGCGATCGCACGAAGGTGGTGGAGCCTTGGGACTGGGTGCTCTCTCCCTTAATCGACGACGCAGTTGATGAATTTTAAATGAACAAGTATCTCTACACATATTCCCCATCTATTTCTCTTCTGTTACCATGTCTCTGCCATTTACAAGGAGTAAGGGAAAGCAACCAGTCACAGAGAAACAGCCTGAAGATGCTGCATCCGGATGGAAGGAGCCTCAGACCAAGCGGTCGCATGACCAAGATGCGTTCGCCAGTGGTTCTAACCCGTCACAATCCAAAGGGTCAGCAAAATGGAAAGAGCGAGGAATTGAATCCTCAGGAGAAAAGGGAAAAGCCTCTCAGAAAGCCAGAAAGGAAAGCCCCATCAGATAAGAGGCAAAGCATGTTGAAGTAGCTTTTGGTGATTTTGTCAAAATCCTACTCCCAAGATACATTGACACACATGACCACCAACTACTTGAAGGTTTTCCTGAACTAATAGAAATGATAGAATTTCAAGGGTGGAGAAAATTTGTCAGTAAACATAGGATTTATTGTCCCAGGCTGGTGACCCAATTCTATGAAAATCTGAAATATGATGCCAGCATTTTCAAGTTATCGACATATGTCAAGGGAATTGAGATTGTAATCAACAATCATTTGCTCCACAAATCGCTTAGAATTCCAGAGTGTGGAGTTGAGGAGTCTAAGTTTGACTATGATGAATATGAAACTTACTCCATTATGACTGGTTTAGCCAGTAACCCTGAAGACATCAAACAGACATATCTGACTAGCTTCAACACAAATAGATTTCCATCCCTACAGAGGCTACTACACCACATCTTTACCACCATTATAACTCCACAGGTTGGTAGACGGGGTAGATTGACAGAAACCTAGAGGTTCCTTTTCTACTGCATGTTCAAGAACATCAAGGTCTGTTTGCCTGACCTGATGATTTAGATTATTGGGTTCTGCAGAAATATTGGCAGACATCTTCCTTATGCAGCCCAGCTGACAACAGTCTTCAAGAGAAAGAAGATTCCGTTGGAGAATGAAAAGTTCAAAGAAATTCTCATGTCCAATGTCTACACCATGGACTTTGTTGAGAAGTTTATGAAATTCAAAAAGGTTGGAGGAAAAATACAAAGGCGGCTACCTAGGAACCCTCCACCACAAGTAGATGAACCTACTAAACAGGCTCAACAGATGGAACAACAGCCAGAACAGCATCAAGACGAACCACCTCTTGCAGAATAGGCTCAATAGATGGAGTAGCAGGTTGAGCAACAACATGAATAGGATCAAGAGGCACCACCTCCAGTAGATCCCATAGTATAGGAAAGAGTTGAGATTCAACAAGAGGTACCACCTCCTGTAGCTCCAGCAGTTCAAGTAGCTGAGGTCCAAATGGAACATCAAGAACATCAAGAACCTCATGCATCTCTAGCACACCAACAACAGAACATCTCTCCTGAGGTACAAGTAGCAACTGTTGACCCTCAAACATCTTGAGCCTCTACCTCTTCTACTCAAGAGATCGGTACTCTCTATCGGTATATATCTGCACAATTTGGGCTATTACACTCTGCTATTAAAGAACAATCAAATTACATTGAGCATCAGATGATTCAATTGAAAGGGGAAGTCAACTCTGGCATGAAGGAATTGTCGAAGAAATTTGAGCAGTAATTAACTCATATGAGGATGGAAATGAATAGTAGAATTGCTGGAATCCAGAGAGACACAAACCAGACTAACAGAAATTTCAATAGACTAGTATGAGATATACAAGGAGTTCTTGCAGTTGCTGGAAATGAGATAGGAAGGATGAGTGACAGATTTAACAGTCACAATGACAAATCAACCATGGCTACAGAGTATTTCCATGACACCAAGGCACAACATGATCATCTTACTAGATATTATGCACAGAGAACAGATAAACTGTAGATGCTCACAAATGCTATAAAATACATGGGTAATGTGTTAAAGGATCACTGCCCACAACTAGCTGTTGAAGACCAAGGAGACAGATGGTCCCCTGTTATAGATCCAACATCATCCTCTCAGGTCCCTATTCATGCATCTCAGAATGAAGTGAGACAAAGATTACAAATGAAAAGTGTGATGCTATTAAAGAAGTGAACTCAAACCTTCAAGAAGAGCTCAAAAACATGCAAAAAGAAATTGAGGATAAGCAAAACTCACTTGAGAAGATGGTTCAAGGAAAAGAAAATTTGGAAGCAATAATGGGAGTTAAAATCAATTTTAGAAAAGAAGGACTTGGATTTGATCCCTCAAGTAAGAAAGACTTTGGGTTAAAAACTATCACTTTCTCCCCTAAACAGGACTCCTCTAAGCAAAAACCCTTAATAAAAAATAAATTCAATGAGGACAACGAAGGAAAAACAATGAGGAAAAATAAACAAAGCAATGAAAATGCTAAGCACAAGGGCAAAGGAAAATTGGATGTGCCTAGGGACACTATCAACACACCAGCGTACCTAAGTCCAAGGGTCAAGCATCTAGTCAACCCACAAAACCCACCAAGTCAGCTCAGACCCCAATCCATGAAAGGTCTAGGACAAAGTCACAGTAGGCAGGTCGACGCAGCTATCACACTGTGTCAACGCAGTTCACAACAGGGGGTCCTTACAGAAGCCAAAATATAAATGGGAACCGAATGGGTCGATGCAACATTTACAGGGCATCGACGCAACCATCCTTTCAGAACCGGGATTACTTAAGACTAAGAGAAGGTCAACACAACCACTATGGTGGGTCGACGCACCATGTCTTCCAGAATCACTCATATTCCAACTCCCGTTGGATGGGTCGACGTAGCATATGGGATGCATCGATGCGGTCTGGGTTTAGGTCTTTCCCTGTTCAGACATCATATAGAGCTGTTCCTCACAGGTTTCCTAATGCATCCATGAATCCAAATGCTCCCTCGACCTACAAATGGAATAAAAATTCACATTTCTTTAAGGATGAAAATGCCCATAAGGGTTCAAAACAAACAAAACAACAGTTTGTCCACACAAAGAAAGATAAAAGCACATGTGGGAAAACCACAATAAAAGATGTTTCAAAACGACAAATGTGGATTCCTAAAAGTATGATATCTTATTTGAGTGAAATGAGCAGTCTGTTGGGACCCAACCGTTTTTGGGTTCGAAAAGATCTTGTTTAATGTGATGTACATGAATGCCTTGTAGTCGAACACAATAGGTGGTATCTTGACAGCGGTTGTTCAAGGCATATGACGGATGATAAGGCAAAATTTTATTTTCTGATCGAAAAGGAGAGTGGACATGTCACTTTTGGAGGTAACAATGAAGGGAAAATCATCGGAAGAGATAAGGTTGGTAAGAATTCTTCAAATTCAATTGATGATGTTTTGTTGGTTGAAGGATTGGAGTATAATCTATTGAGCATCTGTCAATTGTATGATAGGGGCCACAAGGTAATGTTTGACTCTCATGCTTGTACCATTTATGAATCTAATTATGAATCTATTAAATTCCCTGGCAAATGAGTCAATAACATATACTTGGTTGACTTGGATGATTCTATTCATAATAACATGTGTCTTGCTGCAAGTAAAAGTGATCTAACTTGGCTATGGCATCGTAGAGTAGGGCACACTAGTTATAATGTCATGCATAAGTTAGTAAAATTCAACATGGTTGGGGTCTGCCAGATATTTCATTTAAGCACAATGATAGAATATGTGATGCATGTTCCCAAGGAAAGCAAACTAGAAAATCCTTCAAGAACAAAATTGAGAATCAATCCACAAGACCACTTGAACTTGTGCACATGGATCTGTTTGGTCCCACACGAACCACTAGTATAAGTGGGAAACATTATGGCTATGTTCTTGTGGTTAATTTCTCACAATTCACTTGGGTCTTCTTTTTGTCACATAAAAATGATGCTTTTGAAGAATTTCAGGCATTTTTCTTGAAAATTAAAGAAGATGGCAAGTTTAAAATCTCCTCTATCCTATCTGATCATGAAGGTGAATTTGAGAATGCAAATTTTGATGATTTTTGTAGGGAACATGGGATATCACATATCTGAAACATTAATAGACCAGGATACAAAATATATACTATGAATTATACAAAAACTTCTAACATGATCCATGAACTTTAGTTGCTCCAAGATTAGTGTCACTAAACACCTAAAAACTCACAAGTCTAAAGCCAAATAGGTTTTTTGTCCAAGGAATCATCTTTAGTGTTGGATATAGCACTACCCTGAGGGTCATTACCCCACCATATTTCAGGATTTTTTCTATCACTCATGAGACTTCAAAACAAGGGACAGTTTGGTTTGAACATGAGACTTCAAAACAAAGGATAGTTCAGTGGGAACACTTCCACTTACTACTCACAGGAATTCATATATTAGCAATTCTGATTAGCAACCATATTAAATTTAACCCATTGACATCAAAACAAGTACTTGGATATCAGTAATGAACACATGCAAGCTATCTACAAATCCACAACAAATCAAATGCAAGATTTAGGGTATCACTCAGGTTCATTTTCATAGAAATAATCACAATACTTCTGACAACTAAGAACATATGCATCATACTCAGAGAGAGAAAAAACCTTTGGCAGATTTTTTTTCAAATTTAAATTTACTAAACCTACCTGACTATCTATCTGCATTGGGTACTGTAGGGGCCAACCCAGAGCTTGGTCTAGCACCAGGAGCCTAAAAAATAATAGAAGATCATTTCTCGCATGTATACAAAAAAAGCCCTTTTTAAAGAAAAAGGTAAAAGAATGAATAGATAACTTAAGCCTGTATCCAAGCTAGTATCATGATCCACTTACAACATCCCGTGTAGGTCCACTAGCAATCTGAGATTGTTGATACTTCAATACTGTCCAATCAAACACATAGTCACATCGAAAACCTGAGAGGAATTTAAGATTTCTGATAATTTGACCTCCACACAATCAAACATTATCGGATACAAACATGTTTTCAGACTTTTAGAATGTATATCTTTAATCATAATATCTATCCGGTTTGATAACATACCTTCTCGGATAAATAGATCACGAAATATTCTTTTAAGATAAGCATAATCTGGCTTGTCATCAAAGCAAAACGAACGACAGTAATGAAAATACGAAGCAAATTCTGTAGGATATCAATGACACAAGGACTGCACGCAAAAAAAAAAGAGCCAGACAGAGTCAAAAGAAGCATGAAAATGTGTGAGAGAGAAATTTTTGGTCATGCTTAAGCACTACCTCAATTGTTGTGAAAACTTTCCTTTCACTAATCTTTTCATACTTTTACTTTTTAGTCCCTGCTTTTAGTCCCTGCCAGGGTAAACTGACGAGCTTATCATTGAACAGTTTGTGCATTAAATATGCCTCATAATGGTGTGCTTAGAAAAGAAGTTCAAGATGAAATCATAGTATCAAACATACACCACATACCAATGCCAAGATGGGTGTTTACGCTCGCATATCTTGCTGTCCCAGTCAAGTTCTTGTTCTCTCTGCAATAGTTCAGAACACATTAGAAATCAAATAAGTACGTTATTGCTAACCTTCAACTGTATGTAAAAGGAACAAAGGTAGCAAATGTGGATGGAGGGGCTTGAAAGAGTGGCATAGAGCTATCACTTCAAATGATATTCAATAACAAAAGAAAGCAAATTACGATGATCAAAGGATTTTAAATGATGATGAATCCCAGCCAATCTTAACAAGCATGCAACTAAAACATATTACCCCACTCTATACCTCCTATTCTTCCCCCAAACACAGTGCCCTTGGCCTGTGCATCTAAAAGATGGCCATGCAAGGGCCTTGCTCAAGGAGGCTACATGGCAAAAGCCAAGGTAAATACATGTACAGCATATATGGCTCGGCTACTGTTGCCCTATGCTATCAAAGGCGCTTGAGGTGCTAGCCTAGGCAATGAGGGGGTGTCGGTCTACTGACCAAATCATTATCACATACTTATACTAAAGATTAGTCCAAAAAGGAGAAGCAACAGCAATTCATTCAAGTTAATCACAAAGTAGTCTTTCTTGGGATTCAGATAGTACGATCTGATCAAATTTAAATGCATCTTTGGTGCTTAAAGTGGCGCTAGTTTGTACTGCCACATAACCTACTCCTCCAGGCCACCAAACGTGTGCACATGCGTGCGCAGATACTTGTGTATATGTATCTATCGTAATCGTGTGTATACATGTACATCCATATATATCGACAGATATGTGTATATACTATATACGACAGTATGCATATACGAGTCTGTATGTATTATGTAATTTATGAGGGTGTACATGTAAGTATCCTCTATCCATTAAAATGTGTACGTGACAGATGTGCATCTGCTTTACGTGCACGTGCGTATTTTATAATAACGGAAACTATACCGTATCAAAACATCTCGATAGAAAAAAATGCGGATTGATTAGCGATTGGTCCAGCAATCGTTGCGCATGAAGCTGGGGTGGCGTGGGGCGATGCAGGGATGCCGGGCCATCAAGTGGCATGCAGGCTGCAGCCGCAAGGCAGAGGAGGGAGGGACCCTCCATGTGCGGACCATCGCCTGGTGGGTGGTGGCGTGACTTGGATTCAAAGGGTAGCGTTTGGAAACGCTAAACGTTGCCCGAGAGATTCTAATCACTAAAATCCAATGTAAAATTCACATGGATTCCAAACGTCTCTCTCTGACGTCGCGTTTGTGCGCAAATGGATTCCCATTTAAAGAGAACGTAGACACGTTTTCCTACTATTGTGAAAAGTCTGAGAAGCTCCTTGATAGGAGCTTTTGGGCACATTTCGCCTTAAATGCTCCGTCTCCAGCCACTGTGGTCTTGTCTGATTTAAAAAATGATATTCATCCAAGTAAGCCACGAGTGCTCTGTCCACAACACTCCCTCCATCGTTTTAAAATACTACTTAACGAGAGCCCAAACGGTGGAAAGGGACCAAACTATATTTTGTCTCTTTAAATTTTTCAGCCGTGTTTGGCATCTCAATGGAGGGAGATTCTAATTATTAAAATCTCCTGACATGAGATAATTTTTATCAAATATTTTCATATGTTCATTGGCTTTGGTGTATAACATATTTTCATATGTGAAAAAAGCATACACAAAACGAGCATAGAAAAAAAAAATATGTGAAGCAAGTCCGGAGTTACTTTTACGCGAGCAAAGCGGATTACACAATTCGAAATGTCATAAACATCTCTATGTGATGATCTTTACCCATGACAATCATGCTTTTAAAAAGTCCCCAAAGTTAATATCACTCTTCCTCTTTTCCATGCATATTGTCCATCCAAATGAGATTTCACATTCCACAAATAGTCCCGACAAATTCTCGCGCTCTCCCATGCACTATCATAATTCAGGTTATCAGAATGAAAAAAAACATATTGAGATGCCAAATGATGCCTTAAACTATCTCAACTCTTACCTAAATGAGATTTGAATTTCTAAAAAAATCAGTCCATTTGTGGGAACTGCACCGGTTAAGGTGATTTTAAAAAATCTCCCACCCTTAAACGGGTTTTCAAACATAGCTTAGCTTAAGCTAAGTTTTCGTTGACGAGCTTTTTACATATAAGTTATTACAAATTTAGTTAGTCGTCGCTTAGTCTTTAAGTTGTATCTATTTGTATGTAAGCCTTTACAATGATTGCTAGCTATTATATAAATAAGTCCACGTCATCCGTTCCATTCAGTGAAATTTAATCGAATTGTGACTTAACTCAAGATTATGAAAAGACGACACTACATTAGGTTAGGAGGGAGAGAGGAAGAGAGAGAGAGAGAGTCACCGACATCTATAGGGGTGGGCATTTTGGCATCTCATAAGGTTGGGGATCTTCTCTCCTTAAGGGACATCTTCGACTAGAAATTCGGCCAAACTTGTCCCCCTAATGTCGATCTAGTTCGTGCTGGGGTGGATCGGGGAGCTGCGCCCTGATATGGTGGGGATGGTGGAGCAGGATGGTTGATGTCAACACCATCGACGAGAGGGGGTTTAGGCAAGGGAATCTATAACACCTATGTAACGGGCATTGGCTCACAATATGGCCTACTTAAGTGCATGCAAAACAACTCCTGACTGTAACGATTTCCAGGCAAGCCTAACAGAGGTGGCGACCACCACATCTCTAACACTGTTCTCCCTGAACTGCTAACCTCTATTGTGGTAATTGATCCACCCATTGAAGTACACTCTCAGTCGAAGTCTGCCTCCGTGCCTACCGCCTATTCTAACGACATCGAAGATCTCTTATCTGCCTAATCTTCTGCCTTCGATTTTCTCTTAGAGTAGGTGAAGGGGGCCGAGGTAACACCGCTTTGCTAGACGGGAAGCTGTTGTTGGTCACCTTGATGAAGTTGTGCCATTCGGGCCTACTCGTGAACCCTCAAAAAATCCATCTCCAAGATTGCCACTGTATGAAAAGCTATTTCCAAGTTGCTCACACCAACCATCATAAGGGTACGACGGAACTCTGACCTCAGCTGTGCGATAAACTACTAGGTAAGCATCGCCTTGGTTGCCATGACATGTGGTGCAAACCTGCTCAGCTCCCTGAATCTAGCCCAATAAAAGGCAACTAGGAATCCCTCCTGTCATAATACCAGAAATTGAGAGGATCGCAAGAAGAATTCAACTGATCCAGGTACCTCTGGAACTATAGCCGAGGGCAGGGGTGGTATTTCATCATGCTTTACTTGAGCCCTAGCTGCCGGTGCCACTGGGGGCCGTACCTCTTCCCTCTGCGCCATATAGACCTTAAACATATAAAAGGAACAATTCAGACAGAATACAAAATAACCTATGCCAACAGTTGAGTGTACGGGACTTTCTAGACAAGTAAACACTTTATTTAATCTACATTCCTATACACCACAACAATTGATGCAAGATGAAAATGGGACTCGACACCGATTTGAGGCGGGATTGAGACTCTAGGTGACGACGCGACCAAGCAGACGATGCGACCAGCGGCGATGCGAACAACTCGACACCAAAAGAGCTCCAAAAGAGGCGAACATGCCCCCAACAAGAAGTACAAGCTCACAATTGTCTCAAGTGAGGGAAACATGTCGATCTGCATAGTTGAGAAACCGGCACTGAGTCTTGGGTGGTCAATACTTTCACGTGCTCGGATCGAGTCACGGGACGGGTCACACACTCACTCTCATGGCGTTGATTAACTTTAATCGAGTTAGGAACCTATCATGCTTACGAGCAGCGGCATCAAGATAATATACGGGATAAGCAAACGTGACAAAGAAGGGTGGTATGCGTACCTCCACGCTCGGGGTGTGGAGAAGACGTCCCGGCCAAGACCCTTAACTCCCGGCACAGTAAATAACCAATAATTACAGAATCAAATCTACGGCCCACTCCACGCAGGGAGGTAAGAGGCTACACGGTGGATCCGGGAGCATTGATCTTGGGTTGACGGGTGGCACGTCGGCGGGGTTCCCGGGGCGGAGGCGGGCTGCTGTCTGGATCGGTACTATTCTGGTCGGCAGGACAGCAAGCGCTGACGACCAATGGAACGGGGGCCTCCGGAGACCTTTTGATGGCGGTGACTAACCGGGACGATGGTGGGGTGTCCCTGGTCGATCCCCGGGAGCGGCGATTGCTGGATCTGAGCCGGCGTATTTCTAGAAGATTTGAACGGAGACCGCTCTTGCTGGCCTATCACGGGATAGATTTGCGCGATCCGGCGAAAACGGTCACCATGCCCAGATCCGGTGTCGGATCGGGACGAAATTAGTGCCGTTGCGAGGGGCACTGGAAGGGCTTCAACTCGTTAAGATTTGGGAACCATCCAACGGGCTGATGGTTCAGGGAAAACATTGTAACATGGTGGTCGTATTGGCAGGGGCTGCAGGACAAACTGTGACCAGCCTGTAGATGGGGTTTGACCGAAGGGAAATTGGTAGATCTAGATCTTGGGGATTTTATGGGTGAGAGTGGGGGAAGTGAGGATCATGCACACCAAATTTGGTGGCGATGTGCTCACCCCTAGCATTTGAAAGAAGCTCTGATGTAGCTCATTCAGCGAGATCCGCCGGTCAACGTTTTAGTGTGCGTAATAGTTGACAAATCTTTCTTTCTCATTCACCTTGTGTCAGCATGCACTGCGTAAAGGTCTTGATGGGTCACCTTCGTATGCATTGTGTAAGGCGTAGACCGCTTGAATTTAGGACAACTAGGTACATTATGGGAGATATCCTCCACATGCTCCTCTTCATGGCTGCTAGCGCCATTGTATCCTGCATCCAGCAGTGACTTTGAAATTTCCTCTAATGTCAGATCACATGTAAAAGTAGCGTGGAATGTTGGGCTTTGCATTTTGCCATGATGCCACGAAAATGAAAGAATAATTCTCCTTATTGTCATCTCATCACGTTTTCCAAACCTTTTCCCCAGCGACTCTTGAGAGGAGACCTTGTGGGATCCATTATGTAACCGTCCAGCTTTGATTTCCTCATCGTCTTGGAATCTCCTTACCAAATAAATAAACAGGTGAAGAAAATGCTGTGCATGATTTTTATTGTAATGTGCTGGACAGTACAACGAGCAGCACAGCAGCCTTCACTACTACTCGGGTCGGGTCGGTTTGGAAGGAGACGTGTTTTTCCTCCACACAAATGAGAGAATTTCGAAGACTATAAACCAGTTAGCAAGTTTCCGGATCAATCTAATGTCTCGGAGAAGTTATAAGAGGACGCTCATTTCTTTCCCTTTTTTTTTTCTCCCCGTGGTGGATGACAGGGCTACTCTCTCATTTGTCATCCCACATCAATCGGATCACTACCACAGCAATGCTTATCAAAATTTCTCAGGCATTCCTCCATGGCCCCTCTGTACCTCTCCATGCACTGCAGGTGCTGTGCCAAGTCCAGGCCCATCTTCATCCATCTGCGCGCGGCCTCGACCTGGCCAAGACGGACTGCCAGACCTGCCTTGTTCCATGCGGTCATGGCCAGCCACTTCCCCTCCTCGGGGGGATACTCCCCCTCCTTCAGCCCCACTATGATCCTGTACGCCTGCTGGTAGGCCGCGTAAGCCCCGCCTTCGACGTCCGCTTGCCCCTTCAGCAATCCGGCAAGGCCGACCAGCTTCCGCAGCACGACACCGACGGTCTGGTAATCAGGAGATGGGGATGCCAGGAGGGAAGAGAGGCAGGCGTTGAGGGCGGCCTCGGCAGCTTCCTGGTTCGGGTGGGGGCCTTGCAGGACAATGAGGCCTAGGTGGAGGAGGTTCTGCGGGCTGCACTGTCTCGAAGATGAGATGAAGCTTTTGATCAGTTGGAGTTGCTTGTGATGGGGATCACCATCAAGCCTGCCAACGAGACGGTAGGCGGAGATAGTGTGGAGGAAGAAGAGTTGGGGCTCAAAGGAAGACTGAGCTGCAGCAACTTGTGTTGGGGATGATGAAAGCAACGCCGAGGAGAGAATCTGCTCGAATCAATGGCATCACCTTTAGTTTAGAATCTCAAGTCTATGGTTCTGCAAACCGTGACAGAACTACATATAATATGCCTATGGCTCAAACGGAAATTTGTGACCTGCTTACCTTGCTGGCTTTCTCGAGCATCTCCAATCCCTTCTTGATGTCACAATCAGTTAAGGCCTTCTGCCCTTGCTCCTCGCCGCTGATCATGGCACCCACACTCAGTATCAGTGCCTTGCAGGTCATGGCTTTGCTTTCGATCGTTTCACCATTGGCTGCGCCGTAGAATTCTGATGCCAACTCCAGGAATTCTGCACAGTATCCGTATCTCTTGTCTGCTCCAGACTTCAACGCCATGTTCCACGAATTCCCTGCGAACCATCCAATCTCACGGCTGCCCACTGCACCCTTCCCAAAGAAGTTCTCAGCTCCGAGCTCAGACATGCGATTCCTCGCACGCCTTGTGTATTTAAGGACATCGGGCTCTGTCCCTCTGTCTCGCTGGATGAGTGCGATGTGGTTGCGCAGGACAGCAACTTCTGGCATGGGCATCTGTTTCCCTGGGGAATACAGGTCGAGGATCACAGATAAAGATTCGATAGCAACAGCGTAGCATTGGCTAGCCATAGCCTCGTGGGCTGCAAGGGTGAGATACTCGGCGTTGAAGTCGACGCACTTCACCATGGCCTGCACTTGCTCGATGGCCTCCTTCTCTGCCTTCTTCTGCAGGTTGATCTTGAGCTGCAGTTGTCAAAAGAGGAGAAAGGGAGATTCTTTATCATATTTTCCAGAGAAGGTTGAAGGCGATCTTTCCTGAAATAGACTAGCTGTAATACCTTCAGGAAAGCACAATTTATGTTGGGTTCGAGCTGTGGGGAAAAAGAAGGACGTATTAGAATGGATTCCCCGGTTTGAATAGTTCTGATGATGATGGTGGGATAGTTCCCTTTTACCTTGTCGGCCTCGTCGATGAACTCCTGTGCCTGATCGAGCCTGGAGAGGCCAAGGTTACAGAGGCAGAGGACTCTGTAGCAATTTGCACGGCGCGCCCTGTTCTCCTCGTCGGGTGGTAAGTAGAGCATAGATTTTTCAAACATCTCCGCGGCAGTCTCGTGGTCTTTCAATCGGAAATGCTCGGCACCGCTTTGTTAAGACAATCACATCAGTATTTGTGGTTAGCGTAAGAAGAAAGAGTCACGTAGCCCGTTGTTCCAGGAACAGCATCATCTATCTTGGTTGCAGAGGATTCTATAAGAGGGACCAACCATGGATAAGAGAAAAGAGATTTGCGCTCACCAATTCCACAGAACTGCATGCATTGCACCCCGCTCCTTCACTGTTCCCGCTCCGACGAAGAGCGCCACCACCCTCTCGTCTGAAACCAGCTCTGCCGCAACCCTCGCCCTCCCTCCTCCGCTGCCTACGGCCACTTTCTGCACAACCCTCAGTGCTGCTGCGGGTCCCAGACGGCATCGTGCGAGCAGTCCCATGAGTACACCCTTTGCTGCCTCTGCTCCTACTGCTCCCAGGTACACCTCCGCCGCCGCGATGCAGACGTTCTCGGGAACGGATTTGTTCACCGCCATCGCCCTCAGCTCTCTTTCCGCATCTCCAAACCTCCCTAGACCTACCCACGCCTTCAATGCCATGAAGCCGACACTGGGGTGCTCCTCCTTCACGCATCCCTCTCTCATCACCCGGACGCACCTCAGTAGTCCGTCATAGTCCTCCGCCTGCAACCGCTCCGCCGCCAGGAATCTTAGACACCTCGTCTTCAAACTCTCCAGAGGTAGAGTTTGATCGGGCCTCCTAGAGGCCCCAATTCCTTTCTCACACAGATCTAACGCCTCATTCAAGAGTTTCGAGGGCGCATCGCGCCCGGATTTCTCCGCATTCTCCGACAGATCGAACTTGCCGAATTGCAGGTACTGCTCCGCTAGGGCTTTGTAGCTCGCAGGGGTCGCGAACAGAAGGCTCTTCGACCGATTCAGCAGCGCGACCGCCAGGTTCCGATCGCAGACCTCCCACGCCGTCCTCGCCCTCGCCAGGTTGATGTCCAGGAGGAGCCTCCTCTCCTCCGCGTCGAACACCTGATCAACCTGGACGCCGGACGTGAGATCGGTGGCCCGCTCGAAGCAGCTCGCGGCGAGGTCGCATCGCCTCAGATCATGCCAGATCAGGCCGGTCTTGTAGAAGAAGGAGGCGGCCTTGAAGGCTGGAGACGGGATCCCGGCGGGGCTCCCGGCCAGGAAGAGGAGGTCGGCGGCGGCCTGGCGGAGACTGGCGTGGTGCTCCTCGACGCCTCGCCGGCCGTCGGGGCGCATCTGGGCGCCATTGGCGAGGTCGACGCAGGCGTTCCAGAGGCGGTAGCTGAGCTTCCAGATCTGCAGCTTGGCGGACTCCGGGAAGGGAAGGAGGGAGGCCAGGCGAGAGAGGATCCTCTGGAGGCCGCAGGCGAGGGGTTCCGTGGAGGGGTGGTCGCCGGTGGGGAGATCCTCGGCCTCCTTGACGAGGGTTTCGAGCTCCTGGAGGAGGAGGGAGAGGGGATCATGGGGGCCGGGCGTCGCAAGATCTGGGGAAATTTCAGAAATTCTCATGTTCGCGGGAGGAGAAGGTTTTCAAAACAGGGAGTGACCAGCTCGTCTCAGGGAGGGGGGAGAGAGAAATGGCGGGCTGGCGTTTTAAGCTGGGAGGGAAGGGGATATTTCATATTTGTAGATCTTCAATTTTCACCCCTATGTTTCTCGTATTGTGTTTTGATAGCCCGTTGCCCCTCTCTTTGTTCGTGATTTTGCATATGTGCCCCCATTAGAGTTTGGTCCTTTTAAGTTTTAACCCAACTTGGGAACTCGCTCCCGAGCGTCAACCATAGGATTACGAAGCAAAATGACCGATGGGTGGCCGCACTTACGCAGTATACGCACATCCTAACAATTGGAGCGGCTCTCATGTCTCAACTATAGGAGTATGCATACGCAATCAATTGTAAGGGGGATGTATACAAATTTATCCATTAATATTTTTGCATAAAATCACGAATAGATGAGAGTCACGCTAAGAGTTTCTCACTCCAATTAGAGTTTTACAAGTTGGTCCGGTACAAGATGAATTGTCCGTATCGAATCGTATCTCAATTTGGCAGTTGCTGAAATAGAGATGTTCTTTGCTGACAACTCGAGCTATACCTCAGCAAATGGTAAACAGGCGCGAGAACGCCAACCCGGCAAGGAGGTGAACATTATCGAGTTCACCCTTACCCCCAAAGCCTCTAAGGATGGCGAGTCAAGCAACTCTGATAAGAAGCCAGCAGACAAAGAAACTGCCCCTTCTTTTTCGGAGCAGATGAAGACACCCTTCTCCTTCAAGAAGGAACACACAAAGATGCTCTTCGACCTCTGCATGGCACAGAAGACTATCGAGCTTCCAGAAGCTCGCAAGCCAGATGATGCCCAGAAAGCGGATGATCCCAGCTATTGCCCATATCATCGCATGCTGGGTCACCCACTTGAAGATTGATACGTCTTCAAAACTCAAGCACCGAAGTTGATTCAAGATGGCCTCATCAAAATGAAGAGTGGTCTTGTCGATCCCCTGTAGCCCCATGCATGGTTCAGACCCGCTAAGGCAACACATGTGATTCATTATTCAGCTAACGTGATTCACACGATGACCACCTTCTCTCTCTCTCTGATGTCAAAATAGAGGAGCCCAGTACTATCCAAGACGACCACTCATTGTGGTATCTGGGGTGGAAACCCTGGCATGACCACACACCTCTCACCTTTCTAAGAGAAAGGACCAGGCGGCTCTTTGATATCCTCGTCGAGAGGGGGCAAATCATGGCTCATGAGCTGCTGGCAGAATACACCCAGTGGGACTTCAGTCACCCTCAGTATGGCCCCTTTCATGCTAGAATCTGCCATGCAATCGAGTCCTGTGAGGAAGTTTAGCACTTAATCGAGGAACAGATCCAGTGGGAGCCAATCAATACTGAGGGGAACTCTATGGCGGTTCTAAGGCTTTGACAAGCCATTGAAGAAACCCTAAGCATTGCCAAGAATGCACTGGAACAAATAGAACCCCCTCAAGCAAATGGGCACGGGCTGCCTTATCGACATGTACCAGAGTGGCTTGAGTTCCGAACTAACAATCAAGAAGCTCTCGAGCGATTGCAAAGTCGTAGGAGGCAGGATGACATACAGGAGACTGAGCTGAGTAATTTCTCGATTAACGTCATCCTCTCTCCTACCACCCCAACATCTCTAGACTCCCAGATGTCAAGTGCCAGTTGGATTGTCCCTGCCATCCGGGCCTTGCAATGGCGGCCGTGGCAAGAGCTGGAGTCTTTGCCATTGTCTAAGGAGGATACTGCTAAGCTACTCCAAGTCCTTCTCAATCAAGAGGATGTCCTGGTCAGCGAAACGATATTGCTGCCCCAAGCTCCTCTTGCTATCCTCCAGCTCCGCCTCCGTCTTCTATATCGAAAGACGAGAAGAGGAAGCAAAAATAGGGTGAAGTCATAGCACGATAGTGCTGTGTCTCTCTATTCAGTGAAACTTTGACTTCCCTTCATACACCTTACCGCTCATGCCAGGGCATGAAGGAGACATCTTTAGAATCTTCAGCGACTCTGGCCGATGAGCTTGGACTTTCACAACAAGGCCTTGTTAACGTACGAAGTTAAAATAATTGCAAGGAGCGGCGATACCCCGCTACACTTGCAGTTGTCACTGGATATTGCTCTGAGCTAGATAACAAAGGCAAACCTAAGAAGCAGGACTCTAAACGAGTCCCCCAGCCCATATTCTGATAGAGAACGTTGCCACCATGGGTAAGGCATCAAACTATGCATACGTCTTCGGATGCCATTCCCAGCATTCTAGCGTATTAGGAGCTACCACCTGAGATCATCGAATAGGCAATCAATGCCACCATCCAAATACAACAAGCGGAAGGTGCCTAGATTGAAATCTGGGCAAAGAAAAGTTGTCGACCTCACTCTACCAAGACCTCAGCTCTAAGATATACCCAAGGGGATTTGTCCACTCTGGCTGTAACACTTCCCCCTCCTACTCCCCTGGAGGCGGCCATTGCCAAGAAACAAGAGAGGAATAGGAGGTCATTGGACGGCCCAGCACTAGAATGGTTCTATGCCTTAGAGCCAAGTGAGGCAAAGAATTTTGATGTAGTCCAAAGGAAATTCTTACAGAAATATCAGGATCAGGTCGGCCCCTCCCTTTCTATCACTGATCTAGTGGCTGAGAAAATGAGGTCGGATGAAGATTTTATCAAATATGCTAATAGATGGAGGTCTTTGGTGAAGAGAGGGGTACCCTCTCAGAGTCGGAGAAAGTAAAAATGATCGTGTCTAATGCCACCCCTCAATTCAGACACGTCTTGGCTATGAACAAGCTCACTACAATGGAAGAGTTGTATGAGAGGGCCCAGTACATTCAAACACAGTTGAAGGATTCCCCTCTCATGCATATATTCGAACAGCCAAAGCCAAGGGTGGTCAGAAAGATGAACGCCAATGTTCAGGATGGGGTGACGAAAGGGGTCGTCATAAATGAGCAAGTGAGTGCAGTTGGCAGCCCCAACTAGCTAGCCAACCCAAGTCCTCCACAAACACCACAACGCCCCTTCCAACAAAATCAGCAAGGTCCACAGCCCTACTGTCCTCCACCTCAAAAAAACCTCCCCTAGTACAACATGCCTTAACCCTTCTATCCCCAGCAACAACAACCACCTCCTCAGCACCACCAAGTTCCACCCCCTGGAAATTATGACCCTCCGCAGCAGCAAAGGAGATCGATTGGCCCCAAGAGAGCTCACTACCCACCATTGTCAAAAACATTGCTGGACATATTTAATGCTCTTATGGCCATCAATGCACTCACTCTACCCAAGGAGAGACACGTATGGCCCTAGAACGTTGAGGCTTCTAGATATTATGTCTTTCATAGATAGCCAGGTCATATAGTGGAAACGTGCTTTCAGTTCAAAGACTACATTTATTATATGAATGACCAAGGTGGAATTGACTGGGATGAAATGAGGTGAAGCATTGCCACCCTAAAAGCCAGGAGACCTCCTCCTAGACCCCAGTTTCAACAACAATAGCCTCAGCAACAGCAACAACAGCCACAGTCACAGTAGCAACCTCAGTAGGCCCAGTAGCAACCAAATATGGGCATCATTCAGAACCCACTCCTAGAGCACCAATAGCCTAACCAATAGGTCAACCCTATCTCTTCCTTCCTGGAAGTGGGAAGAGGGCAGGGTTGGCATACGAAAAGCACCTCAGTTCTCGCCGCCAACCACGTTCCTAGACAACCCCCTTGCCTTATCTGGCCAGCAACTATCTCTCCCTAACCCATGTCACAACCTATAACTAGGCCCATCTCATTCCCACAGCCATCGTGCCCTCTTATCCATACCCCTACCATTAATTCACACCTGATCCACCAACAAAAACCCTTCACCATGCCCCCCATGCCCTCGAAACCTCTCATCATCCACCATCTGTCCGAGGCCCCATCTACCTCCACTATACCTCCACCCTTACCCTCAAGGCCTCTCATCATTCCCCATCCCTCCACTTCACCATCCACTTCCACTCTGCCTCCACCAAACAAACCCTCATCATTCACCGTCCATCCGAGGCCCCATCTTCTTCCACTCTGTCTCTACCAAACAAACCCCTCATCAGGATTCCTCCATCAATCCCTGCTTCGTCAACTCTTCCTCCACCATTACCCCTTAAACCACTCCTGAAACTCATAACTAACCCTGCAAAGGTGCAAAAGCCATAGGCTATGGTGCTCCAGAGTGGAAGGATCTGTTGGAACTTCGGTTTTGATAATGACAATCTATGAATCATGCTTAATCTGAAATAAGTAAACATCTCAATCAATTCTATTGTGTGTCTTTTTATCACAACATAAGTTGTCTCATAATCATTCAAGAGTTTGTTTGCATTTCTAGCACTTAAGGTCCGTGCATAACCTTGAATCGGCTCAGTGTAAATCTTAGTTAATATGCATTTCAATGTCCGTGCATTCACTGTTCAACTCGATGCACATTTCAGCTCTTATGCTTGCTAGGGCCAATGGGAAGAAAGGAGAAAGAAGAAGAAAGAAGAAGAAGAAAAGAAAAAGGGAAAAGGTGGGGTATTTATAGAAAATCAGAAATATTAGAAAAATATAGAAAATTAGAAAAAAAAATCATTTTCTCGATCCTCGAAACACGCTCAGTGCGCTGGTACCGTCTGGGAGTAGGAGAACGCATCAGTTCACCCGATATAGGGTTCCGAAGGTCCGACATGGAAAAATATGTGTAAATCACAAAACGCGCTCTGGGACCCCCGAAAGTGATCTGAAACCCACGGATCCTGACTTGAAAAATATCCAAAAAACTCAGGACGTTACACCTACATTGATGATATGCTTGTCAAGACACCTAAGGTTGAGGACCATTTCGCCGACCTGGTCGAGACCTTCAACACTATCCAGAAGTACAACATGAAGCTTAATCCAGATAAGTGTGCCTTCGGGGTTAGGTCCAGAAAGTTTTTGGGATTCCTCGTGACTCAGCGAGGGATCGAGGCCAACCCCGACAAGGTTCAGGTCATCCTCGACATGCGGCCACCCACTTCTGTCAAAGACGTCTAATGCCTGACTGGACGAATTGTTGCACTCAATCGCTTCCTGTCCCGAGCAGCAGAACGATGCTTGCCCTTCTTCAAATTACTAAGGGGGCCCAAGTTGGCGTCTGCCACCTTCGCTTGGGATAGTGAGTGCCAGAAGGCATTCACCGAGCTAAAGGAATTTCTGGCTTCACCTCCAGTGTTATCAAAGCCTATGCCTGGAGAAATGCCATACCTCTATCTCTCGACAACTCCTTCCACAATAAGGTCAGTCTTAGTTCGAGACGATGGAGGTGTACAGAAGCTCGTGTATTACATCAGCAAGGTGCTCCTCGAAGCTGAAAGAAGGTATCCCGCAATCAAGAAACTCGTGCTAGCGTTGGTAAGCTCGACTAAGTGCCTACGGCCCCATTTTCAAGGACACTCCATCGTGGTGCTGACTAGCGAGCCCCTGAAGAAGATTTTGGCTCACTCCAAAACTTTAGGTCACCTCATTAAGTGGGCCATACTGCTTTGGGCCTACGACATCTCTTACGGCCCCCATACGACCATCAAGGGACAAGCCCTCACAGACTTTATCACGGAGAGCACTGTCCCGACTGAGGAAACATCCCTGCCAACATTTGGCCCCACCTGGGACATATTTGTTGACAAATCCTCCAACTCAGCTGGTTGTGGTGCTGGTATCCTCCTCAAATCGCCAAAAGGAGCAGAACAACAATACGCCAGATAGGCCATAGCCAGTACAATATGCAAAAAGAAAAAAAATTGATACATCACGAACTGATTACTTGGTGCGGATGAGGTTAGCAGCTCCAAGCTGAGCCAATGACTCCACATGGTGTGGAAAATGGCTCGAATAATGGGATAGCTGACTTTGTCTGCTTGGGAAGTTCGAAAGATATGGTATTAGTAGGAAAGAAAAGAAGAGGAGGGTATGCCCGGATGCTAGCTTCGTAGAAAATAAGAGAAGGCCTCCTCTGCCAACTCTTTGGAAGATGGAGCATTGCGAAGCCATCAAGAATTGATGGCGCGGGCAAGAAGAAGTAGGAAACAGAAAGCAAGCACCCTCTAAGTGGGGTGAGCAATGATAAAAAAAAAAGACTGGCACCCTCCAAAGAGTGAAGGGTAAGAAGAAGAGTGAAGAGAGAGAAAGAATTGAACACTCCCTTGAAGGGAGTGAGAGAGGGGGAGCGGGGATGAAAGAAAGGAGAAGCAAGGACTTCTTCTGAGCATGCTAATCCTGACATAAATCGAAGTTAAACCTATAAAACCCTAGATTGACATGCTTCTTAGTAAAACGATAAATACATACGAGATGCTTGATAAAAATTAGGGCTTTATATATCACTGGAAAGAGGACTGAAAGCCCCACATGATGATATATTTTAGTCCATGTTTAGCCCGAGAGAAACCTACCGATTTAGAGGAAGAAAGGGAAGACGCGCTAATAACAGTAAAACGATGAAACTATGGAGTCTCTATGCTACTCTTACCCTCATAGGGAAATCCACGACCTTGAGTTGGAATCGCCAACTAAGTGAAGTCATGGTCACGCTGTCGAGAAATCCTACGAAGCCTCTTATTGTACGAACTATCCTTATGGACAGAAGCCACTATGGTAACCACGCTGCCCTAACACCCTATCTCAACTATTTGGAGAACCCTGACAATGTTGTCAGGGAAAGCCTTAGCCTCATAGTCAAGAAGTCATGCTAACATCACTCGGTCAGAACACACTACCTCTACTCCGGGAGAACCCCGACTCACAGTTGGGAAAACTAAACCCACGGGTGACTGAAGTACCCACTCGCTAGCACTGACTGGATGCGTCCACTGATGTCGTACACCATGCCTACTAACTCATGCCTACCCACCTCCCTTAAGGGGTGAGGCTGAATCATGGCAACACTAGGACTAGTCAGGGTAGTCTTCGTCAGTACTGGTCCTCTACCCCCAACCACATGTGCACACACAGATGGCCTGCTCCTGTTAAGGTCCTATAACTAGTATTTCCCCTTGACCTGGACACTAGGTACAATAGAAAGGGGTCCTACAGTTACTAGCCTAACCGTCTCTTGGGAATAGCTGTCAACCACACTGTCGGAACGTGTCAGCACTCAGTAAGTAACACTCTCAGCTTCACTGCATGTATGTACACGACACTCAGTAAGTTGTGCTAGCGGAGTACTGCTATGAAGAAGGTCTAACTCAAGCACATCTGAAACTACGGAGTGGCATAGCTCGATACAGGTAAACCACCTAAGGCCGGTAACAAAAACTAGCGAATGTTGGACCTCTAAACTTACGCGGGAATGGTCTTCCACTACAACTAATCTAGGTGGGGAAAAGACTCCCTACAACACATAAGTCACACAGGGATGGCCCTTAACAATTACACAGAAACTCCAGATCATACAAAATCATGCGGACGCCTCTTCCACGAAACCACATTGAACACAGACACCTTGGGGTATGAAATAATGAAGCATAGCACCCCGAGCACACTGGGCCTGGGCGGCCAAACCCCTAGCCACCTAGAGGACTGGGTGGCGAGACTCTTGGCTGCCCAGAGGGTTGGGTAGCTAGACTCTCAGCCACCCACCCTGGGCCAGTCCCTGAGTTGGGCGGCCATTGCCCTGGCCACACATCTAACTTGGTATCTGGGCGGCCAAAGTGTTGGCCGTCCAACAGACCTGGGCAGCCACCCCTTTCGCTGCCCAACAGGTTGGGTTACAAGGAAGTAAGATGGCAAAACCTCTGGCCGCCTGCAGCTTGGGCGACCAGGCTTTTGGCTGCCCAATAGACCTAGGTGGCCAGACCTCTAGCCGCCCAGTTCTAGACTCAGACGACCACTTATGTGGCCACCTCCCACTGGGTTTGCAGACACAAACCGAACTCTGTGCGGAGTGTGATTCCACACCCCATTCGCCTCAGAACGAAGGGGAAAATAGGGGGAATCAATCCCTGGGCATTCGCACATCTGGAAAATCACATTTAAACTACAAATTGAAGCCCAAATCTATAGAAACCATCACATGTCCTGGAACATATATTTCCCCTAAAATAGCCAATACTCCCACTCTCGGCCTCACCATGGCATGGATTCGTAAGAGAAATACATGGGAGTGCTAAGGATCCATCCCCCTACCTTTTTGAAGCTTTGAACTACCAGAATCCTGTGAAAATGTCAATCCTCCCCGCAGTCAGCTCCCACGACCGCAATCGCTCCCATCTCACCATTCACCACCACTCCTCACCTTCGTCCTTGCTGCAAGCCGTCGCTGTCGCTCCACCACTCACCCTCTCATCATCGTCAGCCACCAGAGGTGAGAAAGGGAGAGGGAAATAGAGACGGGTGAGTGAGGGAGAGAGAGAGAGACGAGAGAAGTGGAGGGGAGAGGGGGTTAAAATAGGTTTTAATTTTTTATTAATTTTGCCCACAAACACAAAGAAACAAACGCCTATTAGCTCTGAGAAGTGCAGTAGAAGCTCTAACGACACAGAAGAAGGGAAGAAATGGAAGCATGATTACCTGGGGGTGTGTGGGAAGGGGGGATGGTCGAGACTTTCAACCACCCACCTTCCCGTTTGTTTAAAAGGGAAACCTATTATGATAGGATCTACATATTAACTAGAATGCTTTGAATGCAAATAAACGGGGAATGCAATAGTGAACAGGGAACAGAAGGGGAATGCAGGAAGCAAACCAGGGGATGGCCAAACTTATGGCCACCCGGAAGTCGAAGACAGAAGTCACAGGAAGTTGGAGTAAGGGAAGTTGATCTTCCTCAGCCCTTTGAGCTACCAGAACTCAAACTTCATAAGCAAACTCCACCTAGGATCACCAACCTCCAGGAATGTTCCTTCTTCATTCCATCCATGCCAAAATCCTTTGCACCTTTCAAAAATCCTCCTCCTGATACTTCTCCCATCGAACCTGAACTCTCCCTCTCTCAAACTCCTATATCTGGAGTTTTGTCATTAGAGCCTCCATCTAGAAGCCTTCAACGTCGTGCGACCGGATGTGGGTGACAAGGGGGAGCTCGTGCGAGGTGTGGCGGAAGAACGGGCCATGTTCTTTGACCAACGGTTGCAGGAGGGCGGCCAAATCAATGGCCTTCTACAGGATGTAGGTGGCCAAAGAGTTGGCCTTCCACTAGACCTGGGTGGCCAAAGACTTGGCCGCCCAGCCAATCTGGGCGGCCATCGGTCTGGCTGCCCAGCCCATGGGCCCAAGCCCCCTTATGGTCTAGGCTGAGAAAGCTCGATCAGTTCGTCAAGTTGGAGCGAGAAGCTTTGGGTGTGTCATCCCTGTGATAGGGACGGGTGTGAAGCCCTAGTCGAAGCCTCTTGTTCTTCCTCCTCTGTCATCCACTGTCGCCGACCATCACCACCATTACCACCGCCACTATCAACTAGAAATCCCACCACCACAACCACAACGGAGGCGGAGTGAGCAACCTGGTTGCATCGTCCTTGAGATGAGGATGGGTGTGAAGTCCCAACTGAGCTCCTCCCTCCTCCTCTAGCCACCCCACCACCTCCATCCACCTCCACCATCATCGTTCTCCTCTCCCTCAAACCACCACCATTCCCCCTTATATCTAGCTATTAGATAAATATCTAGCCTATAGTCCACCATCTCACCCTTCCTCACCCTCTTCCTAGTTCCCAGCATCCCCTACAGGCCTCAGATCATCGTCCATGGCCACTGCCACGCCCCTAGGTTAAACAAAGCATCGTTCGGGATGGCCTCGGCCAGTTGTAGAAGATGTCGAGAATGCGGTTGATCAAGGCACCACCTTCATAGAAGATCCTGGTCCCCATCAGGATCGCATCCTAAAGGTGGTCCCTATGGGGACTGCGATCAAGAAGCCCCCCTCCCGTCATCCCTCCGAGATCTGGCAGAAAAAGTTGAAGACCTCGTCTCTCTGTCTCACGTCAAATTGGTATCAGAGCTCATGGAACTGGTTTGTTCCAACAAATCGGGGTCCTGAGGTTTGAGGTCAAACCTCCTCCAAGCCCCCTTATAATTTGTAAAACTGAATCTGCAGATCAATGACTATGACCTACTGAGAAACATGGATCCCTCACCAAAGAAGTGATGGGAATTGTGTCATGAAGTAAAGGTCTAGTTAACTCTGTTTAAAAATTATTGAGTAAAATCAAAACTAAAGGTAGAGCAATGGCTGAAGCTCATTGAGAAACCATGTCCCTTCACCCAAGAAGTGACATGGACTATGTAATGACATGACAAGCCACCTCCGTTCTAGTTGAGACAAGATGGTTAGTGAAAGTCTAAGTAACCGGGGAGTCAGGCATCTAATCAATGTGTCTCCTCATGCCAAAGGAATGAACTAAACCTGATTGTTCTTGAAATATTGGGAAAAATGAAATATCTGTCAAAAAGAAAAATTATATTTCGTGTAAGCATTTGTCAGTTTGAATGTGATCTTGAAAGTACACGGCCCTTCATAAGACCATCTAATGAACGACACAGCCAAATGATGGCCGTCCATTGAAAGCAAGCCGTTAGAGCTGGAACGGTCTATCCTTAGACCGTCCCATATTTGCACGGTCCATTGATAGACCGTGCAATAACTGGGGCTTTCAAAAAGAAAAAAACCCTTCCTCCTCCACCCTCTCCACCGTAACCGACGGAGAAGCACAAACACCCCCACTCTCATCAACTCCACTACCCCATCTCCCCACTCTCATTCTCTCCTTCACTCATCCTCATTCCCCTCGCATCCTTCCCCCCTTTCATGCGCACCAAGCACCAGTCCAGACGCCAAAGAATGGCCGGTGAGGAAGCCCAGACGCTGCCACCGACGGTCACCGCGGAGGAGGCGGTGACGCCACCGTCTGTGGCCGAGGAAGGAGTAGTGCCCGTGGCCAAGGAAGGAGCTAGGGCGATCATTGCCGGAGAGCCCGGAGCAGTGGAGGACGAAGGACCAATGCCAGAGGAGGCAGCGGCGCTGGTGGCGAAGCTAGCCAAGGAACCTCGCCCATCCGAGGTTAGCCCCCCAAACTCCCCCATTTTCATTTTTTAGTAATGCATGTTAGGTTAGAAGGGGCATATGCCTCCCTCAAGGCCGGTTGGGAGCCCAATGGGCCACCACCACCAGCGGGATGGGGTTTGGGCACCGTTGGGTATGGCGATCATAAAACGGTTCAATAGGAACCGCGCACCAAAACTACAAGGTTCAAATAGAACCGTTCCATGATGGCACGGCCCATGGGTGGCCGTTCCAAAAGAGTTGAACCGACAGGGTATTGGGGAGGAGCACGATCTGTGGAAGACCGTGCGTATCCAAGATGGTCCACATTGGTCCATTCAAAAGTTGAAGCGTTGAGAACAGAACGGTCTCCAATGAACCATGGGAAGCAACATGATTTAAGGAAAGATCGTGCTACTCCAAATGATGAGGGGCTTGAGAGGGGAACAACACGGTCAGATGGGGACCGTGGCCTTATCAAACGGCTAGGGAATGGCCGTTAATGGGTTGGGCACAGGAAAACCACGTGGTCCGCATTGGGCCATCCATTGGGTAGAGTGGTCCGTGGGTGGCCGTGGACCTCTAAAAAGGGTGGTGTTGGAACGGTTGGGATCAAACTGTTGAAGGAGGAAAACGGCCCATATGTGACCGTTCTTTTTATTGAACTGCATTTTTGTTTCTCTTTTTCTTGATTTATTCAATTAACAAAATGCATGATTCTAAAATGCAATCGTCCTAAATGTATGTAGGGAAAGTGTAGGACTCGGATCTCCTAGCTACAGGTCCGAGCAGTGTACCTTGCACTACCAGACTTTCAGCGGGAGAGGCTCACGGCGATGGGTTTTACCGAGTTCCTAAGTGTAGAGGTGACTCAGCTGGACACGCCGCTCCTCTATGCTCTGCACGATCGCTGGGATCTCGTGAGCCAGATGTTCCTTTTCCCATGGGGGCACATGGTCCCCACGTTAGAGGACGTTGCACACATCACCGGATTGCACGTGCACGGGACACCGGTCAGTGGAGGACGTACCCCAACTACCGGGAGCTAGCCCAGGAGCTACTCGGGCTGAAGCTACTACGACCGGAGCAGCAGTCCATGACTTTGACACAGGCGAGGCTCCAGGAGAGCCTCGAACTGTGGGGAGTAGGGATAGCGACCGGGGAGCTACCCGAGCAGCACTTACAGAGGCTCGTGGACCGAGTCCGACCCCGAGTAGCAGCTGCAACAGGTCCGGAGGCAGACGTAGTGCTGCGGAGGTTCCTGATGTTCTTCTTCGGGCGCCTCCTGTTCGTGACGAGGGCCGACATCATCAGCTGTCGGTTCCTCCCCCTTCTCAAGGACGTGGAGCACGTGGGAGACTACACCTGGGGAGTGGCGGTCCTCGTGTTCCTATTCGACACCCTCAGCTCCACCAGCCGGTGGACCATGCTCGGTGGATTCTCACCCCTACTCCAGGTGTGACTTGACCCTTAAACTGATTATGCAATTTGCTATATGATTCCTATATGTGCTATATGCTGACATTTGATGAAATGTAATGTAGGTTTGGGCCTACGTACGACTACGTGGGCTAGGGAGAGGTGAGGAGACCTACCCGGAGCGGCTGCCTATCGCCAGGCAGTGGATGGCTACACGGGAGACTGGGTCCCTACGGAGACAGGTCCGTAGGATCCAGGACGGCTTGGACACACTGCCCTTCACCTCGGTGAGACTTTAAACTCAAACTTTTCATTAAATGCAACTTATATGCTTATGATGCTAATGCAATTTTTCTATTTAACAGGTCTGGTGGATGCCGTATGAGAGCGAGGGGCATGATGGTCAGCCTTGGGTCGTGGCGGCCCTCGCCTTCTCCGAGCACGATATCTGGCTCCACTCCATGAATGTGGTGGAGCCACTCTACTTTCGCTTGGTGATGAGGACGATCGGCATCTTTCAGCCAGTGATAGAGTTCTCGACACTAGAGAAGCCGGAGAAGCTGAGCAGATCACCGACTGGACCGCACTCGGGCGGGTGGTGTCCACTCAGGCGGAGAGTGAGGAGGCCTACTACACGGCCTACGCTCGGCACTCTAGGGACCAGGTGTTTCGTGGTGCCCGCCGACCGGTACAACTTCTAACTCTAATGCTGCCTATTATGCTTTCTATATGATTATGCACTGACTCTTGGACTTCCTACATGTAGATTGACCCTCAGGGGAGGATTGCGAAGTTGTAGTGCCTCCTCAAATCCACCATCTAGGAGCGAGACGAGGCCCGACAGGCCTTGGCCCTTCTGGTGAGTTTCCCTAACTCTAAAACTTAATTATGCATCTATTTATGATTATGATTATAAAATGACTAACCCTAGACTTCTAAAATGTAGCGAGTCGAGGGAGCCCAGCGTCAAGGGGCTGACACACCTTCCTCCTCTTCCCAAACTGCTACGGACTGGGTTGAGCGTGACGCAGAGTTCACACGGATGGTGGTGTGGGCTGAGGCAGTGCTCTCCGAGAGGGTAAGTACATATTACGCTTTCCCTGTTGATTATGTTCATGAAATGCAATCAACTAACCATGATGCATGTATGCAGACGACCGAGTTGATCCAACTGAGGGAGGAGCTCGAGCAGAGCCATGCGGCGACACGGGAGGAGGTAGCCTATCTCCGAGAGGAGATGGCACAGAGTCGACTGGTGGACACGGTCGAGACAACTCTCCTTCACGCAGAGCTCGAGCGACTTTGGGCTAGAGCTGAGGAGATGATGCGAGTCTGAGCCGAGGTAGAGCGCTACCGGACGGAGCAAGACCACACTCTTATAGAGGCATCAGGACTGAGCGCGGAGTTGCGGGCGTACAAGGAGATGAGTCGACGGTCAGAGCGTAGTGGTGTGGCGAGCGGCAGCACCCACGGAACTCACAGCTCGCACCGTGGCTACTTCGCCAGCTCCTCAGGTCACCGGAGAAATGAGGAGGAGGAGCGTCACCGACGGCACCGCGAGGAGGACACTAGCTCTGTGATGGCTCCGCCATCGAAGAGACTTGAGGGAGCCGGAGATAGCGATAGGCCGAAAGGAGAGGCCTGATGTAGCTATGAGACTTCTTGTACATGGATGACATGGTTATGATATGATATATCTTTTGTTGATTTTCTTTGTGCAAAATGAATGTGTGTGAATGGATGTATGATTGAATGCTAACTGACTAACAGCGGACGCTAGAGGGACACGAGAGAGTGAGGGAGAGAGAGACAGAAAGCCTTATAGTGAAAAGAATGCAAAAAGAACAAAAATAGTGTGGCTGGGAGTTGAGCAGTCATAAGAATGGCCGCTTCAAGACCCACATGGCCTGTCATTGGACCGCTTAAAGAAACTCGGCCAGAACACACAGAATCAACTCAACGGTCCATGATGGTCCATTCAAAGGACAGGGACAGTCCAGTTTTGACTGTGGATTTAGCAGAACGGCCACCCCACGACTGTGCAAATACCAGGCATTGAAGTGTGTAGAAGATTGGTGAACGGTCACAGTCAGACCATTTACAGGCCCACACGGTCTATCGATATACCGCGTATGACCATAGGCTGGTAGTCCGATCAGGACTCTCTTGGAGAGTCCCAACCCAAACCTGGGGAGTTCTAAATCGAGCCAAACTCTATCCCAACTCGATCTAGAGTTACCCTATCGCAATTCTAGTGGGTTTTGGGCCTCTAACCAAGTTCTATAAATAAGAGGGGACTCCAAGTTCGTTCTTCGCACATCAACCCTCTTTTAAACCTTGAAAACCTTCCCAATCTTCCTCCAAGCATCATGAAGAGGGCCTTTGAAGGGAGCTCGATGGAGGGGGTCTATGAAGGGCCAAAGCCGGCTAGAAAAGAGCGTGGAGTGCTACAACGGCTGACCATAATTCCAAGGCATCTAAGCTCTAGCCCGTTGAGAGAGGTGAGTTTGCACAAGTTTATTTAATTCAGTTAATTCATTCAAATGCTCATATGTTCTTCCTCTCTTCCTCTTCTTTTTTCTCCTACAACCTATCTCCAACCTCTTTGGCTCTCACTACCTGCCCTCGACATTCCTTGGTGCTCATAGCCTGCTGCCTCGGTTGTCCCTCAACCCCTGTGGCTCGATTCCCAAATTGCCATTTGGCTTTTACAGCAGTTGGCTATCAACAATTTCTTGCAATTGTTGAATATTGTGAGCTGTCACCTTTGCTGCGGCTTGACAACAGCCTACTCTTGATGTCCCTTGACTATTATAGCTTACGCCTCAAATATCCTTTGACGTCTTTCATCCCGTTGCACAATGTCCGTTAGCTCTTTAGCTAATTTTCAGCATCCTTGGCTTTTATATAGCCTGCTCCCCAAGATGTTCTAGCTCCTGTAAGTTACTTCCCAATGTCTTTCGGGCTCTCACAGCTTACTCCTCATTATCCTTCAACTTCCATAGCCTGCTTCCCAGCATCCTTCGACTTTTATGGCCCGCTGCCCAACACCTCTCGGCTTGGCCATTTCAGTCAAAGCCCGATATTGAGACTAATCTGTCTATCCCACCGTGATCTCCAGTACCCTTCGACTTTTAGCCTGGTTCCCAACATCCTTCAACTTTTATGGCCCGCTGCCTAATGCTTTTTGGCCTAGCCATTTCGGCCAAAGCCCACTATCAAGGCTGATTCATCTGTCCCATCGCGATTTCCAATATCGTTCAGCTTTATAGCCCGCTCCTCGATATACTCGGCTCTTGTAGTCTGCTTCCCTGTTATCGGCTCTTGTAGCCCACTTTCCTGTTATCGATTCTTGTAGCCTGCTTCCCTGTTATCGACTCTTGTAGCCCGCTTCCCGATTATCGATTCTTGTAGCCCGCTTCTCTGTGATTGACTCTTGTAACCCGCTTCCCTGTTATCGACTCTTGTAGCCCGCTTCCCTATTATTGGCCTACTCGGCCCGCTTCCCTGGTATCTGCTCGAGTAGCCCGCTTCCCTGTTGTTGGCTCTCGTAGCCTACTTTCCCATTGCCCTTTGGCCTACTCGACCTACTTCGCTTTTATCA
Source organism: Amorphophallus titanum (assembly GCA_024336825.1). Lineage (NCBI taxonomy): Eukaryota > Viridiplantae > Streptophyta > Magnoliopsida > Alismatales > Araceae > Amorphophallus > Amorphophallus titanum. The sequence continues at coordinate 287,516 of JANBPO010001959.1, read as the reverse complement.
GCTCTTGTAGCTTGGTTCCTTGTTATCGGCCCTTGTAGCCCGTTGCCCTATTATCGGCTCTTATAGCCTGCTTCCTTGTTATCGGCTCTCGTAGCCCACTTCCTTGTTATCGGCCCTTATAGCCCGCTTCCCTATTATCGGCTCTTGTAGCCCAATGCCCTGTTATCGGCTCTTGTAGCCTACTTCCTTGGTATCGGCCCTTGTAGCCCGCTTCCCTGTTATCGGCTCTTGTAGCCTGCTTCCTTGTTAAATGCTCTCATAGCCTACTTTCTTGCAATTGGCTTCTACAGCCTACTTTTCTGCTACCCTTTTTGGCCTGCCTGGCCTGCTTCCTCGACAATCGGCTTTCACAGCCTACTTCCCTATTATCTTTTGGCTTTTATGGCCTACTTCCCCAAAATCCTCTGGTTGTTATGGCCTGCTTCTTAATATCTATTGGTCGTCACAGCCTGCTCCCCTAATATCTTTTGACTTTTGTAGCCTGCTTCCCAATACCTATTGGCCTTCACGTCCTGCTTCTCCAATATCCTCCGACTTTTATAGCCCGCTCCTCAATATCTTTAGGCCTTTGCTGCCTACCTCCATTACATCCTCAGCTTTCATAGCCCGCTTCCAATATCCTACGACTTTTCAGCTTGCTACCCAATATCCTTGGCCCTATGCAGGCTGCCCCCCAATATCTATTGGCCTTCGTGGTCTATTTCCCTAATCTCCTCTGACCTTTATAACCTACTTCTCAATATCTGTAGGCCTTTACAGCCTGCTTCTAATATCTTCTGGCTTCATGGCCCACCTTCCAGCTCACCTTTGGCCTTACGGCTTGCTTTCCAACACACTTTGACTTTATAGCCTCCCCCCCGATATCCCGTGGCTTTTACGGTTTACTCTCACAATGTCCTTTGGCTAACGCTTGCCCCTTTGGTCCTCCAAGGCTCACCTCACCACATAGATCCCATCCTCTCTTTAAACTCAGTGCTCTCAGTTTCAACCTCTGCTTCCTCTCTGCCCTCTCCTCATCTAGGGCCCTTCGAGACTTGCTTCTCCATAGTATGTCCTTCGAAGGGGTCCGTCATGGGATGGACATTCGTGGCCATCTTATGGCAAACATTGTCCCGCTTGAAAGGATCATCGCCCGTGAGTCGTGGTAGCTCTTGAAGGCTAGCCCTCGAGTTTTCCACACTCACATTTGGGTTATCGGACCGTCGTGAGGCCGTTTCAAATTTTGAGGGTCACCCCGGAGCAACCCATTTGGTGGCCTTCTATTATCTCTGGCAAGCCCCGGTCTGAGGGAGATGCTGCCCGATTTTTGCCAGGGACTAAGAACACTCAAGAACAAATGAAGAAGCCACCCGCCGATGCCAAGAACAACACATGTTTGAAGCCTCTGTAAAACAAACCAAAAACACAGTAAGCTCTATTAATCAAGCCCCGCGAACGAAACACTTAACATCCAAGCCAATCTATCTTAATAAACCACTCAAATACTTGGACCTCCTCTTCACCAACTTAATCCACTAATTGGATGAACAAACCAATCATCAAATCCACCTACGGGTGAAAGAAAAGAAAGTAAACACAGTAATCAGAACAAACAAAACACCACCTAACTGTTCCGGCATGGGCTAATCTGGCACGGTCACTGTTCCCCTGCGCCGGTTTAGCCCCGCTATCAAAAATCCCATCTCCTTTTTTTTGAACCCAAATCCGATGCGCCCCCCTTGTTCACCTTATTACGGCATGCATCACTATTCAACCCTTATTCCGGCATGGCCAAATACGGCGCGCCCCTCCCTTGCATCTCCTATTTAGGCGCGTCCAAATATGGCGCCCCCCCTTTCTTGGCATCCTAATCTGGCACGCTACTCTTCACCATCTTCCCGGCGTGCCCTTTCCACTTGTTATTATGGTGCGTTCACATCCGGCGCGCCCTCTTTGATGGCACTTAAACCGGCGCGATCCTTGTACTTGCAACCACATATCCAGCATGCCTCCAAAAAAGAAAAGGAAAATAACTAGCAAAATAGAGAGGTTCGAAGCTAAAAAAATGAAATGAAAATAAAGAATGAATGGAAAGATCAATGCTAAAAAAATGAAAGAAACACCATACCCCTGCCATAATGGAAAGATCCATAAAGAATGAATGGAAAGATCCCCACGACCTGGCCGCACAGGCCGATCCGCGTGTGAGGGCACACGATGGCGAGTTCGGGCTCCACACTTAACAATTCTTTCCCCAGGACCGCATATGAAGAGAAAAGTAACGATGCCCCATGGTATCGGACGTGGACCTCGGGGATCCCGATATGACCATAGTCTGCAACCATTTTGGGCCAATAGACCACCGGCTTGACCCGCTTCTCCCGGGATCCAATCCTGCACCTGCATTAAACTTGTCGTGTCTACGGCAGATATTTGCATGATTTTATCGTCATCTTCGATGCTTTAAATGTGGACTCTCGTCCGAACAATGAATGGTCCATTAGTGACCGACATACATCGGGATCTAATCCTGCAATTACATTAAACTTGCCGTACTCACGGCAGACATTCGTATGGTTTTGTCACCATCTCTTACGCTACTAATACGGACCTCCGCCCGAATAAAGAATGGTCAGTGAGTGACCGATATGCATATCTGTGAACGTTTAAGCCCCAAGATGCGATTTGTTTAAATGTAATCTGAGATTCTACTCTCGCTTTCATTATTATGAACTTTAGGCCATTAGGCCCCTTTTCTTGGCAATCAATCAAGGATTTTCCCCTCTCCGAGAGGATGTAATTAACGTTGTAGCCTTTCTGGTACGACGGATTCTCAGTCCCGACACGATACACATAATCATCTAATTAGTCAGAATGAGCGCACCACGGGCTTCTTTAAGCCCAAATAAATCATCCACTAGGTGACTGGCACGCTCTCGCACTAGTAAACTGAATAAACGAACGAAAAGATGAATATCTAAATAGTCATTAGGATGAGTTCCATCAAAGGTGGGAGGTGGGGGTGGTGTCCTTCTATCATTCGCCCTTTGGGTGGGCCTATTATCTTCTAGTTTGTCAAGTCGACCCGATAAGTTATCAAGCCACTCATTGGCATAGGTCAAGATTCCCATTAGGAAGTCATCATAGTCGTGGAGGCCATAGGTGTGAATGGTGGATTTCCCTTGTTTTGGACTCATGGAAAGGGCCGATGGGAGAGGTCGGTATGATGAGGCCATACTAGAGGACAAGAGAGAGGAAAGCCGGCGCAAAGAATGTCGTGCGCAGGGATGTCTGAATTTTTAACCTCTCGAATATCACCACTAGGCCTGATTCCGAAATTCATCTCGTAGGTTTTCTGAAGACTAGACTCCAGTTCGCACGCGAAAACGCATCGATGGCCGAGATTGGTCAGCCCGACATGAAATCCACCCAACCCTGCGAAAAGATCAATAAATCTCATGGAGATGGCTGGTTTTGGACGAAAATTGTGATGTGATCAAAAGCTGCAAAGATGATGATTTAACAATTTGAAATCTTTCGTCGAGCACGAACGGTTAATTGTGGCATCATAATCGTCCCTGCTTACGTTGCGCATTCTCAGTGTATTGCAAAAGTTGAGTTGCTGTCAGGTGGGAGCCACTACTTATACATGCGTATATCGGCCAATGCAATGCTCAAATAAAGGCCGCCCTGCCGCTTAACTGACCCTCCCCGGATGAGAACGCGAGAGAAGGGACGGAGTCCGTCTTTCGGAGTTAAACCGGAAACTTCGCTTTGAACTATAACAGATAAGGCGTGCTGTAACCCATTCCGACAAGCAAACCTCTGGTGGCAGGCCTTATAACCGGACCAAATGAGGATTCGTAATCCCAAGTGTCTGGCTCTCGATCCTTGTCTGAAGAGTGTCAGGTGGGAATACTCAGTTTATGGCCGAACAGAAAAGCCAGCACTGGGTCCCAAAGTTCTATCTGCGAAATTTTGCGTCGGACTCAGAACAAAGGCAAATCCACCTCTTTCAGGTCGAAGAAGGTCGATTAATTCCCAACATAAATTTAGGCAAGCAATGCGCCGATGATTATTTTTACGGTAAGGACTTAGTGTTGGAAAAGACATTTGGGCCATTGGAAGGTGCGTGGGCCAAAGTCTTCCGGGGCCTCCATGAAAAAGGCGAAATCACTCCTGAAGTAAGGGAGCATCTTATCGCTTTTGCAGGCCTTCAATACGGAAGGACAAAAGGAGCCGTCGACGAGATAAACGAAATGTCCGACAAGCTCAAGCAGTTGGTTTTGGACCCTCAACTCGTCGCTACAGGCAAAGTAACGGCTGAGGAAGTCGCTGCTGTCAAGATACGCTTTGAAAACCCTGCAAGCATAAGTTTAAGTATTGTTGCCAAGTCGCTTCCGCTCTTATCGGACTTGCATCTCAAGCTTATCCGACCACACGCGGGAGGAAGTTTCATTACCAGCGACACGCCTGTGATACTATTCAATCAGGCGTTTCACGGTAGAGGGCTCGGTGGAACGACTGGACTGGCTCTCAAGGGTCTCCAGATTTATTTTCCATTGAGTCCCGATTTAGGTGTCATGATTTACGATCCTGAGTATTACCGAGTTGGGGCGCCAAAGAACAAGATAGTCACAATTACCAATGCCAGTGACACTGAGCAATTGAACGCACTTCAGTTGGTCAACTGCATAAATAACCTGTACTTCAGGGAGGCCGAGCGAGACATGGAACTCAAGCGCCTCAAGCATCGTTTCGAGGGCCTCCGCAATTCAGAGAGCGGGCAAGCGTCTGTTGAGAAAGTCCATGTTCAAGGTGACCCTAATCCGAAAGAGTTGATCTGGGGACGGCGGTTGGACCTTCGGTTGAATCCACGTTTCTCCTTTTGTACGATCTTGAACAAACATCGTGGGGAAGTTCATCAGCTTGACCGCATCGAACTACGAAATCCCGAATTGGTTACCCCGCATTTCTTCAGAATTGTACAAAAGTACGTTGGCTTCAACAAAACACTTGGACAAAAAACGTAAAAAAAAAGAAGAGGAAGATTTTTGTTAAGGAAAACTTGCCACTTACAAAGACTTCCTCTTAAAAAACTGAGTTCTAGAAATGGCGTTTCTACCATGGGTTCTCCAAAATTGCGCATATACCCGCCAAAGGAATCACCAGAGCCTCGAAAAATTCGTTAAAGTCGCAAAGATCATATGTGGTCCCTAGAGGCATGGGGCTCCACCCCCTTTTAGATAAAAAGCCAAGATGGACCCTTGCCTTGGAAAAGACTATGGAGGCTCCTCCTGTACCCGAGGATATGGGCCATGAGGGCAAGAAAGTAACGTTAGCAGTTTTAATCAAGGGTATTCGGACTTGTCCGACGTAAATTAACACCTACTCTATTCGGTGGGGAAAGGTCCAGTACACGAACTCTATTTGTTTGATGAAACCAAAAGCACGGAATTAATATGTGCCAAAATAAATAACGACACATATTCGCCCGCCAAATCGGGCCCCGAAAATTTCGCGTGTAAATAAACTGGCACGTCCGGTGGGACTTTTCCTGCCTTTCATTTTACTGCTAAAGTTATTGATGCCCTTATAAAGGCCTTAATACCCTTTCTTCATCCATGCAGGGGGGAGAGAAAGGGAAGGAGACGACGCACCGAGTCGCAAAGGCAAATTTCAAACTTTCTTTGCTGAAGCTCAAATGGCGGCTGTCGCGTACGGCCCTCTTGTCGTCAGCACCCATGCCAGATTCAGATATCTGGCTACCCCGATGGTGTTAGGGGACTTCCCTGCCGTACTCGGGTCTCCCTTCTTCTTGGGGGTGGTCCCGGCCACCAAGGCAACCTTGGTTACGTCCGCTGCACCAGCGCCCGTCACCACTGGGGGCATCAGTCCTCATCTTGCTCAGGGCCGAGTCTTCTCGGTCCATGTCATCTCGGCCAGCACCGTCCCCGCCAAATGGGGACAACACCGTCGCCGTCAAAACAGGAAGCCGGCAGCGGCGAACTCTAGGTCTGGCAAGACCATTTTGATTGGCGATCTCCGCGTACGCCTTAACGGCGGCGGGCCAATCACGCCGCGGGTCAAGCAGGTCCCGGCTATACCGACTTCCAATCGTTTTTCGCTCCTCAGCGAGGTACGCGAGGACGCCCCGGACTATAAAAAGAAGCCCAAGTCTTCTAGCGGGGGCAAGGTAGCTGGACAGCACCCTCGAAAGATGAAACAAATTTGGGTCACCAAACAAGTGGCCCGTGTGATCAAACAAGCTAGGGCCGCCAAGCCCGGGCAGATGCAAGCCCAACCAGCTATGACATCTTTAGATGTCAAATCCTGCGCCCACGGGGCCAAAAAAGAAAAGGAGTTTATCACAAACCCAATTCAACACTTTAAGGCTCGAACCCTGTTCGAGTTAAGAGAACCACTCGCACCCAGGCGCCGCTAGCGCGAGTTTCAGTCCTTGATAGGCTGGTAGAGGTCGTGCCACCACGATCCTCTGTCTTTGACAAATAGGGAGCACCTGCCCGCCTCGGAGTTCAGCCGCCAAAAAGGCGAAGGGTGGTACAGATGACGGAAGCAGGAGCCAATATAAAGATTTATACCTGCTACGCCTCTGGCAGAGAGCCTACGGAATTGACGGGCAACCCTGCCAGCTTAAATGAACCTGTTGGGCCAAATGACCAGAATTTGGCCATGGATTCAGTATACCTTAATACCAGGAATGCCGCCAGAAGAAACCTCCAAGGCCAATTCAGTGGCCAAGCAGGAACTTCTTCCCAAGGTCAACACCAGGTACCCATCCAGAATCAACTGCAAAATCAAGGAGAGAACGTACCTCAGGAAGGAGTAGATCCTGATGAGGACGTAAGCATCCACGGGGAAGGGATAGTTCATCCCGGCGGCGCCTGTTTCAACCCAGTGTTTGAACCACCGAGGAAGGCCGCCTTCCAAACATGGGAAGATGGGGATCCCTTCTATAACGACTACCATGGATGGCAGTTTCGGCCGAAATCGAAACGTATCGGTTTCAGACCGGAACGATACGAAATCTACCGGCTGAAACCGGACGAAATCGAAACTTCTTTAGTTGGCAAAAAAATAATATTTGATTTGGTTTCGGGCCGAAATCGACACCGAAACCGAAACTGCCTTCTTTGAGGTCGACTCCGAACCATCTCCTCGGCAGGTTAGAGAAGGTGCCTCTCGTCGTCGACCATCGGTGGGGGCAGAGGATAGCACCGCTCGCCGCAAGGAGGCCGGTCTCCGACATCTAGTTCGCATTGTCCTCCTGCCCCACCACCAAGGAGTTGGTCACCCGCGATACCTCCCATTGACCACCAGCAACCTTCAGCAAACCACCGACGCCACTACCATCCCTTCCACCATGGAGATGCAAAGGCACATCCGCAGACACACAAGCCTCCCCTGCAGAAGGTCCAGCGGGAGCTCCTCCTCATCAATGCACCGCTTGCTCTGCAGGGGGTCCCAGACCATGTCGGCAAACGAGCGGCCATCTCTCTCCGGCAACCCACCGCACCAGAGCCCCAGCTCTGCAGCAGCGCCGGATGTGGCCCCTACGGCCACAGCGGAAGCAGGTTGTGAGCCCTATGGAGCCTCCAGCTGCCCCCGATGGAGAACCTCCCAGCCGCTGCCCCACACCCGAGCCCCCAGAGCCCCTCTGAGCTGCCACCTTACCACCTTGACTGCCACCTCCCACTGCCCCTCCCAGCGGTGGGCTGGCTGGCAAGGGCCGCCACCCCCCAACGGGAGGCAGTTGTGCCAGGACAGCTGCATCAGAACCCCTCAAAACCCAGAGTTGTTCTGAGGAACTGTGTTCAGCTGCTAGATTTTCTGTTTTGGTGAACGGCAGTCCATGTGGTGCTTTTGGGTGTTCTAGATGTTTAAGCAGGGAGGTTCTCTTTCACCTTTACTTTTTGTACTAGGGGGTCAGGTTCTCACTATGTTCTGGCAGAATGCTTTGGCAAGAGGCTTCATTGAAGGGGCCAAAATGAATAGGAGTGGAGAAGAAGTCACACACCTACGATATGCAGATGATACACTTCTATTTTCTTCAGTTGGTGAGGAGAAGCTAAATGATTTGACATTTCTTCTCAAACTACCAGAAGTTGCCACAGGATTCACAATTAATTTCAACAGGAGTGAGCTGGTGGGAGCGCATATTAAAGAGGACAAGGAGGCACTGATATCTCGGATTTTAGATGTGGAGTGGGGGTCATTCCCCACTAGGTACGTAGGGCTTTATCTGATTGGAGTATTAGAGTTGCTGACTGGAATTGTGTTATTAAGAGGGTTGAGGACAGGATTGCTAGCTGGAAAGGCAGATTATTAGTGAATGGTGGCAGACGGATTTTGTCAAAAGTGGTACTTACAAGTCTGCCGGTATACTATTTGTCAATATCCAACTTTCCAAGATCCCCAGGTCAGCTTGTGACGAGCTTGAGTCCATGAGAGGTGCATTGTTCTGGAAATGTAAAGGGCCAGAAGATAAAGGATTGTATCCAATTGGTTGGAAATATGTCTGCAGACCAAAGGGGGAGGGGGGTGCTGGGCTGACACTTTTAGACACCGTCAATAAGGCTTTGTTGGTAAAATGCCTATGGAGGATAGGCATGGAAGACGAGACTTTATGGAGCAGATTTTTTAGGCAGAAATATCTCCAGGGTGATGAGTACTGGTCCTCAGAGATGGTTGATAAAAGGAAAATATCAGTAATATGGCAAAGCACAATGAGAAACCGTGATTTCTTTAAATGCTCCAAAGAAGTTCAGGTTGGGAATGGACAGAGGACTAGATGCTGGGAGGAGTCGGTTGATATGCATCACCCTTAAGTGTAACTTCCAAATCTTTCTGGTGTTACTGTCAAAAGTGGTCAAAGTTAAGGCACCATGGGTGGACATAGGGACAAGCTCCAATGGAATTTGGGGTGACAATTTTATTATGTGCTCGATCTGACTTCGTCAGTCGATTATGAGGTTCGTGTCTGGACCAGAAGTCCGTCATACCATAAAGGTTATGACGTTAATTACGCCCTTCCAAGAAAGGACAATCTTTGATTAAACGCCAAAGTAAAAGGACCCGGAAGGCGGGTCAAAATATGACTTCTATGCTTATTCTTATGCAGGAAAGACATGGTGCAATAACGATTAGGGGCTTGAGGTTCACTTTGGTTTATTAGTTCAAAAGAGGATGACAAAATTTGTATTTATTAGAATGCTACAGTGCTGCAGAATGAATCCTTGCAGCATATCCCCTTAATCTTGGACTGCCCGGTGACAACCCAGAAGTTGGGAGGAAGCACGTTGCCACGTGCCGGCCCTTCGTCTGCGTTTCCCAACCATCGTCGACCCTTCTTCTACACCGGAGCAACAGGAACTCCCCAACAAGCACCAGCATCTTCATCTTCAGAGTCTTCCTCCATGCTTCACCCGAAGATGATCACGGCAGACAACCGCTTCGCGAGAATAGAAGGAGGAAGCCAAAGTGTGCAAGGGAAGCCTTAAGTGGCGTGAAGAGGAGGAGGCTCCCTTCGGGACCTTTTATAGGCCGAAGGGGGAGACCCTTGCCTTAATTTAACCTCCCCTCTAAAAGACGCAAGAGGCAGATGCCCTTCCCCCAAAGCAGTCACTCTACCTCCCCCACAAATCCCTGTGGGAATACGCAAAAATGGCAAGTCAGTCAAAACATGGAAGAACGAAAAGATGCCAGCTTCGCAGTCAGCCACCACGCAAGCCTAATTTTTCGGCCTCAAATCACACGAAATCTCTGACTCTCTGGCAACCCCCAATACGGTGAGACCCACTCAGTCAAAGGCGGTAACATGTAGTCAATTATATTTTTACTGCTACCGTTACGTAGAAAGAAAACCATTGCAGTACCAAGTCCGGCGAGACATTGCAACAAAAAAAGAAAGAGGAAAAATATGGCATGTACAAATTCCCCTAATCTATGTAGATAGGGGAATCCTGAGAAGTCTGTGGCCCCTCGCGAAGCTTAGCGGGTGGAGGACCCTTGGTGCTCGGAGATTTGCCCCCGGTATCCTCGGTGACGACCGGCCCGGGCACTGACCCCATTTTTATGGGAACTGCCCCGTCTGCGCGCCCTCCTGAAGCGTCCGGAGTTGGCGATCTTTCCTCCACCGAGGTAGAGGCACCTTCGCTCGGCTCTTCGTCACTCGACGTTGACGAGGGAGAGTCCGAGCCATCCTCACCAGAGTCGTAGCGCTACCTGGAGGGGAAGAGGAGCTCGTCGAAGGATAGCTCTTGAGCCAGTATGACTGCCCACCTGTAGCCCTAGGCAAAACCCTTTTGCAACCCTCGGCGGTAGCCCGACTCGTAACACGTGAAGGCAGCCTGCTTCAGAGCTTCTTGATACTCCTCCGAGCTCTGGTATCGCTTGATCGCCTCCACCCTGGCTCTCACTGCCCTCTCCTCGAGCTCGGCCACCTTCACATCGGCCACGACCGGCTTCGCCTCGACCTCGGCCAGCCTTGCCTCGGTCTGAGCCCGCGTCGCCTCGACCTCCTCCTTAGCCTACTTAGTCTCTTGGACCCGGCCTTCAAGCCCCTCGCGCTCGGCCGCCCATTGACTCGAGTGCTCTGCATGGGCCTGACGGTCCTCCTCCAAGAGCTTGCTCTTGAGCTTGGCCATATATCGAGCTTGGGACAATTGCTCGACTTGTGCCCGAGCATCCTCCTGGCTCGCCCGGTCTCACGCCCGGAGTGAGGCCACCTCCTGCCGAAGCACCTCAAGCTCGGATGTCAATCGACCGATCCTACGGTCAGACTCGGTGTGAACCTGGGATTGACTCCTCTCCTTGCTCACCAACCGCGTCACAAAGTCGGTAATCTCGACTCCCAGCTGAGCCATGAAGATACCTCCCTCCATGACCCTTTCAAAGAGCATAGGAGGGGAGGTTGGGGTTCGTCCCCGTGTTGCTACATTTGTAGCGTGGAGTGAAGCCTCACCCGGTTGGGTGAGGGGTGGACGTAAGGAGCCCGTCGTGATCCCGAACCACCTAAAAACCCTTGTGCCTTGTGTGATTGTTTGTGTGATTATCCTTATCATCTATCTCTATTCACAGGTTCACTATATAGATTTTTAATTCACTACATCTCCACACACTGCTACCTCCGTTATCCGTGTTGAGCGTAATTGCCTTGATTAGTCGCATTGTTATTACGAGTGAGATCAGAAAGCTTGAGAGAACCTTTAGATCTCACGTCTGCTTAGGCTAATCAACATTATTTATTTTAATTCCATTGTGCTTAAGTAAGAAAGGTTTTTAAATTCCGCCATCTTGGCAAGGGGACAATTCAACCCCCCTTCTTGTCCGCCATCTCTCTGGGTCAACAACACACTCACAAGTAACGCTGACAAGGGTCTAGTTGGGGTCGTGCTCGTCAGCACACGTCTAAAGTCCCCGACCACGTGTGCACACACTGACTGACTGCGCTACGTCAGGCCCTCTAGTTGGTTCTTCCTCCTGGCTCAGACTCGAGCCGCCACAGTAGGAGGCCCACGGCAACCAGCCTAAAGTCGTCTCTCTCGGATAGCCTCGCAACCGCTCCCTGGTGGGACCACACGCGTGTCGGAAGGCTATAACTAGTGGAGGGTCGCTGGAGGAGTAAACTCACTAACCAATGGAAACAATGCCTGAACTGGACAAAGTACAAGGACCGCTCCTCGTACTAACACCGACTCACGGTGACACAAGCTGAGAACACACCACCTCTCGGGACCCCACGACACCCACACACATGGCCCCCACATGATGCCCATCATCAGTCAGACTGCTGGTCAGTACGTGGATCGAGGTCCACTCACCTGGGATTTGAATAGGCACAAATCGAACTCCGGTTGGCTAGAACCCAGGTGGCAGTCCACTCTGGACCATCCCAAGGAAAAAATGGTAAAATGCTAGAGCGCATTGCGAAGAGAGGAGGTCACCCACAGGTCACCGCTCAAAGGAGAGGAATGGTCTCCTTCAGACCATTTGAAACATAAGCAGTCCCCTCAGGGCCGCCTCAGGCGTGAAATGGTCCCCTTAGGGCCGCCACGCCACAAAACTACACGAAAAGGTGAAACGGTCACCTTGTGACCGTTGGGGGCTGAAACGGTCTCCCTTGAGACCATCAGGCGGGGTTAAACAGTCACCTCATGACCGCCAATCCCAAAAAGTGTTTAATGGTCAAAACGCAACGGTCAGAAACACCTCGGGAGTCACGCTGGCTTTGCAAGGGAAATGGTCAGCCACTTGGCCGCCATAGAGGGTAACAGTCAGTCGTTCGACCACATACCCTGCCGACACTCCTTGGTCGACTAGCGGTCACCATGTGGGCTGCTAAACCTAAAAATGATTCCTGTTAGGACCGTTTTCACTCTAGAAAATCGAGAATGGTAGGAATGGCCCAAAAACTCCATTCCACGTCCCATTCACCCCCAAGTGAAGGGGAAACGAAGGGGAAACTCTTCCCCATGCCCTAGAGCATCATTTGATGCCATCAAATCACGAAATAAGGCGTTAAAATGCTAGATCCGGCACTCGATCCCCAAAGCATGGATTTTCCTTCCCGGCACAAAATAACCCTCTCTTGACCTCCCTTCGGTCTAGAAATCGCGGGGATGGTAAATAATGAGCTAAGGATCCGTCACCCTACATCAAGGTCGCTCGAAACACGACGGATCGCTGTCGATCCACGAAAAAGCAGCTTGAAACCCGCGAGCTCCCACGAGCTTCGCACACTGCCCCGATCACCTCGCGGCTGCCATCGTCGCCACGTCATCACCTCACCGTCGTCATCGCCACGTCGTCGCCTCGCCGCCGTCTGCAGTTGGGGAAGGCGCCACCGCGGCCGTTGCTAGAGGAAGAAGAGAGAGAGGGGGCACGGTCGGTTCTCACGGATGCTAAATTAGGATTCTTATTAGGGATCCATTGGGTAATTAAATTAGGGCTTTCCCCATCCCTCTATAAATACTCTTATACTCTTTTTGGAGAGGATTGATGATGAATAAAATTTGTGAAAATTTGCTAGAGAAGGCTGCGCCCTCCCCTTGCTCTCTCTCTCTTGTAGGTGTGACTCCCACCTTCTTCCTCTCTTCTCTTCTCCTTGGGTGCGGAACCCAAGGCATCTTCCTCGAAGTTCCTACTGCTGGAGCTGATAGGAGGTGACCTCCTCGGCGTCCAGCAGAGCCCGGAGTTCCTCGTGGTGCCCGTGTTGTAGCGTGGAGGCGGTTTGGTACCTTGCTGCCCTGGGAGCGCTCTGTGTGTCTGCCTGCAGGACAGAAACATGAAAATTAGGTTGGACCGCCCCCTTCCCCATCTCTGTTCAACCTAAAATTTTACTACACCTTCCCCCATGTCTCTCCTCATCCCAACCCAAATTTCATGCCAAAATTCCATCTGTGGGCGAAATTCACTTTAGAGCCCTTTTTACCGCACAGACTGCCCCTATGCAGGTCTACAGGGACAGAGCCTATCCACAGAGACCTTTCTGCCCCCAAAATCTTCTCCAAATGCCCAGAAAATTGGTACACAATCTCCCCACATCATAGCCAACCTACCATTAAAATTTTGTGCCGTTCTGAGCCCGTTTGCCCAGCCTAATCTCGTCCACCATCTCTACTACACAGTCTTGCTGCATAGTCTTGCAAACTTAAGCCTCACCGTGCACCGCTTCCCATGTTAAAAACTTCCACTACGAGCAACCCCGCCACCCATCCAACGTCTTCCCATGTACATCCCCCATCCTCCAGAGAAAACCCCGTCCTAAAATTCCCCTGGAAGCCCCTGTGCCAAGCTGTTCATTCCCTATCTATCTTGCTACCTACAGACAGGCCAGATTGCACAGGTGCCTGCTTTCAGTGTCACCCCAGGTACCACGGTCGTCTTCTGTGACCCACCTTCCACCGACGTCTCAGGGACATCCCCACCTACGTCCCCACTGAATCTTGTGTTCAGAGGACATCCAGAGGTCTGCCTTCCAGGCCTCCCTTTGCACTAGTCTCCTGCGCCTGCGCAGACTAGCCTGCAGTCTGCCTGCTGCTCATGACTACACCGGAGGTTCTATCCGACGATGTTGGCTTCCATCTTCTTCTAGGAGGATCTTCCATGACTACAGTGTGCCGTCAGGGACATTTGCACCTTCCTCGGCCTCCGTGACATGTCATCCTTACTGCTGGTTCCAGTCTGTACCGGTTCGCAGCACGTGGGAGTCAACGTCCTTCATCCACTCGCGGACCGTCACCCCACTTTGCACGACCCCGGATTCGCTGTGTAGTCTTTTACCTCTCTGCGAGGAGTGGGCAATGTTTGGATTGTACTTATTGAGCCTTTGTACTAGGGGTTCGTGTGATTTGGCCAGGCGTCTTCCCCATGCCCCGAGCGTGGAGGTACGTGTCCACTTCTTTGCTTGGTTAGCTTAGTAGTCTAGTATACACTCTTGAGCCACTGCTTGTGTATTTGTTAGGATTCTAGCTCGTTCATATACTTATCACTACTGCGGTGAGAGAGCGTGACCGTCTCGTGGCTCGTCCGAGTCACGAGCGTGGAGTTACCTTCCCTAGACTTTGCCTGTCCATCAACCGTGGGAATCAACATGCTTCCCTCACTTGGGGACGATTGCGAGCTTGTGTTGCTTGTTTTAGGCGTGATCCCTCTCTTGGGAGTCCTAGGTGTTCGAGCTACGTTACTTGATATATTGTGTCGTTGCTGGTTTAGTTATCCGTTTAGTCATGTCATCACATAGAGTTCTAGTTCGCATAGTGTCCCGTATCAAATTGGTATCAGAGCCTTAAGTTGTCTAGGGTGCATTTGAGTCCTTAGGTTTGTCTAGGGTGCATTTGAGTCATCATTCTATCATTCATTGAATCTTCATTCTATCATTTGCATTGCCGCATCAAAGAGTCATGTCTAATCCCGTCCCTTAGTCGTCTTGCATGTCCACCCTATAGGTCCCACTCCAAAACTTCCCATGGCTATCAAGCCACCCAGACAATATGACTATCTACATAGTAGGGAGCAGAGATACACCCAAAGGCTTGGGAACCACCCCCTCTCATTCCTTAGGCCAGAAGCCCCTACCTTTGATGGTTCCAAGGTCTTGAGTGACTACCTAACTTGGGAAACCGCCATGGATAGATATTTTAGGTGTTACCCCATGTCCGAGGCCATGCAAGTCTCTTTTGCCAAGAAGAGATTTTTGCACGAAGCCAAGGATAAGTGGAGATGCATTGAGAGCTTGAGAGACATTAGGCGGCAAAGGCCTATCGAGACCTGGTATGATATGAAGAATGAGTTTAGAAGGACCTACTTATCCCACCCTGTCACCTTCAACCGAGAAGATCAAAGTCGAAGGCTAAAGGTTCCACCAATGTATGAGTCTAGGTCCAAGACTAAGCCTCTTGATTATGGGAAAGTCTCCCAGGGCATCTCTATCCCGAGGGATCCCACCCTCGCCGAGCTTCTGTAAACTTTTAGGGAGAGACTAGAAAGGATGTGCACTCCTATTGGACCGCCGACTTCCCATAGTCCACCCCCAAGCCCAGACAAAGTCGTGTCAAAATTTACAGAGGTCAGGGCCGACACTCTCGGCCTAATACCCCCGATGGAGAACCATGGCTTTCCCCACTTCATAGAGGACTCCCTTTACCTACTCGAGAGAGATGCTTCACCCTTCGACCCTCATCTAGAGCCATTCTTACCTCCCGAGGGTGAAATTGTCATTGGAGAGCCTTTAGCTAGCTAGTTAAGGAAGGGCCTACTTCTAGATCCTCCGATCCCTTGCTACCCATCCATGGAGCCAGCACTCCCAGTAGTACCCCTTAACTCCTTTCACACCACTTTCCAGTCCTTCTGTTTTGTAGAGAATGTGAAGGACTTTATTACGAGTTTAGATTGTCAATGGGAGTTGACGTATATGTTGGCCTTAGGGTCTGACCAACCTGCTAGTCATCGCTTTACGCACCCTACTTTGGGGTCCATTATCTCGGTGTGCACCATAAGTCATATCACCTCCGAGTTCCTTTTGCTCTTCCCCATACCCGATGAGCTTGACTCTTTCCCCTCTTATGGTATTACTGTCCCGAGGGAGGAATCTTGCCTTCCTCATGAGCCCCTTGCCCCATCTATCATAATGCTGGAAGGTGACCATCCACATCTTGACGAATGTTGAACATGGGCAAGTATAGTAAAGGGGCCTGTCAGGAGGAGTCATCATTTCATTGACCCTTTTGATCCCCTCTCTAGTGGGCCTCTTGACCTATATTTTTCCCTTCACCTTTTTAGGGAGGTCCATCATCACACCCCATCCACACATGCTAGTCAACATCCCACCCTACATGCATCCACATTTAAGAGCTTGGAAAGGAAGAAACCCTCCAATTGGATAGAGTTACATGCATCATCATGTCCAGCATCATATAGGAGTGATGAAGTGAGTGAATTTAGATGCCCTGAACCCCCAAAGTCCACCAACCTTAATAGAGAACCTGTGCATGATAGGTTCAAATTTGGATGTCTAGGTTCTCCCCGAATTGTCCAGTTAGGTAGGCGTCATGGACATGTTAGGTCCATGTTTGGATGTCCAGGACCACCCCTACATTCGCATAGGTATGAGTCCACACGGATATTTCGAAGTCTGCATCATCATCACCACCTCGAGTCTAGCAACGCACGATATAAAGAGCTGACTGACGCTCATAGATACCCCCGCGAGTTCCAAGAGGGCCATTACGTCATGATCAGGGTTAGACCTGAACAATTTCTCTCTGAGACCATGAAGAAAACACAGGCTTGTGGTGCTAACCCCTTTCGAGTGTTGAGGCGAGTTGGATCCAATGTATATGTTGTTGACTTGCCAGAGGACTATGGTATCAGTTCTACATTCAATGTCTCAGATTTAGTCGCATATAGGGACCCTACAGTGATTCCTAGTGAGGTGTTCGGGCCTTCTCCACGCCTTGTAAGCGACCCCTCCCTTGAGAGCCCACTTCCAGCCCCGTCACCTCAGCAGCGTGAACACATAGAGTGTATACTAGATGAGTAGGTGACGACCACTAGAAGTGACACATATCAACGCTACTTGGTGCGTTGGAGAGGACAACCCGCATCCGATGATACATGGATCAGCCGGGCAGAGCTGGAGAGGTTAGATCCAGACTTTCTGGAGCGGTACCTGAGTGATAGAGACCTTACTTGACGGGGTCGAGTTCCTCCCGCCTAGGGAGAGTTGGTGAGGACACTCGAGGTAGAGATCGGCGTGATGTGGCAGAGCATCACTACAGGACACATAGCACTACTCAGGACTTGCAAACATCTTTATGGCTTAGAGATGGCATGGAGAGCTAGCCAGGAGGATGGATACTTTTATTCTCTTCATTATGGATCTTTTGTAGGCCAATTTGAGGCCAATTATATGGCATTAGAGCCATATTTGTGCTTAGTAGGCTAGATTAGGGACTAGTGGGACTTTGGCTAGGGCGCACCGGTGAAAGGGCGACCACTGATATTGTACATAGCGGCCACCCACAACTCTCTGGGGGCAATGCTGGCCCAGAATAATGAAGAAGGAAAAGAACAAGCCCTCTATTATCTCAGTCGAAGACTGGTTAGAACTGAGGAGAAATATACTTTCATTGAGAAGGTCTGCCTGGTGCTGGTCTTCGTAGTCAAGAAACTCCGGCACTATATGCTGTCGCACGAGATAAAGCTGATATCCAATGCGGATCTGCTAAAGTACATCTTATCTCAACCGGCACTCAAAGGTCTCTTAGGCAAGTGGGCAGTAATTCTCATGGAGTTTGATATCTCCTATGTGCCGTAGAGAGCTATCAAAGGCCAGGCCATTGCTGATTTCTTCACGGCACACCCAGTGCCTGAGGACTATCCACTAGAGGCAGAACTCCCTGAAGATGAGACGCTGGAAGCAGACCAAGTGTAGCATACCGTGTGGCAATTGTATTTTGATGGTGCATCCAGAATTGACACTCCAGCAACCGGATCAACTAGAGTCAGAGCTGGTGTAGGCATAGTCCTGAAGTCTCCCGAAGGTGAGGTCATATATACCTCCTTCTCAATAAATAAGCCATGTACAAACAACGAAGCAGAATATGAAGCCCTGGTTATCGGGCTACAAATTGCTCTATCCATGGAAATCTGAATGCTTGAGGTATTTGGGGACTCCATGTTGGTTGTAAAACAATTGATAGGAGGGTTCGATGTGCGGAAACAGGAACTTCTCCCTTACCACCAATTGGCAATGTGCCTGATGGCAAAATTCTACTTCATCAAAGTTAACCACATAAATCGAGGATAGAATGCTCAAGCAGATGCCCTCGCAAAGCTGGCCAGCTCCCTGGCAGTCCCGCCAAACACGAGTCTGAATATGACAGTGATTAATATACATCAGGTCCCCAGTGTAACGGAGGTCCTGACCAATGAAGAAGAAAATGAAGTGGCAACTATGGAAGAAATCCAACGGCCCGATTGGAGGGAGCATCTCCTATGCTGGTTCCAACACCAACAGCTCCCAAAAGAGAAAGAACAAAGAATGAAATTGCTCAGAATCAAGGATTCTTATGAGATGAGAAATGAAACTTTGTTTCGAATAATGGCAGATGCCCAAAAGAAGATTATACTCCGTTGCTTTTCTACAGCAGAAGCATGGCAGGTGATGAAAGAAGTTCATGCCGGGTCAGTCGGGGCGCACCAGGCCTAGCCGAAGATGAAATTGAGATAAAGAAGTTGGGGTACTATTGGCCTACTATATTTGATGACTACTGCAAGTTTGCTAAGTCATGCTAGAAGTGTCAAGAACATGCCATCGCGCCCAGAAGGCCACCGGTGCCACTACACCCCACTATCCCAAGTTGGTCGTTTGCCCAAAGGAGCACGGATGTGGTGGGACCTTTACCAGCATCTTCATCAAGGTGCAAATATATTTTAATAGCCACAGACTACTTCTCCAGATGGGCGAAGGCCGTGGCACTAAGAGAAGCGAAAGGAGAGCTGGTTGCCAGATTCTTCCATCAGAACATAATATTCCGGTTCGGGATCCCCAGCCGAATTATTTCTGACAACGACAGCCATTTCAGAAATCAGAAGGTGTACAGGTTGGCCGACAAGTATAAAATTGATTGGAGGACATCATCCCCCTACAATCCGCAGGTCAACGGACTTTCAGAGGCATTCAACAAGACTCTCTGCACCTTGCTAGCCAAGATCGTCAACTCTAGCAAGAGGGACTGGGAAGAGAAAATGTACGAAGCATTATGGGCTTATCGTATAGTCACTACAAAAAAGTAGAGATATAGGGGCAGTTTATTTAGAGACATTTAGTAAAACTACCTCAAAGTTATGATAAATAGAGGCATTTAATATTTAAAATTTCCTCCAAAATGATTTAATTCTATTCTTTACTTAAAATTCTTTATAGGGGCGTTTTAAAATTGCCTCCAAATATTTACACTTGTCGAGATGGCAGATTTTAAAAACTTTCTAAACTAAACATAGTGGGATTAGAATTAACTATGTTAATTAGCCTAAACTGATGTGAGATTGAAATGTTCTCTCAATCTTTCCGATCTTACACGGATTATCAATGCAAGGAACAATTAAAGTTAATCCTAACATGGATAGCGGATGAAGCAATGTGCGATGGTGTAGTGAATAAAAACTAATATAATTGACCTGTGAATGGAGATAGAGAAAATGGACAAACACATAGGAAATCACACAGAACACGAGGATTTTTAGGTGGTTAGGGACCACGATGGGCTCCCTACGTCCACCCCTCACCGAAACCCAGTGAGGCTTTGCTACACGCTACGAGACGTAGTAACACGGGGATGAATCCCAACACTACACACGCTGCTTCCGCAGCAATGCATACACACGGGGCCTTGCCCCAAGCCGCTACCACCGTAGCACACACACACTCTATCGGGGAACACACCCTGGACGCAAAGACCACACAGAGACACAACTACGCCTCGGAGCACCAATTGTAATTCCCGCGGCCGGTGATCTGTATCAGGCCGCGACCCTTGAACTTTTCACCGTCGCCGGGCTGCGTGTTGCCGAGATCCTTGCGACCCTCGTACTCCTTGCCGCTGGCGAATTCCCGGACGGCGGAGAAGTTGGCGGATTCCAGCGCTACCTGCGCGATAAAGCCACCGACCCGCTGCGGCGTGTCGATATGATAGGCCGGAAGCTCGGTTTGCAGCCATGGTAGATACTTCTGCAGATCGGCGTCATGGATGGCTGGGACGATGGCTTTCAGTTGTTCAGCTGTGATTGTCATGGCTTACATTTTTCCACCGGCCCCGTATCCCCCTCCATAGCTTGTGGGCAGAGGGAACGGGTCCGGATCGTTTCGTACGAAGATTTCGGTTTCAAGATGCCCATATCATAGAGCTTGGCTATCGCCTGCACCGTACTCCTGCTTCCTGTTTTCTCCCTGACGTTCTCCCCGTAATTGCGGATCGTGAAGACGGATTTGAACATGCGCTCGGCGATCTCTTCGTGGGTCAATCCTTCGCAGGCGAGTTTCGCGTACTCCAGTTCTCTTTCGTTCAGGGGTATCATAGAAAAAATTGAAGGACGGCGAAGCCCACCAGCCCCGCGACCCAGATGAACGGATAAGCCGGTTCGATCTTCAGCAGCAGTGAATCCCAGATCGATCCCTTGTGGGGCTCGGATGACAGGTAGAAAAAAGCTTCCCGCGGGCTGCGCAGGAAATTGAGCAACGGCGGGAAGAAAACGAAATGCTCGGTGACCAGCGCGCCGGCGCATAGCCAGTTCTTGCCCGTCACCCACCAGGCTACCCCGATCAAGGTTCCAAAGGCGCAGTCCCACCACCCATGGTAGATGGTATTGTCGTCGCTGATCATGCGGGCTTGGACGTCGGCTATACCCAATATGGCCGCAAGGAATAGGATTTCGGTTACGTAGATCATTTGACGCGTATTGAGTCCCAGAAAGGCCCGAGATTGCCCGGGTAATGCATAAGGGAGTCGTACTGCGTACTTCGGATTTCCTGCTGCATGCCGGTTTTCTCCCATTCCAATGAACCGCCGATAAGCGAACCACTCACGATAATGGCTATGGTTAGGATAATGACGGACGCGGGTGTTGCGGAGCCCTTGTTGCTCGTGATGATGAACCATGCGAGTGTTCCCCCGAGAACTGCGATGCCCAGCCAGAACAACCAGCGATCACCGCGCTGCCCCGCCCACCTCCACGCTTGGTGCCAGGTAGGGTAAACGAGATAGAATGTATCGTTTAGCTGCTGGTTGTCATATATCTTACCATTGGCGTCATACATGGGCGTCCACTTTCCGGATGGCGTGACCGTCGTCCCATGGATGGTGTTGTCATAAGTCTGGCAGGAAGCCAGCAGGATGAGCGGGAGAATAAGGCACCAGCCGATGCCGTCGAGACTCTTTTTCATACTATTCTGGAATTCAGGGCAATCTTCAACCAAATGTCTCTGCTGGAGGTGATAATCACAAAATTGGAGCAAATTTCCAACTGTGGGTCAGCATGGCACAACTGGAGGGAGCTGCAACGCGTGAGTGACCATCAAAGCCCTAAAAATATCTGAAAAATACTCTGGAAATAGAGAATGAGGAGCTCGCTTCAGGCAAGGGGGATGTCTAGGGGTATGAAGAGGTGATGGAGAAGGTTGTAGCAGTTGCGTAGGCAATGGAGTGTGACTAGTGGAGGTACTAGGCAATAGTACAGGAGCAGGAATGTACTGGACGGCATCTACCTGCTTAGGGTGAGGTGTTTCCCTGACCGGCGGTGGAGGCACATGCGGGTATGCGGAGGCGGAAGGCTGACTCGTTGGGGGTTGGTATGGGGGAGTCCGATATGCGAAGGTGGATGTGAGGTAAGGCTGACTCATGGATGGCTGACTCATGGGAGCGTAGGGTTGGCTTGTGGAGGGTGAGGTGTAAGAGGATGGGGATGGTGGAGACTCGGGGTCAAGGGAACCTTGGATTTGTTGGCGAATGAAGCTAGCTCGGCTATATAGTTGTTGCCAGGACATGATGGCATTGAGGGCTAAGATAAAGCGATATTCTGGCATTGCATTGGATATAAGCATCTTAATCAGCTCCTACTCCAGAATGTGTCCCGGGACTCGTGTGGCAAGGCGACGCCAGCGGTCAGCAAATGTGCAGAAATCCTCTTCGAGCTTCATCATCTCATGGACTAGATCCACCATAGAATACTTGGGCCTAACCTGGTCCGGATACTATTGAATAAACTTGTCTTGCACGGCTTGAAAATTGACAACTTGCTCTTGCGGAAGAGAGAAGAACCAATCCCAAGCCGGGCCTTCCAAAGACAGACCGAATAGATAGGCCATCAGGAGTTGGTCATGTCAAACCTGAGCCGACTTATAGAGGAACTCCTTCAAGTGCACGTAAGGGTCACCGACTCCACCATAGTGATGATATGCAGGAATTTGGGAAGATGAAGGAAGCCGAAGATTTTGAAAAGCGAATGGAGAACTTAAAGAGGATTTGGGATCGATCCGGCATTGGAGCTCATCAAGCTGGCATTGGGCTTGAGCAATCATCTCTTGGGTAGGGAGAGATCGAGAAGAATGTAGGCCAACTTGAGCAAGAGATTGTGAATTTGGATCAAGAACATGGTAATGGGCCGGATAAGAGGATCTGGGCTGAGAAGAAGAATGAGAGCCTATTCCGGGAGTAGAAGAATAATCGAGCCTGGAGGAAACATTAACATGAGGACCCATTGGGCCAGTAACATAAGGAGACGAAGGAGGGGGCCCATTAAGACAAATTTAGCCATTAGAAACTGGGCCAACAACATAGGAAGGAGAAAGCCCATTAAGATGAGATTGGACATTTGAACACAGACCAATTGGGCTAGCGGCAACGTGAGAAGAAGAAGATGGCCCATAAGAAAAGGAGGCCCATTAAGATGGTTTGTAATCAATTTCTGGGCCTAGGCCAAGTCCATTTAACAAACAAGACATGAGAGATGGGTCACGAGATTAGCCCGTTCTTCAAACGAGTCAGAAGGACCACAAGGAGATGGACCCGTATGGGAAGAAGACTCAACATGGGAATAGGAAGAGAATTGGGAAGAAGAAGGGTACAAGGGATGACGATAATACTCCATGAGGGCAAATGGAGACTTTCTACACGAATATCAAGGGAAATATAGCCAGGGAAGTAAGGGGGTAATGGGCCAATGAAGGGAGGGCCATAAGGCAAGTGGTGGTCCCGGGGAGACTACTATTAGAAGGAGGTGGCCTTTGGAGGACCGCTACCAAGCTCTGAGATAGACAGACTTATGGCAATGCAAATGTGACCAAGGTAATGTGATGATAGGACTATGCAAACAGATGAACCAAACTAGATGATGAGGGAATAACACATAAAATGTGGAGATTACGCAAAGAATGCAAAACAAAGTTCAAACTAATTATATTAAACTTTCTTATATGGTGAAATCGAAAGTAGAGTCAGACAACTACAATCATCACCCACTCACATAAGAACATTTAATAACTGTAGAAATACTTTGAGCAAATTCATAATTTATATCAGATATGCAAAACAAATTCACATATTTTATGTGTAGAGGCAGAAATCTAGTTTCTATGCCATGTACCGCCTTCTCTATTTATTGAACGGGAAAGTCATCTTGCACCCGTGGAGGCTTGCAAGCACTAGAAAATAATGGGCGTCAGAAGGAGTCCCAGGTGTTACCACAGGGGACAACCCTCTGATGCTGAAGTCAGCAACAGATTAATAAAGGGTAGAGGAGAGCAGATGAGAGAGAGAGAGAGAGAGATCGTAGTAGAAGGTCGAGGAGCAGTGTAGATCCTCCAGACGAGTGCTCACCACTCCCAGTACTCACTTGGTGAGTGTTCGCAGGATGGTAAGGTCACCGGAGGGGACCTTCCATCGAGTGTGGACTATCGTCCCTTCCTTCTCTCCGTGTAGCAGGGCTAGTAGCTCTATCCTCTTGCATAGTAGTTTGGTAGAATGATCCACTGTCTCTCTCTTCTCTGTCAGTGTCCTTCTTATAAGGGTTGTCCTGGAGCCAGGAGCCTTGTTCCTTGATAGGGAAAGGCGTAAGTGGGGGAGTAACACTTTCCCGCTATAGTTGCGAGAGTTTCCCATTGAAGGGTGATTATCCCGGCGTCAACTGGTCCCGGGACGAGTCTTACGGTGCTCGTGGGGCGTGCTCGCCCATTATGGGGTCAAGGCCGACATTGTGGGGGGTAACGGTCAGTCACCGGAGGGTCTTCTGATTATCGCTGCGCTTGGGCCATGGCTTTTAAGCACTATAGAATCTGATGCTAAGCCAGATTGGGCCACACTTTGATGGGCCATAGCTGTTGGGCGCGATGTAGAGGGGGGGTCAGTTTGGACCCATTGTTATTGGGCTGGCCTTGGGCCAGGCCAGATTTATCCTCCTCACTTCCCCCCTACTCTCAGTTGCTGAGCGCTTTGCTGGGGACTGAGAGTCGAACAGGAGTGGGTCTATCGGAGAGTGGGATTCGAAGTTGATCTCGGTGTGGTGCGGACATCGATGGTTCCAGCGGCATGCTTGGCGCGCAAGGCGCCTCTGGTGGTGGCAGGCGCCACTACCGTGATCATGACCTAGGGCTTGCTTTGTTTGGGAGTGCGGGCTCTGAACGGGCGTCTGGCGTTGACGACCGTACCGCGACAGCAACTAGGGGACAATTCAACCCCCCTTCTTGTCTGCCATCTATTCTGGGCCAACAATTGGTATCAGTGCTCAGTCTCTGATTTTTATTTTGCAGACCTCATGATCTAGGAGAAAAGATCATTTTATGATGGATAATGTAAAAATACTTCCTATTTTTGATGGCTCTAATTATGCTTCATGGCGAGGTAAAATCTGTGTTTACATAAACAACTTTGATCCTAAACTTTGGAGGTTAGTTAAGCATGGTCCTCATATCCTGCCTAGAGATAAATCCAAATGGACCAACGATCATAAGAAGAAGAACTCTGATAATCTTTTTATTTTGAATGTTCTTAAGGCTATAGTGAACACTGATGTATTTCCTCTTGTTTCATCTTGTAGGTCAGCCAAAGAGATTTGGGATGGGCTAAACAAAGCCCAGGAAAGGAAAGATGACATTGAATGTCTAAAGGTGAGCAACAGTGATAGACAAAGCAAGGAAGGCTCTAAGGTATCTTCTAGCTCTGATTCTGATGATAAGGAATTTAGTTTTGAGGAATTGATGGATGCATATGAGCTCTTAGTTGAAAAATATAAAATGGTGAAATCTGAGAATAAGAAATTGAAAAAGAAACTTGATAATTCTCCTCATGTTAACTCTCTGTGTGCTTAGTGTCCCGAACCTGAAAACTTGAATGAAATCTTAGTACAAAATCTTGATGTTCATACTGAAATAATTACCCCACGGTTGCCGACGTGCGCTACCACCGGAGCTGTCTAGATTACTACCCGTCAACCCAAGATCGGTCCTCCCGGGCCCCACTTGTAGCCCTTTACCTCCCTACGTGTAGTGGGCAATTAAATCATTGCTGTTATTATTAATTATTTTTACCAGGAGTTATCATACTTGGCTGGGGTCGTCTTCCCCACGCCCAGAGTATGGAGGCACACTCGCCACCCTCCTATTAGGCATTTGCTTATTTCGTACATAATTCTATATGCCGCTGCTAGAGTGGTTGGATAATTTAGCTTGCTTAAATTTCAATCACCACTGCGAGAGAGAGCGAGACCCGTCCCGTGACCTGATCCGAGCACGAGAGAGAGCCAACCACCCGTGACTCTTGCCAGTTTCTCAACCGCGCACGTCCAAACGCTTCCCTCGCTAAGGGACGAGTCGCGAGCTTGCTAGAGTCCCAGGTCCTGCATCAACTTGAGTCGAGTCCGTGCGTCCATCCCGCATCAAATTGGTATCAGAGCTAGGTCGAGTCTAGGGTAGTCATTATTTTGAAAAATTAAAAAAGTATTTTAAATTACATTTCATCCCAATACAAGGTATATCAAGAGGCGTTACTGGACATCTAGGTTAAGCCTATTTGGAAGGTAGCCTCCTTGGGTGAGATGGTCTTCAGATTGGTTTCTCTGCCGCGTACCGGATATTGGCTAAGTCTAGGTTTGTAGTCGAGTCTACATTCCAACATTGCAATGTGGAGTGTCTAGGTGCTTGCATTAGTTTTACATAAAAAAAGAAAAAATGGGAAGAAACGTGTCCCAATGCATGCCCACTCCAAGGGGAATCAATTCCCATCTCTTTGCAACTATGGCCAACCCCAACGCCTAAGTCCCAATGCAAGAGGAAGCCCCGATCAGGCCCGTCCAAGAGAACAAGTCAGTAATTAAGTACATTAGGGCCTTCGATGAGTATCAGTTGCGATATGACGTTGGAGAGAAGAGCACCACGACCCCATTACAGTTCTGGAGAGGTTTGCGGCTTCATTATCGATTTGAATTACTTTGTCACGATGTGACCACTCTGACGCACTCTTATCTGGTCACTCTAGAGGTTGAGCCTTTTGAGTCAAGGTTTGATGCTGCCCTTCGACAAGCATCTACTAATCAGCAGAGTCGCCAGCTGGCCGGACAGCCTGCCCCACGGCCTCCCCCATTCCAGTCGGGGAAACCTTCCCCTAGAGCTCCTTTGCCACCTACTCCCAATCTTTCTTCGGAGCCACCTCAGCCCGAGACACCCGTATTACTAACGGGGACGCTTTTCATCACCGAGCCACTACTTAGTTGGCTCAAGATTGGCTTGGTCCCTAGACCGCCTTTCTATCCACCCATGGACCCTCCACTACCTTTAGTGCCCGTCAACTCATTCCACACCACATTCTGGTCTTGTCACCATGTTGATGCATTGGATGACCTTCTTAAGGGATTAGACTGACAGTTATAGTTGACGCACTTATTGGCCCCAGGCTTTGACCAGCCCACGAGTCGTAGCTTCACGCATTCTACGTTGGGGTCTATTACCTCCGTGTGCACCGTGGGTCATGTCACCACAGAGGCTCTCTTACTTCTTCCCTTGCCGGTCGAGCCTACCTTCATTCCATTTATTCCAAGGGAGGAAGCATACCTCATACGCATGACCACCGTCCCACCTACTACAATGCATGAGGGTGATCATTTACACCTTTTATAATTTCAAACATGGGACCATGTCATGAGGGAGCCCATCTTAAGGGGTCATACATTCTTTGATCCTTTCGCCCCTTTCACTAGTGAACCTCCCGAAGTTGGGTGTCACACCCTGAGCCTTTAATTACAGTGAAAGACTAGCTCGAGGAACGTGAACAGTCGACATGGTAAGCCTCTTGCAAGCAAGAAATAATCAGAGCGTAAAATAATCACACATTAAGATGTAATTACAAAAGTAATTTACTCAAACTCTATCGATCCAACTCTGCCATGGACTAATTTAACGGTCTGTCGTGGACCCGTTATGTAAAGCATGACGCACATATTATGGTTCGTTAAACTCTGCCTGTTAACAGAATTCTTTTTGGCACATATAACGCATGGGCCTTAGTCCGTTATGGTCACTTAACGGCCTCAAGGAGGTCCGTTAAATTCATCTGTGCCTAGGAAATAAACTACATGTTCTCTCTATTTTCCCTGCCAGCCTTTCTTACAAGCTCACACACATGTCCTTGGTTTTTTGTTAAACCTGCTCCCATTCACATCCATGCATCCATTCACATCACGCACATTCACATCCATTCACAAACCGTTCACCCTCACATTCATTTCTACAAAACATTCACACCCATGCATATTCAAAAGCCTCCATTCCAGTCACAATCACACCTACATCTCCCCTTCCTTGCATTCATCCATTTCATCCAATCACATAAACACATTCATTCATACATCATTATCCACATTCACATCTTCACAAAATAAAATTTTTCTTCATCTTATATATCAAGTGTCACCAGAAAAAACCAGAAAAACTACAAAAATCATAAAAATAAATAAAAATGTCACTATGTCGGTCTATCGCTGTCTCCGGTGCCCTCGTGTTGCCTCGACGGCGGCTCCATGGCGTTGTGTTCTTCCTCTTCCCTCGGGCGTCTTCTCTCCGCCTCCTCATTTCTCCGGTGGGTGGAGGAGCGAGCCAGGATGTCACCCACCGACGCGCTCGGTCCCGTGCTCCGTGAGCCTCCGACTACGCCGCTTCGTGACGTGGCCCACTCAGGTGCTCGGCCCATTAGCCGGACGGTCTGCTCCATCATCCGCAACTCGATCTTAGGCTCAAAATCTTGACTGGCGCCTCACGAGCCTCGGTGCGATATCGATCAATGTCCGCTACCTCCCCACTCAAGTGGGTCACCTCGCCACTCAGTCGGGTCACCTCCCCCCGGAGTCAGTCCACCTCCCCTCGGAGATGAGGTACCTTGGCCGCCTCTGCTAAAGCTGCAGCGAGGTCCTTTGCCTGCACATTCCATTTGCATATCAGTCAGTTTAAGAACATGCATAATCATGAAGCATTTTAGGAAAGGTTTAGTTTCTTTACCCATTCCGCGAGGGTAGCCTCGGCCTCCTCGGCTCGGGCCAAGGCTCGGGTGAACTCTGCATCCCGCTCAGCCCATCCCCCGACTGGCTGTGAGGAAGAGGATGGCAAGTCTGGTCAAGTCCTCTGGGCCCCCTCGGCCCGCTGCATTTTAGAAGGTCGGTTAGTTTGCATCAAGCATTTCAGTTTTTAAGTCTAGGAAAACTCACCAGTAACTCAAGAGCCGCTCGGTATTCGTCCCGTTGCTGCACCGTGGCATGGAGGAGTCCCTCGAGCTCAGCTATCTGACCTTGAGGGTCTAGCTGCATTTAAAAAGGGAAGGCGAGTGTCATGCATAGCATTCATTCATATAGAATAGGAAAGGTTAAGTTTTGCATTTTCATACCGGTCGTCGGGTGCCGCAGTAGACCTGGCTGCCGTACCGGTGAGTGAAGGCTTTTAAGTAAGCCTCATCGCTATCTGCCTGCTCTGTTACGGCCTTGCCCTTGTGTTTCTAGTCATGAACATACTTCCTGGCTCGGCCGCTCCAGTCAATGTCACTGCCAATGCCCTTGGTAGGTTTCCCCGAGCATTCATCATGACGATGCGGGAACCTCACCAATGGCTGTTGCACTCCCCTTGTCCTTATGATCAGCCGGTAGTGCAGGGGCTCGATCACATTGATGCAATGTAGCCAGATGTCCCGTCCCTAGTAGGCCAGGGAGGCCTCGACCCACGGCTGCCCCGTGTGGTCCTCGTCCCGGTATGGTGTCCAACGCACCTGAAAGAGGCCGTTCATTTGTCAGTATAGCCATCATGCATGACATTCATGTAGCATTCATATAAGAAAAGCATTTAGCAGCATATAGAAAAGCATGTAGAAGTCGGGCTGGACTAGATGCAAGACTCACATATGACACATATGAAATGTAAATGCCAAACACACAAAACACACATGCATACATCAAACATAACATATATAAGCCTAGCCTAGCTAGCTACTTCTCCCCCTTTGGCATCATTAAAAGAGGGGTTCGGATACAAGAAAAGTGAATCAAAAGTGAACTATAGGACCCAAAAATAATGACTAAGGAGAAGAGCCAGAAAGTCCTCAGTTCCCTTCTGCTGGAGGTGGCTGATCGCTAAGGCGACGACGGATATCTTCAAGAGTGTGATCTTGAAACTAAATGTGATGCTGAATATCTACAAGGGAGGTCGCTTGAGCCTGGTCACGGCACTGATGGTCCAAAAGTGTGTGGTTCATGAGATAAAAAACGTGGCATGAATCTTCATGGCTGGAGGAGAGGGTAGCCACTTGGGTGGACAGGTTGGCCATATTAGTGGAGAGGGTGTCCAAGGCGGTGGAGAAGGAGTCCATTCGGCCTGACATAGAGTTAAGCATAGTACCAAGGGTGTCAAAAGATGTCTGAATGTAATTCCCAAGGTCAGAAAGCTGCTCCCCAAGAGTATCTACATGGGTTTCTAATCCAGAAAGGCGCATATCAAAATTCTCATGATCTGCCCAATAAGGTTGTCCAGCACCCTGAGTAGAGGACACCCCATGATGGAACTATGATGGGGGTTCCATATCTGGATCGGCATGTGGCGAAGGAGGTGGCTGCTCCTCAACCTGAATTGGAGGAGGGGCTTGCCCCTGAGCATCCTACTGGCCGTCCTCTTCTTCTTCATCATCTTCAGACTCTTCCCCATAGACCCTCACAGCTCTGTGTAATTCACCTTCTGAACCCCACTAGTAGTCAAAGTCTATGAAGATCTTGTGTTTATTGTAGATATCATCTTGTCTCACTGGAATATACACCTCATCTGCCAGACTAATCCCAGTATTAGTAAAAATGCTAGTCACTTGTGATGCATATGGCAGTGATCTCCTCCATTGGGTACGGCATGACCCAATCAAATTTGACATGAGTTGGCCCATATTGACTAACATCCCGTTCATAACACGATAAAATAAGAACTTGTGTACTTCTATCATTTCATTGCGGCTTCCACCCTTGGGATAAATGAGGGTGGTAAACATATGATGTAGAATGCGCTGCAATGGCAGAAAGTAGTTGGCATTTAATGTGATCAAATTGCTGACACCATGCACATACTCATAGCCAGTCATGGTGAGAAAAGTATCTGCAACAAGTCCATGTCCAAAAATCATATCTGCGCCCCTAGCGGAAACTCCGACGACGCGTGCAAACAAATCTGAATCAACTGTAATTTCAACGCCTTTAACTACTGTGTATAGATGTCCATTCCGCTTGTTGTGCCCCGACGTATTTTGACGAAGACAAATTGTTCAATCAAGTAATTGAGCATTAAGTTGCATTGCTTTAAGATTGACTTGAGTGATTTGATAACACCAAGTGCAGGTTCCATTTTACTCTGTGCAGGTTCCATTTTGCTCTCTAAACTTTGGAGACATAGTAAGAATCTATTTTTGATTGAGATTCATGATACCTTGAATGAGGTAAAGGGTATAATGCTTGGCTAAGGTTTCTAAATCAACTTTGTTAAATTGGCTTCATGATGCTCACTCTTGTGTTTAAATTCAGCCATAAGATTTTAATGCTTACTCATGATATTTGAACATACTAAAGTGTTTCATTCATTAGTTTGAATAAGTCAATCTTGATATTCATTTAAGGAAAATTGATTTTTCATGGTGATTTTCATGAAAGTATTGAGGTTTCAAATGGGTTAATGTCTTCATGAGAATCTTGATGGAATGTGGTTTAAAATATGTCAATACCTTGTTTCAATGCATGGTTAGTTGATTTTGAAGTTTGATTGAGAAAATTTTAGTTTTCAATTGAATTTATTGAGTTTTAATTCATGTCAGGAAAAGTGTCGACTCACAGAGTCGACCAGCTCCAGGGACTCGAATTCCTCCCAGGGGACATATTTCTTCAGCTCGATAGGCCGGATCTTGGGTTGTTCATAATCTTCGAGCCCATCAATGATGGCCTGGAGTCTTTCAACAGCGGGGCTGACTTCTTTATGCACCCGCATCGGGATGTGCTCCTTCTTATTGTAAGTGGGCTGCCTCATGACTAGCCTGTTGACACCCATTTTTTACCGATAAGTTCAGTCATTTCTCTTACCACCATTTGTTGATGCCTCGAGTTGTCCATTACTTATTGGACTAGTTTATGGCATGTCTTTGGGCCTATTCTATGGGTAGCCTCCCTCCCTGGCTAGGTTTGCTACAACTTAGGGCTTAATGGGCCTTGATTTTGCTTAATTTATCATATTTTATGAATGTCAAATGTTTAGGCTTTGCACGGTCAGGGGTCCGACCGTTCAGTCCATGAGCGGGTGGTCTTGGGCCGTCCATATATTTATTGAGTGTTTAGCTAATTCTCTGAATTTTCACCGACAAGTTGTAACACGGTTTGAGAATAACCGCCCAAGTTTTTTGAGTGGACTGATCTTAGCCATTCTTGTCTCAGAGTCCTAAGCTCGTTGGCTTTTTCAGATAATTATCTATTTATCTATTTACATGGATTTACCACCGACAGGACTTGAACGGTTGACCCTTGGCCGTTCTATTCGTTGAATGGTCTAGAAATAGCTGTTCAATCCATAAGAGTCCAACTGTGAAACTATCGGTCAGTTCGATGGATATTTAGATAATATTTCCTATTTATTGAATTTCCACCGATAGGGTTGAAATGCTGGAAATAAGCCATTCATCAAGATAGGCGATCTGTCGTGCAACCGTTCAACTGCTCGATTCTTGAAGAATTAAAAGATTTTCTCTCTCCATCCATGGTTTTATCCTCAACTTGTTTCACCCATTTCTCCGTGGATTCTCCACCAAATGGGGTACCGTTTGAACTGGTTGGAAGATAATTCTATTATCTATGGATTATCTTTTATTATCTCGACCTAATTTTCACTTAAACCCCTAATTTCGAGGTTGGGTTCTGTACTCTATAAATCGGACCTTAAGGCCAGGCTGTGAAAAGGGAGGAGATTTTTGGTCGACGGTGAAGCTCTGTCGAATTCTAGAGTGACCTACAGTCAGGGAGGGAGGCCTTCTACGTCCATCTAGGTCTCCGATTCAGGGAGTAGTCCTTTGTTTGAGTTTTTATCTCGATAGTCCCACTGTCATTTCGTCCACTGCATGCTTGCATTTCTCTTCATTTTCTCCATATTTTTCTTCATTACACCATCATTACACACACCCTCCTATTATTTTTGGTGCCCCTAGGGGTTTAAAAACTCCCAAGTATCTCCCATTCCATGCTAGTTTTGTTGTTTCACATGTTCCCTTATAGTTTCTACACTTCATAGTTCTGAAATTGGGTTTCTTCTTGTGTTCTACACTTTTTTTACAGGTTAGCAGCATTCTAACACGAGGCCCATCCCCTCTGGCTGATCGGAAGGGGTGGAGGTTCAGGACCTTCAATTTAAGGTGTGGTGACTTTGCACAGTTCTTTGCCATCCGTTTGAAGGGAATGGCAATCTTACCTTTGCCATTCTTCATCCTCTTGCGGCTGCCTCTGAGCCGTTCTTCCATCCACACGTCTTCGTCCCGCGTTCCTTCTCAACACCGACGAGTAGTCTGTCGATCGATCGCACATCATAAGAGCAATTCTTACAGGGCCGCTTATCTTCGTAGTGCTGGTAACAGGCGAGTGTCTCCCTTCTCTTTCTGAGGTACATTGTGTCTATCACATTCGACACCTTGGTGGCAATCACACACACTCACACCCCTTTTCACCCTTCTACTTGCGTTTCATTTATTTCCCTATTGATATAGTAGGGGCAGTAAAGAAGGGTTAAGAGAGGTGGGAAAATATATCTACAAGTCCGACCCCAACAACAAAGGCAAGGCAGTGCACCTCCCTAAATATTTTTCAAAAAAATAAGAAAATCAAAAAAAAATCTTGTTAAAACCCGCCGCACCCTTCTCTCTCCTCACACTCTCGACTCTCCTCCCTCTCTCTTCCTCTCTCTCTCTCCCAACGTGCTCTCTCTCCCTCTCTCCCTTTCTTTCCCAATTTTTGGCGAAACGACGCCGGATCAGAGCGTGGGAGACGCCATTGGAACGGGCTCGACGAGTAGGTCGAGGCTGTACCCTCCATTCTGCGGTTCGGGGAGCGTGGAGAGGAGACGGGCCGAGAGGAGCCGCGACGTCCCGTCGCCTGATCTGCACCATATGGCGAGTTTCATCATGATCGAGGTAGGGGAGTGTGATCCTCGTCTTGCCAGGAGCATTTTGACGCCTCGTGCATCGCGAATGGCGGACGTTTATCTCGTTTTCTGTGTAAATCTTTTTTTGGTTAAATTTAGGCCTAATTTTAGATTTTTCTTCCCTTCTCCCAGTTTTGATCGAAACGGCCGCTGATCGAGGCGCAGGAGGGACTGTTGTGAAGGTCTCATCGCGAGGATCGCATGGACGTCCTTCTTCCCTCGATCCGCGGAGCATGGTGGCGCGCAGTGTCGGAAGGTCGCCGTTGCCCACGTCGTCCGTTCGGCGTCGAATCGACTTCCTCGCCGTGTCAGAGGTAGGGGGATGGACTCCTTACTTCGATAGGATCATTTCCACACCACTTGCACATTCATCCACGGCCTTTTGGCCCAATTAAAGTCTATGTTTAGTTTCACCCTAAAATATGTTAAAAATATGCTTAATTAGTCATTTAATTGTCTATTAATTATTTATGGGCATGTTTAATTCATTTCTAGCATTTGTGGGCTTGTGTGGATGCATTGCATGGCATATTTACGATTTTTACAAGTTTTTGTACTCAACCCGTCGATTTCCATCGACTGGGGGACGGCTCAGTCGCAAACCGTGCCCGTTCGTCGCCCAGACCGCATGACGGTCACCCCGTGACCGTCATGACTTTAACGCACCGCATCAGGAGCGTTATGCCCACATAGCGGACCACTTCAGGCCCGTTATGTCCTTGAGAATGGTAGATAGGTGGTTAGTATAGCGCACCTATCCCTGACCATTATGGTCAGGGGTTTTTTGTGGATTTTAGGTGTTCGGGTGGCTTTAACGCACCCCAAGTAGACCGCCATATCCCCTTTGACTGACTTGTTTAACCATTGACCGTTGACTAGTAAGGCGATTAGCACGGCTATCTAGGATAGATGCGTTGTGCTGATATAACGCCCCATACCCGGTGCGTTATATCATGCATTGAACCGAGGTTTTCTGTGGATTCCTAGTGTTCGGGAGACTTTAACGGACCCAGACCCATGCGTTATACGTCTCATATCGCATGAGTCCCGGTGTGTTATTCTCCCTGGGTTTCCCGCTTCTGCTCATGCGAGTATAACGACCATGAGAGGTGTGTCATACTCAGAATAACGCTCCATGCCTGGTGTGTTATGCTCTGCATCTCCGATTACACAGCATCATGCATCAGGGTATAACGCAGTGGGGCAGATGCGTTATACTACACGTAACGCGCTATCACAAGTGCGTTATGGTCTGCATACATGTGCCCTGTGTTGGTC
Organism: Amorphophallus titanum; assembly: GCA_024336825.1. Lineage (NCBI taxonomy): Eukaryota > Viridiplantae > Streptophyta > Magnoliopsida > Alismatales > Araceae > Amorphophallus > Amorphophallus titanum. The sequence continues at coordinate 252,508 of JANBPO010001959.1, read as the reverse complement.
CGTTATGCCTTCTGGCATTCTAAAAAGACATGTTGAGTTTCTAATGCATTCACTAATACATATTCACCATTTTTAAATTATTTTATAAAACTATGGCACTATTTAGACCCCGATAAAGTAGCTTTCTCTTTCCTTGTGATGTAGACATTAGTCGTAGCCCAGCGACCCGTGGTGTCAGCCCACCTGGGAAAGGTGGAGGGGCGATCCCGTTGAAGGTTTTTAAGTTAGTTACCGTGGGCCCCGCTTTACTATTGCGTCCTACCGGGGGGAAAACTAGCTAGAGGCCTGACTCTGTGAGTCAGTGTGTGCACACGTGGTCGGAGACACTGACGAGTGTCACTTTGACTAGTCCTTGTTTGGTACTGTGTATTTGGACTTATGTTGTCTGCACCTTTGTAACTTCCCACGTTTGTAATTTCACTAGCATGTTTGTAACTTAGCATGTTGTATGTCATTAAACATGAATCTTGTTGCTCTCTAAATCTCAAATGTAGGTCACTAAAGTCTGGTGGGATGGGAAAGTATTGTTGCTATGTTGCTTGGGTTAGACGTCAACTGGGCGAATTCCTCACATGGCCAGAATGTTATGCTCAAGTACACGAGTATTCGGGGGCTCGGCACAAGGGTTTTCATTCTATGGAGGAGGCCCAACATTCATATTATGCATTTTTTCGAGGACCCTCTAATAATTCTATGATAGTCCATCAACCACAAGTCCCAATTCCGCCACTACCATCAACTGCTAATGCTAGACCAACAATCATCAAGTCTATGGATTTATCCTCTATGTCCTGTATCATTATTGGACTTATGATGCTACTTGTACTACTGTTGTTTCTAATACTTGTAGGTGTCTTTTTCATTCTTATTGTGCATCACTAGTTTCAATGCTGAGAGTATTTGGCTGTGTCTGCATTCAAGTACGTGGTTGCTAAAATTATTTTCATGTTTAGGGTTTCACTTTGTCAATTTGATCAATGAAGAATGTATCCAAGTAACATGGTATTCTACTTGTATGTTGTAGAATTTAATGAGGTACTTATGAAATTCATTCAAGTACACGATCAAATCTACAATGCCATTGCAGATGATATATTCCAACAGATTAAAGCAGAAAATGCACCTGTTGTTCCTAGGCGATGGATGCACATGTCCTCATACACTGGTCATGCAATGATTCATGATATCTTAAATAGACATGAAAGGAGGTGCTACAATATGTTTAGGTTACACCCCATAATGTTTTTTAAATTGAAAGACATGCTAGTGACTAGGGGTTTATTGTTTGACTCACGTCAAGTTACCGCTAATGAACAACTTGCAATGTTTTTGTACACCGTTGGTCACAGTGTTTCAACTGGTGCATTATGTGAGACATTTCAGCACTCCTCCCAAACAATCAACTACAATGTGAATCGCCTCGCACTTGTGTTGGCATCATTGAAGGATGATTTCATCTAACTCCCAACACAAACAAATGAATGCCACCCCTATATATGTGACAAGGACATGTTCTACCCTTTTTTTAAGGTGAGCTGTATGCGGTGATGGCTTATTCTAATAATGCACCATTATTATAGACAATTAACAATATGTTTCAACTCTAGGATGCATTGGGTGTGATCGATGGGACTCATATTCCTGCAAACGTTTCAGTTTGTGACCAAGGTCGCTTCCGCAACTGCAAACAATGTATTACACAAAATGTAATGGCTGTGGTGTCATTTGACATGCTATTTCAGTATGTTTGCATTGGAATGGAAGGTTCAGCTGCCGACATGAAGGTCCTAAGATGGAGCATAGACGAATGAGGCTTCAATGTACCTCGGGGAAAATATTATCTAGTGGATGCTGGGTATGCGAACACCCAATCATTTTTGGCTCCATATCAAGGCCATCGATACCACATCTCTGATTTTCGTGGTAGACGGGGGGTGCCATTTGCAAACAAGAAGGAGAAGTTTAATCATCGCCATGCTCAACTCCAGAATGTTGTGGAACGTACCTTTGGTCTCTTAAAGATGCGATTTCAGATGTTGCGAGAGGAAAATTGTTATCCTTGGTTGATACAACGGAAGTTTGTAATTGCATGCTATGTAATCCAAAATTTTATACGTCAGGAGCAAGGGTATGACTGGTACTTCAATAGGGTGACAGATGTTGATGTGACATTTGAAGAAGCTGGTGATGTTGTTGTCCCAGATGACATACCTCTTAGCCAAAGCGATGTTACAGCTGGGGACATGCTTAGAAACCACATTGCTGATGCAATTTGGGCTGGCAATAGATAAGAGTACTTATTTTTATGGTGCATGCATGAATGTATTTGCAAACGTATTCTTGGGCTTTGTTATTGGAAGAATAATATGAGATGGAGAAGAAGAGTTCCTACGTAAGAGAAATAGACAGGTAGAGAGAGAGAGGTAGAGAGAGGGGTAGAGAAATAGAGAGAGAAGAAAGGGCCTAAACTAAAGAAGTGAAGGGGAATGAGAGGGAGTGCTTCTACATTAGGGGCCAGTTGGCTTCTCAAATGCCCTCCATAAGCCCCTTTTAAAGGCCCAAGATCATCCCTTAACCCTCTTTATTTGCTAGTTATTGGTGCCTGCTAACCACCTAGGAACCAATGCCGACCACCTGGTTATGCCATTGAAGCCACACCAATGCCACCGCCAACAACTGCTCTTATTAAATACATTGAATAGGAAGCATTGAAGCTTGTGTTGCATGCATGTGATAGGGGGCCCTCGCCCGCGATGAAGCCACTATGTGTGAAGAAGTTTTCTGCATGGGGAGCCCTCATTCGTGGAGTGCGTGTAGGTCAAGGGAGAGGATGAAAGAGTTAAAGAGAGAAAGAGAGAGGGGGAGGGATGGTGAGGGTGGTTGGCGAGTGGAGGTGGTGAGCGGTGCTAGTGAACGTGCATGGGTCATGGAGGGTGTGAGATGGTGGGGACAGACGTGGGTTTACTGCGATGGTGGATGTGGTTGGGAGGAGAAGATGAGTGTGGCGGGACCGCAGTGTAAAGGAAGGAGGTGCAGTGATGGTGGTGTCGGGGCGCTATGCATGGCTATGGGTTTATGAGGGACTGTCATGGTGGTCAGATGAATTGGAGAGAAGAGAGACGAATGGCAAGGTAGAATGCTGGGACATGGTGGTTGGCTATATGGGGTAGAGAGAGAAAGAGGGAGGCTCGTGCATGGGGCCGCTGGAGTGTGAAGGGCTTGCTTGGGGTGCTATGTGTGCATGGCGGCAGCGGTGGTTGAGCGACATGGGTCGTGCTTGCATGAGAACAAGGTTGCTGTGGTGCGGTGTGTTGCATGAGTAGGCGACGGGAGGTGGGAGCAGTGGCGATGGTGCATGGCGTGGCAGAGCATGGGCATGGGGTGGTGGGTGACGGTGCTATGGTGGGCAAGTGTATAGGCCGTGGGTGGACAATGCAAAGGTGAGAAGTGGTGACGGTGTTACAATTAGAGAGAGAAAGTGAGAGGAAATGGTTGATGCTGATGTGTGGGAGCTGACGCAGATGGTGGTGATGGTGTTAGACATGACGGCAACGTTGTGTGCATGGGAAAAGGACAGTGGAGGGTGGAGCATGACTTGCATGGCAGATAGCTAGAGAGAGAAAGAGAGAGATGAGGGAGACGCATCGGTGGGTTGGATGTGTGTAGGATAGAGAGAGAAGGGTGCAAGGTGGGATGCGGCCACGACAAGGGGGTCTGGAGGGGAGATGGTTTGTGCGTGTGTGGTGTGTGCGGTGTGAAGGAGAGAATGGGACATGGGAGATGGGTGCATGGGGTACGCCAGAGGTAGTGAAGAGAAAGAGGAAGATGTTGTGGCGGTGGTGAGGGGCTGGCGGACACGATGGGTCTTGCATAGCCGTAGCGGTGCTGATGAGGACAGTGGAGAGGGTGAAATGGTTGGCCGGAGGTCACTGTAAATGGCAGTGTGTGGTGTGGGATGTGGGAGAGGAGCAATGGAGTTAGAGAGAGAAAGGGAGCCACGACGGCGAGGTGGTGGTTGTGCATGGTGGATGTGGCCATGACAGACGTGGTGAGGAGGTTGCATAGGAGAGGAGAGGGTAGAGAGGGTGAGGGGGCGTGGATGGGGTGATGGTGTTGTGCGTGTATAGGAAAGAGAACGGTGGATGGCGGCTCCACGGCAAGGGGGGTGATGGACGGCGTCGACACGGTTAGAGAGACAAAGTGAGAGGGAACGGGAAGATCGACAGACATGTGGGAGCTAACGTAGATGGTGGTGGAGGTGCAAGCAGACGATGCCAGCACTATGATGCGGGACGGACAACGGACTCGACACCAACTTGATGTGAACCTAGGACTCTAAAAAAGAAACACCATAATGACAGCACTGACTCACTAACGTAATGTCTAAACATTGATTGTCCTTTATCAGCTTGCTTAATTTTAATGTAGATAAATCAGCAGTTCAGGCAGCAACATGAAACAGCCAAGATAAGAAACTCAGATCACTGTTGTCAGGGTAAGAAAGGTCGAATTGGTCAAATGGATGGCAGATAACGCTAGTGAGAAGAATAAAAATATATCGAGTGTGTAAAGAGTGTGTCATCTACCATGTGACACCATTGACATGCATGTTATTCTCTATTACGGCAGGTGATTCTAACATTGACTAGATGTCCATATCAAGCACAGGATGGCCCTGTTCAAAATGAACAGACTGAATTGGATCGGTACAGGCCAAAACACTTGATGTGAGTGAACCCAGATCACTGTTTTCAGGGTAAGAAAGGTCAAATTGGTCAAATGGATGGCAGATAATGCTAGTGAGAAGAACAAAAATATATCAAGTGTGTAAAGAGTGTGTCCGCTACCATGTGACACCATTGACATGCATGCTATTCTCCATTACGGCAGGTGATTCTAACATTGACTAGATGCCCATGTCAAGCCCAGGATGGCCCTCTCCAAAATGAACAGACTGAATTGGATCGGTACAGAACAAAACACTTATTGTGAGTCAAGATAGGTATAACAGTTCTAGTAATATATAAATAACAACTTAGACTAATACAAATGCAGATGCATGAACTAGTTTTGACAAACAACTAGAAACACTTGTGTAAGTATAGTTTGTACGCATAACAACAAACAGACCTTTGCATCATATGATAACCAGATACATAAATACATGTGTTCAGTGGTAAGCGGTTGTATATGCCACTGACAAGTGGTGTATGTCTCCAACCAGTCAGTTGCAGCTCGGCCACAACCAGTGCTGCAAGCCTGCGACCACCAGCAGCTGGCAGATTTACAGTGGTGCCTCGGTGCTGTGGCAGCTGGACTGGTATTCCAACTTGTATTGCCTAGATTGTCTAATTTAAACGCAACACAGACTTTCTTCGAGCTAGCAGGCTATAATCTGTCAATCATTCTTCAAATGATGAGTAACTGTCAAAGCACCGATTGAGCACGCGCATATTAATTCTCTACACATCACTTATTTCCACAAAATTTTCACTTGAATCTGCAGTTTTCCACGCAAAAAGATCTTACCACGACTCAATGCCACTATGTTCCAGCCAGCGATGATTAAGGAATATCACGGAACGGACTAACCTGGTAAACAAGAATGATGATTCAGATAGAAAGGTTCTCAATTTACATCGCTGGTCAACATATAGAATGTCATGGCGCTGTTTTAAAACCTGGAAACTGGTTCAAGCTACCAAGTAGAGACCAACTAGTTATGGACAAGAAGGGATTTTCTTGGACCAAGCATGCAAGGACGAGAGCGGGAACAGGGAACGGAGGACGAACGGGAGAAAGATAGGGAGGGAAAGAAACGAAATGGAGACGGGGGGTCGAAAAAAGTGTGATGGGTAAGGACACCTGCGACGGCAACTCTACAGCGGGGCGATGCGGCGGGCCCGACGACGGTGTTGCGGTGTTTCGGCTGGCCAACAACGGCGTGACGCGACACCAGGGGGAATGGGGGATGCAGCGGCGCCGTGACGGTGAGAGGGGGCAGCGTTTTGCGGCGACGGCGTAGTGCTCCAGCGTGCCTCCGCCGGGGGGCGGAGCCTGCTCCGTCGCTGGGTGCAGCAGCTGGGTGGTGGGAGACAGGCTGCTGCGTTACCGTCCGTTGCTGTGCTGTGCAGTGGGACTCGAGAGAGAGCGAGGAGGCGAGCAAAAGAAAGAACAAAAGGAAAAACCCTCGTACGGGTCGGCTCCCCGGAGCCAATGTTTTAAAACCCGGATCAGATCGGGCGGTCCGATCGGTTGCCTAGATAATAGGGTTGATAATCTATCTAGATATGTATGCACCAAAGGGTAACGATCACATGGTGCGGACGATTCCCACGATCTCACGATAATCTAATCTCTCTCCCCTCAAGAATATGTGAGGTGATGCAAACTTTGTTAGGGGATGTTAATAAATGGGGGTGTGTGAGATTGGCATTGAAGTTTAATTACATTTGCTAACTTGTTTCTAAATATAGATAATTACATATATATATACTTCTTTAGCATCTTATGTATTTTGCTCCATACTCTAGTATTCTTGAAATTGTCATGTATACTATCATGTTAAAGAATGTTATTCAGTTATAGTCTTTATGTCCTAACACTGTCAAAGTTAATGGAATATTCTATTGAACAACATGTAAAATATAAGGGTTTAAAGGAGTATACAAGATGGTATAACAATTGTGAGGAGGGAATAATCTGCCTAGGCCCACTAAGGCCCAACGATGGCGGGCCCAAGAACCCAACGATGACTGTCCCAGGCTCCGGGCCTATGTCACATGCACATAACTGCTTCACGATCCACGTGACATATGATCTGGCAATCATCATCCCCATAATGATTGAGTAACGGGCATTAAGGGGAGGCTCGCGTCCATTCGCCTCCAACCGAGCGGAAGGCCAAAAGTGTCTCACAATCTCACGATCTCGTACAACCATTCTTCCATCAAGTCAACTAGCGAACACGACAGAGACGTGCTCGAGAAGGACCCTATAAGAAGTTCCCTAGCCAGATGGTCACGAGGGTAAGCTCTCTACTCCACTACCACCCTACGCTCATTAGACTTCTCGCTCCACTCCGTCACCCGAGCACACCTCGCCACCTCCAAGCATTCGATTGACTTAGACATCGGAGGGTTATTCTCTGAGATTACACCTAGGGCTCCTTATGACACCCTTTCTTTACTCGTAGGTGTTCCCTCGGATGACTTCTCATCTTCCTCGATCAACAAATCTTAGAGGTGTAGCACATGGTTCAAGGAATCACTTTTTAGTCTCTACACTTCTTGACACCGTATGTAGGAAAAGAATAGAAAGTCATGACTCTCCAAGGGAACTACCACAATGTAAGCAATCGTCAGAGTATCGGTGGCTCCTGAAGAGCTGCCCAGAATGACCTGAAGGGAGATAAGCCCTCTCAAGAAAATTGTCAACATCTCCCGGCCAACCCTATGGTTGAGGAGCTAGCCATGATGCGCCAACAGCTCCAACTGTTGATGTAGGCCTATCATGGTCTCCTACAACAGCGAGCGGAGCAAGATCGTGTCGCACTGGTCCTCCGCCCAATGGGAAGTGCAAGTCAGCGGTTGGCTCTCATCACGAGCAAGCGCCCTCGGTGCCTTCTGCTGCCCGCACCCCGCGCCCTCTTGATGAATCTCCCCACCACCCAACAAGCTGTACGACAACATTGGGCGTGAGCCGGAGGGAAAGGCATGCTATCTGGATGACATTATCTAGGTGGCCAAGATGAAGGGGTTGGTCAACGAGGAAGTCCACTTCTAGGCCCCCTTCTCTCTCGAGATCCTAGAAGCATGAAGCTCCAACTACTGGCGTTCGTGCCTTATGATGGCACAACCGATTTAGCCGACCACTTACACAACTTCGAGTCTAATCTGGTCTTCCACTGGACTTTGGACACTATGAAGTGTTTGGCTGTCATCACCACCCTCCGGGAGAACGCTCGAGCATAGTTTGAGTCCTTGCCATCAAGCTTCATCTCCTCCTTCCAACAAATGAAGAAGATGTTCAAAGAGAATTTCCTTGACAGTAAGAAGGAAGAGAGAACCATCATCAGCCTCCTCGCCATTAGACAGGGTCACGAGGAACCCCAAGAGTGTCATAACTAGAGCAAGGGTGACTTGCTTGCTGCCCATGCATGTTACTAGGTTTCTCTTTCTGCTGTTGCTCACTCAAATATGTGACCAAAGAGTAATGCTTAATGGACATCCCTGGTTAATTTTCAATCTGGATGTTCACTAAGTAAATCTTGTTTCTTAAAAAAATAACATCATATTTATTTGTCATAAAAATGCACGTTTTGTCATCCATTGACGGCTTTGAACAGTGAATGGTCCTTTGGGGGCCATTCATCCATTTAGACAGCGTAGTGGGGGACTGTTCATTTCATCATGTGCCTATCCTAAACACTATAGTTTTCTGACCGTTTGGATACCCCACGGTCCCCACCTGACTGTGTAATATCTCCCCCAATCCTCTTTGGTCTGAGACCATACGGTCACAGCTTTACCGTTTGAAGGATGGGCGGTCTGGTGTAGACCGTTCGGTTCTCAACGGTTCATCTTATGAATGGTCCAACCTGGACCATCCAACATCTCCATGGTCTTCTTCAGATCGTGTCCACACCCTAGCTCCCCGTCGGTCCAACTCCTTCTGAACAGTCACCCACGGACCGTTCTAAATCCAGACAGTTCTATGTGAACCGTGTCGTTTGATTACACGGCCACTGTGAGATAGTGTTTAGGCTGCCGTGCCTGACGACATTTCACACCCGTCCCTGCCGGCAAGGATGGCCCATGGGGCCTCCCAACCAGTCCTAAGGGGTCATGTGCCCCTCCTTCTTCACCTAGGGCTACATGCATGGTGTTAAAAATTGAAAATGGGGGTTTGGGAGGTGCCTACCTCAGAGGTCTTCACCGACTTTTCCACTGTCGACGTCGTCGCCTCCGACAGCACTGGTCCTTCCTCAACAGCTCCGGTGGCCACCACTGATGTCTCCCCCTCAACTGCTGATATTGAGGGTCCCTCCATGGCCGTCTCTGATGGGTCTACTACATACCAACATCAATCTGGACATTCTATCTGGATAGATGATAGAACCTTATATTCCTTTGCGTTGATGGTAATTCCCACATCAACGATGAAATTCATACATTTTTGCTGAACGACTTTACGCCTAAATCGTTGCGTACCAACATCAATCTGGACCTTCCATCTGAATAGATGATAGAACCTTATATTCCTTTGCGTTGATAATAATCCCCACATCAACGATGAAGTTCACACATTTTCGGTGAATGACTTTACGCCCAAATCGCTACGTACTAACATCAATCCGGACCTTCCATCTGAATAGATGATAGAACCTTATATTCCTTTATGTTGATGGTAATCCCCACATCAACGATGAAATTCACACATTTTCGGTGAATAGCTTCACACCCAAACCACTGTGTACCAACATCAATCCGGACCTTCTGTCTGGATAGATGATAGAAGCTTATATTCCTTTGCGTTGATGGTAATCCCCACATCAATGATGAAATTCACACATTTTTGGTGAACAGCTTTACGCCCAAACCGCTGCGTACCAACATCAATCTGGACCTTCCGTCTGCATAGATGATAGAACCTTATATTCCTTTGTGTTGATGGTAATCCCCACATCAACAATGAAATTCACACATTTTTGGTGAATGGCTTCACGCCTAAACCGCTGCGTACCAATATCAATCCAGACCTTCTGTCTGGATAGATGAAAGAACCTTATATTCCTTTGCGTTGATGGTAATCCCCACATCAACGATGAAATTCACACATTTTCGGTGAATGGCTTCACACCCAAACCGCTGCGTACCAACATCAATCTGGACCTTTCGTCTGGATAGATGATAGATCCTTATGTTCCTTTGCATTGATGTAAATCTCCACATCAACGATGAAACTCACACATTTTCGGTGAACAGCTTCACGCGCAAATCACTGCGTACCAACATCAATCCGGACCTTCCGTCTAGATAGATGATAGAACCTTATATTCCTTTGCATTGATGTAAATCCTCACACCAATGACGAACACTTTTATATGTTCAAAAGGTGACATACAAATTCAAATGTCAAAAAAAATGGGGCTGAAAAGAGAGGTGCCCCGCCAGAGTTACTCAGACATCCTGATTAAGGGCAAAAAGGGTTACAACCCGAGTGTGGTGAAAATCCGAATGGACGTTGCAGGCAAAATCGGGTACCCTGCCACGTGAAAACCCGAAAGGGGGCGTGGTCAAAAGCAAGAGGACAAAATAGGACGACAAAATGCAGAGCAGCATCTGTCGAGCTTCCGGAGGGGCCAGCTCGGTCTCAAAAAATGTAATTGCTAGTCCTTTTGAAATCGTGGCCAGTGCCGTAGGGAGGCTATCAACTGCCATATCTTCGTTGACCATCACCATTTGAAGAAAACTTCTCAGTGCATCCTGGTGAAGGGTGGTCCTCTTGATGAGCTCGAGTATAGATATTTTGGCTAGAACTCTATCCAGATGATGCAATAGATCATATTGAGTACCCGGCAGAGGTTCAGTTTCTTCTTGTTGTTCTGCGACTGGCTGTGCAGACTAGGGATTGGAAGTAGAAGCGTAGTTTCTCTGGAACAATCGCCCGCTCCATAGGGCAAGGTTTTGTGCCGGCCCGACTTCTGATGACGGTAGAATAAGGTGAGCGGGGTAGATAAGTGGTGTGGTGAAGGGTGTAGGGTTAGGAGAAGTGATGGCAGTGGTAATGGGTTATGGTGGAAGGATAATGGGCGAGGAGGTAGGCGCGGTGATGATGGGTGTGGATGGGGGTGTAAGGACAATGGGTGAGAGATTGGCGGTAGGTGCGGTGGTGATGATGGGTGATGATATGGGAGGAGGATTAGATGGAAGGGTAATGGTGATAGCGGTGGGGGTGATGAGTGGGCGAGGTGGAGGCGCGGGTGTTGGCGTTGGCATGGAGGGGACGGTGAACGGGTGAACGAACGGTGTGGCGGATGGAGGAGAGGTTTGGCGTGTGGGTGTGAGGATGGTGGGGTAGTCGTGATGGAAGGCTGAGACTTGATGGGTCATGCCGTCGTCGTCAAAGGACCATCCAACGTTAGGGGCCGGAGGCTAAACTACGTTTACCTGGGCCGGTGCCGACGGCTAAGGTTGCGGAGCGGGTGGATGGCTCGGCATTGGGTTCTGGTGGATCCCCAAATCTTGAACCTGCTGTGGTTGCTACTGTGGTGGCTGCTGTGGCTGCGGTGCTTGCTGCTGCACTTGCAGCCTTGGCAGTTGCCTTCTCTTTTCTTTCAGCTCAACAATGGCCTTATGCATTCGGCCTAATCGATCCTGTGCCCCTCGTGTAAATCATAGACCAGATCTCGGAATTGAAAACATCCTTTGATGGTGTGGCCCGACTGCCAGTGGAATACACAATATTTTGTCTGATCAACCATAGTGTTCCAACCGGGCCTTTCCGGAGGAAGCTGGATGGCATTAACTGACATGAGAGCCAAAAATATATCAACAAGAGTTTCCAGCAAAGGAGGATATTGGTCTCTCTTTGGAACCGGGCGCCAGTTATTGTTGTAGCCGTTGGGGGGAGAGACATTGTGGTATTGTGGTGGTGGTGGAGGCTGTTGTGGAGCGGAAAAGGTATTTTGTGGAATGGTGAAGGTGAGCGGAGGGTTTGGTGGAGCGGAATAAGCGGGCGGAGGGTTTTGTGGAGTGGCGAAGGCGAGTGGAGGATGATTTTGTGGAGCGGACTGGGTGTTGCGGGGATTCGAGAAAAAGTAGATTTGGTTGTTGTGGTTGGCGGGAGGGAAGGTAACGGCTTAAACTTGCTCATTTGTTTGGACTCCCTCAGTGATAGGCCCTTGAGATTTTCTGTTATATTTGAGCTTTTGGGCCTCGAATAGCGAGTGGATGGGAGAGTCCTTGAACTACGTCTGAATGAACCGCGCCCGGCTATACAGTTGGTGCATATTAGATATGTCATTCATGGCCAATATATTTCGGAAGGTCGAGGTAGCATTGGAAATTAATAGCTTGACCTTCTCTTCCTCCGGAATATGGCCGAGCATCCTAGCGGCCATCTGTCGGCATATGTTGCAAACTCCTCATCAGCTTTTATTTTCTCGGCCACTAAATCTGTGAATGAATATTCTGGGCCGACCCTATCTTGAAACCACTAAATAAATTTGTCCTTGACTACCTTGAAGCTCTCAGCATCTTCCAATGGTAGAGAATAAAACCATTCCAATGTAACTCCAGGAATTGAATGTCATAGATTAACATGCTAGCAAGTACTCGATGCAATGCCACACCTTGTCATTACAAACTCCCATGGGCACAAGTACTTTCAGGCGCTCCTCCCAGGACCAGACTGGACCCTTTATGATGCGTTGACATTGAGTGGTGGATCAAAGATCTCATGTAATATCTAGACATTCATTTATTTCGGTCAAGAATTCCAAGGTTAAGCTCCATAAACCAAGCTTTAAGAACAAGGGTCATTCCATAGCACAAATCACTTGATAAGTCATAAGAATATGACTTGGAGGCCAAGATTCATTAAAGGGGGTCGTGAATAGGACTGGATAGTAGCATGAAGAGCTATCCTTAGACATGGCTGCTACATCGCACAAAAATCATGGAAAATAAAAATCTGGAGATGGTCACGGTCAGCATAGGACCGCTACAGTGAGAATACGGTCTTTGACAGAACTGTTATCAAATGGGGCAAACCAGGAGGGGCTTGAGTTGACTCAAAGGTAGGTGGGGTCGACTTACTGAATAGGAAAGATGCTCGCGATCCTCATAGAATTGCGGCCTTGAAGTTGCGGTTAAGGAACAACCGCTACCAGTAAGAGAGCAACAAAGGCCTGTGCCGACTCAATAGACCAGCGAGTTGACGCACCAGGTAGGGAGCCCAAAGTAGTGGTCCAGAGTGAACTACTATTTGGAAATGGTGGTCTAAAGAGAACTGCAACCATGCCAGAATGGCAAAATGACAAAGTTCAGTCGAAAAATCAACCCTCGATCGACCTAGAATAGGACTGGATTGAAGTAGGGTTCAGTCTACATAACCACGGTCAATTGAGGTGAGACAAGTCAACTTAAACAATGCTAGGTCGACTGGAACAAGGATCAGTCGAGTGGACACAACTGGCACACAGGCCAGAACAGAAGCAAAACGTGGTCAATCTCTTGCTGCTACCTCTTGGTAGCAGTTCTCATAGGGCAGCGTTCTGGATGGGACTGGGCAGAATTTAGTCACAACCTTGGACTGCCCAAAACAAAATCTGGTCGAGTCAGTGGGTTCGAGCTTTCAGGGTACAACCTACTCGATGTCCTAGTGGGAATCCCAAGCTCGCAGAGTCTTACAGAGGTCTTGTGATAGCAGTCCTAGTCTGACAGAAGGAATATCCGACAGAGAGTCCCAACTATCCCAAGAATTGAAGGTGTGAAAAAGTAGAAAATGGGAGTGAGCGGTAAGCCGTTACCACCGGAGTGGCATGACTCTCAAGCAATCCTAGTAATGTAATCAACAACCAGTCAAGCAAGTGAAAGTATTGTAGAAATTTTCAATGTTATGAATAGATTAAGCAGCATTTAATCTACTTGTTTGCAGGGTACAACAAGAAGGAATAAGGATATCGGCAATGATTTGAATCTAGTGTTAGATTTAGATGTTCTTTTATAAAGCCTAACCATTAAGTGTGTTGATAGCCTTAAACATGCGGTTTGTTCAGATCAGAACACAATGAAGAACATCAATCTATCTGTAACCTGGGGGCAGAACACAGTCAATGATGGGCCACTACCTGATGGTAGCGGTCGGCCAACGATCGCGTTTTGTCCATTTTGACCTAGTTCAAAAAGTTATGTAGCCAGGAGAAGGCGGTCAGTCATGTGACCGCGGTCTTCTGATCGTGCTCTCTGGTGGTCCGCGATCAGAAACTGAGCCCGCCCTCTGGCAATCATTGACACACCTCGAGAAGAACTAATGTAGCGATTGGTATACTCAATAAAAAATGGGCATTTTACTATCAATGGAAAGAGCTTGAAAAGACGAACATGCTGACATGGTTTAATTAAGGTTTAGCCTAAGAGAAACCTTCCTTAGACGCGTTGAAAGGATATCGACTTCATCGGAACCCTAGATGAAACCTCCTCCTAGACTCGACATTCCCGCCCTCGAACACGCACGCTATTAGCCGCCTCAGCAAAATGGGGTTCTTAGTAGTATTAGTCTTTGCACAGGATAGAGCTGCGATTTGAGCGTGGCGTGGCGCGATCCCTCGGTGGATTCTGAGAAGGCATCGTTCGTGTTCCGGGTAGTTTTCTGCGTGGATTAGTCACTTCGGCGCATGGTTTCTTCGGTGGAGGTAGGGAGACGGATCACCTACCATTCCTGCATGTTTTCCCTATAGTTTCACATCGTTCGGTGCTAGAATGAGTGAGTTTGGGCTCGTTGTAGTTTTTTGATGTTCGTAGGCTTCGTTGTAAAACGGCGACGGTTCTGCGATCAGTTAGTGTCAATGGACTCCCTAGAACGTCAGCGTTCCATAGTCACTGATTTCGTGTCGATTGGCGGTCATTCGGGACCGTTAGGAGCCCGGGAAGTCCAGTGGTTCCATTTGGGTCGATTTGAAGAAATCGCCCGTTTCTCACCATTTCTTAGCCGATTCGACTCCCGTTGGAGTCTATGTGTTGGATATCATCGTTATGGATGTATCCCCTTCATTTCGGATCAAACGGGGCGTGGAAAGGCCACGATCGGGCCGATCCCATGGTTTGTTCGCCTTGACGCCTACGCGGTTTAACAGTAACCACTCAACGTCTTGCGCAGCTAGCTTTGGACCATTTAGTGTAGGTCGGTTGGGCACCTACGCCACCGCGGGATAGGCCGCCCTGTGTCTGGCATGGCCAGCTGGGAACCATTCTGTTCCTTTGAGCAGCTAGACCCAAACCGTGTTGTCCTCATTCGTGTGTTGAGTGGCCCTATCCGGGCCGTTCTGCCTCTTGAGCAGTTGCATGCTAACCATTGAGTGGCTTGAGATAGTGCGTGCGGTGATTTTTCCCCAACCGTTCAGT
Organism: Amorphophallus titanum; assembly: GCA_024336825.1. NCBI lineage: Eukaryota > Viridiplantae > Streptophyta > Magnoliopsida > Alismatales > Araceae > Amorphophallus > Amorphophallus titanum. Next base: position 237,380 of record JANBPO010001959.1, on the reverse strand, counting down.
GCCCTTGAGCAGTTAGTCCCTGACCGTTCTGACAGGTTTGACCGAATTACTGTAGTAGGTCAGTTGGAGTGAACAGCCTGGAATGGACCGTTCTGTCTCCTTGGGTGGCCTCCTATGGACCATCCAGTTCCCTGAGTGTCCCCTTGGTGACCGCGCAGTGAGTCCGGTCCGTTATTTTGTCTGTTGGCCGTGATGGCCTATTTTGTGTCCTTCTGTCCGTGTGTGTGTCCCATTTGACTAGTGTCAAACGTTTAGGTTGATTATGGTGGTGTCTCTAGCGGTTCTGGCTTGGACTGCTAGTGTCCGTGAGTCTGTCGGGTGGTCTGACTAGATAGGTCAGTTCAAGGTTGACTGAGTGCGGTCTACTTCTTGACTGCTATAGTTCCTTAACGACCCAATCTAGGACTGCCAGTGTCCTTGTCTTTACGTGCATAGCGGCTCTTCCTTGACTGCTTGGTTTGCCTAGCGATCGAGCGATGGATCGCTTATGCCCAGAGTGTCATTTTCTCGTCGTTTCAGTTTTTGCTTGTCTTGGCTAGACCTTGTGGTTTGCCCATGACCCGTGGATGTCTATTGGCATCCTATGAGGGCTATGACCATAATGAGATGGCTAGGAGTGCTTGTGTATGGTGTCATGTCTATATGTTGTTATCAGGTTCTGGTCAACCGGGTGTGAACCTGTGGTTAACAGGTGACCTTGTGCATGTCTTGACAGTTCTATCTAGCCTGAGACAGTGGTTCTGGATGCCTCGAGGTATCATCTTATCTTGATTTACGTGTCCAGGTGTGTTGAGGGTTCTTGGTGTTCCCTTAGGTCTCCGTGAGTCATTTCCTGCGGTTGTGTCGTTTCCTCTGGCTTAGGAATAGCCCGCTTGGCGGCTCGTTCCGCTTTGTGCGATGATCCTGACTTCGAGTCATGAGACTCAGGGATCGTTGTAGTTTCAGGTCTAGTTGCCTTGTCTTGAGTCTATCGACGGTTGGTGTACTACCTTGGTGCTTCGTAGTATGTGCGATAGTGCTTTCTTGCCTATCTGTACTCCAGCACTCGTGTTTTGGAGTCTGTGTCTAGTGACTCTCCACTAGTCGTAGCCTGACGATACGTTACGACGTGTCAGCCCACCTGGGAGTGGTGGCATGGTAGTTCCCGGGAAATAGCGAAGGCTCTTTGTCTCTTGAAGCAGCCTCGCGAATTAGCCAGCATACATCTCCTACCAATTCACACCACTAGGCCAACGATGCTAGGTCCGAATGGCTATGAGAAGACAAATGATAATATAGGCTGAGGTGGTCTAGCCCCCATCTGTCGGCATATTTGAAGGAGATGCGAAGGGGTTGGCTCAATATGGCCTCACTAGGGCCACCCACTAAAAGATTGTAAGAGCAAAGCGGTGCAAATGGCCAAGGGGTATCACCATAAAGGGTAGCATGTCGGTCTTCTTTTCTAATGAAAGTCCTGTAAGGATAAAGTCTGTCGCTCTCTAGGCGTTACACAGCTGTAGAAGACAGAGGCTCCTCTACTGGTAAAGGGATCTGCTGAAGAACTATTTGCTCGCCAGCTACGTGGCATAGTCCCTGTAGGGTCTTCACAAAATCATCCTTGCTAATTTCTGGAAATTTTAGTTTGGTCTTGGACGAGCGATGCTTTGCGGCCTTCCGAGCCTCTAGATAGGCCATTACCTTAGCATTGGTATGAAGTTTTAACTTCTTCAAATAGGATGGGCCAACATCCAGAATTTGCACCAGCTGGAAATCCAAGAACCTTCGTTCTGCAATGGTCCAACATTCCCATCTGGAATTCCTGTAGAAACCTGTGTGCGCATTCTACCACTTGATGTACTTTGGAGTCACACATGGAAAGCGTGCAGGAGTTGGAACTCTGAATGAAGTCGCCTCTCGGCAATGGAAGTAATCCCACCAGACGCGGGCCTTGTCTATTGCCGACTGGCCAGCCCAGACCCTATTTGGCAAAGCAAATTGTGTTGATGAAGGGGGAATATGCTGATCATAACCAAAATTCTGACTAAATCAGAATGGAAAGTAAGGCTCCAGCCGCAAAGTCCAGCTCTTGCGGAAGACCAAGATGCTTGGCCCTATCTACAGCGCCCAGTCAACTAGTTCTGGCTCAAGAATCAGCCTTGTACACTTGGCGCCAGAGATGGGATGGACATATTCTTCCATTTCATGAAGGTGACACTCCCGCATCTTATTCACTAACGGGCATTGAATGAGCAGCCAAGCTCCAAAAATGTAAGATCGCGGGTGCATCCATCGGAACTTTGGTCAGTTTCCCCTGGATACCAAAGAGTTGGTCTGATGTCTGAGTTAGCTCGGCTGTTGCAAACTCTATCATTCTCGGGACTAGCTGTGGCGACTGGAGTGCCCAAGGAGCAGCTTCTGGAAACAATGTGCAAACCCAGGCATTAAAAAAGTGAAGTGGACCGATTGTCCGTAGATTTCTGGGAAGGCGAGATCGATGAAGGTCCCCCAGCATTTTATATATCAAGCATTGCGCAACCGGGCAAAGTGAGAGCTTTATGCCCCATGCCATCAGGCAGGCAGGGTAAATTGTCTCGGCTCTAATTACGCTCTTATCACCCTGTGGGAGAGCGAAAGAACAAATCCAATACGTCAAGTATGCGACACAGTGAGTGACTACATCAATGCCAGTAGGGTTGGGCCCCCCTCTTTGACCCTCTTTCAGTGAGGGAGGAAAAGCTGCTTGTCACCGAACCCTCTTCTTTCGCTGAACAGGAGCCAGCACTACTGAAGGGAAGTCTTCATATGTTCATTCCCCTCCAAAGAAATACTGGAGCCAGAAGCCCATCCTCATGCGCCTCTTCTCTCTGGGCTTGCGTGCTTCTCAGGTATCGTACGAAGAACGGTAAAGAGTACGATACGCCTTCATCAGATACCGATAGGCAAAACAAGTCAGATATCGCCCCTCACCATCGGTCTGATCTTTACGGTTCACCGTCAGTCGGGAGACCGCTCAGTTGTGAAAGACTCCAAAGGTCTAAACATGTCTCCCCTTCTGATGTATAAAAGGTGTTATACTCTGGATAAAACACCTCAATCATGCTACAACAGAGGCCCTTGGAGATAGGATACTAATATTTGGAAGCATACACGCTATAGTACACTCTAGATTTGATCAGGATTGGAGTATAATGTTGCAAGATGTAGTCTGTAAATTCTATAGCTTCTACTCTGAAGGTGCGGGCGTCAACAGCCTTCATATCGGTAAACCAGCCCATAGCAATCTGGTCCTTGAAGTGCACCGCCAGACCGTCCAACAAGAATGACTCCTCTCTGTACCCCAATTTCAACGGGGCTAAGAACAGGCCAAAGGATGACTTCTCTCGGTCTATGCGACCCACAGATTCATTCCACCTGGCCAGAATAAACTCAGGGGCCCTCGTCAGCAACCCATCCTACGGTGTCAGCTCATGTAGTCCGACCACGACACCCCACTTTCGGGGATCACCAGGCAAATATATAGGCCTGCCTCGCATAACAAAGTCTATTAAATTGTCCCGATTGGCAAGAATTTCTTATTCAGCTCTCCGAACGAGGAACAGGTCTCGCTTCCCCTGAAGATTGAATCACATTAGAAAAGATATCATGTGCTTATCTTTGGGATGGTCCATTCTGTAGCCGTCACAGCGATCACATTTGAAGGGATCACTGCCAATAATCAACAAACGGCCAATGTCCACTGTGTCAGTATCTGAATCAAAAGACTCGGCGACTATAGCCAGCCAGTCGTTGCCTCGATCTAAAGAATGAACATCTCCCAAAGTCACTACAACATGGGAAGAGGAAGGAGAGTCAGATGCCATGATGTCTGCATCCAGAGAATGAAAGAAAAGAAAACAATGGAAGATTAGAAGATGACTTCTCAAGCAAGATTCTGACAAAATTTTGACAGAGTCTCCACTAGCCGAGGAGCGTGCCAGATGAAAGTGGGAACACGTCCATTAAGAGACGGTCCCTAAACCAGGCCGTGGGTGTTATATCGAGGCTAAATAGGACACCCGGGGGTGTAACTCTGAGGACTAGCCTACTAGGAGTCTCTCGGGGCCTACAATGAAAGGGTTTGAACCCCTTGAATCAAGCCAAATAGGGCTTTCCCCCTCACCAAGATTGTCACCGCGTCACCGTCCTCGTCAAAGACCAAGGCCACCACCACCCTAATCGTCATCAGAAGAGAAGAGAATGAGGAGGGTCACCGCCGTCGTCACCGCCCTTGCCATGCCGAAAGAGAAGGGAACAGGGAGAAGGAAAGAGGGACTCACCGCTACCACCGCCGCGAACACAAGAAGGCTTCGACCGTCACTAGGAGAAGTTAGGGTTCGAATAGGAATCAAATGAGGAAGAAGAAGAATGACCGGCTTTTAAAGTGGTTTCGAATGGCCTAATCCGGCGTGGGAAAAGGCGCATCATTTTAGCGTCTTCTCACACTTGTTCAAGGTCTCAGGCGCACTATTTTTAACCGCATCGGATTAAAAGTGTCAACATGCTCGGGGCAGCACCGTTTTAAAGTAGCAATAGCTTCCCCATGTCGTTTTATGGCATTTCTTGCCCCGCGCCATTTTAAGGCCGCACTAGCAACCTTCACGCCTTTTTAACGGCACTTTGTATTCTCCACGTCGTTTTACGGCCATCATGAAGCCCACGTCATTTCAACACGGCTCCATGCCAATTTAAGGCCGTTGGGCCCACACCGCTTAACCAGTCATGCCGATTCATCTCAACGCCATTTTAATAGCACTACGGCTACACTGAATTAGTGGTCCATGTTGATCAAAATGAAGAATATGCTCGGTCAAGGCACATCCATCAGTCCCGCATCACTCATTCCTCACTTGCGACACCTGTGGCTGGGGGACATTTGTTAGCACCTAAAATATAATCAGATGGCAATTGTGCCTGAATGATGGAAGGATGTGGCCTGCTGATGCACTAAAGCCAAAGAAGATCAATAAAGAAGGGTCCTCCCAAAGCCTCATGTCACCTGACAGGAGCCTCAGGGACTCCGCAACTCATCACCCCTAGATATTCGGAAGAAGTCTACAACAACTGGCAATGCTGTACGGCCTGTCAAAATCAACAAACCCAACAAATCAGCATCGACTTGGTCGTGCCGAACAAACCCCATACTTCGTCTGATTAGGACGAGAATATACCTGGTGGTCCACCACCTGATAAGAAACCCTCCCGAGGTGAAGGAACGTCCCTGGCTCCTCAGAATAGGGTGCCGAGGGCCATGTCAGTGAAACATTCGAGCGATTGAAATAAAACTACGTCTTGCACCAGAAGTCATTTTTCACAAGTCTGATGGCCTGTAGGGTGTTTTTCCACAATAGTCCAACAAGGTCGAATCAATATGAGCTCCAAATAGCCCCTGAAGCCAGTCCGGGACCCACAGACGGATCCAACCCGAACAAATGACAAGAAGAGAAGCTAAAACGGCATGGCCAACACTAACCCGGCACCGCTTAAACTGGCGTGACAAATCCTCACTGGCACCATCAAAAATGGCGCGCAAGTTGATGTTCTTCAAGTCAATAACGGTGTGCCAATTGTTACGCCGGATTCGTAGGAAGGGTATACCCCTCTCTAAAAAGGGTAAATCTGTTGAATGAAAATAGGATGGGAGAAGAAGAAACTTGCCCTCGAGAGAGAACCCATAGAGCGGCCGCCACTCGATCCATCTGCAAAGGAGGATGTGAATCCCTGGGCAAAATATGGAAATAAAAGACTTTCATAATTAAAAATAAAAATTGGCGTCCACTCAAAGAGGCGTGAATTAATTCACGCCTGTGCAAAGAGGTGCTAATTCACCAATTTGAAATTCAATTAAAATTAAGAAAACCAAGAATTAACGTACGTGCGAAGGGGCGCCAATTCCTATGAGTCGACGCAACAGAAGCCTATGGTGACCTAAGGAAGAGAATTAATGTTAGTTCACGGAGGCGCCAATTAAATCATTGGCATCCACGTGAATGGATGTGAATTCCTAAAAAGCCAAGACAAATGGAAAAACTTTCTTATTAAGCCAATAATGAAGTCCACTTTGGGGCATTATATTGTGACATGAAATTTACTCATCTTAACATCGATTTTGGCGTGTCTACAGTTATGAGGAAGTCAAGTGCAAGCTCGGGGATGAAGTCTGCTACTTGGATGATATCATCCAGGCGGCGTAGACCAATGTGCTTATCGGTGACTATTACAACTTCCATGCTCCCTTCTCCTAGAAGATCATGGAGGTGTTGATTCCCCTGAAGTTCCAACTATCGGCGTTTACTCCATATGATGGCACCACTGACCCCGCCAACCACATGCATAGCTTCGAGTCCAACTTGATATTCCACCGAGCCTCAGACACTATAAAGTATTTACCGTTCATCTATGCCTTGTAGGAGAACGTCGGGACCTAGTTCAAGGCGCTACCCACCAGGACCATAACCTCCTAGCAACAGCTGAAGAGGATGTTCACAGAGAACTTTATCCGCTCAAAAAAGGAGGTCAAATCTGTGGTGAACCTTCTCGCCATCAAGCAGGGCCACGAGGAACCCCTGTAAGACTTCATCATCCCCTTCCGCAAAGCGACCCTCTACATCTTGCCTGGATGTTAGCATCTCCATGACTGTGCTAACATAAGGTACTTGGCCTACCATCCTCCGACGAATGCTCAGAGTGGAGTCTCCAGTGACGCTGATGGATCTTCTCACACTGGCCTAAAAGAACACCAATTGCTAGGTGAACAACGCAGCACTGAGCCAAGGGATTGAGGCCAGTCATGTCATGCCCCGAGCGCAGAAGGAACCCAGTATGCGTGACGAGTTATATCAATCATGTGAATCAGAGCATAAGTATATTCGACACAAAGGCGGAGTGCGCAAAAGTAAAGACAACCCAATCCTTTATTCATCATAAACATCAAAGTAATTTTATTACATCATTTCCATAAAGGAACTAAGAATACTCTGGACTCAATAAAGAAAATTACAATGATTTGACTCAAGAAACTAGAAATGACAGGACTAGATAACTGCATTGACAGTTGGAATGGATCTTTGCTCTTTACTCTTGTCCATCCCCATACGAATGAGCTTCGTCATCGAAGTTACCTGAAAACTAGGAGAAAACACTAGGTGAACGAACACTCAGTAGGAATTATATCTTAAGCATAAGCTTACTTTAAGTATTATATTTTTTATGAATGCAAGTATAGCTATGCATGCACGCATGAAAATGAAAATAGAGAGAGTAAGAGATAATAGAATGAACTAGCAAGATTTCAAACTTTCATGTAGAATGTACATATCTCAAGAGGGCCAAGCATGTAAACGTATCAGGTCATGTCATGAGAATTGGCTATCATGTTATCAAGCAAGAAAATACCCGTTCTGGGCCACGCAAGTTATGTCACATCAAGTCAAGTACAAGTCAAGCATGAGTCATGGAACATCAATCAAGTAAGTCATGCACTTCAGTGCAATGCTACACCGTGATCAATAATACCTCCCATGGGCACAAGTACTTTTGGGTGCTCCACCCTGGACCAGATCGGGCCCTATACGCGCAAGCATTGAGTCATGTATATTTTGACATCCACTAGCCAATATAGAGTTCCAAAGGAATGAACCTTGTAGGAATGTAAGGTAGATCTTTATAGAATAGAATTCAAGAATAGAACTTTAGGTAGAACATCATGCTAAGGGGCGAGCAGCCATACCAAGTCCCCGAACCCAAGGTTCGAGGTACGGAGATCCCCCCACCGTCAGGTCTTTATCCCGAGAAGCCGAAGAGTCAGGGCGCTCCCTCATTCGCTGAGTTCCTTTGGGCCCGCCCGCAAGGACCCTGGCCAACCAAGGGAGCCAGCAGCCTCCCGGCCTCGCCCGCCAACAATCCTCCGGCCCTACTGGAGACGGTCCCTCCCCAGTCGGCAGAAGAATTTGACGGCATCCCTAACCTTGCCGAATTCATGAAGGAAAAGGAGGAAGCCCAGCAGGCCCCGCCGGCTCAGGTGGCGGCACCAGATCTAGTGGAGGAGTCACCTTCCGACCCAGCGCCCCAGGCCCAGGCTGGGGGCAGACGCGAAAAGGCCGAAGAGATGAAGCTGCTCAAGGTTCGGGCTGCCGACCGAATAGTTAGGCATCTCAAGACGATCCCGGCCCAATTCACCGTCGGGGAGATGCTATCCCTGGATGAAGAAACACGGCAAGTGATGCGGGACGCTATGCAAGCTTGGACTCTACGTGAGGACGTGCCTACGTGGACAACTAGACCAGCAACAAGACGATAGGTTGAGTAGCGTAACTCAACACCTAAGACTCTCAAGAGAGGGAACACACGTAAAACAAGAACTCAAGCTTGCAATCGTCCCCAAGAGAGGGAAGCGTGTCGATCCGCACGGTTGAGGAACCGACAGAGTCTAGTGTAGGCAATTCACATACTCGTGCTCGGGTCGAGCACGGGACGGTCACGCTCTCTCACCATGGCAGTGATTAAACCATAATCGAGCTAGAATCCTAACAATCACACAAGCAATGGCGCTAGAGAATATACTAAACTAGCAAGGCAAAGACCAATGAGGATGTAAATGCATACCTCCATGCTCGGGGCGTGGGGAAGATGCCCGGCCAAATCACACAACCACATGGTACAAGAGCTAAACAAGTACAACCCAAACCAAAGCCCACTCCTCATAGGGAGGTAAAAGGCTACACAATGATCCGGGGGTCGTGCGAAGTGGGGTGACGGGCCATGGGTCGGTGTAGCTCGTCATCCACGACCCAATGCGAACTGGTACGAATAGGGACTAGCGGCAAGGATGGCATGTCACGGAGGTCGAGGAAGGCACCAACATCTCTGGAGTTACGTTGTCATGGAGGAAGAGCCTCAGTGAAGAAGTTGGAAGTCGACGGCACTGGCAGGGACCTCCGGAATAGCCTCGAGCAGAGGGCAAAGTGCAGGCCTATCTGCGCATGCGTAGGGAAGCAGCAGGAAGATGAGCCCGGTATGCCTCCTTCAGCATGTCCGCTGGTCATGAAACTTGGCATGGACGCTGCAGGGGATGTCCCAGGGATGCCAGTCAGGCAGTGACTGCAACGGAGCACGGTGGTGGCCTTGGCGAATTTTGAAGCCGACCCTGCGCGATCTGGTCTATTTGCTGGCAGCTGGACAGGGGACCAAAGATATGGCTGGAACTGGGGTTTCTTGGAGGCAAATGGGGTGGGGTTTTATCTGTAAGATATCTCATAGATGTAGGATGACTGGGTAGCAGAGTCAGGGTGTTGTGAAGTGGAGGTTTTGGGCATGGGAGGGGAAGACAGACTGGGTTCAGTTCTACAATTCAGTGCAGTCAGAACTGAGGGGCAGAGGGTGGACATGGTAGGTATGGGAAAAGACCTCTAGAAGTGGTAATGAAATTCTGGAGAGGGGTTTAGGGTGTGAATTAGCAATTCTCAAAATACCAGGTCACTTTGATGTGATTTGGGGGTCATCTCTTTGGAGGGGCTTGAACACTGTCCCAGTAGGGCTGCATAGGGGCAGTTTGCGCGACCAAAAGGGCTCCAATGAGAAGTTTTTACTCTGAGCAAATTTTGAGGCGAGGCTTTCATGGGATGTTGGGGGACAGAGGGAGGAAGAAATGTTGTGAAGGGAGTGATGGGATTTTAGGATGGGAACAGGGTTATAGGTCTACCTTGATTTCAATCCTGCAAGCTAAAACTGTCTCCCTGAACTATCGAAACATCCTCCATGATTTTAGATGAACATCTAAGTTGGATTACATGCTTAATAAATAATTTGAGTTTTGGGTATATTAAATGGTGATGTGTAGAAAGAAGGTTAAGCTTGCCCGAAACTCTCACTATGCGTGAGTTGGATTTTTGGATTAATACCTCCATCTTGTACCAAAAATTAATAATTTAATATGCTTAATTTAGGAGGAATCTGTCTTGCTGATGGAATTGATATGATGATGAGTTGTCGTTTGCTTCCTGCTACCATTTAGCAGCCATATGAATTTCTTGCTTAGCATTCATTACTTTTGATGATGTCTGCCATGGATGCACATATATCTCAACTCATCACTCATATGGACATATAACATGTTGTTTGATTGTCTTGATCTCCATAAGTATTAAATAAAGGTGGAGCTTGAGGGTTTACATTTTAGTTTAGAATGCATTGCAAATAATCTGTGATTGCATCATCTTATAGTCTCATGCATTCCAACGCATATCATTTTAAAGGAACACAATAATGCATATCAAATTGATATCATTTCTATTGCATCATGTGTTCACATAAGTCATAGGTTGTTGTTGTACCTAGATAATTTCTCAGTAAAATATCGAGAAATAAGGGTTTAGGAATTTTCCCGAACACCTTTAAAGCATGGGCTAGCTAGCCCCTCCTATGGCTTCCCGGGCCAAGCCAAGGGCCGCAACCATCCAGCCGTGACCCACAGTGACATCACCAATCGATTGGGGGCACCCCCGATCACTCAGTTTGTAGGTTTACTCGCGTTCTACACAGCCACCCGGGCCAACCTGGAGGCGCCCTAATGACAGGCCATGACACATGGCACCTAGCAATGAGGTGGGGATCTACCCCCAAGATGCCTCCATCCAGCCTTCTAAAGTCAAAGGAAGACTTATCTTGGTTAGCCACAGGCTTTAGAATCCCATAGTACAAACATGCGGCCCACACACACATGTCGGGAATTTTTCCGAACACCTTGCAAGCGTGCATATCCCAACCGTACTACAACAAGCCGAGGGCCAACCTGCGGCTCCACCACTCCAGTCCCATCCTATGACAACCCTCCTGCAAGTCAGGGACATCCCCGACCCTCAGACACTCGACGACAAGCCATTTATTTCAGCTCCCAGGCCGACCCAGGGCTGCCTGCCAACCCGATGTACTACATGGCATACGCCATGAAGACCGGGCCGACACGCTCGAAAGGCTCTCTCTCAGCTCCTGTGAGCCCCTGCCCTCAGCCCAAGGCCAAATCCAAGGCCCGTCGATCACTTACGCAAGCCAATTGACAACCCGAGGTGCGTCGAGAATTTTCCTGAACACCTTGAGAGCGGTGAAGACAACACTATGATGACAAGCCCCCACGGGTCAATCCCAGCATCCCGGAGCACCACGTCCTTCAAAGGATAACCCAAGATGATAAAAGAAGACCGCCAGGGCCACCACTCGGGGCCACAGCTCACCCAAGGGGGAGTTCTCCAGAGTTCTCCCCGGGCGTGGTCGTGCCCCGGGGAGGGTGAGCTCCCCTGAGGGGGTCTCGCCCTCCTCCCAGCCCCAGGGCCCTACAGCCGTCTTCCAGTCCCGGTCTCTCCTAGTCCCAGGCAACATCTCAACCGATGTACCCATGCGTGGAAGGATTCGAGGGCGGAGCCACGGGATCGCACAAATGTTGGGCATGTGTGGAACATGCTTGATTCTATTATTTTAATGATATCTGACTATGAGTCATTGATGAGTCTTCTCTGCATTTGATGATGTCCTTATGCTTGTAGCTCAGGTCAAAGTTACCACTTGCACATACATGCCCTTGTGAAGATGAGCAGAATGAAGACATCAAGCAATAATGTCATGTGACATGATGCGATGAAGCAACAGGGCAAGATTAATTCCAAGCCACATATATGTAAGGAATCAAAGGAGCTTCAATTGAAGGAGGTGGAGATGCTCTTTCTTGCTCAAATGCCACTATTCTGGCGGTGACAGTAGTGCTATTTTCTTTAGCAAGCTGCTTGCCCTTTGTGTTTTGTAGTAGCTCAACCTCATTTTTACCCTGTCTTATCACTGGGTCTGTTCTTCCAGCAATCTCGGCCGGCTCTTCTTGCTCATTTAACAGGGGACCAGGTGTACTCATCACCCCTGTCATATTGCAAGTAAGAACTTGCATTCTTCTTTTGTGCTTTCTGATTCCCCTTCGGGCCTGACTAGGGAAGGTTAGCCCTTCATATATTAGAGTTCTTTTCATCCTTTCATTTTGTGGAGGCTTTTCAAGGCTTCTAGTCCCAGTTTGCTTCTCCTCTTCATTCGCCCCCACGGGTGATATTTTGTCATTTTCTTCCTCTTCAGTCCTAATGACACAAAGCGACCTTTGTCGGCCCATGACAGGACTCCCGAGGCTATGGGAGTATTCCCGAACCATGTTTGCCATGTCTTCTTGACTGCCCTCTGGAGAAATGACAGGAGCCAGCACTGGGACTCGAGCTGATAGCAGGCATGGAAGCTGTATCAGTTTAGCAGCTCGAATGAAGTTTCTTGAATATTTGACAATGTCAGCCTGTCTTGCATAGGCCCTGACGACAGGTGGAGGGGTTGCAATCATGATTTTCTCTGCATGCGTAGCCTTTTTGTCCCCTCTCTTGGAAACATCAGCAGAATTTTTGAAGCCTTGCAAGGCTGGTGCAGGGCCCCGGACCCTCTTGGGAACCCAAATTTGCTTAAACTTTGGTAAGTTTAGGGTTGGCCTCCCTTGCTTGTTGTCATCAAAATTTACCCTCCGGCTAGCTAGCACTTGGAAGGTATTGTGGGTGGGCACGGTCGGGATGATCTGATCTGGTGGAACTTCGACGCCACGGCCATTGAAGTAGACTCGGATGCCCCCAATCAACATGGACTTCCCAAATGCCGAGAGTCGGCCCCAGGGAGCAGCAGGAATTCTTCCTCTAGAGCTCTTCTTGTTTCCCCGAGTGGGCTTCTTCTTATGTGCCATAGTCGGGCAAATAGTATGGTAGATGTGGCAGCCTACGATCACCGGACTTTTCAGTAGAGTTTTCTTAATTTAGCCCTCACTTCGGCGGGCCACAGCTTTGTTGTTCTTCAGCTCCGTAGGTTCAGAACTCTCCACGTCTAGGAGACCCGCGAATGCAACTCCCAAGAAGTTGGGGAAGCCAACGACCGGGGCAAAGTTGCCAAAGGTAGTGGGCACGGCAAGGTAGCCATATGCAGCATGGTCGGCCACAATTTGGGGACTGAAAATAAGTCCAAATAGTCCGCTCGCCATTGCTTTGACCTTCAAGGAGGGAAACAAGACGAACGAAAAATTAGCATTTGAAATAGTTCAATGGGGGGCCCCATGGTCCCTCTATTTTAGTGAGAAGATGAAGGGAAGTTGAGTCCCACTGGGCGTGCCAATTTGGTGGAACGATTTTATTTATTTATTTTATTTATTGGTTTATTTACGTAGGCGTGCCGGTCACTGAGTGACGAATTTATTATGCGCACCGTCTGACTGATCAGACGATAGTGAGTGATCGTGTCGGGACTCAGAATCTGCCATACCATAAAGGCTACGACGTTAATTACATCTCTCTAGAAGAGAGAAAACCCTTGATTAGTCGCCAAAAGTAGAATGACCATAGGGCCGATAGAATATATAAAAGATGTGATTGCATGCAAGCGCACAACGTGAAAGCATTTGTTTTATTAAATCGGCTCCAAGTATAGGGCGGAGAACTTAGGTCCGAGGACCACCATCACGCATAATGAAAGTCTCCGGTCGGGCATAACCTGATTTGATATATCGGAGAGTCAGATCATACAGGCATGCAGAATAGTAGCATTTAATATTGTTGCTTATTGTTTATTTGATCAATTATTAGTGATTTTTAGGAGAGATCTCGACAACACCAGAGAGAATAGAGAGGGAATGAGAGTGGGATGGGAGAGAGAGGTCTACCCCTCTCTCTTCTTACACACTTTTTTTAAATACAACTACAATAGTCACCAGCAAAACACGAGAGAGAGAAATAGAGATGGGAGAGAGCGCAATGGTTAGGAGCAGTGGCTGGCCAACTGAAGAGCGTCGGATGGTGGGCAGGCAACAGGGAGGTTGTGCGTTGTTGACGCCGGTGGTGGTGGTTGGCGGCTCCCGTGACAACCATGGCAGCCGGAGTGGGCTAGAGATCCGACAGCGCTGCATGTGGTGACCGGCAGGGGGGCACCGCGTTGGCGCGACTGGGGAGGGGACAAGACGATGCCGCGTTCAGAGGGGATGGAGGGGGCTGGCCACAGGGGAGCTTCGGAGAGGCAGGAAGGCCCTGTGACGGTGCTGTAGGTGGTGACGCTGGTTGGGTTGGCGCAGTTGTGAACTGTGGAAGATGCCGGTGTGCTCGGAGCAGCGACCGGCAAAGGAGCTCGCGTTGGTGATGCTGGGGATAGAGAGGGACATCGTTGGCAAGGACTAGGGGGGCAGGGCACCTAGGGATGGTGGCAGCATGCTGGCCATGGCAGACTGCTCGCTGGAGATGGTGGTGGGGTCACGACGTGCTCGAGTGCAGGTTGATGGGTGCGTACTACGTACATGGGAACAAGGAGACAGCAGTGGCGAGCTGCTCGACTACTAGAGCATTGTTGACGTGCTCGGGCCATTGGGCATCCTCCATGCATCAAGGGACGTCGACCGGTAGCCGCTGCACAAGGGGCGAGGTGGAGAGCCGCTAGCAGAGTAAAAGGAGCATGGAGGACGACACCGGTGGGCAGCGTCCAAGGGCGGCATTATCACCTTCTGCCTTTGCAACATCAACATGGCATGGGTGGCGAGCTGGGAGTGGTGGTGGTCAGCGGGTGCACTTGGTATGATGGTGATGCTACGTGCATGGCAGTTGGGGGGGTTTGGTTTCTCAGACTAGACTGGAGGATGGTGATGGGGGGTTGGGTTCTCAGACGAGTAGAGAAAAGAAGGGAGTGGGGCAAGTAAAATAGTGGGGGATTTTAGGATGCAAAGGAGAGAGAGGAGAGGGGCGGGGCACTCCGACAGTGCCCCTGTTCCAAACAGGGGACCATCCGCGTGGGTTTGGGAGAGTGAGGGGCATCGCTGGTTTGCTGACGAGCAACCGTGAGCACTATGCGAGTCAGTCTGCTAGAGTGAGTCCGCTGCCACGTTGCTTGGTTGTGGGTCTAGGTCCAAGGTGCCTCGGTCTAGTGGCTATCACCCCCAAGGTCATGTCACATCACTCTAGGGAACCCATAGGTTACCTTAGTCACATTTTGATTTTCAAGGGAGCGGTGCTCACCTCTAGAAAACTCTTAGGCTACCTCCTCGTTTTCAAGGGGAGCGGTGCTCACCTCTAGGGAACCCATAGGTCACCTTAGTTGAATACGACTGGTGACACTTTATTGAAATTTTTTTTGAGGTTTACAGAATTCCATGTCCTGGGTACCTCCTGCCCCCCAGTGTCGCTAGCTTGTATGCTCCTTTGCCGAGCACTTCAGTTACCCTGTGTGGGCCTTCCCAGTTTGGTGCGAGCTTTTCGGTGGCTCCTCTGGGGTCCACTACGCTTGCTTGACGTAATACCAAATCTCTGGGAAAGAAGTGTCGTTCCTTGACTCAAGCGTTGTAGTACTGGGCCAACTTATGTTGGTAAGCAACGAGTTTTACTTGGGCGTTTACCCTATCTTCTTCAAGTAGGTCCAGTTTTCTCATAATGCCTGGTTGTTTCTGGCTTCGTCGAAGTGTCCCACCCATAGCGAGGGGTTCGAAATTTCTACTGGAACCACTGCCTCCGTCCCGTATGCGAGATGGAAGGGTGTTTCCCCCATAGCAGCTCTGGCAGTGGTCCTGTGGGCCCATAGGATGCTCAGAAGTGAGTCAATCCACGAGTCGCCTACTTGGTCCAGCACTAAGTAAGGGGAGGCTTTTGACCATACACGATTTGGCTAATAATCACCACATCTTCAATTCTAAAACGATGATGAGGGACATGCCCACACATGTTGTGGCATATGTAGTCTTGATTTTTTAGTGAATCTCTTAGTGCAATCCCACTAGACGCACTATGATGCACTAGGCTCATCATCTCTTCTATTTCTAGCGGACATGTAGTTGGAACACATTCTCTACCTTTGATGGAAGATAGTAGGATATCAGACTACTCTTCCAACTCATGAAGATCAAGACTCCTTCCATTGTCGCTAAGACTAAGAAATTTCTTCTGAAGGCAACCAACAACTCGGGGTGAAGGCACACAGTTAAGGATGTATGTCATAGTCAAAAGAGCACCTCTCGAAAGGATATTAGGAGGTTAGCATGCATCATCATCGATCTAACCATATTTAGCAATGTTCTGTTCCCCCTCTCAATAGCACCATTTTGTTGCGACGTGTATAGATTAATTAATTGTCATCATATACCATTTTCCTCACATAATGCTCAGACTAATCTGATAAATATTCATGTCTGTAATGTCGATGTATCCATATCACGAATAATCATCTATTTGTAAGAAAATAAGAGTAATCATTCAATGCTTTAGCGCTTATCGGTCCGTAGATGATGGAATGGACTAGCTGTAATGGTTCTAAGACACTCATAACTTTTTCGAAAGGTCTTTGGCACACTTGACCAGCTAGACATGACTCACATACCAGTAAGCCTACCTTTGCAAGTGGGACTTACTCAAGCTAACATGCCCAATCTATCTCGTACCGTGCATCCTTGGCAAGCCTATCATGTAGCAAAATGTAGGTCTGGTTTTTATCATTCAAAACACATGTTAAAGTAGAAGAAGAATAAGAGATAATGTGTACAACAAGATACAATTTAAAGAAACCATCACTCATAATACCATATCTACAAAGAACAACATCCTAGACAATGTTTACTTGACTGCCAACAAACGTCATACAAAAGCCTAAAAAGTAGATTATGTTGGACTTATCTAGCAATAATCTACAAATTCTGCTCGATCCCTCATTATGTGAAGTGTTGCTCCTTAATCCACAATATTCCACTCAAGATCAGGATAAACAACCAAAACATGTGTACATATATAGGCACATGGAGATTTAGGAACGCAAGAGAACTTTTTATGCTAAGTGCAATCACGAGCAAAATAATCTCATTTTTCGTAATTGAAGCACCTTAACTTGGTTTTGTATATATTCCCAACACACTTGCCACGATGATATTTGAATGTCTTATCTGCCATGGTGTGGATGCACTTAAATTTTATTCTTTTTATTTATTTATTTATTTATTGGGGTTTGTTTGTTTATTTTATTTTGGTTTGTTAGTGCGTGGACGTGCTCGTCGTAAAGTGACAGTTTGTTCAGGTTCCAAAGACCAAAGTGGCCCGGAGCCATGGGTGCGCTCTATCTGACTAGTCAAACGATAGTGGGTAATGTGTCGGGATCGAAATCCATCGTGCCATAAAGGTCACGGCGTTAATTACATCTCTCCGAAAGGGAGAAAGCTCTTGATTAATCACCAGGAAGAGGGGACCTTGCATTCTCCACTACTGCTTTATTCTCCACTAACTGTGCTTATATAAACAGGACATTGTATTGTAAGTTGTAGGGTATACCGGTGGTGTGGTCAGATAGAGTCTGGGCATAAAAAGAAAGCTTCCAAATAGATGTATCCCCATGGCAAAAGATCTAGTATACCTACCACCTGAACAAAGACGTGGATAGGTCCACGTTGGAAAGGTAAGGGTCTAAGAGCAAGTCAAACGAGCCGAACATTGTGATTGGGATCCGACCGCTGAGAGGCTGATGTATCTAATGGATACAATGAAACTTGAAGTTATAAATAGCATGGACTTGTAAAGGAGGATATACAAGAGAAAGTAAATTGAATGAAAGATAATCTTTAAAGTGTCGTACTTGCGTGTGTTGTTCTATTCCCTCTGGGACTGAACAGACACCCAATCACTATTCTGATCCTCGCCATCTGCTCCGACCTCCTCTGGCATCTTCGTGGGTCTCTGTTTGAAGACGAGTCATCCACGAATCCAACGGCTCTGACCTCGC
This sequence comes from Amorphophallus titanum, assembly GCA_024336825.1. NCBI lineage: Eukaryota > Viridiplantae > Streptophyta > Magnoliopsida > Alismatales > Araceae > Amorphophallus > Amorphophallus titanum. Next base: position 219,578 of record JANBPO010001959.1, on the reverse strand, counting down.
CTGAATCAGAGTCTGGGAGCGTCCGTGGTAGCCTCGTCTTCCTGCTTTTGTGGTGCAGAAGTTGTCAGAACCAGAAAGCAGAGGCCCGGCTCATGACTCTGGCCCGACCATCACTGCCAACTAGAAATTCCCCCAAAATTTGGACGTGCTCCTGGGACAACCCAGGAGATTCTGTCGCTGGTTTCGTCACCGAAGGAGTTCGGGAGAGTCCGCAGCGGCGCCGATAGTGATAGTCTATCCCCTGTTCCTGAGGGTTGGCAGAACCGATGAGCTCCCTCCATTCGGCTTCTAGCTTAGTTTTTCCCCACCCCGCCTGGCCAGCTTACAGCCCCTCCCTGCGTGGAGGTAGTTTTGTTTGTAATAGTTAATTTCCCCACCCCTTGATCAACCCCTCTGTGAGGGTGTAGTGATTGTACTAGCAAGTCGCCATCCGAAGCTACACCAGCGTGGCGTGCGAGTGCATACCCACGCCTCCCCGCTCGTCATCATCTCCGACCGAGATCGGCGTCTTCACGCTGATCAAGTGAGCTTCTGCCCCCCTCTCTTTGCTGGTTATCTTGCTTAATTAGTATTGCCTCTTAGCTCCGTCGGACGATGAGAGAGTGCCTGGTCCCGAATTCTTATCGAATTGAGTGCTACCGCGGAACGAGTTGTGAGAGAGACCCTACATCCCACGCCCTCGGCGTGCTGGCCACCCCCGAGAGTGGGCATCCCTGGCCCTTAGGGGTCCATCCCAAGCTAGCCATACCTTTGGAGCAGCAAGGTCCCACCTCGGACCATTCCCACCATCGCCAGTTTGCCTACAAGCAACCGTGGACGCTACGCGAGTCGGTCCACTCTAGTGAGTCCGTCGCTCAAGGTTGATTGCTTGCAAGTCTAGGTCCAAGGTGCATCGGTCTAGTGGCTATCACCCCAAGGTGGTGTCACATCATTTGATGCTTAACTATAGCAAGCTATGAGGCTCAGCAGTCAAGCTATTAGTCAGCAGGCAGCCTCACTAGGTTTGGTGAGGGGTGGATGTAGGTAGCAGGTTTGTGACCGAACAACCTTAAGAATTCCTTTGTGCAATGGTATGGCTTTGGTGCTATTGATTCCATTTCTTCTATCTCCATTCACAGGGTTTCCTGTGTGCTCACTTCAACGTATGTAATTCTACATGCACACTGGCACACTCACTAACACTTTGGTTATACACCCACAATAAGTTCAATGAGATTCCTACCTTCTTATGCAGCAGATCTCTCTCTAATTGGTGTGACCAACAGTGACCCTATGTTGACCCCATTATGAGGGTGCTATAGGCTCCTGGATTGGTTTGGCGGGGGGAAGGAGGACGATGAAGAGGGTGTGTGATTGACTTGGAGAAGGTCCACCGTGCTTGTCTCCTCAACCTTCCCAAGCCTGAGTACCTATAGAGGAACAAATAAAATCGTGATCGCCAGAGGTGTTTACCTGAACCTCACAGGGATGATGATTGCGAGGAGATAATCCAATAGGGAGAAGATGAGGTCCCTCTTCCTCGTCCTCAGTCAGCCAAGGGCAAGGAGCCCTGCTTAGTCCCTTATGCTGAAGTCCTGTTACGTAACGTAGCTCAAAGAGAAAGAAAGAAAGAAGACATTAATAAAGTGATAAATGTAGCATCTACTCTAATGAGAACTAGCAGAACAAGAATGATGGCGGCAAGATTACCTGGGGGTGGTGGGAAGGAGGGATGGCCGAGACTTTCGACCACCCACCTCCCCATTTGTTTTGGAAGGAAACCTCTAAACGTAGGAGCTAAAGGGATTATGCTATATGCATATGCAATGTATATACCAGGAAACCGTGATGCAAGAGGTAGAGAATAAAATGAGAGTGAAGACTTAGGAGTCTTTATTGTCTAGATTGAGTCTATGTAATTTTCTGATTTATTGAGTCTAGCAACTCTGTTCAAGGATGAATTAGTGGTTGTAAATGGAATATTGTGATTATCAATGGAATAGAAGTTGAATTTAAGTAAATACTTATGCAATTACATCTTATGTGTGATTGTTTCGCGCTCTGGTTATTTCTTGCTTGCGAGAGGCTTACCATGTCGGCTGTTCACGTTCCCCCGAGTGTGTCTTCTACTGTAAATAAAGGCTCGGGGCAATGGGGCATGTGAGGCGATGAGTGATGAGGACGGACCCATTCGTGGATTTGTGAAGCCGGCGGTGATTCGAGGCATGGTTTCACTTGGAATCAGCATCCTCGGTACGAAAAATCATCATGAAAGGTTGGGGGATGGTTCCCTAGCTCGGGCATTTTATTTTCCCATGATTTATAGGCCGAGGTGAGGCTGAGAGTGGTTTCCTTTCCATATCGGGGCAAAATGCATGTTTTTGGGGTGAGCAACAGATTCAATGATTCGATCCTGTTTTATGGGTTGAATGGCGCCTCTCGGTAGTTTAGAGGGTGGAAAATAGTTCTCTCATGTTTTCCTCATCAATCGGGGTGATTGGGGCATGGATTAGGTCCCCTTATACAGGGTTTTGTAGGTGCGTCACCGGAATTGGTCGACCGATAGGACAGTTCAGTCGACCGGTCAGGCATTCGCCATGGTGGGCGAACGACCCTGGTTCAGTCAACCAGCCCACTGGGTTGGTAGACCTAGCCCATAGCCAAGCTACAACCTGGCCTAGTCAGTCGACTGAACCAGCTAGGTCAGTTGACCGGCCCATTGTTAGGTCGACTGACACAATGGGCTGGTCGACCAAAATGTTGTTTCTTCTCCCATTTTGGGCATTGGTCGACCCGGTTGATACCCATTGGTCAACCTTTTATCCTGTGGATGTCCCGGACATCCCGTGGGGACTGAGTTCATATTTTTTGGTGTTCGGAGAAATCATGATATCTTGATTAGCATGCATGTGTAGTTTTGTGAGTTTGGGTGACACCATGTATTCTGGGCTTCTTCGTTATGCTAGTCTGAGTCACCGTACACCCTAGTACGGGCAGAGGGCTATTTCTATCGAAAAATGGTTTGTGTGCAGGCCATGAGTATGGCCAATGACTGTGAGTCCCGTGACCCAACTAGGGGGTGCTGGGGGTTTCTTAGTTTACCTTCAAGAGGGAGTAAACTAGGCAGTTATGAGCCACCTCAAGGGCCCCTTTTACCGTGATTTCTGACCCTTAGACTAGGGTAATTTGACAACATGTAGCCATATTATACAACTGCCTAGGGATGAGTTATATGACTTTATGGCCATTGGATTAGAGAGTCTAGCTAGTTGTCCTGAGTTTGGTGGCACCGAGAGCCACCCTATGTTCTGAGATACTTACGACGGGTGCGTGCATTGCCCGTTAGTACTTTAGTGTTTCTTCTATAAAGAGTTTCATCTTTGAGTGACCCCCCACTAGACGGTGCTTGCTTAGGCATGTATGCACTTACCCACATGGGAGAGGTGGAGAGCAGACCCAGTTGACATGATTTTTAAGTTGGTTATCATAGGGCCCCTTACGTTTGCAGCCTGAGTTTAGCTAGGGAAAAAATCAACTAGAGGACTTGACTTAGAACAAATAGTCTATGTTTGTACACATGATTAGGGGTGTTGGACATACATTGACCAGTGTTACTTTAGGCACCAGGAGTAGGCTGCGGACGGGGTTGGGCTCATTACATTCTTGCTCCCCTCTGGGATGTTATCTCCCCGTGGGTGCTATTGGTGAAGTCCCACGATTAATGACACCCAAGAGGGCGGGTGAATTGTATGACTATAGATTTTAAGAAACTTTTTCCAATTTAAACAGATATAATGAAATATCCCTTTAGAAACATAGATATATTATATTAACAATTAGATCTATCAAAACCTATGAGCGCGAACTGAGATCGCGCTGCATCGTGCGAGCGCGTTCTCAGTCCCCGCGCATTGTCTTGCAGGTCAGCAGCCATCCAGCACGAGGCCCACTCTTTCTGGCCGGTCGGAAAGAGTGGTGGTTGAAGTCCTACGATTTGGAGGAAGGTAGAGTGGAGCGGTTGATCGTCGTCCGTCCAAGACGTTGAGCGGCTACATTATGACCGTTCATCTTCGTCCTGCGGCTTCTCCAGAACCGTCCCACTATAGGTGTGCTTCATCCCGCGTTTCATCCCAGTGCTGGTAGGCGGCCTACAGGGAGCCGCACGTCTACCAGGCGGTCCCTCATCAACCACTCATCCTCCCAGTGCTAGGCAAAGGTGAGTGTCTCTCCCCCTTTCTCAAGACACGGCGCGTCCATCGCGTCTGGGGTCTTGGGTGGCGATCACACTGGTCCTATCTTCGCCCCTTCCCTCTCGGTTTCATTGACTTTTCATACTTCCCTAGTCGAGAGGAGTAAAAGGGTGATCTCATTTTATTGCCGGCACTTGAGGGAAAAGCCATTTTTTCGATGAACAGTCGCGAATGCTCCTCCTTGGCCGCCTGGGTCCTTATTAGATCAATGAGGCTATCCAGCTTTGTGTTAAGGGTTTAGAGAGGGTCTGTGCTCCCGACAGGGGGTTGCCCCTCCACCGTGCGCGGGGATAGGTTGCTGGTTGGGTCGCTGGCGTGAGAGGGGGTGTTCCCCATAGGGTGGGAAGGGGCACCCTCCTCCATTGCCGGAGCTTTCCCCTTATCGCCGGCGACCCTCCTACTGGAACTCCTTTACACCATGTCGGCTATTTGCTCGTTTCCCATAGATGGTGCCAGATGAAGAGGCGTGATCTCGTGCTTGTCCTGAGCCCGAGATGCTGACCACGAAGTTATAAACTACAAGAAAGGGAAACGAGTCAGAGGTGCCTAGGGATGAATCCCTAGGGTAAATCCTCCGATGCCTAAGTCAGTAGAGCCCTGGTACGAGGGGTAGAAGGAAGGAGATGAGGGCGGGAGATTCCTCTCCACCAAGTGGTGAAGTGGTTCTTGCTCAGGGAGTTTAGGCTTACTCTGGCCTTACCTTTCGCTAGAGGGTTTCCCAGGTTTAAATAGTGCGCCAACTGCATGAGTCCTGGGAGCGGAGGAGTTTCAGGAGGGGGTTATGTCCTCGACGTGGGCTCTTTATAGCCTGAGGACTCTTGGTCTCCCTTATCCTTTTAAACTCCTAGCTATTGAAGAACTCCCAACGGCTATAAGCATCCATCGGTCGGCTTGAGCATGGGGTGCTAACTCTTACCTGAGCGATGGGGGCGCAGCTCGGCGAAGGGGTATGAGGTAGCGGTGGGTGACCTTCCCCGTTCAGATCGACGCTCGGGCTTTCGAGCCTAGAGGTCGCCTAGGAAGTGCATGGTTCCAAGTGACTTTATTAGGCTTATCTCATGGAAGGTGGGCCCGACAAGGCTGTCACTTGAGGGAGCTAGGCCTTGTTCAGTCTGGCAGGACCTTGTTGGGCTGCTCGTACATGGGTTGTGAAAATCTCCCTCTCCAGGAGTCAACCAACCTCACCTAGACAAAAGGTCTGAAACGAGGGTGGAATGTCTAGATGAAGATGCCAACCCGACGTCATGTCGAAGTTGACCAACTTGGCGAAGACATGAGTTCTAAGCCAGGACAGGATATGGACGTTGACCCTTGGAAATGACGGGATCACCAAACCTTGCCCAGACAGAAGTATTGAGACAAAGCGAAGAGGTCTTTTATTGGCTTATTAGTTTGGATTGGTTGAGTTTATCGAATTCGTTAAGTTTATTGAGTTTATTAGATTTATAGGATTTATTGATTTTGTTGAGTTTGTTGAGTTTATTAAATTTATTGTGTTTATTGATTCATTACGCTTATTTTAGATTGTCATTTTCTTTTCTTCATTTTTTATTTCTTTCTTTCTTTCTTTCTTTGTTTCCATTTCCCCTTTTTGTAGCATGTCTGAACTGGAAATGATCGGTGGCTCAGGAAAAGAGAACCGCGTGACCAAAGCCGACATCCTGAAATATATAGAAGGCGGAAGGCAATCGCAATCTGCGGCATCGACCCCGGTTCCGGCCCAGGTAAAACCTGCAGAGACTGCTAAGGCTCCGGAATCAAAACCACAGGCTTCCAAGGTGTCCATGATGCCGGGTGATGAGATCATGGAAATGGACAGGATGCGCAAGCTGATTGCCGACCACAACCCCGAGCTGATCGCCTGCTCGTTCGACCTCGCCGGCCCGACGTTCCGCCGCGACATGGCCGCCGACTACAAGGCGACCAGGTCGCCGATGCCGCCTATACCACCGCCTATGCCGCCCGTGCCGCCGCCGCCCGTGCCGCCGCCGATGATGCCGCCGCCGATGCCGCCGCCGATGCCGCCGCCTACGCCGCCGCCGCCGCCGCCTACGCCGCCGCCGCCGCCGATGCCGCCGCCGCCCGCAAACAAATAAGGGAACGGCAGCGCACAGAATTTCTCCGCATCGTGGGCCAGCCGTGAAACACCAGTCGCACTGTCCGGGGCGCTACCGATTTGAAAGGAGGGACCTATGAGACAGCTCATCTTGCCTTTGATACTGGCCATACTATGGCTGGCCATGATCGTCGGTGTGCGCGCCTATGACGCGGCGGTCAAGGCTCGCGTGCAGCATCAGCAACGTATCGAGGGGAGTGAATTGGAATGAAGATCACCGGAACTATGGAAATCGATGCCGGCGTGTTGTGGAGCGAGCTGGACGCGGCCGACCGCGACGAGCTGGCCCGCAACATTCCGGTAAGTGAGGTGTTGGATACCATGAATAACGAAAATTTGGAGCAGGTTTATCTGGAGGTGCGCGAGCGCCTGGGCAAGCCGGATGCGGCGGCCTTTGTCGAGCAGCTGTTCAACCACTACCGGTACGTGGATCAGGCCGCGTCCATCCCGCCGTTTGTAAGCCAGTTCCTGTTTGACGTGCTGGGCAAGGTGCCGCGCTAACCCCACCACTTGACAAGGCAACACGCCTTAAGGCAGGATGACATCATGATTCGCGAGGAAGAGCAGGAACTGTTCGGCTACGACGAGGTATCGCGCCAAGCCAAGCGCGGCCTGCTGACCGATGTCCCGGCACGCGTTCGAAGCGTCCAGCTGAACGTGCCGGAACACATGCGCCAGGAACAAGAGAATCTCGTGCAGCGTCTGCGCGAAGTGGGGGCGCTGTGACCGCCGAACCCCGCCGCCTGAGCGCCGAAGCGCGGGATGGCGAGTGATGGGCGCCGGCAACTTTACCATAGGGCAGCGCGTTGTCTGGCAGCGCATTATGCGCGGCGGCTATGGCTACCTGCGTAATGTGCCTGCGACGGTCGTTCGATTCACTGGCCGAAAGGTCGTGATCGCAGCCGAGCTTACTGTGGGTGGCGCCAAGAATGTCGCGGTTTCGCCTGATCGGCTGGTGCTGCCATGACTCCCGAACTGCGCGCTGCGCTGAGTAAGATTGGGCCGGAGCCTGACCCAATGGAGGATGGCTACCTAAACGACACCGGACCTCTGACTGGAGATCCAATCACGGATCTGGTGACCTGCCCATCTTGCGCGGCGCTCGAATATCTTGCCGCCATGCAGCCCCCGGCGCGGGAGGGGGCATGAATCCAGACTGGAAGCCTTGGTACGCGGCGCTAAAAAGCCGCGATCCAGAAGTGTTCCGCAAGGCCATCACCTACAGCGAGGCCCACGCGATCAATTTCGACCTGCCGCACAAGCAAGCCGCAGAAATAGAGCGATCATTCGTGATGTTCGCCTGCGAGTTACTTGGAGTGAAGCCATGACATCCGGACTACGCGCCGCTCTTGATGCGATTGGGCCGGAGCCTGTCATACGAGGTGCTGGACAAACACTGTTGGCAGAGCACTACAAAGCCCAGCGCGACGCGCTGCTGGTGGCGTTGAGGGAACGTGGTCATGTGACCGAGTGCGATTTACGCGATCCGCATACCGCGGAGCGCGGATGTACCTGTTGGATCAGCGAAGTCCTGCGCCTTTGCGGAGATGCGCCATGAGCGGATACAGCGACGTTGGAGAACACATCCCCACTGACCAGCAGTGCCCGGAGTGCAAGGATCGCGATGGATCGAAAAATCGTCCGTACTGGTTCCCTCACTGTCCGGCCTGCAACGGCACCGGCCGCAAGCCCCCGTCCGATGGCGCGATCTACGCAGCTGGATCACCGCCTGCGCCACCAGAAGTGCAGGAGGCGATTCGACAAGGCCTGCCGAAACCTGATGTGGAGAGGTGGAGCGTTGATGACCAGATGAGTTGTAACGGCATTATCACAGTTGTCCGCGCCTCCGACTACGACGCCCTTGCCGCCGAGTGCGCGGCCAAGGATGCGCGGATTGCGGAACTGCTGGCAGCACTGCATCAGGCCATCAGCGTCATCCAGACGTGGCACAACATGGACGGCGGCGATGAGGTGTGGCCGATCTACTACCGCAGCAGCCCGGAGATGCGGCTGATTCGTGAGGCGCTGCCGCCGATGGAGGTGCCCCGTGGCTGATTCGCGGAACGTGGAAGAAGTTAAGCCGATCCCCATGCGGCTGACCTGCCCAGCCTGCAACTTGCTGCATATCGACGTGGGCGAGTTCGCAAAGAAGGTTCACCACACGCACGCCTGCCAGGGCTGCGGGATGGTTTGGCGCCCCGCAGTGGTGCCGACCGTAGGCGTTCAGTTCCTGCCGGGGTTCAAGAATGAATAGCGCGAAGTCCAATGCCGTGAAGAATGTCACATCGAAGCCAAAGGCGAAGCGGTTGCCATGGGGCCACCAGTCAAGACGCTGCATTTACTGCGGAAAAGTCGGTCCACGCACCATCGTGGCCTTTGGTTATGCGCACAAGCGGTGCCTTCCATGAGCGTGCCATCTGTCATGACGTGTAGCGGGCACGACGAAGCACAGCAGCGCATCGCCCACGCCGTCCATGAAATTCAGGTGCTTTGCGACTTCTTCGGGTACGACCCAAGCCAGTGGCTGGCCGATGCCATATGTCATCCCGAAGAAGCGCCTGACGAATTCGATTGCCTGATCTGCGGCGGGAAAGTCGATCTTTCCAATCCCATCAAGCCAACGGAGAAGGTCGGCCCCGGGCGTCCGAAATCACTGAACAACGAGAAGCCTTTCAGGTGGCCAAAAGGCGCACGGGAGGATGGACGATGAGCACTTCGGAAGCCGTGGAATATGACGCCAGCCGGCCACCACGTGGTTGACGGAATCCTTGACAACTCGCCCGAAGGCAACTTAGCATAGCGCCAACTGATTTATTTTATCCACCAGGAGCTGACAGCCCATGACCGTGAAAGTGACACTCGAATTCGACACCGCTGCCGATGCCGCCGCGTTTCTGCAGGACTTCGATGCGCCGACCAGCAATGGCGACGCGCCCAAGGCCGCGCGCCGTGGCCGCCCGCCGAAGGCCGCGCAGGAAGCCCCCGCCGCCGCTGCGGCTGCCCCCGCTGCGCAGCCTGCGGCGGCTGTCTCTGCGGCTCCGCCGCCCGCGGCCACTGTGACCGCGCCGGCTACGGTCGGCGCCCCGGCCGCCGTACCCTTCAAGGACGTGGCGGATGCCATCACCTCGCTGGCCGAGATCAACCGCGACAAGGCGGTGGCGCTTCTGGGCCAGTTCGGGGCGAGCCGCGCCAACGAGCTGAAGCCGGAGCAGTACGCTGCCTTTGTGGCGGAGGCCAAGAAGGCGCTGGCACCGGCCCCTACCACGAGCCTGATCTGATGGGCACGGCCACCTTGAAGCCGGCCACCGCCGCAGAGGTGGCCGCCTGGAAAGCGCGTACCGGGCACAGCATCGCGACCGCGGCGGCGCAGTTCGAGGTGCACCCCCGCACGTTCGCGCGGTGGCTCTCGGGTGAAACCGAGAGCCCCAAGTACCTCGGCGACCGATTCCGGGAGGGGAAGAAGTGAACCGAGTCGAGTACCGGCGGCGCGCAGAAAACGCGCTGTTCGCAGAGCGCATCTGCCGTCGCAACGCATCCAAAATGAACCCCGGAACGGAGAAGGATGCACTGCTGGAGGAAGCCGCCGACTGGCGCGAAGCTGCTGTGCGCTTGGATCGCGCAGCGAGGTTGGCCAAGTGACCGCACCCGTCATCCAGATCCGCGAGTCGGTGCACGCCCTGCTCTCACCCTCCAAGGCGCACATGTGGCTGGCGTGCACCGGCGCGCTGGCCGCAGCCAAGGGGCAGCCGGCCAAGCCGCCCAGCCGCTACGCGGCCGAGGGCACCGTCTACCACGATGTCGCGCGCCGCGCGCTGATCGAGGACAAGGACTGCGCTGCGTATATCGGGGATCGCTACGAGGTGCAGGGCTTCCAGTTCACCGTGGACGCTGACAACGCCGAAGCCGCGCAGCGGTACGTGGACCAGGTGCGGGCGATCCCCGGCAAGCGCTTCATCGAGGTGGACCTGGTATACTCTCGCCTGCTGGGCGTCCCGAAGACGCACGCGCTGCCGGATGGCACGGTCATTCCGGTCGCCGCCGGCACCGGCGACTGTGTGGTCCTGGACTATGACAACCGCGTCGTATGGGTCTTGGACCTGAAGTTTGGCCGTGGCGACGTGGTGTACGCCGAGAAGAATCCGCAGCTGCGCCTGTATGCCGCGGCCGCCGTGGACCGCTATGAGCTGCTCGGGATCGAGGACGACTGGCTCGTGAAGTCGGGCATCTCCCAGCCGCGCATCAACCACTACGACACCGAGCAGCTGACCGTCGGAGAGCTGAAGGCGTGGGTCGCCGAGCAACGCCAGGCGGCGCAGGCGGCCTATTCGGCGTGGTGCGAGGGGCCGAACCTGCCCGGGCTGGCGGCGATGCTCACCCCGGGCGAGAAGCAGTGCCGCTGGTGCCCGCTGTCGGGCAACTGCACGGCGCAGGACCAGAAAATCCTGAACCTGTTTCCCAAGGGCCACGCTGCGGCCGCCATCTCGACACTGACGACGCTGGATGACGTACAGGTCGCCGAGGCGTTGGACCTGGCCGATGAGATCGAGCACTGGTTGTCCGCGGTACGCGCCGAGGGGCTGCAGCGCGCGCTGCAGGGGCATGTGCTGCCCAACTGGAAGCTGGTCACCGGGCGCCGCGGCAACCGGGAACTGGACGAGACGGCCCGTGTCCAGCTGGACGTGGACGCGCTGCGCGAGATCGGCATAGACGCCGAGGAACCGACTGCGCTGCCGGTGGACGATGCGCTACACTTCGCGCTCGGCCAGGACGCCTATAAGCCGAAGGCGCTGCAGACTGTCGCCAAGCTGGAGAAGCCCTTGGCCAAGAAGGCGCCGCTGCTGTGGGCGGCGCTCCAGGCGCACATCACGCAAAAGGACGGCGCGGCAGCGCTGGCCCGCCTGGAGGACCCGAGGCCTCCGCGCGTGGATTTGAGCCCCGAATTCCCGATTACCGGCACGGGCGTTGCCGGACTGCTGTAACCACTGAAGGAGAATCTGATGAGCGGAAACCAGAACCGCAACGTGACCGTGCTGCTGCCCGAAGTCCGTCTGAGCTACGCCTACCTCGCCACGCCCTACGTGGGCAAGGGCGACGGCGGCAAGCCCGGCAAGGCGACGTACACTGCGCACGGCATTTTCAAGCCCGAGAGCCCGGCGCACAAGGCACTGCGCGAGGCCATCATGAAGGTGGCGGCCCTGGGCTGGGGCGCGCAGGCTGAGGCCACCGTGATCCAGCTCAAGGGCCAGGACAAGCTGTGTCTGCACGACGGCAACATCACCAAGGGCGGCGCGGAGCCGTACAAGGACATGCTGTTCATCTCGGCGAGCAACGAGCGCAAGCCGCGCATCCTGGTCACGCGCAACGGCGTGAACGTGGAGATCGGCGCCGACGATCCGATGTTCCCGTACAGCGGCTGCTGGGCCAACCTGCTGGTGGACATCTGGCCGCAGAGCCCGGATGGCAAGCCCTCGCAGTGGGGCAAGCGCATCAACGCCACGCTGACCGGCGTGCAGTTCCTGCGCCACGATGAGGCGTTCTCCGGTGGGGGCCGCATCGCCGCGCCCGAGGAGTTCCCGACCGTGGAGACGGCCGGCGCGGACGCGGCGCCGCCGTCGGCTGCGAGCGGTGGGCTGATCTGAGGTAGTGCTCCTCGCTGCTTACTGGGCTGCCCTGTGGTTGATGACCGAACGTCGCGCCTCATCAGCGCTACGGCAGGGTCGCCGAGTAAGCAGCGAGGGGCCTTTTTAAGATGAACCGCGAACAGTGGAAAACCGCCTATCGGTTGCTGCGCACCGCACGGCGGGAGGCTGCCAAAGCGAGGCGTGATGCGTTGTTGTATGGCAGCGGCGTGGTGCGCATATACGGCACGGAATTCGTCCACGTCCGCATGGATGAGAGATTTTATTTCAGCGCGAAGACCGCAGCGCGCGCCAGTGATTGGGGGGCGCCGCTGTGACCCCCGTCTACTTCGATTTTGAATGCCGCAGTTCGGTGCCAATTCGCTTTGGCCTAGATAGCTACTTCGCCCGCGCCGAGCCCCTGATTCTCACCTGGGCGGTCGGCGACGGCCCGGTGCAGATCATCGACTACACTGCCCAGCGGCCCAGCCTGCCGCCGGCTGAGTTCCTGTCGCCAGAGCATTTGCTGATCGCCCACAATGCACAGTTTGATCGGCGGGTGCTGGAGCGGCTGTTCGCGATCCGGCCGCCCATCGAGCGCATGCGCTGCACCCAGGCGCAGGCTTACGCGCACGGGCTGCCCGGCTCGCTGGAAACGCTCGGCGAGGTGCTGGGTATCCAGCTCAAGAAGCTCACCGGCGACGACGGTCACAGGCTGATGCTGTTCTTCTGCACGCCGCGCAGCTACCTCAAGGACGGCTCGCCGGTGTGGAATGAGGCCAAGGACCACCCCGAGAAGTGGGAGCGCTTCAAGCGGTACGCGATCCGCGATGTGGAGGCGCTGCGCGAGGTGCACCAGAAGCTGCCGACGTGGAACTACCAGGGGCTGAACCTGGAGACGTGGTTCCTCGACCAGCGCATCAACGAGCGCGGCTTCGGGTTCGACAGCGCGCTGGCCCGCGCCGCCTCCAGGGTACTGGAGGATGCCAAGGTGCAGCAGCGCCGCTACGCCAGTGCGCTGACCGGCGGCGAGGTGACCAGCGTCACGCAGCGCGAGAAACTGCTGGCCTGGTTCAACGCTTCCGGATTGCCTATCGCTTCCATGAAAGCTGCAGAGGTGCGCGAGGCGTTGGAGAGCGACGACCTGCCACCGATGCATCGTTTCCTGCTGGAGTTGCGCCTGGAGGGCAGCAAGTCCTCCGGGGCGAAGTACCGGCGCGGCCTGGAGTGCGTGGGCGATGACCTGCGCCTGCGCGACACCATGACGTACTGCGGCGCCAACCGCACGGGGCGCTGGGCCGGGCGCACCTACCAGCCGCAAAACCTGCCGCGGCCTTCGGCGCACTGGGAGGATCTGGACAAGGCCGATCCGTGGAAGCCCATCGAGCAGATCGCGGTGCCCGCGGTGCTCGCCAACGACGCGGCACAGCTGGCCGCGCACGGTGGCGCTACAGCAGTGTGCAACGACATCCTGCGCTCGGCCATCGTGGCGCAGGACGGCAACGAGCTGGTCTCAGCAGACTGGAGCAACATCGAATCGCGGTTCCTGGCCTGGTGCACCGATAACACCTGGAAGCTGGACTACTTCCGCATGGTGGATCGCGGCGAGGCCCCGGACAGCTACAAGGCGCTGTGGGCGCGCTTCTTCAACATGCGCATCGAGGATGTCACCAAGGCCATGCGCCAGGCCGCCAAGGTGACAGACCTCGCGCTGGGCTTCCTCGGGGGCACCGGCGCGCTGGTCTCCATGGCCGCCAGCAACAACGTGGACATGTCCGGCTGGCCTGCGCTGATCCTGCCCATGGCCAGTGATGAAATGAAGCGCAAGGCCAAGCGCTCTTGGCGCAAGGCGTTCCTGGACGGCGAGGACTTCGGCGTGGACCCGGCCGTCTATCAGTCCGCCGACATTCTCAAGCAGCTCTACCGCCAGGCCAACAGCGCGGTCGTGGACGAGGGCTACCACATCGGCAAGGTGGTCAGCGAGGCCATGCACAACTGCAACACGCTGTACCGCGTGGCCAAGTGCGACCTGTGGTACACCGGTCATGCGCTCATCATCCAGCTACCCTGCGGCCGGCGGCTGTTCTACTGGTCTCCCGAGCTGCGCCCGGAGCGGGAGACCGACACCGAGACCGGCAAGGTGACGGTGCGCGAGGTTTTCTGGTACCGCGCCAGCCGCGGCAAGCAGTGGCGCTGGCTGAAAGGGTGGCCGGGCTTGTGGATCGAGAATATCGTCCAGGCCGGCAGCAACAGCGTGCTGCGCTTCGGGATGCTCAACGTCCAGCGGCACTGCGAGGGTGATCCGCGCATCGCGGCGTACCTCGCCACGTTGCCGCCGAACGCGCGCACGCCAGTCGTTCTGCATGTCCACGACGAGCCGACACTGGAGCTGCCCGCTGGCATGCTGCCCTATGACACGCTAGAATGGTTGCTGACCGATGACCTGAAAACCAAACACCCGTGGATGCGGGATCTACCACTCGCGGCGAGCGGGTGGGCTGGGTCTCGATACCGTAAGTAGGAGACGTATGCTTAAACCCGAAGAGTGTTTCTGGAAAGGTCGCCCCATCACGGAGCTGACGCGCGAGCAGCTACTGGAAGTGTGCTGCTTCATGTTCACGCAGCGCCAGCACGACCGCGCGGAGCTTAGCCGGCGGCTTGACGCCATGGATGTGCGGAAGTACCTGACGAACGGTGGCTACAGTGCGTGAATCCAAACTCGAAAAGTACCTCGCGGACCAGATCGCGCTGCTCGGCGGCGTGTGCGAGAAGCACGTTTGCCCCGGCAAGCGCGGCGTGCCTGACCGGCTGGTGATGTGGCCGCAAACCACCGTGGACGGCTGTCTGATTACGTCGCGTTACGTCGAATTCATCGAAACCAAGGCCCCCGGCGGCGACCTGAAGCCGTGGCAGCAGCGCGACCACGAGCGGCGGCGCAAGATGGGCTTCCAGGTGCATGTGATCTGGAACGAGGATCAGGCGGAGGAGTACCTGCGGATGAGGGGAAAGAAATGACCGGCCGCCAAACCGTATGGGGCAGTATCGTAGAGGCCAAGGCGAATATTGCCGTGGGATTCGCCATCAATTACTGCGCCAACCTGCTTATCCTGCCGCTGTTCGGCTTTACGAGCCTGACGCCCTGGAATAACTTCCTGATCGGGCTGTTGTACACCGGCATCTCTCTGGTGCGGCAGTTCGTCCTTCGCCGCTGGTTCAATTCATTGAGGTTCGGCCACAAATGAACACGACCCTTCCGGTGGACAGCGCCGCGCGCAAGGAGTACCCGCTGTTCCGCGGCCTGCTGCGCTACTTTCCCGCCGCACTGGCTGGCGTCGCGCGTATCTCCAAGCTCGGCAATGACAAGCACAACCCGGGCGAGGAGATGCACCACGCGCGCGGCAAGAGCATGGACCACGCCGACTGCATCATCCGCCACCTGATGGACCTGGACGGTCTGCTGGCCCGGTTCAACGCACCCATGGAAAGCGAACAGCTGGAAGAACAGGTTCTCAGCGAGGCCAGCAGCTTGGCGTGGCGTGCACTCGCGCTGTCGCAGGAGCTGCACGAACGATTCGGCGCACCGTTGGCGCCGGGGGCCAAGCTACCACCGGCTCAAACGTACCCGCACCATGCGGCGTTTCTGCACGCATCCGGGCTTGTCGATGACGGAGTGGACGGCAATCGCCGCTGGGCTATCGTCGAGGGGCCGAAGCCGTGACCCGCCCCAACACCAAGCCCGAAGTCGGCCGTCGCTCGATCCCCCGGGACTTCCTGGCCCTGTACGATGCGGCGCGCGAAGCAGGCTGGCACGTGTTCGCCGGCGCCAAGCATCTGCAGTGGCGCGCGCCCGGCGGCGCGCGGGTCTCGACCAGCATTACGCCGTCCGGGCTGGCCGCGAAGAAGGTTCGGGCGGATCTGCGCAGGGCGGGGCTGGCCATATGAGGTTCCTGGATATGGTGCACCGGCTCACCTCGCGGTCGGCGGTCGTGCCCGAGGGCGAGCCGCACGCCGGCTGCTGGATGTGGCTGGGCCGCGTCGAACCCAACGGCTACGCCAAGGTCGGGGTGTACGAGGGCGGCGGTCGGGAGCGCGAGCGCGTGCGCAACTACTGGGTGCACCGCGTAGCCTATGAGGTGTTCCACTGCGCCGAGATACCTGAGAACCACGACGTGGATCACCAATGCGAGTTCCGGCTGTGCATCAACCCCAACCACCTGCGCGCGGTGCCGCTGTCGGCGAACCGCAGCTGGGGTGCGATCAGGCAGAACGCCAAGAGGAGGGCGGCGTGAGACCGGAATTCGGCTTAAAGGTATTTAAACCAACTGCGCGCGTCACTGTGTCGCTTGGCGATCCTTGGTATGTGCAGAAGTACGGGCGTGTACGAGGATGGGCGCTTATCTACACGCTCAACTTATTTAATTGGGCGTACCGGGCCGTGCTGATAGTCGGCATCGTTGTTTGCGCCAAGCTCGTACTATCGTGAGCCAACCCTTCACTCCCCGGCCGCACCAGCGCCTGGGCATCCGCTTCCTGCGCGAGCATCCGCGTTGCAACCTGCACGCGACGGTCGGCACCGGCAAAACCTCCATGGTGTACGCGCTGCTGGACATGCTGAAGCTCGCAGGCTCCAGCTTCTTTCCCGCACTGGTCATCGGCCCCAAAGCGGTGTGCGAGCTGACCTGGCCGGCGGAGCGCGAGAAGTGGACCTGCTTCAACGACATGCGTGTGGTGCAGATCCTCGGTGATGAGCGCCAGCGCCTGGACGGCGTGCTGACCATGGGCGATGTGTACCTCATCAACTACGAGAATCTACCGTGGCTCATCCAGCAGTACGCCGGCAAGCCATGGCCGTTCCGTATCGTGATTGCGGATGAGTCCTCGCGCCTGCGCGGCTACCGCTCCGCCCAAGGCACCAAGCGCGCCAAGGCGCTGGCCTCCATCGCACAGCACACCGGGCGCTGGATCAACTTGTCTGGCACCCCGGCACCCAACGGCTACCAGGACCTGTGGGGGCCGCAATGGTTCGTGGACTTCGGCCAGCGCCTGGGCACCGCCTATAGCCACTACATGAAGCGCTGGTTCGTGGAGAACCCTTACACCAAGCAGGTTGAGCTGCGCCATCCTGATTGCAAGGCCGAGATTGACCGGCTGCTCTCGGACTGCACGCTCTCGATCCGCGCCGAGGACTGGATGGATGTCGGCGAGGCTAATTATGTCGAGCGGGAGGTGATCCTGCCGCCCGCGGCGATGCAGCTGTACAAGCAGATGGAGCGGGATTTCTGGATCGAGCTGCAACAGCTGGAATCCCGGCGCGAGGTGACGGCGGTCAACGCCGCAGCTCTGAGCCAGAAGCTGCTACAGCTGGCCAGCGGCCATTGCATCGGCGACGACAAAACGGTTACTGTTGTCCACCCGGCCAAGCTGGAAGCGCTGCAGTCCATCGTCGAGGAATTGCAGGAGCCCCTGCTGGTGACGTACTGGTACAGGGCCGAGATCGACATGCTGAAAAAGCACTTCCCGCAGATCCGCATCTTCAAGGGAAAGCAGGATGAGACCGACTGGAACGAGGGGCGCCTGCCGCTGATGGCGATCCACCCGCAGAGCGCAGGGCACGGCATCAACCTGCAGTACGGCGGCCGCGCCATGGCTCACATGACGCATACATGGAGCGCCGAGCTGCGCGAGCAGGTGGAGGGGCGAATCGGCCCGACCCGCCAGATGCAGGCGGGGTTCAAGCGTGCGGTCATCCACTACGATGTACTGGCCCGCTGGACGCTGGACCGCGACGTGCGCGAGCGGGTCGGCACCAAGATGAGCGTCCAGGAGACGCTGCTGCGCGCTCACGCGCGCGGGTTGGACGGCGGGCTGCTGTGAACCGCTTTTTCGCGATTGTCAACCGTTTCCGCGGCACATTCCCGCGCAGGCCGATGGTGGGCGCTTTTCCGCTCCGGGTCTGTAGGACAACGCCGCGTCTGGTATAGAGTAAACAGATGAGCCAGAATAGCGAAAAGTCAGGTGAAAACCTGCTGCCCAAGTATACAGCGTCGCAAGGGAGGGACAAGTTGCAGACCTTAACCGCTCGCCAGCAGGAAGCGCTGGCCCTGTTCGGAGAGGGGCTATCCGGCAAGCAGGTGGCCGCCCGTATGGGCGTCACCGAGCAGATGGTCAGCAAGTATCGCAGAACCTTCCGCCGCAAGCTGGGCCTGAACACCCTGTCCGCCATCGTGCGCTACGCGACGCTGCGCGCCGTGCAGCGTGAGCAAGCGGCCACCGCCGAACTGCGCAGCGTGCCGTACTGGGCGATGCCGCGGGCATGAGGCTTCTTGTTACAGGCGGTCGGGACTACCGCAACGCGGCGCGCGTCGACCTTATCTTGAACATCCTCGGCCCGTCAGTTGTAGGCCACGGGAATGCGCCAGGCGCAGACACGCTCGCCCGCATATGGGCCGCAGATAACCGGGTGCCATGCGAAGCATACCCTGCAGACTGGGCATCACACGGACGCGCTGCCGGGCCAATCCGCAACCGCACCATGCTGCGCCTTTTCAAGCCCGATCTGGTGGTCGCCTTCCCCGGCGGCAACGGAACCGCGGACATGGTTCGCGTAGCGTCGGAGGCCGGTATGCCACTGCTGGATCTGCGCTTGGAGCAGGGGTACACGCATTGAGCTTCGCCGACTACATCGCGCATGGTTGGCAGCTGTGCGCTATCCCGGCCGGCACCAAGGGACCGACCTACGACGGCTGGAACACCACCGGCGTACCGGCCGAGCGCATCACCGCCAACGGCGGCCTGCTACACTCTCTGAGCGGCACCTGCGCGGTGGATATCGACAACCTGGCCGAAGCGCGGCCGTTCCTCGCCGCGCACGGCGTGGACATCGACGCGCTGCTCGCGGCGCGCGACGCCGTGCAGATCGTCAGCGGTCGGCCGAACCGGGCGAAGCTGCTGTACCGGCTGGCAACGCCGTTGCCGTCCAAGAAGCTGCACCGCTATGAGAGCCTGCTGGACGGCAAGAAGTACCACGCTCTGGAACTGCGCTGCGCCGCGCGCAACGGCGCCAGCGTACAGGATGTACTCCCGCCCTCCATTCACCCGGGCACCGGCCGGGCTTATGAGTGGCGCTTCGGCGATGAGCTGACCGGCTCATGGCGCAACCTGCCCGAGCTGCCGCCCGCCCTGCTCGCCTTGTGGCAGGAAGGCGCCCCGGCTGCCGCGGAGCCGTTGCCGGCCGCCACAACCCCGCAGGAGCCCGCAGAGGTCTCGTTGGCCGAGCTGCGCCACTGCCTCGACTACCACGACCCGGACGGCCCCTACGACGACTGGGTGGCCGTGGGCATGGCCCTGCACGACGCCACCGGCGGCAGCCCCGAGGGGCTGCTGCTGTGGGATGAGTGGAGCCGCAAGGGACAGAAGTACGGCGAGGCCAAGGGCGGCCTGCCGCCCCAATACCCCACCGAGAAGTGGCACAGCTTCACCGCCGGCCACGGCTTCACCATTGGCTACCTGCGCTCCAAAGCCCCGGCCATGCTGGAGAGCTTCCCGGTGGTGCCCGAGGAGTTCGCGGCGGCGCCTACGGAGGGCGCCAAGGCCGCGCCCAAGGATACCCGCCCCGGCGCTGTGATCCGTGAGGTGCTGGCGCCCTTGGTGTTCGTGGTGAGCCAGGGGGCCTATTACGACCTGAACGAGAGCGCGTTCCTGTCCATGCAGTCGGTGGAGCACCTGTACACGCCGCGCATGCCTGTGGTGCAGACGGTCAGCAACAGCGGCGCCCCCAAGAGCTACCAGCCGAACCCGGTGCACGAGCTGCGCCGCGCGACCTGGAAGCAGAAAGCCTATGGCCTGGGCATGCACCCCGGCGAGGGGCTGTTTTTCGAGGAGAACGGCCAGCGGTTCGTGAACAGCTTCCAGCGGCACGAGGTCACGCCGCTGGCGCCGACCGCGAGCGAACTGGAGGCGTTCAACTTCATCTGGACGAGGCCCGACGAGCGCGTTTTCCGCGACTGGCTGATGCAGTTCTTCGCCTACGCCGTACAGAAGCCCGGAGACAAGATCACCATGGCGCCGCTCTTGGTGGGCTATGAGACCGGCTCGGGCAAGAACACCATCATGAAGATCATCC
Organism: Amorphophallus titanum; assembly: GCA_024336825.1. NCBI lineage: Eukaryota > Viridiplantae > Streptophyta > Magnoliopsida > Alismatales > Araceae > Amorphophallus > Amorphophallus titanum. Next base: position 199,493 of record JANBPO010001959.1, on the reverse strand, counting down.
CGCAGCTGCTGTTCGGCAAGCGCCATTTCACGATCATGGACAGCAAGGTGCTGCAGAGCAGCTTCTCCGACCAGCTCGCCAACGCGTGGTGGGTCTATTTCGAGGAGTTGCACTCGGGCATCAACAAGGCCGAGCGCGTCTCGATGTTCAACCGCGTGAAGCCGTGGATCACCGACGACACCCTTCTGGTGCACCCCAAGGGCGGCAAGCCGTTTGATGCACCGAACCGTGTGCAGGTGCTGGGCACTTCCAATTACGAGGACGACGCGCTTCACCTGGACAGCTCGGATCGCCGCTGGTGTATCGGCCATATCGACAAGAGCATGAGCGATCTGGAAGCCAAGGATGCCTACGGCTTCCTGAACAGCCCGCGCGCGGCCGGCGTGCTCAAGCACATCTTCCAGAACCACTCGACCGCGGGTTTCAACCCCAAGGGCCGCGCGCCTGAGACCGCCGCCAAGCGCGTCATGGTGCAAGTGAACTACGGCGCGTGGGAGTCGGAGATCCTGGAAATGATCGCGCGCGGCGCGCCGCCGTTCGACAAGGATCTCGTGGATGTCGGCGACATTACCCCTTACGTCAAGCACGGCGGTATTACCACTGCGCGCCTCGGGCGCATCCTCGCCCGCGCACCGTTCAAGTTCGAGAAGATGCCGACCGCCTACGGCAAGCAGTTATGGGCCTGGCGCAACCACGACATCTGGCGCTACCTCGGCCCAGAACTGCGCACCGACTACCACTCCGGCGTCACCTCGCGCCCCACGGGGTGGGGCTGGACGGATCAGGTGCCGTCTGGACTCGCGGAAGCCTGCGGGTTGTCCCCAGAGCCGATCTGCGACTTGATCTGAGGGTTCGCTTCAGCCTCCAGTGCCTGGACCACGGCCGTAGCCGCCTGCGCTTCCTGCAGCTGCTGCGGCAGGTTGCCTTCCAGGCGCGAGCGCTTGAGGAGTTCGAGGGCGATCTTGGCGAGTTCCGGGGTCATTGTTGCACTCCGATGGTGGTGAAACCGATAGTGACGAGCCCGGCGGCGACTTCTGCCCATGTGTTGAACACGTACTCCCTCGGTGGCAGCTCGTTCCCGTAAGCCGGGTTCACCGCGGCGTCAAGATCCCATGTCTTGCAGTAGTAGCCGTTCTGGACTTTCTTGATCTCGATACGAATTACCATCTCGCACCCCTATGGTTAACTGAGTGGGCCGACAGTGACCCCGTTGATGCGTACATAGAGCCCCGCGGTAGTGGTCCACATGTCCCCATCCACCGGGGCCGATGGCGCAGTGCCGTGCGGGATACGCAGGCTTTCCCTAGCCGTTGTTGCTGCACTGAGGCGCACAGCACCGTTGAACGTATGCGGAGGGTTGTCGGTGGAGTTTCCGTAGACCATCCCAGCGACGGCGACGCCGGACCGACTGAACGCCAGCGCGTTGCGTCCAACGGTAAGCGCGTCGTTGGTAGCTTGGAGCGTCCAGGTCCCGCCAGTGGAATAGGCTTCCCACAGCTTCTGGTTGGCCGCTGCTGCCGCCTCGGCCCAGTCAACCGCTGGTAGCCCGCCGATCATTCCGAGACTGACTTGCCCAGTGGCAACAGCGCGCGACGCGGAACCGCGGAAAACATGTGTCCCGGACCAAGTGCCGCCAACTCCAGTGATCGTGCCGTAGGCCGTAACGGCGGTGGAATCGGTCGCATTGCCGAGCGCAATCGTAGTAACGGAAATGCCGCTTCGCGATACGCGCCACACGTCTCTAGCCGAGTTGTCGGCGTCGTTTATCGCCCCGATTACAAGTTGCCCTGCAGCGGCCTGGAAGTACCACCGGCGGTTGTCAACAGCTGATGCGCTGTCCCGCAGGCTCCACGCGCAGTTGCTTCCGATGGCTACGAGAGCGTACTCGTTCGCCGCTGTACGATCCTTGCTGAAAGTGTGGGTGCCGGTCCAGGTCGGCGCAATCGCAGGATCGATCTTCAGCACCGCATCGCTGCGCAGAGCCGTCACCGCTGAACCGTTGGCGCCGGTCATGTTGACGCCGTAGGTCGCTCCAGGATTCGCCAAGGCGAGCGACGATGTACCGGCCCCGATGGCCGCGCGCCACGCAGCGGCGTCTGCTGAGTCCACGATGCCCAGCGTGAACGCTGAGGGCGTGTCGCCGCCGGCGTAGGCGCTCAGCGCGGCCGAGGCGTCCTGCTTGGCGCTTGGCGCCATGGCGCTCCAGTCATCCAGGTTCGCCGACCAGGCTTGCACCGACGTGCCGATATCGGCAGGTTGGAGAGCGTCGTCTGCCAGTTCAAGAGATGCGATAACAGGCGCTGCCAAGGCTACCACCGGATTCGCCGGGTCTGTGGCGTCCACGTCGATCTCATCGGTCGTGCCGACCACCGACTCTACGGTCCCGCCACCCCCCATAGCGTTGATGGTCAGCTCGCCAGGTGTCGTCGTATCGAAGGTGACGTTGGTGCCGGGGAGCAGCTGACGCGAGTTGGCGGCCGTGCCGGTCTCGTCGCTCTCGGTTAGGAACGTCAGCGCCGACAGGTCCGGCGGGATGGCGGGCGTACCGCTGATATCCGAGTAGGGGATCGTCGCACTGAATGCCGCAACACCGGCTGTGAACTTCGCATAGCCAGCCGCGGCTGAAACGTCCGCTCCCCACCCGCCGCGGTCCTGCGCCAGCGTGCCGGTCCAGCCGAGCGTCAGGGAAGTGTCCGCCAGCAGGGCGTCCGTCGGCGTGCCGCCTAGCGTGAGCGTAACGTTGGTGTCGTCGGTCTTGGTCAGGCTGCGCGGCGCCCGCCATTCCGGCAACCCGGCGCCCGATGCGCGCAGTGTGTAGCCGGGACTGCCCGCGGCAAGCTTCGCCAGCGTCGTGCCACTGTCGGCATACAGCAGATCGCCGGCCGTGTAACTGCCGAACCCGGTGCCGCCGCGGGTGGCGGCCAGCTCGCCCGTCCAGCCCAGCGTCAGGGATGCCGCTTCCAGCAATGCCGTGGCCGGCGTGCCGCCGAGCGTCAGCGTGACGTTGGTGTCATTCGTCTTGGTCAGCGCCGCACCGCTGCGCCATTCTGGCATGCCGGCGGCCGACACGCGCAGCGCCTGATCCTCACTGCCGATACCCAGGCGCTGCACCTGCGTGTCGCGGGTCGCCAGGTCGCCCTTGGTGGTCAGGATGGATTGCAGCGACGGTCCGCTGGAACCGCCACTGGCGCTGCCCGCGGCGGTAGTCCCGAGCCATTGCAGGAAGGTGGTCGGCGTCGCTACAGCCCCGCTGGGTAGCCGCAAGTCCAAGCCCAGCTGCGCCCCGCGCGTGGCCTCGGTGTCGAGGGTCACGACGCGCTTGATATTGTCCGCCAGCTGGATCTTGACGCGGGACATTTACGGACCCAGCTGGTCGCTGATTCCGCCGGTCGGGCGGATATTGCGGAATACTGGGCCTCCGTTCGGCGATTCCTCATAGTCCAGCAAGCCGCGCTCTTTGAGCTTCACATAAACACGCCGCTGGTCGGCAGACACCTTGACATCGGAATCCAGGCGCTTTCCGGCGTCTTGAGCCTTGCGCGCCAGGTTCAGCAACTGCTGCTGTCCGAACCCCTTGCCACGTTCCCGTGGCAACGTATAGGCGTCATTCACCTGCCAGCGGTCGCCCATGTCACGGTAGGTAATGTAACCTTGGGGGGTTTCCAGGCGCTGCGTGCCCGGCACTTGGTAGCGACCCGGAAAAGCCCCGGCTTCCCGTGGCCCGGCCTCGGTGACATCGAAGCGCGAGGAGGCTGGACCGAGGTCGTCCGCCAAAGACAGTGCCGGCCCGGGGAACTCGTCGGCTGCTCCGAAGCGCGGCCCGGTCGGCGGCAGCGGCCCCTCATCGGGCAGCAACTCCAACCCGCGCGGTTGCGGTGGGAAGGCGATCTGCGCCTGGCTGATGCCGCGCGGCGGGATCTGCAGGGGCAGAGACTCATCCGGCACCACGAGTGGATCGCGCACCGGTCCCAGCTGCGAGGCGAAATCGGTGTCGATACCGCGCCCCAGCCCTTCAGCGGTCAGCGGCACGCGCTCGTCCAGCATGGCTGCCAGCGACAGCGGACGCTCCTCCGCCATGCTCAGTGGCATGTCCGGCGCCAGCCGTAGCTGATCTTGCGTGATCGGCGGCAGTGCTTGGCGCTGCACGGGGGGCGCGACAGGCGGCTCGAAGTCCACCACGTCGGTAGGCCGCAGGAACGGCGCGCTGGTCGGCGGCGCAGGCGGCATCTGACCCTCCAAGGTCAAATCTCCGGCCATGCGCTCGGCCAGCAGCTGGTTGAAGGGCGCCGCGTCCGGGCGCCCAGCGTCGGGCATGTCCGGGGTACGCGGCGCGGGCGGCGTGGAGGCGGTCAGCCCGGGCGGGGCTTGCGGCGGCTCGGGTACGACCGGCGGCACTTCAGGGGCGCGCTCGAAGCTGAACGGCGGAATCTCGGCCCGGGGCGGCGCGTCCGGCACGCGGAAGCCGCGCAGCTCCTCGTTCAGCGCGTTCACGCCGCTCTTGCCAATGAGGCGGGTCAGGAAGTTGCCGCCCATGAACTGCGCCGAGCGCAGCGCCACGTCCTTGGGGTTGGCGCCGGCGCGAAGGTTCGGGTCGGTCACTGTGGCGATGCGCTGCGGATGGGTTAGGGAGATCGGCGTGGCCTGGTTGAATTCGGACAGCTGTGCAAGACCATCGGACAGGTAACCGCCGCCCTCGGTGACTTTTTCCAGCCGCGCGGCGTCCACGAAGCCCTGATCCAGCGCTTCTTCCAGCGTGTTGATCTTGGCGAGGTTCGTGCGCGCTTCCTTCAGCGTCTCGCGCACACCGACAAGGCCGGCCGCGTCGCCGCGGCGGGCCAGCTCCTCCTCCAGATGGTCGGCGATCTGGCGCTTGTAGCGGGCCAGCTGGCGGGCGTCCGGGTCGTTGGTGTTGAAGGCGCGCTTGCCGTCCATCACGGCTTCCTGGCGCAGCGCCATGATGTCTTCCACCAGCTTGTTGGAGTTGCCGCCAGCGGCCTTCTGCGCCAGCAGGCGCTGCACCTTGCCGGCCACTTCCTCGGTGGCGTCGGCGAGACCCGCGGCCACCTGATCGAGCGACGCCACCAGCTCGGGGCTCGCGCCATCGCCCGGCACGCCGCGCACGGCCTGGTATTTGGCGAATTCGGTCTGCTTGGCCGCGTCCACCGTCGGCTGCTCGATGCGCTTGTTGCGCGGGTCCAGCTTGATGCCGTCCGGCATGCCCTGGATGGCGATTTCATTGATCCGCGGCGCGTTGCCCATGGCCACGTCGCGGTTAACCGCGCCGGTGCCGAACTCCGCGCGCCGTGCCCCGGTGACCTTCTCGCCGCTGCCGGCAACCTGGCGCTGCACCTCGCCCGGAGTCACTGTGATGCCCGCACGCGACACGCTGGCCGCGGGGGTGGACAGGTAGGTCGGGCTGCCCGGCCCCAGTGGAGTCGTGCCCGGCGCCACGCGGCCGCCCATCAGGCGCTCGGACTCGCGGATCGTCTCGCGCGCGGCGCGGTTGGCAAGCAACGGCCCGCGCGCCAGCGCGCCGCCGGGCAGGAACACGGACAGGTCCCCGGCGGCCTCGCCCAGCGCCGGCACCAGCGTCTCCCCCAAAGGGGTACTGGTCAGGCGTTGCTCGGCCGGCGCCAGCAGCTCGCTGAACTTCTCGGCGCCGGCCGCGACGCCGCGATACAGTGGGTCGGAGATCAGCTCGTCCGGCGCCGGCTCGACCGACAGCGCGCCCTGCACGCCGCGGGTCCAGCGCTCGCCCATCTCCGGGCCGCCGAGGGCGGTGCCGAGCAGCCCGGCGTAGCCGGCCGGCACCTTGGCGCCCAGGTTCCATGCACCCTCGGCCGCGCGCTGGAGCAGGCCCATGCCGGGGATGGACATGGCGCCGCGGAAGGCCGCGGTGCGGTTCTGCGCTTCAGGCGTAGGCTGCAGCGGCTTCAGGGCCGGCAGCGCGGGGGGTGCTGCGGCCGGGCCGGGCAGGTCGTCCGCCGGCACAGTGCGACCACGCAGGCTATCCGGCAGGTCGTTCAGCGGGACCGCGCCGGGCATTACTCGTACTCCCAAGTCTGGCCGCCATCGCGGCTGATGATGGGCTTCCCGGACCTGGAGGTGCCACGCAGCGGCTCGGCCGCGGGAGGCGCTGCCGTCGCGCCGCCGTAGGCCGGCGGAGGGGTTCCGCCGTAGTTCTGGTAGACCCCCTCGATGCGACGGTTCTGCAGCTGCTTGCCCATGTCCAGCAGCGTCTGCGCGCGCTCCAGCTGCTGTTTCGCCAGCTGGTTGTCATACTGCGCGGCCTCGCCCACTTCGGAGTTCCAGGCGCGCAGCGCGTCGCCTTCGGTTTGCACCCCCTTGGCCAGCAGCAGGTAAGCGTTGCGCATCTGTTCCAGTGTGGACTGCACCGTGGTGTATGCGCGGCTCTCGGGCGTGGACTCGCCGAGGTAGTTTCGTGCGCGGGAGGCGAGGTTGCGCGCGACGCCGAGGTTCACACCGCCACTTTCCAGCAGCTGCAACGCCTTGGCGGTATCCGTCGCCGTGCGGTCCGCGGCGCCCACCGCTTGCGTTGCCTCGTCCACGATCTTCAGCGCCCCGACGGGCAGCTTCGCGGGTACGCCGGCTCCGGCCCCGCCAGAAGTGGCGCGGATATTCGGATCCGTGCGGCCCCGCAGCGCGGCCAGCGCGTCCGCGGCGCCAGCCTGCGCTTCGTTTTCGAGAATCGCGGACTGACCTACCGGGTTGGTGTTGGGCTGCTGGGTCAGCAGGTTGATCTCGCGGCCGGTATCCAGCTTCTCAATCTGCGGCAGCACGCGGCCCTGAACACCTTGGCCGGCGGCAAAGGCTGCCTGTGGCGCGGCGTTCGGGTCCGCCAGGGTGGAACGGAACCCGGCCTCTTGTTGGCGTAGCTGACCCTGCCCGAAGTCCCCAGCACCGGTGGCAATGGTCAGCAGGTCCGACACCGACGGCGCGTAGTTCGGGTCCGCCTGCGCCTTGGTGATGAGGTCGTTGGTCAGGGACTGACGCAGCGCATCCGCGCGGCGTTTCTCCGCCTCCGCCATTGCGCTGTCGGTCTGGGCGCTTCGCAGGCGGTACTGGCCACCGGCATCCACGCCGGCCGTGAACTGCCTCAGCTGGTCGTTGAACGCGCCGACGCGATCCGGCGGCGCGATGCCCAGTACGCCACCCAGCACGTCGCCGAAGCGCGCACCGATGGACGGCTTCTGGAAAGTCGGGGCGACTGGCAGCGGCGCGCCGGTCGAGGAAGCCGCCAGTGCGTCGGCGAACGTAGCCATCACCAGCCTCCTTGACCGCTGGACAGCGCGGCGCCTGCATTCGACAGACCCTGGCTGAGCAGGCCGACCCACGGATTCTGCTGCGTCATTCCGGCGCGCAGCTGCGTCAGGAACTGGTCGTCCTGTGCGCGGGCCTGGATCGGCTGCAGAGCGTTGCTCATATTCATCAGTAGTTCGCTCTCGCTCTGGCGCTGCAGGCCAGGCGCACGGATGCGCGCGAACAGGTCGGCGAGATTCCGGCCGTAGCCCTGCGCTGCGCTAGCGGCGCCGGTTGCGTCAGTACGGAAACGCGCGCTCGCCGTCGGCAGCGCGCTGACCGTCGGCGTGCCGAGCGCCTGCGTGAAGGCCGCGCGCTCGGTCGCCGGATTCGGCTGCGAGCCGCGCAGCTGGGAGATGAAATCTCCCATGGTGCTGGTCGACTCCATGCCGGCGCGGGACTGCTGCTTGACGCCTTCGCCCAGGATGCGGTTCTGTTTGCGTGCGGCCGAGGCGCTCCCGAGTGCACCAACCAGGTTGCCTGCCAGGCTCAGTCCGGCGCCGACCGCTTGGGCTGCCATCACGCACCTCCGCGACTGAGCAGGCTGGGCAGCAGCGTGCTCAGGTAGTTCGTATTGCCGACCTGCTGGCCGAGCAGGCTGCGCAGCGCGCTCTGCCCGACACCCGCCGTGCCGTAAGCAGAGTTGATGAGCGCCTGCTTGGCGGCCAGATCCTGCTGGCGCAGCTGGTTGCCGGCGTCCTGCACCTGTGCCTCGTTGCCGACGCGCTCGGCGAACAGATCCTCCAGCCCGCGCTGCTGGCGGTTTGCGTCGGCGCTGCCGCCGGTGAGGCCCTGCCGCGCTGTGGCGAATTTCGTGCTGCGCGCGGAGCGGGTGTAGTTGCGATCGGTGTTCTCGCCCAGCTGCGTGCGCAGCGCGCCCATGAAGTCGGTGATACCGGCCTCCCGGCTCGGGTCGCTGAACGTGTTGTCGATCAGCGTGGTCAGGTTCGACGCCCGGCCCTGCCGCGCAGCGGTGGCGTTGGCCGCTTCGCGCTTCACCGCGCCGGCTCCGGTCGAGAACGGGTTTTTGATGCCGAGGAAGCTCATAGGTGGCTCCAGTTTACCCTGCAAACCCGCTGCTGCGGGAGTCCTGCACGTAAAGATTCATGGCCATCCACTCCCACGCCTGATTGCCCGAGAAGATGAGCTTCGGGGCGAAGCTCGGCGCCGAGACCGGGAAAGGAATCGAAGTGCCCGGCAACGTGTCGCCGTCCAGCGTGTAACCGGCCGTCAGCACCGCCGGGTCGCGCTGGTCGTAACCGATCTGCACGGTCACCTCGCCGCTGCAGACCAAGTCGAAGCTGTCCAGCTGCTTCATGACGCCCATGTTGCCCAGATCCAGGCTCGGCCACCACAAGACGCCCTCGAATTCCACCCCGGCGGTGTCTCCGGTCATGTCGTCTTTCAGCGCGTCAGCGCTGACCTTCCACACCTTGTGCGTCGAGGTGCGCAGGTACAGGTCGTTGTCCAGTAGCGTCGCGTCGGTGAGCGCCTCGGGGAACACGTAGCGGCTCCAGCTGCGGCCCTCGTCATTGAGCGTGCAGACGAACACCTCCGGCCCGAACCACAGCCAGTATTGGCCGCGCGCCGGGTAGTAGATCGACTTCGGTTCGTAAGCCCCCTCGCGGATCTTCGCCACCACCAAGGGGTCAATCGGATCGCCGATGTCAGCCGCCTGAAGATTCGTGGAAGCCCCGGCGATGCCGACGCTGCGCACACCCAGCTGGGTCAGGAACAGCAGGTCGTTCTTCACCGGCTGCATGGCCTTGTGGTAGGTCGAGCCCACCGGCACGGCGTCCAGCAACTGCATCAGCTCCGGGTCCGGGTCCACCTGCCACATCTGGAAACCGGCGCTGTTGAAGATCATCAGGTTCCCGCGGTACAGCGCCATGGCCGCCACCGGGTTCGCCCCGTGGGTGTTCAGGCCCGTCGGCAGATAACCGGCGTCCTCGGTCGTGGTCCAGTCCAGCGGGTTCACCGTGGCGCTGTAGGGGGCAATGTCATCATCGCCCGCAAACACCTTCTTGGCGGCCAGCGCCACGATCTTGGAGTTAGGCGCCTGTTCCACATAGCCCGTGGTCGCGATCCACGTGATCGTGTTGTCCGTGGTCGCGCTGCCCGGCTGCTCGCCCCAGCTCGTGGGCTCGGTGGCCCCGGACTTCATGATCGGGCGCGCGGTCCAGGTGATGACGGAGGTCACGCCTCCCAGCCACGTCACGCCGCCATCCACGACCGTGTTGCCGGCACCCGGCCACGTCGGCTCGCTGGTGCCGGACGTGGCCGCGCCGGACTGGATGGCCTGGTAGATCGTGAAGTCCGCCTCAGCCGGCGTCAGGTTCACGTAATCCCAGGTGAAGCTGTCGATGGCGCAGCGGCCGCCGCTGTTGGTGCCGCGCGCCTTGTAGGCGACCGTGACCTTGGTGGCACCGCCGGGGGTCGAGTCCTGCACCGTGAACACGCGGTAGTCCTTGGAACTGTCCGCGCTGCTGGAAGTGCCCAGGGTTTCCTTGACAAGCCCGCCGGAGGCGTCGTACCACAGCAGCACCAGCTGGCCGTCCATGCCGGAGTTGTTGCCGCCGGCACGCGAGTCGTAGCAGCTGGCCGACAGGAACTGTCCCGGCACCACCGGCACCGGCGTCGCCATCTCCAGGTACTGCCAGCCCAGGTCCTGCCCTTCGGACTCCAGCCAGTAGGCATACCACGCGCCCTGATAGGGGTACTCGCCGCGCTGCCCGGGCACCGACACGTCGGTGATGTGCCAGCCCGTACCCTTGGTCCATGCCGTGTCACCGTCTTCAAAACCGGCATTCGGGATCGCCGAGTTCACCACCGGAGCCACCGACAGCGGCTTGACCAGCGCGCCGGGCTGGTACAGCGTGCCGGGCGCCCAGCGGGCTACCGAGTCCGCCAAGCCCAGCGCGGCGGCCGAGGCGTCGCTGATCTCGGTGTTGCCCGTGCCGTAACGGTCGCGCACATCCGGCGGCACCTGCGGCGCGGAAGCATCCGAGGCGCTGGTGGCCGGCGCGCCGGTGCCGTCCGCCGACTCCACGGTCTCGGCGCCCTCGCTGGCCGTCCACGCGGGCTCCACGGCGCCAGAGATCGGCACGTCGCCCTGCGTGGCGGTCACCTCGTAATAGAACCCGTCATAGGTGGTCGGGAGTACCTTGTCGCCGACCATGTAATTGGTCAGCGGCTGCCAGGTCTGCGTCGGCGCCGCGGGGTTGTTCGGCGTGGCCTTGTACAGCAGCCCGTTCGGGGTGGTCGGCGTCACCACGTCGCCATCACGGTACACCGTGTCCGCGGCCCACTCGCCGCTGGAGGCGAGCCAGTAGTGGTAGATCCCGCCGTCGCTCCATTCGGCCACCACGTAGAGCGCGCCCATGAAGGGCTGTGCGAAGTGGATCTGCGTCAGCGTGGCCAGCTCATCGGTCGGATGCGCCAGCACGTTGGCCAGATAGCCCACCGGCGTGTAGTCCTCCAGCTGGTGCGAGAAGGTATGCAGCAGGCCGCCGAACGCGGCGAGCCCCCGCGTGGTCGCGGCCAGCACGGCATCGCGGATCGTGCCGTCACGCTGCACGGCGGTGCCGGAGCCGGTGAGGTAGCCGTTCACCAAATCGTACAAGCTGTCAGCCCGCGCGCCGCCGCGCACGCGCTGCCGGTTGATGCCGCCCTTCTGTGCCGTGAAGGATAGCGTCCGCATCAGGAGAAGTCTCCCGGCAGAAGCAGCGGCATCACGGCCGGCGGAACCTCGCGCGTACCCGGGACGTAGCGCTTGCTGGTGTGCGTGCCGGCCACGAGGCTGCCCAGGTACTCGCGCGCCTGCGCGGCGATGCCGGCGGCGCTCGGCTTGCCGTAGTAGTCCAAGGCGTTGGCCAACGCCCACAGATATACCAGCTGCCCGTCAATCGTCGGCTTGTCGGTGTCGGCGCTGAATGCGGCTTTGCCGAAGTGGCCCTTGATGTAGAGCTGGTAGCCGTCCGCCTGCGGCGCCGGGAAAACCTCGATGCACTGGCGGATCTCGTAGCGCACCGGCAGCCCCGGCTGCGTCACCGTGGTGTAGAACACCGGCGGAATACCGGCCACCATCGGCAACCATGCGCCATTCAGGTCCACGAGCCACGCGCCCTCGATGTTCTTGTATGGCTCGAAGTTGAAGATGCACGTGTCCGCAGGCGAATAAGTGGCGGTAACTTGCCCGGTGGTAGCCCCCGTGGTATTGAACGCCGCGCCGCCGGAAGTCAAAGACAGGTTGCACGTAGAGCCGCTGGAGTTCACGACGTAGTATCGGCGGTACGCTTCAATGCCGGTCGGTAGCGTGCCGCCCGCGGCGACCGTGAAGAATACCTGTCGCCCGTCAGCCGGCGCATCCCCCAAGAAGGTCACGACGGTCGGCGCGCCGACGGTGAGTGTTACCTCGGCGTCTGTCCAGTTCTCATCGTTCTCGCGCATGCCATAGAAGCGGACGCCCTGCTCCATGGACCAGCGGAAGATGCGCCGCGTGCGCAGCGCCGGATACTTCAGGTACAGGAAATCCTGCGCATCCTGCAGGAACGTGGTGAGCATATCCGCCATGCCAGGGGGCGGGTTGGCGCTGACGGCGGAGAACCCGAGACGTTGCAGCAACCGCGTGCGGTACTGCGCCATCGTCAGGTTATCGTTGGTATCCACGCACTCGCAGTTGAATCCTGTCTCTGCCATTTCGGGCTCCGGCGGCGGGTCAGGATCTATGAAACGCAGGGCTACGATGCCGCCATAGCTGAAATTATAGTTGAACGCGATGACCCCGAAGCTGGATACTTCGGACCCGGCCGGTATAACGAATTCCCCGCTTCCTATGACCGCTGGGATCTCCTGGAAGTTGTCGAAGGCGTTAATGCGGAACTGGAAAGGCAATGTGGTCCACGGCTCCGTCATCAGCTGGGTCACTTCGTACTGTACGGTAATGTCACTGGTCAGCACGAACGGCACCGCATCCACTGGGGTGCATGCCGTGGACATCGCACCGCTGGACGAGAACCACCAGCGGCCATCTGCCGCCAGCATCTCATACCAGATGGGCGGGGAACTGCTGGCAGCGTCTTTCCATTCAGCGGGGGTAAATGACTCGGCCACTACGCAGCACTCCTGATTCGGGACCCGCCGCTATCGGCGCGGCGACGGTGAACATATACCCAGGACATCTCGTCCGTGCATCGCGAGGCGCTTGCAGCCTTGGCGAGATCCATCATCGTGTACTTCGGGTTGCCCGCCATGGGTTGCTCGGCAGCCAACTCGGTGCGGACAACGGTCAGGTGGTGGCGGCGATCCGGGAACATGAACCGCCCGTTGACCATCAGGTGCACCTCGCGGGCGAATACCGCATCGAACTTATCCCGCAGCGCCGAAGCTACACAGGAGAAGGCATTTGGCAGCACGAAGTCATCATCGTCCACCCAGCACAGGTATGGGGTTTTCGCCCGCTTCACGGCGGCCGCCATCGCCGAGCCGATATCCCCCGAAATGCCCGCAGTTTCCAGTGGTACGACGGTGAATCCTGCGCGGTCCGCGGCGCGCTGCACGCTATCGCGGCATTCCGCCACGTAATTGCGCGGGGTGTCGTCGGAAACCATCGTGATGACTGTCAGCACACCGTTCTCCATAGACAAAGGGCCGCCCGCGGCGGCCCTTCATCCGTTGCTCAGATGACGCGAGCTTCCATCAGGCCGATGCCGCGCCCACCAGGTCGGCGGCAGCCGCGCTCGGACGCCCGCGCTTGGCCTTCGGCTGTGCGGCTTCCCGCGCCTCCTTCATCGCACGCTCCAGCGCCTTGATGCCGGCCGAGCCGGCGCCGTACACGCGCTCGGCGAAGCTCAGGGCCTCGTCGCCAGAACCAGTCATGCCGTACAGCTGGTTCAGACGCTGCATCTCGCTGCGCGCGTCGGTCGGCCATTCTCGGTTCTTGTATTCGACAAGCTCGCCCACCGTCAGGCGCTCGTCGCCGTGCTTGGCTTCCAGGATTGGGACTTCCCAGGCGCCCACGAGCACCGGAATGCTCGTGGTTTCGTCGCGCAGGATGGTCACTTTCGTATAGTGCACAGGGCCTCCGTTAGTCAACGAACATGGTGGCCGGCGCGGACGTTGACACGCGCACGTAACGGTACGGCACGGTCACAGTCTGGAACGGCGACGCGGTGGTCAGGGTAGCGATGGTCGCGTACCCCGAACCAGAGGTGTTGGTTCCCTGCACGATGATGCCGTTGCCGGCGTTCAGGGTGACCGTGGAGCCGATCAGGACATCCTGCGCGAGCAGGTCGGTCTCGGAATTGCTGAGGGTGATCGCACGCATGTTGGCGGCTCCTTAGTACAGGCTCAGGACCGCGTTGGCGCGGCGCTTGTTGATGGACATGGCGTACTTGCCGGTGAGGCCGAAGTAATGGACGAAGCGGTTGTACACCATCGGCGGCTGGCGGTTCACCATCCAGTAGCCCTCAATCGGGCGCAGCTTGATGGTCTTGGTATTCAGGAAGTAGCAGCGCTTGGCCCACGGGGTCGCCGGGGAGTCCAGCGAGTCCAGCGTATCCATCAGCGGGTCCCACACCAGTTCGACACCCTTGAAGTAGACGCCGGTCACCGCGGCATCCAGGCTCACACCGCCGTTGGAGTTGCCGCCGTTGAAGATGTTGCGGTTGATCGTCTGGCCGGCCTGCTGGCGGTAGGCGTCCAGGAAGTCGCTGCCCACCAGGATGAAGTCCGGAGTGGCGCCGCCGTAGCGGGTGGTCTCACGCCACGCGATCTCCATCTCGTTGATGAGGTCGCTGGCCTGGATGTCGGTCTGGGCGTAATTGCGCCACCAGGTGCTGGTGCTCTGGTTGATCGAGCCGACCACCGAGTTGGTGGACGGGTCCAGCTGGACCAGGTGATCCAGGCCCGGGGGCAGGTTGGTGTCGCCGCTGTTGGAGCGGTGCAGGGCCAGATCCAAGCCCTCCTCGAAACCCTTGACGAGCGTCGCGTTGTTCTCCTCCAGCACGTTGGTCAGCTGGATAACCTCCGCATCGCTGGCCACGGCCGACTTGTCGGAGGTCATCTTGATGCCCGACTGGGCCAGCTGGTCCTCGTCCATCGCGAAGCCATCGAACACGTTGCCCCAGGCGAACTTCGCCTGGTCGATGGTGCGCTTGTTGTTGAACGTCACCTCGGACGGGCCGAAGTAGGACTGGAAGTTGCTGTCGTTCGTGAAACGCAGCTGCTCGACCACGTTCTGCAGGCCGCCGCTCCAGGGCTTTTTCTGGCTGTCCAGCTTCTTGAACAGGGGGTGGGCGATGTTGACCTGATCGACCGGCGGGCGGTTCTTGACGTAGAAGTCGAGCGAAACCTTGGCCGCGTAGGTCAGCTGTTCGGTCGTGAAAGGCATCTTTGAAAATCCTCCGAAATGAATGGGGTGAACCACTCGACTTCGGGGACGCGACACCCGGTTCAGCTAGTAGCGTCTCCGGGTATCGCCGGCTCGGGGCTGTTGTCGCCGCTCGCTACTGTAAGTCGGTACAGGCCGGAATGTAGGACAAGTCCTACGAGCGTGTCAAGCTATTGTATGGAATCCAATAGCCGTATATACTTTTCCAATGGCACCCAAGTTTTTATGCAAGCTGGCCCTTGAGGCCAAGGACCGGGGCGAAAACACCTATTTCACAGGGAAGCCCTGCAAACACGGCCACGTGGCACCGCGCTATCTCGTCGGCACCTGCTCGGTATGCGCAGCGAACCACGCAACGGCGTACAAAAAGCGCGACCCGGAAAAGGTGGCCGCGCAGCGCAAGGCTCGCTACTACAGAAACGTCGAGGACTCCCGCCGAAAAGCCCGGGAGTGGAATAAGGCCAACTGGCCGAAAATAAAAGCCAAGCGGCGTGCGCAGTACACCCCGACAGCTGGACGCAAAAAGCGCGGCCTGCCGGAACCCACGCGACCCATGCCGCCGGCCTGCGAGCTGTGCTCCCGGGAGTTTGACACGACACGAAAGCGCCCAATGCGCAGCCCGCATCTCGACCACTGCCACGATACCGGGGTCTTCCGCGGCTGGCTTTGTGGCGGGTGCAACAACTCCATCGGCCATCTCGGCGACAACGCCGCCGGCCTGCGCCGCGCGCTGGCTTACCTGGAGAAATTCGAGGCAACGCATGTGGAGTAGAACGACGCGCAACGATGAGATCTGCCGTGCACTCGCGGATCGCCACTACAACCGCCAGAAGGTCGGCGCTCCTGGGTTCGTGCCGCCGGGACGCTGCGTCGTGCTGCGCCATGAGAGCGGCCGCGCCGTGTGGGTCACCTCCTGGCCGTTCGCGCAGTACGTCAAGCACCAATGGGCCGGGGCTTGGGTGAACAGCCTATTCCGCAATGAGAACGCCGGCCTGTCCTCCGAACTGATCGTGGCGGCCATCGCGTTCACGCGGCGCGTGTGGGACCCGCCACCCTTGGGGATCGTGACCTTCGTGGATGCCGGCAAGGTTCGCGCGAAGCGCGACCCCGGGTACTGCTATCTCAAGGCTGGGTTTCAGCAGGTGGGAGAGACGAACGGAGGCTTGCTGGCGCTCCAGCTGCTGCCGGCTCACATGCCACCCCCATCGTCTTGACCAGAAACTCGACCTGGGCCTTGGGGAGCCCGGTGCGCAGCTCGACCTCGCGCGGCGTGCGCCCTTCCTCGGTCCAGCGGATGATGCGGGCCAGATCAGCGTCGTAGATGCCGCGGCGCACACTGCGCGGGTGGTTGCGCACCTTGGCAATCATCGCCTGGACCCGCAGGTGCCGCGCCCGGGCTGCCTCGTGGTGCGCCACCAGCGTCTCGTCCACCTCGCGGCCGGTCACGTCCAGCAGACCCAGATTGGTCGCCGCGCTCTGCGCCTCGGCGCGCGTCACGCTGAACACTGCTCCTTTGGGCACGAGCGCGTCGATCCAGGTCACATCCTCGCCGACCGCGCATAGCTGCCGCGCGCCCGGCAGCTCCTCCAGCAGCTTTCGCTGCAGCGGGGCCATCGGACGAGCCCGGAACTGCTCCTGGGGGTCCCATCGCCAGAAGTGCTGGAGCAGCGGCCCTGACACCGCGCGCAGCGGCGTGTCGCCCAGCGCGGCTTTCAGTTCCTTGATCTGGGCCGCCATGAAGCTGTCCTCGCGCAGCATGGACCGCGACATCTCACTCCACTGTTTATGGAAGTAGCACTCCTTGCCGCGGTACAGCTCGAAGCCGGCCGCGATCACCGGGTTGCCACCCATCAGCGCACCCCACAGCAGCGCCGTCATACCGCTGTTGGCTTTGAGCATCTTCGGACGGCGATAATCCGCCCACCAGTGTCTGGAGAGCAGCTGGGCGTAAGGCGCTATCTTGCGGATGCGCGGTTCCTGGTGCTGTTTCAGGACGGTGTGTACATCGTCGTTCACGACGATGTACTGCGGCTTCAAGCCCGCGTAGCAGGCGTGCTCGTTGCCGCTGACGATGACCGCCTTGTCCGTGTCGAAGCCGCCGGCACGCAGCACGTCCAGGTCCGCTGGCAGGCTCGGTGCACCCCCGCAGACCAGCACCGGCCCTTCGTGCTTGCCGACCAGCTCGCCGGCCAGTTTGTTCATGCCGGCGCCAACAGCACGTCGCGGCCGTAGCGGTCCACTTCCTGGTAGTTGTGGACGCCTTTGAGGTAATCCGCGGCGGCCGAGGCGGCGAGGCCGTAGCGCCGCGCATGCTTCTTCTCCTCCAGGCCGATCACCGGGCGGAAGCGCGTGATGGTGTCCGCCGCGCCGCGCAGCGCCAGCATCTCCGCGCCCTCGATGTCTAGGTAAAGCAAGTCGCACGCCGGCAACGCCAGCGAGTCCAGCGGCATGATCTTCACTCCGCCGTGGCCGTGTGCCACGAACTGCGCGCCGAGGTTCACGCCCAAGCGGTCCTCGGGGTATTTCATCGCTCCGCTGGTCTCGCGCTCGCCCAGCGCCGCGTGGATCGCGGTGATATTCTCCGCGTCGCCGATGTTCTGCTGTAAGTACGGCCAGCAGATGGGGTCTGGCTCGAACGTGACCACCTTCGCGAACTTCTGGGACAGCAGCCACGGCCACTGGCCCATGTTGCCGCCGGCCTGCACCGCGAGCCCGAACCCACGACAGCGCGGGTAGACGCGCTCAAGATCCTTGGACTGGCGGAACGTGAAGCGACGACACACCTTGTCCTCGTCCGGCCATTCCCAGGTCCGGCCCAGCTCGTTCAACTGCATGGCAACTCTCCGCCGGGCTCCCAGCCCTTGGGTTTTCCATGGTAGTACACGATGGCTGCGCTCTCCGGCACGCGCCCGGCCGGCAACACCTGCTGCTTGAAGCTCACTGCGCAGCCGGGCATATCGGTCTGGTAGCGCGCGCACCGCCGCCCCCAGATATGGTTCAAGAAGTCCTGGTCGCCGCGGAAGTTGCGCATGGCCTTCTCCGGGCCGAACTCCTGCCAGCGTTGCCAGGTGCGCATGCGGTCCTTGTGCGGCAGGTACATCACGGAGCTGTTGATGCCGCGGCGCAGGTTGTTGCGGTCCGACAGCGCGGTGAGCTTGCCGACGTTCGCCATGGCTGTGAGGTCTGCCACGGGTGTGACGTCCAGGTCCATGTAGAACAGATCGCCGGCCACGTCCGGCCGGAACAGCTCCATCTTGGCCCACCAGCTGGGCCAGTCGTAAGTCAGCGGTATGCCGGCGATGCCGGGCACCGGCACGTCGGCGAAGATGATCCGCTTCATGGCCGGCAGGTGCTGATCCAGCAGGGCACACAGGCGCTGCGCATGTTCCGGGCGGTACTCGTGCTTGCCGCCGGCGCGCAGGACGAGAGCGGCGCGAGTCACGCGGCTAGCTCGTCCGGCCAGCGGCCCGTCTCGATCATTCGCGCCAGGCGGTCGGCACGCTGACCTACCTGCTTGGCCCACAGCGTAGATCGCATGTTGGCCGCGGCCGCGGCCCACTGCTTGTTCTTCAACTGGTCCACGAAGTTCGGCCAGTCCTTGTAGCCGTCGCCATCGAAGGGCTCGACAGACAGGTTGAACGCCATGTCCACGAGCGCCGCGCGGCGCACGTCGTCCAGCTGCAGCGCCCACGGCGCGGAGTGGTACAGCTCGTCGCGATGGGTCTGAATGTCATAATCCAGCAGGGCGTCGATGATGTGCTCGGGCAGCCGGCCGCCCTTGGCCTTGTCGACCAGGTGGCCCACGCCGATGGTCAGGTAGCCCAGGGAGTCCTTGTAGGCCCACGGAACCCGCCCTTCGTGCAGCGACAGCAGCTTGCGCAGCTTCGTGTTGAAATCACTCACGGAAAGAACACCAGCTTGATGAGAAACGCCAGCACGGCCACGCCGGTCGTGATGCCGAAGCCGGCCGCCGTGCGCAGGTCCTTGCGGATACCCGACACGTTCTCGTTGATGTGGCCGTAGCGTATAGCGCATTCCTTCTCGTGCGCCGCGAGCCCGAGCGTATTGCGCAGAGAGTCCTCCTCCACGTTACGGAGGCGGTTGTAGACATCCTCGGGCATGGCGGCCACGGTCTTATCCTGCCCGCAAGGCGCTGGTCACTGCTTCCAGCATCGAGCCGGGCGGCTTGGCGGCGGTCCCGGCCGGCGTCTTGGCGCGCAGCGGGGTCGGCGCTCCCGGTGCCGCAGCCGTGCCTGCCGGGGCGGCCGGCGCGGGGATCGCACGGTAGCGCTCAGCGAACTTCACCGCCCATTGGGTCGGCGGCAGCGCGCGTAGCTGTGCCACGAATGCCGTATCCGCGCGCAGCGCGGCGATCTTCGCCTTATAGTGCGGATCGGTAGCTTCCAGCGTCTGCTCCACGGTGCGCACGGCGTCCTGGCCGGCCTGGATCGCCTGCTGCTGAGCCGTCTGCTGCTGGACGCGCTGCGCGGCGACCTGGCTCTGCTGGGCGGTGGCCGCAGACAGGCGACGCGCGCGGGCCACTTCCTCGGCGTAGGGCCGCGGCATCTGGCCGGCATTCACCGCCTGCAGCAGATCGTCCTGCCCGGCCAGCGGGTCGGCGCCGGGCGGCACCTGCCCCAAGCGCTCGGCCAGCGCGGCGCCGGCCCCCTGGAGCATCTGCAGGGCCTGCTGCTGCTCGTGCGCGTGCGGGCTGTTGAGTAGCTTCACCAGCTGCATGGCCTCGCGAAACTGCTCGACAGTCGCGCCGGCCTCCTGGATAGGGGCCATGATGAGGTCCAGGTCCGCGCGCGTCGCGGTCAGCTCGGTGTCCTTGGCCTTGACCGTCTCCACCAGCGTGGTGATGCGCTCGCGGGTGGCGGGCTTCACGTTCTCTGGGATCGGGTCGTTGACCGGATCGGCGACCTTGGGCTGCGCCGCAGCGGCCGGCGCTTCGGCCTTGGGCGGCTCGGCCGCCGTGGTCTTGGGCAGGAACTTGCCGTCCGGGCCGCGCGCAGGGCCGGCATCAGCCGGTGCAGCGTCGGCCGGCGGCGCATCGCCCGGGGGCGCGCCGATCAGATCGTCGCCGGTAGCAGCGGCCGGCGGGGCGGCGTCCGCCGGGGGTGTATCCTCGGGCGTGTCGCTCGGCGGCGTGTCCGGCGCAGCGGGGGCGTCTTCCCCCTTCACGGCGGCGGAGACGGCGGCGAGCATTTCAGGAGTTGCCATAGGTCCTCAGTTGGTTCCGGGGCCGAAAAATCCGTTCGCTTCCATCCCCGCCTGCATCCGGTTCACGGCGGCCGGCGGCTCGGGCGCCGCCTCGCCGGGCAACGCCGCGGCAGGGCCGACAGGCGGGCCGAGAGGTGCGAGCGCCGGCACAGCCGGCGGCAGCGGCAGGAAGCGCGACAGGTCGCTCTCGTCGCCGAAGCGGCGCATGGTCTCGCGCACCTGCTCGGCGAGCGCCGCGGCGAGCGGCGCGGTGGCCGGGTTCTGCTGCAGCTCGAAGATCTGCGCGACCATTTCCTTCAGCTGCGGCAGGATCACCCCCCACGCCTCGCGGTCGCCCATGTTCTTGGGCTTGCCCGTGGTGCCGGCGGTGATGCTCACCTCCACCAGCGAGGTGATGTCCTCCAGCGCCAGGCCGTGCGGCCAGTACACTGCGGGGCCGGCGATCTTCGCCGCGATCTGCGGCGGGATCTTCTGCAGGGCCACCTCGGCGCAATACTGCGCCAGCTCCGACAGCGTGGTCTCGATGGTGTCGCGCCACGTCGAGGTGCGCGTGTTGAAGCCGGCTTGCTGAATTTCGGCCTCGGTGGCCGTCTTGTCGCCTGTGGAGGTCTGCTGCTGGGCGTCCTGGACGCCGAACGTCCGCTCCAGGTCGTAGATGATCGGCGTCACGTCATACAGCCGCATGTCGATGTTCGGCTGCGGCTTGCCGGCGAACAACTTGTTGAAGTCCTGGCCCGGCTGTGTCGTGCGCAGCGGGGTGATCTCGGCGATGACGCCCTTCTGGATCTTGTCCAGCTCCTCGTCGGCCAGCGCGGTGGCATCGACAATCGTGCCCGGGATCGAGCGGCGGCGCGTCATGCGCAGGTTGCTGCGCACACTCGCGTACTCATCCTGCAGCTTCGCGCCGCGTGAGGCCAGCGACTGCGGGCAGCGCTGACCGTCCACCTCGTTCAGCGAGAAGTAGAAGTACGGATACCAGCGGCTGGACGCGAAACTCGGCTGGTAGGGTTTGCGCGCCCACACCTTCACGCCGCTGACAGCGGTGTAAATGTGGTTGTCGGCCTTGTTCCACTTCTCCAGGACGCGCGCCATGGGGCGTGAACCTTCCTGCTGCTCGGTGGTCGTGTACAGGTCGTCCACTGAGCCCTGGTTCGGGTACATGCGGGCGATCAGGTCGCCCTCCGCGTGGTCCACTTCGCCCTTGTTGGCGTTGCGCGGGGCCTTGCGGTAATACTTCTCCGCGGCCTTCAGGTCCTCGGGCGTCAGCTCCGGGAACTTCTCGCGCAGCTGGTCGTGCGGAAAGTACATGATCTCGGTGAGGCTGTCGGAGTCGCAGTATTCCTCCAGCAGCTCCACGTCGGTGCCGACCTGCATGTTCTCGGGCTTCACCACGTCGAAGGTGAAGCCGTAGCACACCTCCACCTCAAGACGGTTGGACAGCGCCTCCATCGAGGCTTGCAGCTGCTGCTTTTGCAGCTGCAGGTCGTCCACGCTCGCGGTCTGGCCGTCCAGCGTCTGGCCGGCTTCCAGCGCGGTCAGCTGCGCCTCCACACTTGCCACGTTGGCCTGCAGCGTGTTGTACTCGTTCTGTGCCAGTGGGTCCGGCTGGCGGTCGGTGACCGGCAGCACCTTCAGCCACCCGTGGGAGGCGGACAGGATGGAGCGGATCACGCGCCGCATGCGCGGCTTGAGCTTGCCTTTCTTCCACAGCGTAGACAGGACCAGCTCCAGGCTCCTGGCCATGTCCTGGTTGCGCTGGCGCTCCGGCTGCGGCGGCACGACGCCGGTCAGCGGGTCCGGGGGCGGCTCGACCTGCGCCGCGGGGCGCACACTCACGTCCGGGTCCCGGGCGTACAGCGTGGAGGTCAGCACGTCAATGGACGAGCCGATCAGGTTGGTGCTGACAGCCCAGTTGGCCTGGGCCTCGCCGCTCGCGTAGCTGCGGTCCTTGCGGATCTGCTCGCGAATCGGCTTGTCGAACTTCTGGTCGTCGTCGAACTGCTTGAAAAAGGCGCGGACGGCCTTTTCCTCGGCGAGCCGGGCTTCCTTCTGAGCGTCGTCCATGCCGGCGGTTGACACCGCATCCGAGACGAGCTGGGCCTGTGGAGCCGCGCCAGTATCGTCAATCGCCACGGATTACTCCCGGGGCTTTCTCCCAGGCTTCCAGCCATTCGCGCGCCATCTCGGCCAAGTGCATGCCCGAGTCGTCCACCGCTTGCCGCAGCGGGTCGCCGGACACGAAGGCGACGATCAGGGTCAGCAAAAAGGCTGGCACCCAGAGTACCAGCATGGTCACCCCGAGCAGCAGGAGACAGGTTCGGGCAGCCCATTTTGTCATAGGCAGACTGTACTGTCTGTAGGACAGCGCCGTCAACGGGCGTAGGACAATTCCGTCAGAAATAGCGCACCCCGTCTGTTTTCGGGGCTTCCCATTCGAGCCAGCGGGCCGTGAAGGGGCGAATCGGGTCCACCGGCTTCGGCGGTTTGTGCTCCCGGACAACGGGGAACTGGTCCAGCGCGCGGCCAACCAGACCGCACACGTCGGCGGCGTCGTCGTAGCGCCCGGCCGGCAGCGCGATCAGCTGCTGCACCACGCGGCGACTGTTCGCGTTGTCGCGAAAATGCACCATGCCGGCGGCGGCGCGCGCCTGGAAGCTCGCGCACTTGGCTACCTTGTCGCGCATCGAGGGTAACGCGCGGCGGTCAGTGAACACTTGGCGCTCGCGCATGCGCAGATTGATGTACGGGGAGAGCGACTTGTCGATCACGCCACCCTCATGGAACCACATCGGGGTTTTCCACCGGGCAACCATGTTCAGGGTCTCGTCGCCACCCTCTTCGGGCGCCGACTGCTTGCTCCACCAGTCCGCTTCCCATAGATGCCCCTGGGGGTCCACGCCGAACACGCCCAGCTCTGTGAAGTCGTTCTTGCCCTCGGTCACCGCATAATCCCCGGCGCCGACGTAGGTCAGGATCGGCGGCTGCGTGCCGGGCTTGTAGAAATCGAACATGTCCTCGGTGAAGCGGCCGGAACCCTTGGGTGTCGGACGCTGCTGGTACAGCGAGGACCAGGTGCGCGCCGCATCGGTGCCCGTGGCGTTCTCGTGCATTTCCCAGTGTTTGCGCGGCCACCACTCCGGCCACAGGTACTCGCCGATCCGGCGCCCGAGCGGGTCGTCCTCGCGCTCG
Organism: Amorphophallus titanum; assembly: GCA_024336825.1. Lineage (NCBI taxonomy): Eukaryota > Viridiplantae > Streptophyta > Magnoliopsida > Alismatales > Araceae > Amorphophallus > Amorphophallus titanum. The sequence goes on along the minus strand of JANBPO010001959.1, from coordinate 176,371 downwards.
CACTTCGCCGGGATGCACAGCACCTCCCAGTCGAGTCCGTCCTTGCCCTTGATCATGCCGCTGCGGCCGTCGTAGTCGTCGGGCAGCACCGCGCTGCCCGCCAGGTCCGCCTCGTGCCAGCGTGTCATAACAAATACACCCCATGCGCCGGGTAGCCCGCGGGTCAGCAGGTCGTCGCTGTAGGCGGCCAGCGTGCGCTTGCGCTCCAGCTCCGAGTCCGCTTCTTCACGCCCTGCGACGGGATCGTCCACCACCCAGCCGGTGGCGCGATTCGAGGTCAAACCTGCGAGCAGGCCCATGGCCAGCATGTTGCTGCCGGTGTCGGTAGCGAAGTCGCCCGCGGCGTCGCGCACGAGCTTCGGCGCCTGTGGCCAGATGGTCTGGTACTCAGGGTCGCGGATGATCTGCATCGCGCGGCGCGCTTGGCGCTGGGCCACCTCCGAGGAGAAGCTGGTGTAGATGATGCGGCTGCCGGGCTTGCGACCCATCTCCCAGGCGCACGCCACGACCACCGACAGGCTTTTCACCGAGCCAGGCGGGGCCATGATGAGGCAGCGGCCGAACGGCCGATCCATGGTCCGCTGCAGCACTTCGTAGATCTTGGCCAGATGCACCGGCATCAGTGACGCCGCCGGCCCCAGCAGGTCCTCGTCGGGCTGCATGGCGCCGGTAGGCGCCGTTGGGATGCTCACGTTCAGCGCGAAGCTGTGCAGACTCTGCTGGCAGCGCAGCCGGCGCAGCAGCTCGCGTGCTACCTGCTTGCGGTCGTCACTCACGGCAGCGGCACCTGCGCAGGACGCTCAACAGACAATATCTGCGGCGGGATGAACGGCGCGTGCAGCTGCAGGTACACGCGCCGGGTGTTCACCAGCGTGGCCATCTCCTCCTCGCTCAGCTCCCAGCATGAGGTGATGATGCCGTCGGCGGAGACGTGCACCGGCAACGGCAGGTACTCCGGCTGGTCCTTGGCCGCGATGCCGGTTTGCCCGGCAAACTCTATGGGTATCACGGCTTCTCCTGCGCCAGCGCCGCCGCGCGGCACCGGTAGTAGGTGCCGGCCAACTCGTCGAGCTTGCGCACCAGCGTGTCGCGGTTCTTGTCCTGCAGCGGCACGAGGTCAGGGCACGACAGCAGGATCACTTCCCGGCGGGGCGAGGGATTTGTTGAGGGCGTTGAACACGCCGTCGCTGATATCGCAGCCAGCGTCAGCAGGGGCGTAGCGAATCTCACGTTCCAACTCCTGGCGAATCGTCACTCGCTTGATGTCGATGTTCTGGATGGCCTTCACTGCAGCATCGGTGGCCGCCTGTGCGCCCTTCAGCGCGGCGCGCTCCGCCGCGGCCTGCTCGCTGTCGTGCCGCCAGCCGTTCACGCGCCAGCCGGCCGTGAAGCTGCCGGCGGCGAGCACCGCGGCGACGATGGCGGCAAGGGCGATCTGGTTCACAGCGTGTACTTCCCGTCCACGATCACGACCAGCTGGCGTTTGCCGTTGTGCAGCAGCACGCAATGCGCGTTCAGCCAGCTCGACGGGCCGCCGCCGTTGTATTCCAGGCGTAGCCGCGTGCTGGTGCCGACCTGCACCGCACCCTCGTCCTCGCCGGGGCTGTGCGAGTGGCCGACAATCGACTTGGTGCCGATGCGGCGCATGTTCTTGATGCTGCCGCGAGCGCCGTTCGGGCCGCGGTCGCCGTGAAAGCCCAGCTCCACGCCGCCCAGCACGAAACTCTCCCCGCCGCCCAGCGCTTTCAGGTTCGGAATGCCGGCGGCCTGCAGCCACCAACGGAAGGGTGCGGCTACTTCCGTGCCGCCCGGCCCCATCTTCGTGGTGCGCACCAGCGCGAGGGCAGTTTCCAGGTAGAACTCCGCATTCACCGGGTCGGTCTGCCACTCGTGGCCGCGTACCCAGCGCGCGAGCATGTCGTCGTGGTTGCTGCTGACCACCACCGGTGTGCAGCCCTTGGGGGTACGCGTCCGCACGTAGTCCACCGCGGCGCGCACCTCGCGGCGCACGTTGTCCCAGCCGCTCTGCTGCTTGGCCACGGCGTTGAACGGGTTGCCGCGGTGGTGTGGGTTCACGCTGTAGGCGTCCAGCAGGTCGTGGAACACCAGATGCCGCGGCTTCAGGCGCTGCACCAGCCCCTTCTTGCCGAAGGTGGCCTGCTCCACGCCCGGGTCCACGAACCCGACGTGCGTGTCGCCCATCACCAGCGCGAGCGCCGGTGGCGCGGGCTTCCAATTATCGGCGAAGTGCTGCACGTCCAGATCCGTGACGGATTTGGACTTCTCATCCCAGTGCTGGCGGCGCATGTAGAACTTGCCGCCGTCCACCTCCACCAGCAAGGCCGAGAGGCTGTGGTGGAATTCCCCGATGCGTCCGGCGCGCGAGTCGGTGTAATTGGCCACCGTGACGCTGCCGGTAGTCATCATCAGCTTCGCCATGCGGTTGGCAGGCGTCGCCACGCTCACGGTCTGCACCTTCGGGTGCCCAATGATGCCCGAGGAGGCGTGCGAGACGCCCTCGGCGCCGGTCAGGGGGCTGCCAGCGGTGGGCTGGATCTTGATGTCAGCCAGCAGGGTGAGGTTCTTGTTCAGCGCATGGCGCACGTTCCACAGGTACGGCCGCACCAGCGCGTCCCAGTGCTCGGCGTTCTGTTGGCTGCCGGACCAGCTGGAGGTCGGGTTCTTGTAGCGCAGCGGCACAACCAGGATCTCGGCGTCGAGCCGTCCGGCCATGGCCTTCAGCACCGCCCAGAATCCGGCCTCGACCGGCGTGGCGTTCTGCGCGCTGGTGATGAGGTAGCGCTTGACCTTGCGCAGCGTGCGGTTATAGACGGTCGTGGGCGCCTGGATGACATGCTCCGGGTTGTACCGGGCATCTACGTCCTCAGCGGTCAGGCCGATTGGCTTGCGGTTCACACGCCCAGCTTCTCGCGCATCCGGCGCGCGAACGCCTTGGTGCCGGCCCACAGGATCGCCGGGCGGCCGTTGACGCGCACCGGAATGTGATAGTCGGCGTAGGGCTCGGTGTAGGTGGCCAGTTGGGCGTTGGCCAGGCCCGTGAGCTTGCGGAACTGCTCGTGCGGCAGCGCCCGGTCTTCCAGTTGTGCCAGCGCCGCGTCAATCTTGCGGCGGGCCACGGTGTCGGGGTTGTATTGCGCGTCCAGCTCTTCAGCGGTCAGGCCGAGCTTAAGCGCCGGCTTTCCGCTTGACTTCGATGCCATGCTTCCTCCGTTGTTCGGCCGTCGCCTTGTCGTCCCGCGACATGCGGAACATGATGCGGCCCTTCTCGATCTTGTACTCGGTCACGTGCACCAGTCCGCAATCGCAGCATGCGTCCCGGTCGAAGCCGCCCAGCGCGTACCACGCGCCGTCGTATATCTGCACGACATTGAGCGGCTTCTTGCGACTCACGCCGAGGGCGCCCCGCTATCCTGGCCATCGTCCTGCGCCCGGGCCAGCACCGCCGTCTTGATCGCCGTCAGCACCGCGGTGAGTACGGAGACGGCGGTCATGGCCAGGCCAAAGCCCAGCGGATAGCGCGCGGCCATCTCCGAGAGCAGCCCTGTGGAGCTCTGCACGGTGCCCGTGACCGCCAGGAGGATCGACACCAGCAGCAGCGGATCTTTCATGTACTTGTTCATGTGCGACGCCTCAGTACAGGATCCGGCCGTCGCCGAGCAGCTCGGCGTGGCAGTCCATGGTGGCGTTGATGCACTTCGCGACCCACGTGGCCTTGATCGCCTCGTCCCAGACGATCCAGACATCCCCGTGCAGGGAGTACCCGCCGGGCAGGTTCGCCGCATAGTTGTCGCTGGCCAGGCGGTACTGGCTCCCCGGGCCGGCGAGCTTGTAGGTGATGTTCAGCGAGATGGTCGGGATCGGCACCGGATGACTCGCCGGGCACACCTTCGGGTTGTAGCTGCGCGCGTGCGCCATGTGGCTGCGGTGATCCGGGCTGTCAAGGTTCTTCCCGTCCCAGCAGTTCTGGAAGCCGAGCTCGATGTCCAGCAGCGAGCCGGCCGGGCACGCGGCCGGAATCGTCAGTTCCTTGGGCAGCGGCGTTCCCGTCTTGCTGCCAGCGGGCCAACACTCGAATACCGCCGTGTAGGGTTCGTACTTTCCCGGCGCGGTCGTCGCCGTCGGGCTGCGTCCGGTGACCATGCGCAGGCCGTTGGGTGGCACCTGGACCTGCGCGGAGGTCAGGGCGTTGTAGCCCTTCTTGTAGTAGAACAGGGCGCTGAACGGCGCCAGGGCCTTCCTGGTGGCGGTGTCCACCAGCGACGGCACCCAGTAGGCGGACAGGTTCGCGATGCCGCCGGCGCAGGTGGACTTCTTGGCGGCCAGCAGGGAGTCCGTGGTGGTGGCGCCGTTCGTGCTGGTGTTGCCGAAGAACGTGTGCAGGTGGCTCTTGCCCGGCTGGCCCGGGAAGACGATCGGATCGTCGAAGGCCATGTGCGAGTAGCCGCAGCTCAGGCGGAAGGCGCCGACGCCATCGCTCGCGGGCTTCGGCGGCGCGCTGCCAGTGTAGGCCTTCACGCGCAGGTCGGTGTAGCCAGTGCCGGACGGCGCGGCCGGGATGGGGTCCGTTGCCGGCCGCGGCATGTCCGACGGGGGCGCGGGCGTCGGGTCTTCGAGCACCGGCGGCGTGGCCGGCGGCGGCGGGATCACCGGCGCCGGGAACCACTCCACGCGCATCTTGCGGTCGGTCACCGGGCGGCAGGTGTAGGTGCCACTGGCCTTCAGGTTGTCGGCATCGTCCCTCGCGGTGGCATCGCACGCCGCATCGCCCGCCAGAGGCTGCGCGATGATCTTGGAGCCGCGCAGCAGCTCGCGTTCGGCGGTGGCCGGCGTGACGGTGAGGTTGGTGTCGGCCGCCGCGGTGGCCGCCAGCAGGAAAAGAGGGAGGCAGGCGAGGCGGCCTGCAGCATTGCTGAACTTGTCCATCGCACTTCCCGGCCCGAGGCCTGCGGTGTAGGAGGAATCCTACGTCGTGCGTAGGACTGTACCTACACAGGAAGCCTGTGGCAAGCGCGTCTTACGGCGTCGGGTCCACCGGGGGCGGTGCGTCAGCGGCGAGCATGCGCTGCAGCTCGGCGAAGCCCAGCGCCCGCGGGTTCTCGCTGCGGTCGTCAATCTGCATGGCGACGGCTTTCAACTGGGGCATCGAGAACGCCATCAGTTCAATGTAGGCCTTGAGCCCTTCCTTCGGGTTCAGCTTGAACAGCTGCTGCAGGGCCAGGTCCGCATTCTGCATGTTGCCCGCCAACAACTCGTTCACCAGTCCGCGGATCTTCGGCGCGGTGGCCTTCTCGCCCGACTTCAGCACCAGGCGCAGGTTCGGTGTCGCGGTCGGCGGGGCCAGGTGCCCAGCCGGCGGCAAAGGCTGATACTCGTCCGCCAAGGTGCCGGACACGACAGTCACGTCGCCCGGGTCGTCCAGGCCCAGCTCAAGGCGCTCTGCGGGGGATAGTGCCATACGAGAAATGTTCCACGTGTAACGTGGCGCGTCAAGCGCGGCCGCCAAAAAGACGGCCCGGCGTCAAGTGGACAGCCGGGCCAAGGTGCGCGGGTCTCGGCGCGCAGGCTGCCCAGGGAGGGAAGCAGCGAGAGGAGCATAGCTTGTAGGACGCGGCAGTGCAATAAGGCAAAGTGCCATAGGCTGGAAAATAATTGCGCGAAAAGCTGTGCCAAGATGCCATATGCACGAAAATCGATGTACTTTTTACATAGAAGCTATGTCACTGTGCCATAAGCACGAAAATCGATGTACTTTTTACGGAAAAGCTGTGCCAAGATGCCATAAGCACGAAAATCGATGTACTTTTTACTACATGGGACCCGTAAATCGTTTACCGCGGGTCCCGTAAAGCGGGGGTGCACCCCCCGGCCCGCGACCCCGCGACCCCGCGACCCCGCGACCCCGCGACCCGCTGCCCGCGGCCCCGTGAATCGCAGCTCGCGCACCGTGGCTCAGGAAATACCGTTATACCCGCATGGGATTATCGGGTAGGGCGATATATCCACGCGGGATTATCGAGTAGCGACCCGGGAAATACCGTTATTCCCGTGCGGGATTATCGATGCGCGGCGCGCGGACCAGGGAGTCGCCAAGGGTGGGGGCGTGCCGCAAAACGCGAGCCGCGATTCACGGGGTCCCGGGGCGCGGATGAGGGAGCTGCCAGGGGTTGTCGGGCGCGGCGCCGTATCAGAGTTTATTACCTATTAGTAGTATTAGTAGTATTAGTAGATGGTAAATCATAGAATAAAAAATTTTTTAATGGCGAACCCCACCCCCGAAGTTAGAATGGTTACCACGCCCCCATACCTCCACGGGAGAGGGGGAAATCAAGGGGGAAGCTCCCCAATAGCCCCCGAAAGACATGCTTTTATGTCGAAAGGAGAAATGAATAAAGATAAAGGATGAGCAGAACGGGATAGGATATATGTGGTGGGCCTGAATATAACAAAGAAAGAGACCAATAATACAAGGGGGGCTCCTTGTCCTTGGACGCACCCTCCCGAATCAGCGAGCAGATGTCACCAATAGTGGCACAATGTTCAGCCAGAAGTGCAAGATCTTCATGGCCGTGAGCTAATAAGCTATAATATAAGCCAAGATGGTCTATTCCCCATCCATAAGCATATTTGAAGGTAGTAAATAAGGGCCTTTCCAATATCACCTCGGCCTTATCAGTCATGGAAAGGCCGTGAATACGCAATAAAGAAAACAGTCAGGAGGTCTGAGCATATAGAGTTGGCCGCCGATCCTCCTTCTGTACAAAGGTCCTATAAGAACATAAATGGTCAATCTTCGGATGCCACGAAGCGGGAGATGTGGTGGGCTCCTCAACCAACAGCGAAAATTGTTTCAAAGATATCCTGCCACTTCCAACCCGGCATAAGCCCTGAAGAGTCTCCATGAACTCATCCTTCTTGATTTCAGGAAGCACAAGCCGCAGTTTGGATGTCTTCTGCATCACAGATTTCCATGCAGCCAAATAAGCCTACACTTCAGGTTCTCTCTGGGATTTCAATCTCCGCAGATGATGAGAATCGATCTCAAATATCAGGGAAGGCTGGGAATTCAAGAATTTACGCTCTGCAAGATCCTAGCAGTCATTTCGGGAAAGCCTGTAGAAGGCAGTGCGAGCATTCCACCATTTAATATATTCTAGTGTCACACGAGGGAAACGCTCGGGAACTGGCACCCTGAAAGAAATAGCCTCACGGCGATAGAAATAGTCCCACCATGTGCGGGCTTCCTCAATTGCGGTCGACCCTGCTCTCGATCGGCTCTCCAGCGGAAACTGTGTTGAAGATGGTGTAATTTGTTGGTCATAGCCAAAGTTCCTGCCGAACCGGAAGGGATAATAGGGTTCCAGATATGTCCTCCCGCCCTTCCTGAAGACCAAGACACTGGGTCTGATAGATAATGCCCAGTCTACTAGCTCCAGCTCTAAAGATGGCATTATACAGACTCTGCCTAAAATAGTGTGAATATATTCCTCAACTTCACCAACTTTACATTCCCGCAGGTAGTTTACCAATGGGTTAGAGTGGGCAGCCAAGCTCCAGAAATGTAAAGCCCCAGGGGCGTTCACGGGTACCTTTGTCAACTACCCCCTGATTGAGAAGAGTTGGTCCAATGCTTGTTGGGGCTCAGCACTAGCAAACTCCAACATTCTTGGAAATAAATTAGATGACTAGAGCACCCGGGGAGCAAACTCGGGGAACAAGGAACATACCCAAGCATTAAAGAAGTGGAGTGGATCTACAGTCCACAGATTCCTTGGGAGACGAGTATGATGGAGATCTCCCAACATCTTGTAAATCAGGTACAATGTAGTAGGGCAGAGGGACAGCTTCAAGCCCCACGCCATCAAGCATGTCGAGTATATAGCCTCAATGCAAATCATTGTCTCGTCACCCTGCGGGAGATCAAATGCACACAACCAGTATGTCAAATAAGCTACGCAGTGTGTAATAGGGTCTACTCCCGTCGGGTTAGGGCCACTTCGCTACCCCCTACGAAGAGAGGGAGATAGATGAGTCTTCCGATAGGCCTACTTCTTCAACCTGCTCGGAGCTGCTCCGATGGAGGGAAAGTCCTTGTACTTCTCCTCGCCTCCGAAGAAATATTCTAGCCACAGGCCCATCCGCACCCACTTCCTTTCTTTGCGCGAATGGGTGTGAGAAGAAGAAGTTTTCGGGACATCTTGAATGGACAACCACAATGTCCGGTACACTTTCATAAGGTACCGATATGCAAACCCAATATAATAGCGGCCGTCACCGTCAGTCACCCTTATCGAGCCATACCCCTTCGCTCGGTGGGGGATCGACATCCTGGGGCCATTCCCTACGGCTCAGGCCCAGAAGAAGTTCATCATCTTCGCCATCTACTACTTCACCAAGTGGATTAAAGACGAAGCCACTGCCAGGATTACCGAGTCGGTCGTATGGAGCTTCGTTTGGAAGTCGACCATTTGTCATTTTGGTATTCTCCGAGTGATTATGAGTGACAATGGTCGACAATTTGATTCTCACTACTTTAAAGATAGATGTGTTGACCTAAATATTTGCAACCACTTCACCTCAGTAGCCCACCCTCAGGCCAACGGACTAGTCGAAAATGCCAACAAAATCATATTAAAAGGCATTAAAATTGGGCTCGGCAAGGCCAAGGGAACCTAGCTCGAGGAATTATCGAGCGTACTATGGTCACACCGAACTACTCCAAGAATGGCCACCGGTGAAACCCGTTTCCAGTTGGTGTATGGCACGGAAGTCATGATTCTGTTAGAGAGCGACAACCCCTCTCTCTGAGTCACCAACTTCTCACTCGAGGTGAACGTGCAGAAATTACTGGAGAACCTCGATTTGGCGAGTGAGACCAGAGAAATCGCAAGCATCCGAGCCACGGAATACCAGCGGCGCCTCACTCGGTACTACAATGCCAGAGTCTGAGGTAGACACTTCTAGCCAGGAGACTTCATCCTTAGAAAAATTGAAGCCTCTTGACCACTGGAGGCGTTCTGCAAGCGGGCCCTTTAACTAGGAAGGCCCCTACCAAGTGATCGAGATGCTTAGACTTTCGAACCCGAAGGTCGCCTAGGAAGTGCTTGACCCGAGTGGGTTATTGGGCATGAAGCAAGTGGGTCCCGGGGGGGCTGTCACTCTAAGGAGTCGGGCCTCGTTCAGCCTGGTGGGACCTCGTTTGGCTGCTCTTTTGAGGAGGTAGAATTCCCCCTCTGTAGGGTCTATCATTAGAAATAAGGCCAGGTTAGTGGCCAAGGGATATAATAAGGAAGTTGGCATTGACTTTGAAGAATCTTTTGCCCCCATTGCTAGATTAGAGGCCATCGAAATCTTGCTAGCCTTTACATGTTCTTTAGGCATTAAATTCTATCAAATGGATGTTAAAAGTACCTTTTTGCATGGGTTGATAAAGGAAGAAGTGTTTGTAGAACAACCTCCTAGCTTTGAAATTGTTGATCTGTCTAATCATGTTTACAAGTTGAGCAAGGCTCTGTACGGTTTGAAGTAGGCTCCACGGGCCTGGTATGATAGACTCAGTGCACATTTAACTGGCAAAGGCTACATCAGTGGTAAGATTGATCAAACACTCTTCACAATGATACTGAATGGCCACATCTTCGTTGTACAGGTCTATGTAGATGACATAATTTTTGGATCAACAAATGTTACCATGTGCAACCAATTTGCTAAACTCATGACAGAAGAATTCGAAATGAGCCTTATAGGGAGCTTCGATTTTTTCTTGGATTGCAGGTCTCCCAGTCAAAGGAAGGCCTCTTCATAAACCAATCCAAGTACACACTCGAAATCTTGAAGTGATTCGGGATGAACGGTACCAAGGCCATATCCACACCTATGGGAACAAATGCATCCCTAGATGCAGATGAGAATGGCAAATCTGTTGATCCTAAAACATACCGAGGTATGATCGGATCTCTTTTATATCTCACTGTGTCACGGCCTGATATACAGTTTAGTGTATTCATGTGTGCTCGTTTTCAAGTCAATCCGAAAGAGTCTCACCTGATTGCTATTAAGTGAATCTTAAGATACATTGCTAACACACATGACTTAGGACTATGGTATCCAGCATCATGTCTTTTTGATTTAATTTCATATACTGATGCTGACTATGCTAGGTGCAAACTTGATCGAAAAAGTACTAGTGGGTCCATTCAGTAATATCAAGTACAAGTAAGGTGACGTATAGTCAATAGTAACAAGTAGTGGAACGTGGTGTAAACAGAGTTTGGCCGTGATGGCCGTTGGCCTGTTCTATGTTTGTTCATGTGTTGGTCTGTCTTAGGTTTGTATTCTAGGGCGGTGTCTGTGTGTCGGTAGTTTCTGGATCGGTTGGTTTAGGTGACTGGGTGTGGTCTTTTGCTGGACTACGATGATACCCTAACGACTCGATCTAGAACTGCCAGTGTCGTTGCCTCTGGTTGCGTAGTGGCTGCCTCTTGACTATCGGGTTCACCTAGCAGTTGAGTGATAGTTCGCTCTACCCAGAGTGTAGTCATTGTCCACCGCTCCGATTTCTGCTTGTCTTGGCTTGATCTCGTGGTTTACCCATGACCCGTGGGTGTCTGTTGACATCCTATGAGGGCAATAACCATGATGGGACAGTCAGGGGTGCTTGTGCATGTAGTGTGTATATCTGTGTGTATGTGTCATGTCTGGTTCCGGTAAACCTGGTGAGAGCAGGGGTTGACAGGCCACCTTATGTATGTCTCGGTGGCTTTGTCCAATCTGAGACTATGTTTTTGGATGCCTCAAGGTATCATCTTACCTCGGTTTGTGTGTATAGGTGTGTTGAGGGTTCTCGGTGTCCCCTCAGGTCTTCGTGAGTCATTTCATCGGAGTGTCATTTTCCATGGCTTTAGGTTAGACCGATTGGCGGTTATTCCACTGTGAGCAATGATCTTGGCCCAGAGTCTAGTGACTCGAGGATCGTTGTGCTAGTAGGTCTAGTTGCCTTGTCCTGAGTCTGTCGACAGTTTCCTATACTGCCATTGGTGCTCTGTAGTACGTGTGACAGTCCATGATTAGCCTATCTATACTTCAGCACTCGCGTTTCAGAGTCTGTGTTTCGTGATCCTTCACTAGTTGTCGCCTTACGGCACGCTTCGGTGTGACGGCTCTTATAACGGGGCACTTTCCCGACATGTGGTTTGTAATCTAGTTCCCGTGGGCTCTCGATTTGGCAGTACTAACCCTCGGCCGTAGCATCTGCGGAGGGAGAAAACTAGCTAGAGGCCTGGCTTAGTGGTCTACGGCCAGTGTATGTACACGTGGTTTGGGGCTTTGGACTCATGTCGACGGGCGTGACCCTGACTCGTTCTGGATACGATAGTTCTGTTCCTGGTTCTTTCCAAAGCGTACCTGAGATTTTGCCTTCCTAGGCATTGGCTCGGTACTTGTGGTGCAATATAAGACGTCAGTAGACGCATCTGGTCTTTCTTCTAAAGAGGGGTTACTTTGTCACGTAGCACGTGACTCTTCGTGTTTCTGTGCGCCGTGACCTTCCGAGTCAGCCCTCTCACCGCTGCACTCGAGGTCAGCGCCTTGTTCTGTGCACGATGTTCTGGTCGTGTGCAGGGCAACGTGCATGATGTTCTAGTCGTGTTGGCCGTTGTCTATCTAGGCTTTGTCGGTTGTCGTTGCAGGTCTTCATTTGGAGCCTAGCGTCGTGTCGACAGTTCGGTAAGCTTTTGAATTTTCCCAGTTCAAGGTTCACCCTTCTGTCTTTCGTTGGTGTAGTGTCTGCTTGGAGTAGTTCCGGGAGCTGAGGTTAGTTCGGCAATCATGCTCGTCTGGTATGACTTCTTCCCTTTCCTTTTAGCTCCCTTTGTTCCTAGCTTGTTCCCTGCTTCTGCCACCCTTTCTTTTATAGCCTTTGTAGTTTAGCTTTCCTGCTTTACTACTGCCTGTTGCTTACCTGCTGTTACTTGCTGTTTTAGCGTGTACTGTGTGTTTTCCCCTACTGAGCTAGTGACACGAGGCTCACCCCTACTTTTCAGTGGTTGTTGCCGTCGTTGTTCGTTCTGCTTCCTTAGTTCTTGGAGTTAGCATACTCGTAGTGGCCTGTTGGTACCTTCGTCGGGCTTCCCCCGACTTTCTGGTACTTCTTTACCTTTCAGTTGACTGTACTTGGCACTTGTTGTCTTTTCTTTGGACTTGACTCTGGGCTATAATTGTAAAATGTAAACTATTAATTAAAAAGTAATTTTATTTCTGCCAGATCTTGGATCACGTGCCACCTTCATCTTCCATGAAATAACATCTGTCAACACAGAAATAAATATTAGTTTAGTTTACAGATGTAACCCTACTAGAGAATGTGCATGGACCTTCTAAGGACATACATTATGGTTGCTATAGTGTATGCTCCGACTTTAACATGTAACGAGCAAAATGTGCACGGTTGAAATTATATGCACGGACTTGCTGGTGAGAGCCTAAGGCATGTGCTCGGACATGCAAGGCTATTGTAACAGTGTATGCTCGGACATACACTGACAAGGCTACAGGGTATACACCGACTTTATCTTGCGATGACAAAGGTAATGCATGGACTTGATGATAGGAGGAGTATGCAAAGGGCTTGTTTGCAGAAAGTACACGGAGTTTGATGACCATGGGGTTTGTAAGGAGGTGCAAGGACTATAGGAAACTTACACGAGATTTAGCATGCATGGACTTGTGTTCTCCCAAAGGAAAAATATGCACGGGGTTTGACATGCATGGACTTGTGTTCTCCCCAAGGAAAATGTGCACGGGGTTTGACATGCATGGACTTGTGTTCTCCCCAAGAAAAATATGCACGGGGTTTGACATGCATGGACTTGTGTTCTCCCAAGGAAAATATGCACGGGGTTTAACATAAAGAAGAGTATGCACGAACTTGGTGTTCTGCTTGCAAGAAAAGAAAAGATGCACGGACTTCAAATGAATGTGCTCGGACTTGGCATTTCAAGACATATGCACGGGCTTTGTCAAAAAGAGCATGGACTTAGAGTTTAACAATGCTCAACGTGCATGGACTTGACTAAAAATGTGCACTGACTCAGTTTATCTACTAAGTCCAAAAACATGCACTGACTTGACCTCAGACCAAAAGTAAAAGTGCACGGACTTAGTGGTCAAACCAAAAACATGCACAGACTTCTATATGCATTGGCAAGAATTTTTAGAAGACTGAAACATGCACGGGTATGGAGACGTGCTCGGACTTTGCATCGATAAAAAGATGCACGGAGTTTATGGAGTTTATAACCCAAAGCAGAACCTGCATGGACTTATGTTTTGAGCAATGCTTCAAGAGAGGCCAAAATATGCATGGACTTATGAAATTCAATGAAACACACACAAAGGACCAAGATAATTACTGTAAGTAACTTATAGTATATGACATCATCAAAACCATAGAGGATGCAACATGTGAGAGGGAGAGGCATACATATTTGCTACTGGGGACTTCTGGTGTCACCCCGCGAGGCCCACCGTACTTTGCTGGGGCCGTCACTCCTTGTGGATGCGCACCCGTGTTTTCCCTTACGCCTCTGGCGTAGGAGAAACTCTACCGAATTTTCGTCAAAAATTATCGGTGTTTTGTTCTTTTTACCTATAGTAAGGTCCCCCGTGGTCTTCATTTCCCATCACCTTCATCCATCATAGCCTTTTTAGTTTCACCCATGCGTTTTGTCATTGCATGACACTTAATGGAATTTACCGAGGCTGTGCCGTGGAACAATGCACATGGCGTGCTAGCGAACGAAACATATAGTATGCCTGGGAAACACATCTAGAGCGTGCTAGTGAGGAGCCTCATGGGCGTGTCGCTGAAGGCCGCTTAGACTGTGCCGGGGAAGCCAGGTGCTGGCGTGCCGGTGGAGACCCACAGGGTGTGCCGGGGAAGGCCACCATGGGTATGCCGATGAAGGCTGCTTGGACTATGCCACGGAAGTCAGGTGCTGGCGTGTCGGTGGAGACCCGCAGGATGTGCCGGGGAAGGCAACCATGGGTGTGCCGGCGAAGGGCCAAAGGGTGTATTAGGCAGGGGCACCCGAGACTGTACCGGTGAAGGCCGCAGGGGTCATGCCAGCGAAGGCCCCTCAGGGCGTGCCGGGGAAGACCCGTTCAATGGGGTATTAGTCTGCTTCTTTCTTCTTTCTTCTCCTCCCTTTTGTTTACAGTGGGACCTTCCCTTCCCTTTATGGTTTTAACTAATTGGTGGCTGGCGTATCAGGCGCTATTTCTATTTCACATTTATTAAACATCTATTATTTCTGTAAACTATTCACGTAAATGCAGGTATTAGCGTCCTGTTTCACAGGCGCTTAATAGAATGGGCATCCTTCTAAAAGGGCGCTGATTCTTAGAAATACATAATTCAGAAAATAGCATGCAATATTCAAGAATAAACAGCGTCCGTGGGGTTCGGCACTGATTCAAATAGCGGTCACATGTGTGGACGCGGATAACTTTAAAACAAGAACTGTGAATGATGATTACCAGAAGATAAGACATGATAACAATGCATGCTTTAACACGTTATAAGTTGTTTGTAATCTCGTTGGGTCAAAGGAGTAGAGAAAACCTACCTTTAGGATCGATTGGGTGATGAACAGGATGAAGACTTGCATTGAAACGGTGCTCTGTTTCAAACAGAGCAACTCTCAGGAGGAAGAAGAAGATGAAGGGCACGCTCCTTCTATGCAGGCACTCAGCAGGATGAAGATGGGAGAAAATGGAGGAAGAAGTGTCCCCCTCCATGTTCGTCCACGCCAGGAGGGTGGACGCAAGCAGCAGGAGGAAGAGGACACAGCAATAGGGGTGAAGAAGAATAGAAGAAGATGGACACAGACTCCTCCACGTTCTGCAGCAGGTGGATGGCGATAGTAGCAGTAGGAGGACAGGAAGAAGACTTCACATCCACGAGAAGGAGAAAGATAGTAGCAGCAGGACGACGACATAGTAACAAATGGTTGCGCACGTCCGATGGGTTTGATTTTTATAGAGAGAAAATCCTAAATGGGGTGGTGAACGAATGAGGGCAAGGTTCTAGAGGCTTCTATTGTTTGAAAAATGGAAGGGTTTCACGTGTATGAATGGCAGGATTAAAACTTACGAGACGTTATTCCTCCCATCCCGATTAGCAGCCGCTTGCCGTATATGGTTTGTAAACCCTAATATCTTAAACCCATGCAGCGTCGAGCATGCATATATGGGTTAGTTTGTGAGAGACTCACGTGGCTTGGGTGTTGTTGGATTTATTTGGGCTACAGTGGGTTTGGGTATAAATATTGTCGGTCTTTTGGCGTCCAGACTATAGGGCGCCAATAAGAACTAACGTCCATCATAGAGCGTGCAATTTTCTTTTAAATGTTTATATTAGTAATAAATAGCGTCCGTTCTGTGGGGCGCTATATTTGAATCGCGTCCATTATTGTGGATGCTAATTCAGTTGGGTTATTTATTTTTGACTGTTTATTATGATACGTGTGTCAAGGTCCGTTTGGGGTATAGATAATTACTTCTATGTAAAATTTTTAATTTATTTAGAAATTTTTATTCCTCTAATTATCAGGGGTGCTACACCCTCCCCCACTTAAAAGAATTTGGTCCCCAAATTTAATTGTATGATTGGAGACATGGGGGATATAGGGTACTTACAGTCTAGAATAGTTTCGGATATCTCCTTCGCATGGATTCTTCAGTTTCCCATGTAGCTTCTTGATCTAAGCGCCTGTTCCACTGTATCTTTACCATGGGAATGGTTTTGTTTCTTAACACTCGAACCTCTCGATTGAGAATCTTCATTGGCTTCTGTTCATAGGTAAGGTCCTTCTGAATCATCAGGTCATTATGATCAATGATGTGGAAAGGGTCGTGCACATATTTCTTCAGCATGGAAGCGTGGAACACATTGTGCACTTTCGACAGTTGAGGGGGCAAAGCAATACGATAAGCAACTTCGCCAACTCTTTCCAGCACTTCGAATGGACCAATAAATCTCGGTGTAAGTTTGCCCTTAACACCGAATCTTCTAATGCCACGACCAAGAGAAACCTTGAGGAAGACATGGTCCCCATTTTGGAACTCCAAGCCCCTTCTTCTATTGTCAGCATAGGACTTCTGCCTTGACTGAGTCATCTTGAGTCTATCCCTGATAAGCTGGATCTTCTCATTAGTATGTCTGACCATATCAGGGCCCGGGAGATCCATCTCCAGACTAAGAAAAACAAAATACACGGCGAAGGGGAAAGCATACACTAACAGGGGAGGGGGAGAGAGCACAGGCTCCTCCCCCGACTCACCTCTCACTCTTACTCCCCTCTTCTCTCTTCACCCCTCCTTACCTCTACGACGCCGGGATGTGGCTTGCTACACTTCTTCAGGTGGGATGTCCTCTCAGAAGCTCTCTCCCCTCCTTCTTTCTTCTCTTCTCGAACACAGACGAGAGCCCTTTTCTATTTTTCTTCCCCCCTTTCTTCTCTTCCTGCGCGTCGGAGAGCCACTGCTTCACTCTCCTCTTTCTTCTCTTCCTGCGCGCCGGAGGACCGCCGCTTCACTCTCCTCTTTCTTCTCTTTCTACGCGCCGGAGGAGCCTTTTCTCTTGACGAATGCTTGTTATATATACAGGTGAAGCACTCAAATTCTTTTGTTCAAAGGTGAGCACGTCGAATACTTGCCCACGTCGTGTCGGGTATGCTGTCATGCTTCTGCGTTCGCCATGTTGTTGTTGCCATAACTTGCAGGGGAGTGGACGACTGGCCGATGGAATGAACACATGACGGCACGGGACTCGAGACCTTCCATTCACGACATATGCCTTGGTTACCCGCCAGATCACAGAGGCGGTTTAACCATTTCAAGGCATTCATCGTCGTGCTATTTGCAGGAAACAAGGGACCACATTGATGATGGGATGGGTTGGCCGCACGCCGGGGAAACGCTTCAGAGAATAGTCTACTTTGAGCGCGCCGTTTTAAACCAAAGCAAATGGGGCACTGTATTAGTGCAATGCAAATGCAAATGGGTGGCGCCATTTTAGTGCATTCCCACCAATAGTTTGTTGGGTTCTGTAGAGTGTCGGAATAGCCTTGTTGGACTTCAAACTTGCCGCGCCGTATTAGCATTCAAAGGAAAGCTTTTATAATGGGCAGATGGGCGCGCCAGATATGGGTGAACAAGGGGAGCGCGCCGTATTAAGAGAAGCAAGGGGCGCACCATTTTAAGGCATTCCCGTGCTGGTTTAAAGCCTTCTCACGCCGTTTTAAGCACTAAGTGATTCTTTGCGGAGTCGCGGCCATTCGTACAAGAGTTGGTGCCCCTGGAATGCTTTAGTTGCAACGCGTGGCCTCCACGATGTTTCATTCGCAATCTCTGGACTTTGGTCCAAGATTCTGCGCGACTTCTGGCGCATGCCGAGACTGTGCCGGAGTTCCTGATTTTTCTTTGATTCAGCCCTCGGGATGGCCGGTCAGAGAATTATGGTTGTATCTTCCGCCTGGGGGCTTCCTTAACGGGTAGCAGACTGCCAAGTGAGTTCTCATCCTGATCGGGCGAGGTATAAGTTTGTTCGGCCTTCCCGTCTTCGACTTGCGCTTGAACGCATAGACACGAGTGCCGTATAATCATCATCGTCATTTTTTGGCATCCACAAATGCCCCCCACTCGCAGGTGGTGCAAGTGAGAGACGAGTGCATGGGGCCCGCGAGTGTAGAGTTCTTTGAGAAGATATCTGGTCTTCCGGGTTGGTGAGGTGCTTGTCTGGTGCTAATTCATGGCAGAGCACTCACTCCTTTAGCGAAGGGATAAGGAAACCACTCCACCATGTGCGCCCGTGGGCCAAGAGTCCTTTATTCATCGACTCAGACGAAGGGTCCGAGCCGAAGCCAATGAGGTTTCTTGTTTATTCACCAATTCGGACGGAAGGTCCAAGTCGGAGTGAAGGAGTTCTTTTTGTTCATTAACTTGGACGAATAGTCTGAGCCGAAGCAAGGGAGTTCTTTTTGTTCATCGATTTGGATGGAAGGTCCGAGCCGAAGCAAAAGAATTCTTTTTATTCGTCGACTTAGATGGAGGGTTCGAGCCGAAGCAAAGGAGGTTTCTTTTTGTTCATCAGTTTGGACGGAAGGTCCAAGCCGAAGCAAGGGAGTTCTTTTTGTTCATCGACTTGGATGGAAGGTCTGAGCCGAAGATCCTTGAGTTCTATTCCACAAGATCTACCTTAACTTCCTACAATGGTCATCCTTCAGAATTCTATATTGGCTATTCTATAGTGGATGTCAAAATTACATGACCCAATGCCTGCACATATAGGGCCCGATCTGGTCTTGGGAGGAGCACCCGAAAGTACTTGTGCCCATGGGAGCTATTATTGATCGCGGTGTGACATTGCACCGAAGTACTCATCGTTCTAGATAAATGACATTCCATAATCTTGTACTTGTACTGGACTTGACTTGACATGGCATGACTTGCGTTGCCCGAAAAGGGTATTTACTTGCATGATAATGTGATAGCCAATTCTTGACATGACTTGATAAATGTACATGCTTGTTCATCATGATATATGTTGACATGAATTCTTGAAAGACTTACTAGTTCACTTAATTATCTCTTGTTATACACTTTCTAGTGTCGTTTCACGCGTTCATGCATAGCTATATTACATTCATGTAACTTGTAATCTACTTAAAGTAAGCTAGCTCTTGAGACATAATTCCTACTAAGCGTTCACTCACCTAGTGTTTTCCCCTATTTTTTAGGTAATTCTGATGACGAGACTCAATCGGATGGGATTGGACAAGGGTGAAGAGTTTAGTGCCATTCCAACCGTCAAAGTGTTATCTAGTCTTGTCTTTTCTATTTTCTTCAGTCAATTAGTTGTACTTTTCTTTTATTAAGTCCTAGTTCTTTGATTAAGAGATTGTAATAGAAGTTTTAAAGTTATGATGAATAAAGGTTTGGGTTATTAGTACTTTTGCACACTCTGTCTATGTGTGCCGAATACACTTACACTCTGGTTGACATGATCGAATAAAACTCGTCACGCACTCCAGGTTCCTTCCACGCTCGAGGCGTGATAATTTTTGTGCTATCAGAGCCTAGGATATTCAATTCCTAGGGAACCCAAGTCCAAGGATAGGTTTAAAAAACTTGTACCTGGTGAGATTGGGTAGAGCCAAGGGTTAAGTAAACTTAGGAAATCTTTGGAGTAATCATTTATTGATAGAGTTATTTTAATAATTGTAGGAACATGGCCGTAGAACGTGCTCAATGGCGCGACACGTAAAGAACCATTCAAGGTCTCACTCAGGCGTTACAACAAGTAGCGCAAGGAGGAGCTCATCGTGGAGCAAGAAATCTCCACCAAAATTTTCGCAATATGAACCCTCCCAAGTTCATAGGCTCGACCAACCCTGATGACGCCGAGCATTGGATTAGGGAGATTGAATGCAAATTCTGTGTCATGCAGTGTACGGACCAAGAGAAGATTCTACTTGCAACATTCCAGTTAGAAAGGGATGCCTATCTCTGGTGGGAGTCCGTAGAAGCTACTAAAGACCAAGATGAAGTCACTTGGGCAGAGTTCAAGGAATATTTCAATAACAAGTATCTTTCTGACCGAATACAAGAGAAGAAGGCCACCGAATTAGCCACACTCAAACAACGTTCATTATCGGTGGCCGAGTATGAGGCTCAATTCTCTAGACTGTCACGGTACGCTAAACATTTAGTAAGTACCGAGAAGATGAAAGCAAGGAGGTTCCTTAATGGGCTCAGGCCCTAATATATTACACACTTGGCACCAATAGACATACAAGTCTACTCGGAGATAGTACGACGAGCCTGACTGTTGGAAGATGCCACGGAACTGTCAGATTGTATCTGTGGGAGAGATAAGAAGGAGCAAGTCACCAGCTCTGGTGCTTTCAAGCCCACCTTCAACAAGAAGAGGCTTAGTAATGGAGGAGAGTCCTCCCAGGAGAAGAAACCCAAGAACAATAATAACAAGCATTTCTCGATTACTGCCACACCTTCCAAAGCGGTATGCAAGCACTATGACAAGGCTGGCCATCGGGCCGAAGCATGCTGGAGAAGACTCAGAGCTTGTCTCCATTGTGGGAGCCGTGATCATCGGATCCCCGACTGTCCACTACTCAATGATCAAGCCGGAGATGAAATACACTACCCAGGGGTAGGAAGTGAGTAAGAGAAATGATGAATGGAAGGAAGAAGGAGAAGGAGGAATGGACCCCTAAACGTGCGGCTGGCAGCCCTTGAACTTACATCGCCGTCTCTTCTTGACCAAAATTTCCTTGGAACAAACCTACCTGGTGGGGACTCGAGCCTTTGAGCTTCTCATCTTGAAACATCTTCTCAGATAGCGGGCCCATTTGGCAGACGGCCTGGCCCAGTCATGAACATGCAGTTTTACCGGGGTGACTGCCCCTAGGTACCCAGTGCTAACCGTAGGTGGGCATTCTTGAACAAGAAACCCCTTAGGATGAACTTCAGAAAACCATAGAGCTTTATAACTTGGCACTAAGACATAGAGATTCGACAATTCCACTTGACAATCGGGCATGAAACATAACTCCCTTGTCAGAAGCGCAGGACGAAATAGAGGGAGGGTAAAATGTGGCGTCGTTGTGGCCGTCTTACCAATAAATCGAGGGAGGGTAAAATGCGGCGTCGTCATGGCCGTCTTACCAATATACCGAGGGAGATTGCATAACAAATACAGAATGCCCCTAGGGAACCTTGAAAATACGGCCAATTGCCCCTTGAACATAGAATCCAGGCTCTTGGCGGTCGTATGGGTTAGCACAATCTGAGTAGATAATCCTGCTTGGCTAGTGAACTGAACAACAATGGAGCGAGGAGAAATAATGGCATCAATAGTGAATCCTCTGATGAGCAAAGAGATTGCCACCGGCCTCGCTTGTGAAGAAACTGGCACTATTGCAAGGGAGCTCTTCTTAGCAATCGCCTCCATGGAAAATGTAGGCTCACTTTCCCCAAAATAGCCAGAGACCAAGACTCGGACCGGCATACGACAAATAAAATCTTGAATCTTGAAATACGCAATCAAAGCCTGGCTCGGCTCATCATCTTCCTGGGGACTAGACCCGAGGAGCACCAATGGTAGTAAACACCCGCTCCGTGGGGTGGAAGTGGATGGAGAAGTGTAGGGGGTAGACTTGAGTGAAGGCAAAGGCAATGTGAATGGCAAAGGGGTAGTGGCGAGCAAAGGCGAAGGTGTAGGCAAAGGTAAAAGTGGAGGCATAGGAGAGGGTAGAGGTAAAGGTGGAGGTGGAGGTGTGAGAGAAGGTGTAGACGTAGGTGTAGCTTGCTCAGGCTGAAATGAGGATGGCGAAGGAGGTGACAAAGACAGAGGAGATGGTGTAGGTGAGGGGATAGGCATCGTTGCGAGGAGAGGCGATGAAGGTGATGGTGACGGCAGTGGGGGTAATGGAGATGGCGGAGAGGGTGTTGTAGTCAATGGAGGTAGTGAAGGTGGAGCTGAAGAAGGTGGTGATGAGACGGAAGAAGTGGTGGGTCGCGACGCCCATCTTCGATGTGCTGAGATGACGCGTCACGTGGCGTTAGAAGCAGTGGTGGAAATGGCATAGGAAGGAGAAGAATTCGTGCTAGCCTGAGTAGAGGCTTGGGATGGTGGAGGTTGACTAGGAGATGGTGTAGGTAATAGGGATGATGGAGACGACGGAGCGGGTGTAACACCAGATAAAGAACCCTAGGGGTGCCCCTGGTCTTGTAACGTAGACGGCTGCTTGGGCGACGACTGCCACTGCGGAGATCTGGAATTACTTTATGTATAACGGCTCAATCAATCATCTTATTATCTTTCAAACTATAAACAAGTTCCCGAAACTCGAGACATTTCTCGACCAAATGCCCCTGCTGACGATGGAAATCACAAAAATGGAGTAAATTTCCGATCGCAGATTGGTGAGGCATAACCGGAGGGAGTTGGAAAGTGTGAGTGGCTATCAAAGCCCTAAAAATGTCTGTGAAAGATTCCGGCAATGACGGATGAGGAGCCCACTTCGGGCAAGGTGGACGCCAAGGGGTATGAGAAAGTTGTGGAGATGGTTGTGGGGGTTGCGTAGGCAATGGCTTATGGCTAGTGGGCAGATTAGGTAATGGCGGGGTGTGGTGTGAAGGGCAGGCATGGCCATCCGTCTAGTTGGTGAAGTAGGGGATGCTTGGTGGGTGGGTTGGTCGCTGGCCGGGCGCTGGTGAGGGTGTCAAAAGTGGGCGCCTACCCACGAATAAGAAACTCCGACACTCTTTATCAGTATTTTCTTGGGTGTTTGACAAGTATTAATCTTTAATCATGGTTAGTGGACCCTAATAAGTAATAATTAGTTAGATACCTGTAAATTTTTATGGGTCTCAGAATATGTAGGTGTCGACAAAATGACACTAGATCTTGAAAGCCATTTATATAATTCTTCTGATCGAACGTGGATCAGTACTTTATTGGTTTGGGTAAAATGGAGTCGTTAAGAAAGATTCGACTTTGTGTATAACTACCATGCAGAAAGTGATCGATTATAATAGCTCTTAATTATATTCCTCATGCATGCAGTGCAGGTAGACGTCGGAAGACACGACTGCCACGGCCAGCAGCGTGCAGATCATCATCGTCATCTGATGACTCTAACAACTCAGCCAACTCCGGCCAGACATGCGCAGACAGGACCCAGGAGCCGTCCCCAGTCGGGCTGGCGAGCACGTGCATGAGTGCTCCGTACGCCGTCTCGATGGGTGAGTAGAAAAAGGCCAGCGAGGGCCGGCCGAACTCGCCCAACTCCACCTCCTCCACCGGTAATATGTGCTGGCAGAATGACAGCAGCAGCGGCGGCACGCGCGGGCCGCCGCGTCTGTCGTCGACGATTGACCTGGGCATCATGAACCCGGGCTTGTGCCTCTCCACCCAGTCGACAAGCTCCATAAAGTGGGACTTGTTCTTCGCTACGCCGATCTCCCGCGACACCGCCCCCGCGACCTCCGCCAGTGAACCCTGCAGAAGGTCGTCGGCGCTCATCTCCCCCACTGCCGGGGAGATGAGGTTCCCGAAGAAGTCCGACAGGCTAGTGCCGGCGGAGCCCATCACCGGGCGCCCATCCACTGCCCACACCAGCGTGCAACGTGCGCTGGGTTCCGACGCCGCCCTCGCTAGGATCTTCCAGATGTACGCCGAGAAGGCCTCCACCCTCGTTCTCCTGCCCTCGCCACCTCCACCACAATTGGCCAGGTCCCTAAGGCGGTCGACAACGGCGGCCTCCACGCAGTACACTCGCTTGGTCTGAACCCACGCGTCCGGCGACGCGAGGTCCTCCGGCTTGCACTTGACTAATAACCGGTCCACCAGGGGACCGTAGCTCAGTGGCGTGCGCGGGGAGAGTATCTGCAGGCGATCGTGGAGCGGATGCCTAGAGATGAGGATCTCTGCGCCCTCCCCCCCACGCGAGACTTCAGACCACACCGACAGGAACAACCCGAAGGCGGCAGCGTCTGCCAGCATGTGGTGGAAGGTCCAGAAGATGGAGAACCCCCCACAGGCGTAGCCAGTGAGCTGCACGCTCAGGGGTGAGTCGGCAGCAGCCGGTGGGTGGTAGATCTTCTCGACGGACCGGTCAAGTTGGCTCAGGTCTAGGCTCGCCAGCGGGACATCCGCCTCCACCACTATGATCTCCGCCCCTTGGTTGTCGCACAAGACCCCCGGCTGCACGGTCGTCGGGTGCAGAACCATGCGGCCGGCGAAATGTGGGAAGTGGCGGAGAGCCGCCGCCAGGGACCACTCCAGTGCTGCGACAATGGAACTTAGAGGAGTTCTCCCCCGCACCGCCGGCTTGGGGTAGAAGTAGGCGAGAGTAACCTGGCACGGGCATAGGTAGTCCAAGTTGGAGAGAGGGAGCGGCGTGTGGGGCTCTTGCGGGAGTTGGTCGCCGGAAGTAGCAACGCTGGGAGCCCTGACGACGACTCTGCGGAGGAGCTTGACAGCGAAAGAGGTGGAGCCGTATTGGATCTCTTGATCAGCAGCCTCCATGTTTCTATGCTTGCAAGGTGGAACCACCTGAACTGAAGAAAGAGGAGATAGAGGAGGATGGGGGAGGGGCAAAGACCTAACACAAATCACAGTGCCAAAGGCCAGATCAGGATAAAACTGAAGTAATCTGACACGAGTTCGGCACATGTCAGAAATCACACAGAATTGTAAAATCAGAACTCAGAAATGTTGAAATCTACATTCCGAAGTGACCGCATCAAACCCTAAGCTGCACCGGACGTTGGGCTTCCATTTGGGTCAGTTCCGGGGTAATAAGATAAAATTACGAAAATGCCCCCACGGCCAAAATGAATCGACGCAACCCTCTTGTGCCATTGAATCGGTGCCTCCTTCTTTAGGCCATTGAATCAGCACCCCCTTTTACCAATGAACTGGTGCAAGCTAAAGTGCCCTTTCTCATCTGGTGAATTGGCACATATAAGGTGAATCAGTGCACTCCCCTTCGCAATGGGTGGGCCTGTGAACTGGATCGAAGATGCCCATCCCGTCGAAGCTCTGGTGCCCTGTTTCACCTATAAAAACCCATCATCCTCGAGCACTAAAAGGCATAGAGAAAAGGGAAAGCAATTGAAGGAGAAGGGAAGAACCATCAGAAAGTGATCATTTAGAAGGGAGGGAGCGATCGAAGAGAAAAGAATGCCAAGGAGAGCCGCAAGCATTGGGAGGGCCCTTGTTCCATCTCTACTGTGCCTGGAAGAGTGCTCTCTTCGACCCTTTCTGATTTGTAGGTGGGCCTCCACCGTAGTAAAAGTCCCCAAGGGACTGAGAGTTCTGTCTTCTCTTCTCTCCTCCCCCATTCTTACTTGTATTTCTATAATAGAGAAGTTCCAACGTGTTGTTCTTGTTCCAGAAGTAAGAAGACCCTATTAAGCCCATTTGGTGCTCGTACTTATGTTTCACAAAATAATACGTTGAATATCTATGCTAATTTGTCTAATTCTCTATCTTCTTTACTCGTGTTTCTGTTGCCCTTATTTTTGGTTTTGAGCATATTGAGGCATATATCCCAGGAGTGAGGAGGCCTCTCCAAGGCTATATGCATGGCTTTGATCCTTTGATCGCTCGGGTGACTACAATTTGTGCACCGGATTTCATGATCGGAATGGCCATAAGCCACACCCATGCGGGTGACATCAATCTCCCCCAATGCTTCTTATGAACCCCGCTACATCGCATTTTATCGATTACCATGTAATTTGCTAGCTCTATTCATTGTGGCAATGTGGATGTCATGGCGAGCCACTTGGGTGCAACCCATTTCCAACGGAGGTGGTCATCAGCCCCTTTTGTTGGATCTTTGATTTTGATGATGACACACTATGAATCTTGATGTAATTGTCTAAACACTAAGTCTTAAATATGTTGAACAGGTGTCACATTCATGGTACTTATATAGACAGGTCAAAGCATCAAGTGATGCATCGATGCAGCACATAATAGAAAAGTACCAGTACAAGTCAACAGGTCGAAGCATCAATGTAATGCATCGATGCAGTCGTGCACAGAGAAGCTATCTTCAGAAGCTTGCCTTCATTAGTGCATCTACGTAACATCGGAGCATTGAATCCCTAATGTTCGAACCAATTATCTAGAAGCATTTATCTTCACTACTGCACTGACACAGTCAAAGTAATGAATCGATGCACTAGGCCTCAGTCTTCATCTAGTGCATCGATGCATTAACTAGCTGCACTAATGCACCAAGTCCAGGATCTAATTTTCAATGCTACCACGTCGAAGCATCAAGATAGTGTATCGACGCACTAAGTCAACTGCCAAGGAGTGTACTCATTCCATTCAAGGTCTTTTCTCATCTACACCACATTGACGTACCAAGGATAATGCGTCGAAGTAGTGATGCACTCCAGTAGAGCACGTGATGAATTTAAAGGAGTCAGGTGCCTTTTAACTCTAATGAATCACTTATCCTCCTAGGCCACGTGGCAGCCTCTCAATAAGAATTCTGAAGAAGAAGAGAGGAGCAGAAGAAAAGAGAGAAATTTGGGAAGATCATAGTAAGGATTTTTCAGTGAGAAGATCTGAGAGAGGCCATAGCACATGTGTAAATACTTAGATTAGCATATTAATATTATTTCTAGCTATTTCTGATTGTACGTTCTGATATTCCACGTCGGGGCGTGACAATAAATATCCTCCCTTACCGTGTCCATCAGAAGCACTACTTCAATGTACACTTGGTCAAGGTTAGGGATATGAAGATTGCTAGTTTTAACCAAAAATTCAAAGTCCCCATGGGTGTGGCAGAGTTCAAGCTCTCATTCGGAGACTTCACCACTAAGGTGCAGTTCCACGTCATCAACGTCGACACCTCATACAATGCACTGCTTGGCTGGCCATGGTTGCATTAGAACCGGGTGGTGCCATCCACTTTGCACCAATGCATTAAGTACCCTCGGGATAGAAAAGAAGAAAGAATCTTTACTGATTTACACCCCTTCGTGGCATTTAAGTGTCATCTACTTAATGTCTTGCTTTATTTGGAGAAGCCGAAGCTGACTTCTCAGCCAACTCAGAAAAAAGAAAAGGCTCAACCAATCCAGAGTAAAGAGAAGGCAATAGGAACTGATGATTGGTTCCCTCTGCCTCTGCCCGGCTATGTGGCTCAAACGAAGGTGTCACATATTGCTGAAGTTGAAGGAGTGCTCAGGGTGATCCCATCAGATATTTACCCCGAGGCAAAAATTCCAAGGCTTGATGACTTGCTGGGTTATGTGAAAGTCCCTCTTGGAATCACAAGACCGCTCACAGATATAGACTGTTCGATAGTCGAACTACTCAAAACCCTCGAGGTTCCTAATCTTGAGTGGCAGTCAACAATGTTTTACTTGGCTAGTGAATAGTCGGTAAAAGGGGATGATGATTGTAAACTCCCCGAAGAAGTTCAACACTCAGTCGTCCCAATCATGGGACTACCCGATATAACCGACAAGGTGATAAAAATAGCCAGAAGGCAGCAAATTCCCTTCTACCAAGATGAAAGGCAAAACTAGATGTTCGAGAAGTTATGGTGCCCACCCAACTTAGATAAAGAATTGCTACAGATTACCCGACACCCTGGCCTAGGCTTTTCCCTAGAGGGATTTTATGAAGCAGATATGATATCTATCCTTGCCCCAGCCAATGATGATCCTCCAGAAGATCTAGCTAAACAAAAAGCTAAAAGCCAAGAGCAACACATGTCTCCAAATTGCGAAACACAAGATGAATAAATATACCTTTGGAGGATACCTCCGCATAGGGGTACGGGCTCGTCCACTTCTGAAGGGCCGACCCCAGCTGTTCATGGTGATAGAGTGCTGTCGCCCCTGCCCGATGTTACAACAGAAGATCGTAGCCTGAGCCGCACCCCAAATTTCTCCAAACATAGCCTTTCCATGCTCGTAGTGCTATACGAGTAGTAGCAGGAGATTGAAAGATTGAAGAATCAACTAGCTGAAGTAACTAGATGCCTGTCTGAATTAATAAATGGTATTCCTCCTCGACAATGTAGTTCTACACAACTAAAGTGCTCCCCCATAATCAAAGCAGAGCTGTTCATGAATAGGCAGGGAGATGGTGAACCCGCCCTAGATTATATTGTGCAATGTGCAAACCTCCACTGGGCCATGAGGTTGCTATTCAAATCTGCAAACAAGGTTTGAAAAAAGAAATTCGGCAAAGGATGGTCGGCATCAAAATCCAAACCTTTTACCAGCTCGAAACAATAGCAAATGATAATGAAGCCTTTTTGGCAAAGTATTGCCCCACTGCCTCTACGGCAAGGTAGGAGAACAAATCTGAAGGCATTAGCCATAAGCTTTCGAGCAAACTAAAATGTGGACTCAAGAAGTGACGGCCGGGTCTTCGACTAGCAAACTTGCAAAACAAAGCCTCTCGCTGTGAGGGAAGATGAAGAAACCCTACTCTTTTCCATGGGAAAAGACACAGGTGATTTTTGAATGGGCTTGTCATTACGAGAAAATTATTCTGCCAGAGCTCAAGAAGCCAGAAGATGCTAAAAGAAGCAACAACCCTCGATTCTACCCATAGCATCGCATGCTGGGGCATTCTGTCGAGGACTGTTATATTTTCAAAGATATTACCCAGAGTCTGATCAAGAAGGACAAACTCCAAATGGGGGAATATACAGTAGACCCGCCATGCCCACATGAAATGGGCACTTATAGAAGGGGAGTTCATGTGATTTCCATCTACTACCACACCCTCAAAGAGACTTCAGAGGCTGATCAAAGCAACCCTTACATTCAAAAGGAGTTGTCCAAGCGACCAAGGTCACCCCCGAAGGAAAAGAAGAATAGTCACCCCTGTCCCATGACAGGGACGTGTACCTCCCCAACACTGGGTGCAACCGATGCAACTGATAAAGAATGCTGTAAAGTAGATATAGGCACCACCTCCACTCTGGCAGATGAATGGCTTCCGAAGGCAGTCTATGATGACTACCAAGACAATCATGAAGAAATCCTACAGCTTTCAAAGATAGGGGATATCCTGAAGTACCAAGCAATAACACAGGAAAGGAAAGAAGCTGACATTACAGGGGCTGCCACGAGCCCTGATGAAGTTCCGCTGACTCAAAAGCTAAAGCAAGAAGTTGATGATATTCTGCCGCTAGGTGAAATAAGGCAAGAAAGTAGTTATGATGTTCTTGAAGCCGAAGAAGATAATGAAGGCTTCATTGACTTACAACCAGCCCCACCGAAGATAGAAGACGGCGGCCAAGCTACTACCATCGATGAGCTGGTCGAGATTAACCTCAGCACGGAAGAAGAGCCTAGGCCAACCTTCCTCAGCACCCTCCTTCTTCCAGAAGAGAAAAGGCAATACGTACAACTACTTCAAGAATTCTGGGACTGCTTTGCCTGGAACTACAAAGAGATGCCAGGTCTTAGCACTAAAGTCACTCAACACATGCTGGCTATCAACCCAAAAGCTGAGCCGGTGAAGCAGTCACCCCGGCGAATGAGGGCGGGGCTAATAAACTAGATTTGCCAAGAAGTCGACAAGCTCATAGACGTCGATTTTGTAGTAAAAAATCAGTACACTACTGTAGGGATGAGATTTTATGGATGTTTAAATTTTATTCATGCACTTCATTTTGATTTATTTATTAGGCGTGCCAGTCACCGGAGTGATGATTTTATTATGCGCTCGATCTGACTTGGTCAGTCGATTATGGGATTCGGGTCTGGACCGGAAGTCCGTCATACCGTAAAGGATATGACGTTAATTACGCCCCTTCGAAGAAGGACAACCCTTGATTAGTCGCCAAAGTAGAAGAGTCCTGGGGGCAGAACAAAATATGACTGTAGTGCTTACTCTTTTGCAGGATAAGAGAAGTGTACGCAAGATCATGCTCTCACAATTTATTATGGTTTATTAGCCTATTTCTGGGTACGAGACGGAGAACTTAGGTCCGAAGACCACCATCATGCATAGTGAGAGCCTCTGGTCAGATGTAACCCGACTTTTGATCACATGCCATTTGACATACCGAGGAAAATAAGGGGATGAATTTTAGGTTGATTTAATTATCATGCGAATGTTGCAAAGGGACGACACATCATTCTTCGTGAAACTAGGCAAGCATAAGCAGAATAACAAAATCTTATTATTGGAACACCGTGGTGTTACATGCTCATTCATTGACTCCATTTACATGATACATGGAATGAATCCGACAACATATCCCCTTATCTTGGGCCATGCCAAGTAGGAATAGGAAACCATCCACGCAGAGGCGGGATAGAATCCATGAAAGGATCGAAGCACATCAATGCTCAATTATCACGAGGTGGGACTAAGCTGAGACAGTACTCATATGCCGAGACATTTGATATCTTTATTCCCAAGAGGGAGTCAATAGAGGCCATGCAGAGGGAGGACTCTTCAGATCCAAGGGGGTTCGAAGATGATGTTTATCTGATAAAGCAGAGATCAGAATTCATTCGGGCAGCATCTCCCCTTATTCTGGACTATGCCCAAGGGATATAGGACATCCATCCATGAAGTGCCGAGATGGAAGCCGAAAAGAAAGACAGGCGTAGCCAGCCTGAGACCCAATAGGATCGAAATTTGACTGAACAATGGTGTTTATTGATATCTCCCTGGAGGAGCCATTGGAGCACATGTAGTGGCAGAGCTCCGCAGTTCAATGGGGTTAGCAAGAACATTACGATTAGTCAACGAAATGTAGGGATAAACCCCGTCAATTTAGCACCCGTAGATTTGAGTGAAAGGGCCATTACTCCTCCGCAGGATGGTATAGGTTCTAAACTGAGGGTGGCAAGGCTCAGAATGCTGGGATGGATGGCCGGGTGCCTTAGTGGTTCTGAGAGGGCTACAAGAGTTAAAGTGCGTGGTCATCGGTCTTGAATGGGAAAACAGGCCTGAGCGGCCTCTGCGCTTTGGTAGTCGGTGTATGGGGTAGTAGGGTGGGCTCTCGGCACGGCCAGGAGCAATCAGCGCACCTGGGATCGGTGCGTGTAAGGTTGGTCGGCGCAACTGGCGGTCGCCCCCCCCCCCCCGCTCGGCGTGGAGAAAGGATTTCAGGCACCGAGGAGGGCAGGCGCCGAGGGCCGAGCTTGGCTCCCGGGGTTTCTTGATTCGAATCGATACATAACTAGTTCATCTTGCCAAGTAAATCATATTGTCATTCGATTAGCTAGTTCTATTCCGCTACAACTTGTTTTAACTAGCTATAAAGAGGGCTACATTGTGAAAAGAGGGGTAGATCTATTCACCCATCCCCTCTAGATCCGCCATCCACTACTCAATAGTACGGGACTGGACGAGGAGAGGGAGCATGGTGCGAGCCTGAGCTACCAGCGATGAGGCCTACTTGAAGGCGTATGCCAAGCACTACGAAGACTTGGTCTTCCGTGGCTCCCGACGACTGGTACGACTCTCTTAACTTATGCTTCCTAATGACTCTGATACACTGATAACTTGACTTTCTACATGCAGCTAGACCCCCAGGGGTGGATAGCGGAGCTCCAGGGTCTCCTCCACTCTACCATCCAGTAGAGGGATGAGTTCCAGTGCTCACTGGAGTTGCTGGTGAGTTTAACTTAACCTTAGACTTAATATGCAAATTCTTGAACTTGACTGATCGACTTCTAAATGTAGCGGGCTGAGGGAGCACAGCAGCAGGGACCTGATGCTCCATCTTCTACCTCCCAGCGACCTGCAGACAAGGCTGAGTGGGATGCTAACTTTGCACGGGTGGTTGCTCGGGCCGAGGAGGCTGAGGCCACTCTTACGGAGAGAGTAAGCAAACCAACCGAACTTCCCTTCCTAACTTTATTTGATGATTATGTAATTGACTTACTATAATGAATGAATGCACATGCGAGGGAGCTAGAGACAGCAGTACGGGAGGCCACTCGACAGAGGGAAGAGGCAGAGCGGCTTCGGGTAGCGGCGACGGAGGTGGCCCATCTTCATGTGGATGTGGAGCACCTGAGAGCTGGGGTGGGAGAGGGGGAGTGGTAGCGACTGCAGGTCATTGAGCAGAAGGGTGCGATAGCAGGACTGAGGGAAGCCCTCCGACTTTCGGGTAGGAAGTCGGATCCCAGCAAGAGCCAGAGTGGCACACATAGCAGTGCATACTGAGGTTACTGCACCAGCTCCTCCGACTACCAGAGGAATGAGGAGGAGGAGCGACGACGATGCTGCGAGGAGGGGAGCACCGCCATGGACCCACCGACGAAGTGCCACAAGGGCATTGGAGACAGCGGGGGTCCAGGAGAGGGACCGGCTTGATGTACTCTTTTTGGTCTTGTTTTCTCTCATTCATGGGGCACATGCATGTACATGACTTTACCTTAGTGGAAAATATGACCTTTTGACTTCTAGAAATGCAAATGAATGGACGCTAACACCAACTCTTACTAACTACTACAACCCTTAAGACTGACGAAGAGAGAGAGAGAGAGAATTTGGGGCACAAAAAGTAGAGAGAGAGAGAGAACGTGGGAGAATGCGAGGGTCAGGCGAGCAAACAGTCCCAGAAGGGCCGCTACCCTTGGGTAGTAGTCTTGCCAAAGGTCGCAAAGAGGAGACGATTAAAATTGAGAAGAGTAGGCAAACGATCTTCATGCGATTGCTAATGGGGATAAGTGGTCAAGGTGAGACCGTTAGGGGAGAGAGAAAGAAGGTGGTGAATAAAGGGGACAAACGATTGTCTAACGGCCGCTAGATGATCCTAGCGGTTGCCCGGTAGACCGTAAGGGTGAAAACTCTGTTAAATCCAAGCGGGACTCTTCGAGAGAGTCCCAACCCATGGATAGGGGTGCCCAAACTGCACTAAGACCCATCATATGTCAAATTGAGGCATCGTAGCCTTAATCCTAATACAGTAGGACTAGAAGCAAAGCCCTATAACTAGGAATACACCCAGAACTCACAGCTCACAGAAAACCCTTCCTTTAAGCTTTGAAAACTCCATAAAAATCACCCAAATCACCATGAAGAGAACCTTTGAAGCTAGCACCATGGGTGAGGGCATCTACAACGAGCCAAGACCGGCTAAGAAGGAGTATGGGGAGCTATAGCGGCTGACCTCCATCCCCAATCATCTGAGCACAAGCCCCCTGGTGCTACCAAGATGTACGAGAATTTGAAAAGAAATTTTTGGTGGACCAATATGAAGACAGAAATAGCAGACTTTGTCTCTCACGGCCTCACATGTCAACAAGTCAAGGCGGAATATTTAAAGCCTGCTAGAAAGTTACATCCCTTGAAAATTTTCGAGTGGAAGTGGAAAAGTATAGGGATGAAATTCATCATGGGTTTGTCCAAGATAAGAAGTGGACATGATGGTATATGGGTGATCATAGACTGATGATGTGGCATAGCCAAGTATGCCACAGGATGACATGATGCTCCTCAGACTTATGTTTGCAAGCACACCGAGAAGAGATGGAGGACTAGATTTTGACGAGTCTACGTGCACAATGAACACTTCACCCAGAGACGACTCAGGATGATCGTGAGGGTCTGGGGTGGGACCTCACTATTCTGAGGGATTGGCTATGCTTGGACTGACCCCCTAAGGGGGTTGGGACTCCCATGTTCATGGGTGACCAGCACACCGTGGGCGTGGGTTAATAGGTGGCACTCGTAACTCACTCCGCGATGGGACGCACAAATGAGTGGAATGGGGATCGAGCACTCACTCACTGTCCAATGAGCAGTAAGATATGATACTAGGTAAGCAAATAAAAGACTAGGAAGGGTGACCAAATGCTCACCTGATCGGTTTGAGAAAATAATCCTGGTCAGAGATGAGGGTGAGCGGGGAAGCGTGGGTACGCACCCGCACGCTGCATCGATGCCGCTTGACCTGAAATTTTGAGTACAATACTACACCTCGCACATGAGGGTTAGCTCCGGGGTGGGAAATTAATTTAATACAACTAAAACTACTTCCACGCAGGGAGGGGCTTTTAGCCGGCCAGGCGGGGAGAGGGAGGGTGCCGGAGATCGATTTTGTCTCGGGTCGAACCAGAAGGATAGTGAAATGTTGCTAGAGGCGCCACGATCTTCTCCGAGCGTTTCTAGTGGCGGGGTCAGTGCCCAATGTTCGGGGTTGTGCCTGGACCCTGCTATAGGCTTCGTGGGCTGACCGGAGGCAGGTCGGGGTCACAGCGGATGACGAAGCATGGACTGGTCCGATCACTGCCAGTCTGATCCTGACTAATAGCAAGTCGATGCAGAGGGCATTACGAGCTCCCTCGTTCACTGTTGGAGGCAAGGCTGGTGTAGATTTGACTGGGGAGTGACCTGGAGTTCTATGAAGGATCCTCTGATCGTCCGGAGTTTAAGCAAGGTCACTTCAGGTCGAGCTTCGAGGGCCGACCTAGTTCTGCCCAGTCTGGTCAGTAGGATAGCACTGAGGGGTATGGATCACCACGGGATCCACCGAGCATTGCTGGAGATGGGGCTGGAGTCGACGTGACCGTGGATGAGTCTGCTTCGCGAGGTCAAAGATGGGGACCCCAGACGAGGTCGGTGGTGGTCACAATGAATAGAAAGGTAGGGAGGGGTCCAACCTGAGCCTAGTGAGGATAGTTTGTGTGCATCAGGGACAATGATTAGACCAGGGTGCTCCGGTGGTCAAACCACCTCCTCCTTCCTGGAGATGAAAGAGGACTCATGGAGGATCACCTCGGTCGAAGGGTGCACCAGGATGCTTGAAGGACAGGCCGTGGGAGCTTTTACAACTCGCCTCAGGTCATCTGCCGGAGACAGATTGCGCAACTTGAGGAGAATTGCTCCTCCTGGTAGCTCCGACATCAGTTGAAGGTGCTCAAACTCCCGTTGCAAAGCTGGATCGGAGTAGATTTCAGTGGTGCTGGGCTGGTCACCAAAAACTCCTTAGGGAAGGCAGGGCGATGCTACAACTGGACGGACTGCTCTGCTTCTGCAACTGCCAGGGTGGCAGTGGGAACTAGGGATGGAGAATGGGGAGATGAGAGGGAGGAGGAGGAGGGCTAGGGTTGGGGTTGTTCCCTGGTTGAGAGGGGAGGTGGGGGCTGCAAACCAGAGTGACGGAGGAGGGGGAGAGAGGCTAGGGATAAAAGTTGGCTCGAATTAGGTCCATGTGTCAGATCTTGAGGAAGGAACGAATCCATGTGGCGAATTATTCTGGTAGAAGGATAGCCTTGGATCACGTGCCACTAACTACTTTTTGGGTTCATGTGTCTCAGAGGATGAGTTAATGAACCCACGTGACCACTGAATCACTTAAGTAAACTTGATAGCTGTGACTTAAGTTGATCTGCTATATCCACTTGAAGCGTCGACCTTTCTTGCAAAACAAATGTAATCCAGCTGTTTGATCAAAATACCAGTTGCTTGGAAGTTCATGATTAATTGTACCTATCAATCAGAATATAACACATTTCATCATACACCTTGATTATTATAAAGAGAATGTATACTTAATCAAATTCAGAGAAATCAGATGCTCACATGAAATGAGTTAATGATAATGTAGATGCATTAAAGTGTATTGCCCAAAGCATAGACTTGATGAATTGGATTTTATATGTGCATCGATTTTGGGCTCTTCGTGTGCACAGACCATGAATTCAGCATGTACATAGACTTCAGAGTGCATGTGCACAGACTTTGTAGAGCAAGTGGCAATACAAGCATCGACCTGATAAGCAAGGTTTTAGCATGAGCGTCGACCTTCTAGAATGAAAGAAAGGATGTGCATCGACCTTAGGTGCTTAACATGTGAATATGCATCAACCTTAGTTGAGTAACACATGAATATGCATTGACCTTTCATGACTGAAACATGTATGAGCACTGACCTTATATGACTAAACTTGCACATATGCTCAGACCTTATTATGCACGTGCACCGACTTGAAGGAAGGTGCTCAGATGCGAAGGCATGCATGTGCTCCGACCTTCTATGAATATGCACCGACCTATATGCTGCATATGCACTGACTTACGTGAAGATGCTCCGACCTTCATGCAATGAAAATGTGCATGTACACTGACCTAGGTGAGGGTGCTCTGACCTTCATGCCCAGACTAACTACATGTGTACTGACCTCATGAAGGTACTTTGACCTGCATCACTAGGCTTTTATGCATGTGCACTGACTTGAAGTATGAATGTGCTCAGACCTTTATAACAAGAAATTTATGCATGTGCACTGACCCTAGATGTAGCAATGAACATGTACTTTGACATTCTATGCTAAAAAGAGCATATGCATCGACCTAGAACATGTATAAAAACATATGTGCATTGACCTATATCATAGAGTGAGTCTGCATACAACCTGTTAAATGAAATGAATGTATGAATATGCTTTGACTTATTTACATGTGCGCATCGACCTGCTATACAAAATGACCATCATGCATTGACTCGATAGACACTACAAGGATATGTGCGTTGACCTGACATGCATAGGAGTGTAACAATGTATAACAGTGCATTGACCTTATATGCATGATTACTCTCATGACTTCACATGCATCAACTTTGCTGTATGTGTGTATTGGATTATAAGCAACAGGAAGGGCATCAACACACTTCTCATCAACCACAGTCTTCAGCACATCAAACACAAGATTTTCATGTACGTATGCGTCAACATGATTCATAGTATGACATCATCAAAATCGAGGTTCCAACATTCTCCCCCTTTTTGATGATGAAAACTATGAGTCATGTAAATACTTGCACACAGTACAAGTGATTCCATCAAAATATATTATTCATCCATTCATTCATGAAAACAAATCTTCAGTCAAAACTCTTTAGTCAGTGCTAACAAAAGCATTCATTACATTCAATTGTTTTCATCATTACATCATTCCAAAAGATGAAAATGCGGTTTTAATGACTAAGTGACATTGACTATCAAAAATGCATTAAAAATAAAAATGCAACATTAACTAAATGACACTAACTATATGCAGACACATTGTGTACAATGGAGAAGATTTCTGTTGTTTTTGCTTTAGAAAACCAGATCTTCGGCTCCTGATCTTCGGCTCAGATAAATTCTTTCTTTATCAATCAGCATCCTCCCCAAAAGAGGGAGGATTGGCGGCTAGTCTATTCCCTGGAAGATTTCCTCAAGAGGAAGGATCCCGATGCAAGGAAAGTTCACCATTTCACGTAGTCAATTTTCCTGTTCCTGGAGGTGTTCTAGCTTGATCGTCATGGAGGCCACTTCAACCTCGGTGACAGCTAACTCCTCAGTCTCTAACCATGGTCGCCTCAGCCTCAGCAAGATCAGACTCGGTCGCAGCGAGCCAGCCCTTGAGTAGCTCTATCCTGCTCGTTAAGGTGCGAACGCTATCACGGCACTCGTCCATGACCCTCTGGTGCTGCTCCCTGTTGTCCTTCCACACCTCGAGGGCCTGCAAATACTCGTCCCTTTGGGCTCCGATGGCTATGAATTCAGTTGGGGCTTGTGTCTCAAGGAACTCACGACGATTTACATATTTCAATAATAGCAAAACACGTCGCGACCACTCCTCCAGCAGGCAACCCATCATTTGGAAGGCCCCGGTCAGTTGCATGACCATGGTGTGTACCCCCCGGTACATGAATGAGGGAACGACAAACATCATGGACCGCAACTTCAACAAAGTCTGGCGGACCAGCAAGTCCGAAGTAGCATGGCCTATCGAAGGTACGACAGGTGGATTGGACTCAACGGCGCTGTCCACGGATGCCCATAGCTCAGTGTCAACCATGATCGATGAGGATGGGAGGGTCAAGGCTGAGCGACGAGATCCTCCTATCTCAGAAGAAAGTCCCTGGCTGACCACCGCCAAAGGCGAAGGAGAGACTGTAGTAGGATCACTCAGTGTCACCACTATGAGAGGTTGCTCCACCTCCACCGTCTCTCTAAGGCCTGGGCCAGTTGTTGGCGTCTGTGCTGCTAGGACTGGAGTCACGGCCTCAGCCGAAGAGCAAATGGCCACAGGGACTGAATCAGGCATCACGGTGGATGGACCCATTTCCGTCTCCACCCACTTAGTGAGGCTCAGACTTGCCGTTGCTTCACAGGTTGGCAGGGTGAGAGTCGTGGCCTCGGTTGGAGGGGGAGTAGTGAGCAAAGCTGGGCCCGACACTGCTTCTGAGGGACCTACTGCCTTTCGGCCTAGTCCCCCCTTAGAGGTAGACTAATGCCTGCCAAGATCTTCCCTAAAATCTGGGGTTCCTCTTACGCGATTAACCCTCGGGGCAATGGAAGCGGGACCGAAGACCGCTTGCCGGCTGCCGATTGTAAGAGGGATGCGAAGGGTTCCACATTTAGCCCCAGGAGTGACGCCAATCTTAGCGCCGTCTGTGGACCAATAGGTGACCTCCATTTGAGAATAGCCCCATGGGCCCTGGTGCCACGTGCTTCCCTTGACAACCCTTGTGCCTGTGTATGCAAAAAGAAGAAGTAGAAATCCAGTGTGTGCAGCGCGACACAGTCCGGTGAATCTATAAAATGTCGGAAGGTCACTATTTGTTTTACCTTGGCCATTGGCACCAAGCTTTTCTCTAACACCGCCTCTCCTTGAGATGGAATTGTGAAGCCAGCTGGTGAAGATGATTCCACGGCCTGGGCGGGAGTTTTTGAAACCACTGCGGCCCCTTTCTGTCGCACCACCTCAATTTCTAGGGCAGAAGTCTCCAGGTCCGTCATGGCCTCTCCTTGGTGGGCTGCCTCGACTGCTGGGATAGGAATCTCCGAAGCTGGTAGCACCTCTTCCTGTTGTGACACCTCGAGTGCCGACGCAGGAATGTCTAAACTTACCACAGCTTCCTCCTGTTGCAAGGCCTCGACTACGGATGCAAGTTTGTCCAAAGCCGCAGTGGCCTCCCCCTTTTGGGCAACCTCTACACCTGGAATGTGGATCTCCATGGCTTTTGGTGGGGTTTGTTCCTGTTGAGTTCAAAAATAATAATAATAACAAAAGAAATCAGTTGAACGCATCGAGGGGAGCCCGAATAAGCAAGATCCACACTTACAAATGCCTTCTCCACCAAGCTCAAAGAAGCGGATAACATCGGGGCTTAATAAATGGGAAAAGTCCAAGGACGTTGATGTGTCATCTCAGCCGGAAACCACCCAACCACAAGGATACCAGAGCTATCGGGGTGGATCGTTGTCGCCAATGCCGGTAGGTGATCACTGCGTCCCCACCAGCTCTCTCGAGATGTTCAGAGCTCAACCCCATCGAGTGAGGATCTGTGCAACTCTGGTACTGCTCCAATATGTCCGGATCAATACTCTGTAACTCCTCTCTAATAATCCATGAATCCTCTGACGGCGATCGATCTCTCCAACCAGCAAGGTAGCGCTAAAGTACTTGATCTCTCATGGAAATGACTTGCTCGTCCAAGATGCTATCAATCTGTTCTCACCGCACTAGAAATGTGGCTGGTGGACACTCGGGTGTGGTCTCGCTCTCAATGGAAGGGGAAAACTCGAGCGGATCGCTGGGTATTGCTGGTGGCTCCCGATACGCTATCAAATCTGATATATTGAAGTTAGAACTGACCCCCAACTCTAGTGGGATGTCCACAACATACACATCCGACCCAATCCGTTTCAAGACTTTGAAGGGGCCAGCACCGCGTGCTTGCAATTTCTTGGCTACTACCGAAGGAAGTCGCTCAAATGTCAAGTGAATCATCACATAATCGCCCTCCTGGAACTCCCAGTGTCGCCAGTGAGAAACTACTAGACGTTTATATGTCTCGTTGCTGATGTTGATGCGCTTGCTAATGTCCTCACAAAGACTC
This sequence comes from Amorphophallus titanum, assembly GCA_024336825.1. Classification (NCBI taxonomy): domain Eukaryota; kingdom Viridiplantae; phylum Streptophyta; class Magnoliopsida; order Alismatales; family Araceae; genus Amorphophallus; species Amorphophallus titanum. Next base: position 136,910 of record JANBPO010001959.1, on the reverse strand, counting down.
CTGACATGATGTACGAAGGACTCAGCAGACTCTGAGACTCTATGATGTACTGGCAAGGGGATGAGATCTACTGGCTTCCTAGATGTGTAGCCCTGGATTACCTCAAATGGACTCGTGCCAATGGACCTATTGACAAAACTATTATATGCAAACTCAACTTGGCCAATAAAACTGGCTCTCCACAGCAAGAACGGTTTCGTTTCGGCCGAAGTGTCCTGCCAGATCTCCAGCATACAGTTCCCAGATGAGGAAATCTCTCAATGATGTGCGGGGAATGCAAAGGCGTTGATCTCTAAAAAGGTATCTCTCCTAAAGAATGTAATCGCTCAAATCTCAAGTGGGTCCTGCCTAAAGTGCAACATAGATAGCGCCAAAGTCAGGGCAGCCCTTGTAATCCTCCTTTAGCTTCTCAAACCCTGTGACCTGAACACTGACAGCAAAGAGTAATGAAACTCTCCGACTAAGTGTATCAGGCCCACAATTCTCAACCCCTTTTCGATGTTTTAGAACAAATGTGTAGGCCAGGTATTCAAGCCACCGACCATGCCTTGCATTCAATTTCTTCTAAGAGTTAAGAAAGCGCAGGGCTTCGCGGTCAGAGTAGAGGGCAAATTCTTGCGGTAACAGATAATGTCTCCAATACCTCAGTACCTGGACCACCGCATAGAATTCCTTATCGTACGTGGAATATTTCAGCTTCACATCACTCAACTTCTCACTAAAATAAGCCACGGGGTGCCCTTCTTGACTCAAGACTCCACCAGTGCCAACACCCGACGTGTCGCATGCCACCTCAAACACCTTTGAGAAATTCGGGAGGCACAGAACGGGTGCCTGAGTCATTCTCTCTTTAATCAGCAGACAAGTTGTGGTAGCGACTTTTGCCCACTCAAGCCCCTTTCCGAATACAATTCGCAATCGGAGCTATGATGGTGCTAAACCCCCGAATGAATCGACAATAAAAGGTTGCCAGGCCATGGAAGCTCCAGACATCGTGGATACTCACCGGCTCAGGCCAATCTACTATCGCCTTGACCTTGTCGGGATCAGCCGAAACACCCTCACTAGAGACTATGAAACCCAAGAAGATAATGTGGTCACTCATGAAAGTGCACTTCTTGCGGTTGGCGTATAAGCTCTCTCTCCTCAAGACGAGGCAAACATGACGAAGATGGTCTAAGTGGTCCTCCCGAGATCGACTATAGACAACAATGTCATCAAAATAGACCACCATGAATGAACCAATGAAGGGCCGTAGCGAGAGCGCAGTGAACCCAACATTTGTCAACAGTAACTCATTGTCGGAAGTCATGTCGACAAGTTGGTCAATGCTCGGCAGTGAGTAGCAGTCCTTTGGAGTGACCTTATGAAGGTTGGTGAAGTCCACGCACATTCGCCATTTCCCCGAAGCTTTTGGCACTAGGACGACATTGGCAAACCATGTCAGGTAAAGGACCAGACAGAAAAGGCAGGTCTCTTTCCCCTGTATGATTTGCTCTTTGATGATCGTCTACTTCTCCGTGGCGTGTTTTCTCAAGCGTTGATGGACAGGCTTGACCGTTGGTTCGAGGTTAAGCTTGTGCATCACTATATCCTCAAGGATCTTGGAAAGTTGATCATCAAACCATGCGAAATACTAGGATATACTCATCAAGGAACTTTTTATATTATTCTTGAACCTCAGATGGTAGGTCGGCTCCAATCTTGACTCCTAGGGTCGGGTCGCCTTTGAGGAAGACCGTTGCTAACTCATCGCCAGGCTCAAATGTTGTCGGCCCCTCTTCGGTTCCCCTAATCACTTATTTTTCCCTTCCGGCCTTATGACTTCAACTGAGGTTATATAGCACCTTCTAGCCATTGCCTGGTTACCTCGGACTTCCCCCACACCATTTTTAGTGGGAAACTTCATTTTTTGGTGATAGGTAGAGGGCACCGCCTTCGTTTGGCTGAGGATGCATTGGCCGAAGATGGCATTATTAGCCACCATTCCTTTAATCACGATGAAGTCCGCCATAACCATGATGATTTTGGGCAGGGTGCCGATGGTGATTGGCAGGCTCAGGGCTAACTCGGGATAGGTTGCCTGGCTATTGAACCCACAAAGGGGGGTTCGAATCGGGCGGAGTCTAGATGGATTTTCACCCATCTAGAGGAAACATTCATATGAAAGTACATTAGGGGCACTACCATTGTCAACTAAGATCCTATCTAGGTTACAATGGTTTATTATAGCTGATAAAATGAGAGTGTCATCGTGCGGGTTAGTTAACCCTTCTAGGTCTTGGTCGGTGAACACCCGGGCCTATTGTTCGCTCTCCTGCGGGGCTTTGGGGGGCTCAGAGGCCTAGCTCGCCCGCTTGGCATGACGCTTCCTCCCTCGGTTGCTGTCTCCGCCTGATGTCGCGACGCCAGTAATGACGTTGATGTGGACTCCGCGGGTGAGATTGTTGATTTCCTCGGGGGGAGTAGTGTCCTTCTTTTGCTCGGACACGTACCGGGATAAATGCCCTTGGCGGACGAGATGCTCAATCTCATCCTGGAGCTGATGAGAATCGCCGGTGTGGTGCCCATGGTCACTATGTAATAGCCAATGCTTGTGGCGGTTGCAGTGCTTTGCCTTTATAGGCTCGGGTTGGCGGAGGAGGCCCGAGCCCATGATATCTTCATAAATCTCGTAGATGGGGGCGATCAGGGGAGTGTATGGCTCATATTTTCGAGAGGGCTCCTTGTGGTCTCCATCCCGATTCCTCCTCTTTCCTTGGCCAGAGCCAGAGCCTTGCTCAGACGGTCACCTCTTGTCCCCCTCCCGTCCCGAGCCCGTCGTGCTGCAGCAAGCGCTCAGGACTTCCTCGCACTCTGCATGATGCAGGGCTAGGGTCACTAACTCGGTGAGGGAGGTAGGGGGATGAAGGACCAGATCGCGTCAGAGGTTCTCGTCACGGGTGCCCTCGGTCAGCGCAGTGATGGCCGATGCAACATCCAGGCGGGGGATATGTAAGGCTTCCAATTTAAATCAATTGATGTAGGCCCAGAGTTTCTTCCCCTATTCCTGTTTAAGGGCCAATAGACGCGCTACTGACTAGGGAGGACTGTTGCCGGTGAAGCTGATGTGACACAACCTAGGGGTGAGTTGGGACCGACCAAATGATCCTTGGACCTAGGAGTGGAAGTACAACCACAAGGCCAAGAGGCCTACGCAAGCGGGCAATCGTCGGCGCGCATACTCGATCCGGGGGTGACTCGGGGATTATAAAGGAAAACTAGAAATAGAAAGAGTAGAATAGCTAACGAGAAGGGCAAAGTCATACCAGGCAAAACACGGCTGCCGAACTAACCTCGGCTCCCAAGGCTACTCCAGACGACAACAGAAGGGTAAACTCTGAACTGACGAAGTCAGGAGTCACCGATCCATCGACGAGACACTAGGCAAGCAAAGGCCTACAAGAAAGAGGCAAAAGTCCTAGAAATGACCTAGATAGACAAGACAGACCCTAAAGCACCCATGACTCGATTGCCATGCATGCTCCCATAGACACAACCACACACACACACGACTAGAACATCGTGTACACAACACAACACTAACTTCGGGTAAGGCCAAGAAGGATAACCCAAGAAGGTCACGACGTGTAAGAAACACGAGAGTCACGTGTCACGTGATAGAAGCACCTCCTCACCAAAAGAAAAGCCAGCTGCATCCACTGACGTCTTACACTCCACCATAAGTACCTCCCTACGGACGTCGGGAACGGCGGAGACTGATGTACACTCTGAACCAGATTAGGAACTACAGTAATGAGTGACTAGTCAGGGTCATGCCCATCGGTGTTTGTCTAAATGCCCCTGACCACATGTGCACACACCGGCTCTTACCTAAAGCCAGGCCTCTAGCTAGTTTTCCCCCCCAGCAAGACGCTAACGTAAAGTAGGGGCCCACGAAAACTAGCTTAAAAATCGTATCTCTGGAACTACCATGCCACCACTCCTAGGTGGGTTGAGCACGGGAACGTGTCGCCAGGCTACGACTAGTGGAGGCTCACTAGACACAAAGACTCTAAAACACAAGTGCTGAAGTACAGACAAGCAAGGAAGCATTGTCACACGTACTACGAAGGACCAAAGCAGTACGATAACTTCCAACAGACTTAGGGTAGGACTACTACAACTACTCATGCCACGATCCTTGAGTCTCACAACTCTGAGGCAAGATCGTCATGTAACGGCCGAACAAGTCACCAATCAGTCTAATCCTAAGCTAGAGGAAATGACACTTCTGCATAAAACGACTCACGGAGACTTGAGGGATCACCAAGACCCTCAGCACACCCTGACATGAAGATCGAGGTAAGACAATACCTCAGGGCATCTAGAACCACTATCTCGATCTATCCAGCATAGTAGAGACACACACAAGGTCATGTATCAACTATTGGGTCACACCGGGTTGACCAGAACCTGACAATGACTCACAGAATAGGACACAACACACAAGCATTCCTGGCTACCTTATAACGTTGCCACAACCCTCATAGGACATCAGGAGACGTCCATGGGTCAGCGGGCAAACCACAAGGTCAAGCCAAAAAATTTAGAAACAAAAACACCGGCAAGTAGCAGTGGCGGTAGTAGACTGGGCTGTGAGGTGACTGTGGCAGTCAAGGACATGGCCGCACACCCAGTCGACCCTCGAGCCAAGCTACCCAATCAAACCACCAAGTGGTCTATAACAAACCCGCTACACGGACACTAGCGTTCTACACATGAGCTGCTAGAAACACCAGAGACACCACCCTTGCTGACCTAAACATTTGACCCAAGTCAAAGGGGACACATGCACGGACAGACAGACAATGGTTGGACCACCAAGGCCAACCGACACAACTACGGACAAGACCCCACTGCGTGGTCTATCAAGGTCCGCTCAGGGGAACTAGATGGTCTAAGGGAGGCCACCCAAACAAACCAACTTACTACAGTAACTCTGATGCGATACAACCTCAAACCTATCTTGCAAGCACAATTCGCAACCCGATCGGACCAATAGTGGTGGCAACTCACTCGACGCTCAGCCAAAACCCAGGGTGACTCGATGATGCTGAGTGGAGGTCGTGAGGGCTGGTACCTTGCTGGTAGAGGGCCAGCAAGAATAGAGGGTCTCCCCAAAGGGTATGGCAAGTCTGATTCTAGAGGCCGACCCGGCGCCGAGGGCAAGGGTAATCACTCACTCCCATGGTGGTCAGATAGCATAGGCATGCAAACTGAGGTAAGACAATACCTCCTAGCTCCTAAAACTAGAGTCTCAATCCATACAGGATACCAGAGACACTCACGAGGTCACTTGTCAACCATTGGGTCACAACCGGGTTGACCAGAAACCATAATGACTCTCGAAACCATACAGAACACTACTTGGTGCATTGGCATATTCAAACACCCTATAACACGGTCACAGCCCTCATAGGACGTCCACGACATCCACATACAATAGGCTAACCAAGGGTTCGAAGGCAAGACAATAATCACGGAGAAACACCAAACACTACTCAGGATAAGACTACTCTTCCAGGATCCCTCGACACATAGATATGGCTCTCACGGAACACCCGAGGCATCCATCGAGTCAAACGCCAACAAGACACTAAATATTGGGTTCGTCGGAGCCCGAGACAAGTCACATAAAATCTCGAAAATAGAATACCATTAACGGGGTGTAAGCATGCGTCGCGATGATGAACCCGTCCAAAGGATGTGTCGCGATGCCAACATAACGCATCCAACCCTTACTGCGCATCGACACATTGACGCGGCACAAGCTAGGGTCGCGTTAATAGACGCGGCCATAGCCTCGAGCGCGTTAATCATAGAACGCGACAGAGACCTCAAGTGCATTCTTCAAGATCGCGGTGGAGACCTTAAGCGCGTTCTCCAGGATCACATCCAACACTTGGACCACGTCCCTTACCGCCCAACTATTCATCACCGTCGATGAACGCGGTCACACGATATAGCATGTTACACTGAGAACGCGGCTAACGTGACCAGCGCATTCTCGTCACAGTGTGAAAATCGTAGAAAACCCCAAAACTTGATCTTTCCATGCCCCAATTGCTTCTAAACGGCGGGGAAACAACCCTAATCACCATATCACCCTTCCACAAGCCGGAATGGATCAAACCATGTACAAAACAACACGATATGGGTGATTTTCCACAAATCAACCCATAATAGCTCACGAGAGAAATTGGACTCCTACCGGCCCCAAATTATGACCGAATGCAACGAAACTAGCGGGGATGGCATCCAGACATGCCAGAGGTCACACCCCAAAACATGCTATAAATCCCCAAAAATGGAAAACCCACTCAAACTCACACGAATCAGCACGAAATTTAAGGGGAGAGGAGAATAGAAGGTAAGAAATCTATCCCCCTACCTCGTTCGCCGACCACCCGAGCCGAAACACCCACACCATCACACGAACCCATGCCGTGATGCTATGAATCCAACGAGAGATTGTGCCAACGCCACGCTCCGGTACTCGCACCATCACGCTCCATGACACCTACACGTCGTCGCCACCTCATCCCAGGGGCTTCCTCCATCTGCAGTCGGAGCAGAGGGGGAAAGAGGAGAGAGAACAGAGAGGGAGAAGTGACCACGGTGGAGAGAGGAGAGAGGGGGTTAAGGAAATAAAATGAAAAGAAAATTATGTAATTTCCTCAAAATCTGATTTTTAGCCCGAAATTCCATAAATTTAAAAGAATACAAAAAAATAGCCTACGCTGTCATCAGAAAGAGCACAACGCAGCTGCAGCATCCCTGAGTCTCAAAACTCAACGGCCAACTATCCACGGGATTCCATAATGTATATAGGGGAAAAACCCGCGTGGATCGTAAAACATAATTCAAGACCCACGAAAGCGTCTGAAAGCTCTCTGATTCCGGTCCGAAGAATCCAAGGCATTACATTCTTCCTCGGTAGTTCTCTTCATGTTTATCTCATAGGTCATGAGTGACCTGATAACTCGGGAGAATGGAGAGCTAGAAGGGGAGGGGTTGAATAGATCACTAGATTAAAAAATTCTTGCGTGATACAACTACACACACGTCGAAGACTGAATTGGAAAGATAATGAGCGGATCTAATTAACAAACGATCGAGCAATTGATGCTCACAATTGGCAGGAGAACAACTCAACAAGCAAACCACAGAATAAGGCAACGAGCACGGGAGAGTCCGTTCATCCCTTCATAGTAGAAGGGACATGACTTGCCACCCCGGTCACCAGACAAGCGATTTTCTATTAATGAAAGCATTAAGAACATAGAGGAGTACATGGGTATGGACGACACCCAAGCACGGGATGGAGAACAACAAAAAGGCCGAGGGTCCTAAAACGAAAGGAGGCCAAAGAGGCCCAAAACTAAACAAAGTTTTGATATCGAGTAGAGCTTGTAGAGTTGGATCTGCGCATAGAACTCATGTTGTTGACACGATCGGCCCTAGAAGGAGGATGGGAACGGTCCTGGTCTTGCACGCCGACCCAGTTGCTATGAACAGTAGTGAAGTCGACGGGGCCAGACGGCTGGAGGCCAGGGAAAGTAAGAGACTGAAGGAGAAAAGGGAACTTGACCAAGCCATCAGCTGGAGGGGACAGCGAAGCAGCACTCGGAGATCCAGCCAAGGGTATAGCATCCAAGGCAGGGGCGCGGGCCGAAGGCGGAAGGGCAGAAGGCCCATGGGGCTCGCGGTTAACGGCTCGCTTTAGAGCTTGCGTGAAGGAGAGTCTGGGGGCAGCAAGCGAGACAGCCAGGGAGGGCTGCGTAGGCGAGGCGACCAGGGATCCCACAGCATGGGAAGGGGAGGCATGAGTAGCCCGGGTAGCAGGAGGAGACCATGCCGCAGCAGTAGCGTTAAGCCCCATGGCGAGGATGGGAGCAGGACTTGCCGCCGCCGGGTTGAGACTGCCAGCGGGTGGACTAACAGCATGAGGGCCCGAACACCTTCAAGGCACTAGCTACCTAGCCTTTTCTACAGCTCTGTGGGTCCCGCCAAGGGCCCCAACCGATTTGCCGTGACGTGCGGCTACACAAGCAATTGGCCAGGACCAATCCCGGCCACCCAGTTACGGGCTTTGCCCGCATCTCACATGGCCGCCTGGGGCCACCCTGGGGCGTCTCAACACTAAGCCACGACACGTGGCACCCAGTGAAAAGGCAGGGAGTCAGCCCTGAGATGCCATCTTTCAACCCTCCAAGGTTAAAGGGAGACCTAGTCAAGTCAACCATAGGCTTTGGAGACCCACAGTGCGCGTATACGGCACACACGCATGTTTGGCATTTTCCCGAACACCTTGTGGGCGCATGTGTCCTAGCCCTCCAGCATCAAACCACGGGCCAACCCATGGTGCCAGCACGTTGATTGGGTCCTACAATACACCCCAGCAAGATGGGGCTGCCCCTGACCCTCAGACATGTGGCGACGAGCCATCCATCTTTAGCTCTCAGGCCAACTCGAGGATACCTTGTCAACCCGCCGTGCAACATGGCACATAGCTCGAGGTACGGCCCATGTGCCTAAAATGCCTCCCCCCAGCACCCACGAGCTCCCATCCTCAGCCCAAGGCCCATTTTGGGGCCCCTCGACCTACTACCCAAGCCGTTCGGCAACCCGGGGTGTGTCGGGCATTTACCTGAACACCTTGCGAGCGGCTACTACGACGCGAAGAACAATGGCCCCCACGGGCCCGCTCCAGTCCCTTGAAGCTTAGTGTCCCTCAAAGGAAACTCCTAGAAGATAAAAGAAGACCCCCGGGGGCCATCCCTTGGTGTTACAACCGACCCCGGGGCCAGTTCACCCCGGGGGCGACTACGTACCCCAGGGAGGGCAAACTCCCTGGGGGTTGCACCCTCTCTCCAGCCCAGTGGCCCCACGGCCCCGCACAGCCCCAGTTCATCCAGTTTGCGGTCCTACAGTGTGATTCGTGTGCCGTACCAGTTCGTGGAAGCAACCCGTGGAAGCACGAAGCAACAGCACGCAGGATCGGTCCTCAGCAGTCAACACACTCGCAGAGTCTTCCACTATCCTTCCTCCCCACTAGTCCTTTTCTTCTTAGTCAATTTAGGAAGATAATACCCAAAAAACTAGATTTTATAGTGGGGACCGCCCCCCTCTCTCTCCCTCGTGACCTAGTCTGCCTAAACCCCCTGGGGAGGTGCATGAAGATACATTTATAGGGGGATTTTAGAAGCCGAAACAACATTATAGCATTTGATAAACATGGAAAGGGGCAAATCTAGGGTTTCCAAGCTTCAAAATGGCGTCGAACGGTAGACTTGCAGTGGCTCGGATGTAGAAATCAGGTCGCGATCCCCCCAGGGGCTGCGTTCTGGTGGTCACAGTCCTAGGAGAACCACAACCACCTACTGGTCTTCAGCCTTCTCCATCTTCGTTCCCCATCATCCTCTTCCACATAGAGGAGGTTCGACCTCGAACCTCATAGCTCAGGATCCCAGTTTGATGGAACAACCCTGTTCCTTAGGCTATGATAGTAAAAATTAATGTGGGATGATGCGACTCTAAAGACAGTGCAAGATTGAGACTCCGAACAAACACCAAATGGACCTAAAGCAACGATGGCCAGCAACGACGCACAAGGGAGCCAACGATGGCTCGACATCCATGAAGCTCCTCGGGGGCAGACAATGCCACCGAACAAGAAAACAAGCTCGCGATCGTCCCTTGTGAGGGAAGCATAGGATCTGTGCAGTTGAGGAACTACCAGAGTCACGGGGTGGTCTGCTCACAATCGTGCTCGGATCGAGCCACGAAATGGTCTCACTCTCTCTTACAACGGTGAACTGATTTTGCATGGGGTAGATACCTATCAATCATTCACAGTAGTAGTAGATAATCACTCATATGAGATAAGCACGCATGTGCGGATCAGTGGAGTGTGTACCTCCATGCTAGTGCGTGGGGAAGTCGACCCGACCGTGACACTCAACCTCCGATACATGAGTCATTAAAGATTACAAAATTGAACCATTTGCCTACTCCTCATAGGGAGGTAAAAGTCTACAAAGAGAACTCCGGGGTTGGCATGCGCGGGTTGAAGGGTAGCACACCAGGGATGCTTGTGGCGAAGGCGGACTGCTGGTCTGGTCAGGGTCCTGTTCAGATCTGTAGGACAACAAGCAGAATGGGGACGTCGTACAATGCCGAGTGAAGTCGGGAATCACCACTTGTACTATCGATGTCAACCTGACACATAGGTGGGTGTAGTGTGTGAGGACGGCAATCAGATGAGGGCAGGTCGGCCCCCTCTCGAATGAATGTGCGTGGCTAGCAGGTGCAGGCCAGGCCTACACAGAGATAGCAGACAACCAACCGATGGGCGACCATGAAACTGTGGCCTCCCGGGTGAATCCATGCACGAAACCAGGTGTGGACAAGGGTTGGGAAGTCCAAAACAAGCCGGGATGGCCCTATGCTTGCTCTGTCCACGTCCGAGACTAGGGCGGCCACGGATATGGGTGATGGTCAGATTTGGTCACAGCCTGGTCTGCAGGCTGGACAACAAGGCGGGGAATGACGGAGGGGGAGTGAGGGAGACCTGAGGGGTTTTGGGTTGAGGGGATCTGATAGATGGAGAGGCGTGGAGGTGTGATGGTGGGCAGAAGGCGATCTAGATAGAGGGAGAGGGGGTTGGGCATGGGTAAGGGAAGGGAGATGGGGGATGGCCTAGGCTGTCCTCCAGGTGTAGGGTGCAACCTACATGGGATATAGAGGTGAGGGGGGGTTGTAGGGCTGACAGGGTTGCATGTGGGTCGTAGCTGGGGGATGCGAGGAGGAGAGGAAGAGGGTGAGTGCGTGCTAGTGTGGGATGGTGCAGACCTGTGGATGAAGGGAGTGCATAAGTGGGCTGCAGACAGGGAGGGGCAGCCTGCTTAACCTAGCGATCTTGCCAGACTTAGATAGCGAGTAGTAGTAGAAGTGGAAATGTTGCAGCAGCGATGGATATGGCTGGGTGTCTCACCCATGCCTAGGGCATCTCACCCAAGGGTGCCCATCTCAGGCACAAGAGCCTCCAAGACATCTCTCTCCACAAAAATAGATTTTCATTCTATTATTCAAAGAGAGCATGGAGATACATTTATCGTGTGATTGGGGAATGGGAAACAACTTTATAGCAATGGGTAAACGGAGAAAGCAGACCGATCGACCCAACTGAGGCTGTGCCTGAAGAGGAGGAGCTTCCGGAGGAGACGGCTGCTACTGCCCAGGAGGCTCTTCCCGAGATAAGGAAGATTGAGAGCTCTCTGGCTGCCCGATACAAGGGCGGGTCCTCACCGGAGAAGAGATGGAGTAGCGGGGAACCAAACAAAGGGGCCCCGAACATGGGTTGTTGCTGCCCTCTTTGAAGGCGATGGCCGTCAAGGAGAGCAAGCGAAAGAGGGTGAAAGTTCTCTACTCGGTGGGGGTCCACCCGAGCAACTCCGCCTGAACCCCGATGCTACCAGCCCTTCCGCCCGAGGAGCCAGCGCCGAGCACCCCTGCTACTCTTGCCTCCGTCAAAGGTCCAACCATTGACAACTCAGCAAACCAACTTCCAACAGCGGCGGCCACTATCAAGTCAAGTGGGATTCTACCTCCACATGGTGAGGAGGTCGATCCAACTACTCCAACTCAATCGGGCGTCGCTGCCTCCGACTCGAGAGGTCCCGAAGAGGCCCCTCCGACGCTTCCACAATCAGTGGGTGGTCCCGACCCTCAACGGGCACGGTTCTCCATCCGAGCCTCCATCTACAATTGCTGCCAATCGCTGGCGACTACCCCCGTCCAAGCCGAGCTTCAACGTTGCTCCTCCGAGACACTACTTGAGAGGGTCATGGAGGGAGGTCTCTTCCTGGCTCAATTGGGAGCCAAGGCCATGGACCGTATGGGAAGGGTAGAGAGAGGTAAGGTGGCGCAAGCAAAAGCCCACACCGAGTTGGATCAAAAGTACGACCAACTCGCTTCCGAGCATGAGGCTCTCCGCCAGGAGGTTGAATCACTCTGTTCTCAAGCCCGAGCAGCGGAGGAGAAAGCACGGTCTCTAGCCAATCAACTGTCGCCGACCTCGAGCAAGCTCCTAGATGACGATCGTCGGGCTAATAAGGCGAGCTCGAGGCAATGGGGGGGTCGAACAGTAAGAGCTTCGTGGACGCCTGCTGACAGTGGAGCAGGAGAGAGCGAAGGCCATGATGAAAGCCACTGAGGCTGAGGCGAGATTGTCAGAGACCGAGGCGAGAGTCGCAGAGGCCGAGGTGAAAGGGGTGGAGTGGTATCTTGCCTTAGAAGAGTACCGTGAGGCCTTGAAAAACAACATCGCATTCACCTTCTACAGACCGGGCTACAGGCCAAAGCTAAATAAGGGTTTCGCTCAAGGGTTCAACCAAGCGGCACGTCCAGCCCAAGCTTAAGTTGCTGAAGAACTAATATTTGAGCCCAGACAGTGGTACGACTCGACCAAAGAAGACTCGACTCCATCCACTCTCGAGCCCTGTGCCTCGAACGAAGAAAGCGAGGGCTCAACAAACATCATCGAGGAAGAGCTACCGGATGCGGCTACTTTAGAAGGCCCCATGGTCGCGGCAGTTCCAACACAGGTGGGGTCAGTGCTCGAGTCAGTGGTTCCCGCAAAAACCGAACATACGTAGCCTTCGACTATTGAGGTGGCGTCGGGCACCGAGGATCCACCAGCTTGCACGATCTCTGAGGGACAACCAATCCCTCAAGCCTCATCTCCAATCTCGCTAGATTAAAACCTAACTTGTACCTGGCTTTTTGCCTCTCTCTTCTTCTCTTTCTTTTTTCTTTTTAACTTCCTTCTTTTGCTTACTTGTAAAAGAAAACATTCTGCAAAAAGGAATGAGTGACTCACAAAAGATCTTTGACCGCACCTTGCGTATCGTATCCGCATACATCAACAAACTACAGCTTCGTACAATTCTCTTGCCAAAATCGGGGCTCCGCATATAGCGCTCGTTTCGCATGTGCGAATTCCCAAGCGTAACACTCGCATCGATTCATATCCCCAGACATTAAAGGAGCACATCTTTCGCATGTTCCCACAATGGGTTCATAAAATCTCTGTGAACAGAAGGAACTACTCCTCGAAGAATCTGCACGCAACTTTTCGAAATCCGCTCACGCCTCTTCGAGGGAGGTGATAGTTATGGCAAGGGGCACCGACACGAGGGAGGGGCACCGACACAACTTCTACCTATAAAAGACTATGAAGAGTGGTCTCGACCTACCCACTCCTCTGTCGTGCCATCAACCTCCTTTGCCCCCCCCCCCCAATCTTCCTCAGCTTTTACTCCAACAAAGCCATGGAGTCTGTCGATGAAGATGAAGATTCAAGAGTTCGTAGGAGCGGAAGGATCATTTCGACATAACAAAATGAAAGACAAGAGAGTGGACAGCAAAATAGAAGGACAGATGATGAATCCCCCCCCCCCGACGTGTTGATGCCCCTCCAAGGAGGGGGAAGGGGATCCCGGAGACGCACCATCTGTTACATCCTCTGATTGGAGGACAAAACACCACAGGGAAGCCACTCTGGGTTGCGCAGGAGAGGCCTCCATCTCGTGCAGGAGAGGGCTGCTCCATGTCGTGCACGAGACGGCCTCATGTCATCCACTTCCCCTCCCACTTCTTTCCTCGGGCGGGACTCTCCCCGCCTTTTCCCCCTTTTCCTCTTTTTTCTTTTCATATTTCTTCTTGTCGATATCATCTTTCTAGATGGTAAGCATGGACACGGCAAGATCCACAGTCTCAACATCCGAGCCAATTTTCACACTAGTAGAGTCAGTGGCTCGGCGTGAGGTTGCTCGCCCTGCGCATGCCAAGCCATCTATTCTTCTTGTACGGGCCATCGTTGCCCCGATGTATGAATAAGCACATAAATGCAATAAACTTATATTTTTTTCATTTTGTGCATTTGCTCTCGTGCATGTATAGCATCAAAATTACAAACAAAACTCAAACTTAAGAATAGCATTTCCGTAGCAAAGTGGGATTCCACGTCTGCGGGATCGGTTCACCATCCATCGCTACTAGCCTGTGCCCCTTTTCCAAGCGTCTCGACCACTTGGTAAGGGCCCTCCCAATTAGGGGCTAGCTTCCCCACTGCCTCTAGTGGTCGAGAGGCCTCAATTTTTCTTAGGACCAAGTCCCCCAGGAGGAATTGTCGATCCCGAACCTGGGCATTGTAATAACGGGACATGTGCCGCTGGTACTCCATCACGCCGATTCTTGTAGTCTCGCGTACCTCATCCGCTAGATCAAGATTCAAAGCTCAGGCTGAAAATGGACAACCCGAAGAGATGGACAACCAATCTCCAGTGGAATGACGACCTCAGTGCCGTACACTAGTTGGAACAGAGTTTCACCTGTAGAGGCCCTTGGTGTAGTGCGGTAAGACCATAGTACGCTAGGCAATTTCTCCAACTAATTTCCCTTGACCTTATCTAGTCTAGTCTTTATTCTCGAGCAGGTTCTTATTAACATTTTCGACCAAACCGTTAGCCTGCAATTGGGCTACCGAGGTAAAGTGGTTGCAAATATGTAGATCGACACACTTATTCTTTAAAAAAAAAAACACAGTTGAACTATCAACCATTGTCGCTCACTATCACTCGGGGGACGCCAAAACGACATATGATCGATTGCCACACGAAACTCCAGGTCACACCTTCTGTTATCTTTGCGAAAATTTCTACCTTGATCCACTTGGTGAAGTAATCGATGGCGACGATAATAAATTTCTTCTGCGCCTGGGCCGTAGGGAAAGGGCCCAAGATATCAATTCCCCACCGAGCGAAGGGGTAAGGCTCGATGAGCGATACAAGCGTTGAAGCCGGTTGGTAAATCAGGTGGCCGAACCTTTTGCAACGATCGCACTTCTGGACGTAGTCCGAGTAATCCCGTTGCAAAGTGGGTCACCAATACCCTTGCCGCAGCAAAATCCTCGCAACCGACCTCCGTCCTTGATCCGCATCACAAATCCCTCGTGAACCTCTTCAATGGCTTGCCGAGCTTCACGAGGTTCGAGACACTTAAAGAGAGGTCTTGCAAATGATCGGCAGTAGAGCGATCCATCGAGCAAGACAAAGTGTATAGCTTGGTACTCGAGACACCGAGCTTCTCGTCTTCCAACCAGAGTATATAAGGCATCCTCCAATCATCAGGCGACATTTGAATAGCACTCACTAACTCGAAATCGGTGCTTGGGCGCTCCAACTCTTCTAGGAGAACCAAGCGGGTCCCCTATGGGCTGGTGGAGGAAGCAAGGTGGGAAAGCGCATTCGCTCGGGAGTTTTCCTCCTGAGCTATCCTGATTACTTGAAAACTCTCAAATTGCAGAGCTACCTCCTTCGCCAATTGAAGATACCTGATCATCTGCGATTCCCAAGCCTCATAGTCCTCATTGAACTAGCTGGCGACTAGTTGCGAATCGACGTAAATTTTGACCCGTTCGGCTCCCAAGCACTTAACCATCATAGTTGTCAAGGCGAGGGCCTAGGCGCTCTTGAAATGGCTAGGCGGTGCAACGCCTTGTTGACACTAGAAAAGGCAAGCTAGGTGGTCGCCAAGGCGGGCTAGGCGCCAAGGCGAGCCAACCGTGACCCATCCGAATCGGATCCGACTCGCTTATGTACGTTTAACTCTTTCTTTTTAATCTTTTGTAATTTTTCTAAATTTTTTACATTTACTTTTGAATCCTGTGCATTCAGCGTTGGGTACGGACTCGCGGCCTTGGGCCGCCGGCACTCCGGCACCTCCAGCTATATCGGTTCCCAATACAAGGGCGTCATCTCGAGCATCGACAACACTTTTATCGGCATGGGTGAAGGCTTACACCTGAATTACCCTGCCGCCGGTCTCCACCACAGACTTCATGCCTTGGAGGCCGATCCTAGTGTTTCTGGATGATGATCTTGTGCTATCAGCTGCTACAAGCTGGGTCTTCTCGATCTACCACGTCAGAGAGGGGTCTTCCTCGGCTCCCCAGAAGAAGCGTCGCCACAGCCGCAAAGGCAGGTATTCACCGCCGCGACCAGCAACTCTGGCAACACCATCCTTGTCGGTGATCTGTAGATTCACCTTGATGGGGGCGAATCGATCATACCCCAGGGGTAGATCATCTCCATGGCCCCCACTGCTAACCACTTTAGCCTCTTGCAGCAAACGCGAGAGGATAAAGCGGAGCTCAGAAAGGTAGGCGCCCAAACAGCAGCTCAAAGGCACTCACACCAGCCTAATGTACGAACTCCCAAGCCTTGTTGGAATGGCAGTGACAAGGGAGACCAACAACCTGACTTGAAAAGGATCTAGGCGGCCCCAAAGGAAGCTCAAGCTGTTAGGAGGGCGCGTCTTTGGAACCCCCTTCGGGCATTCAGATGCAGTCAAGCAAGACACGCCCAATGCCACAATGACGCCGCCTGGTGGCGCTCAGTCAGCCTACGCCTCTCGCTCGCATAGGCAGAGGCAAAGACAGGCTCGGCCCGGGCCTCACTAGCATCCAGCCCCAAGTTCTCCTCTGGTTGATACCGCAATGGAGACTCCCCTGCAACGTACCTCAGTCTTCGATAGGCTGGGGGCACCCGTCCGCCCTAAGAAGCAATCTCAGAAGAAGCGGACAGTCCAACTCCTTAATGATGCAGTCTGAGTGTTTGCGTGTTACGCCACCGGACACCGTTGTGGGGAGATTATGTGGGATAATGTGTCTCATGTTATGTCTCATTTAACTTAATTCTCTGAATTTAATTTCTTATTTTGTTTTGATGATTGGCAACAGTACATTTTGTTTTTCAGCTCTTGGATTTTGATAATAATGATTTTCTGAATCCATTCTTATGATGACAACACTATTAGCATTTCATAGCTTCATGTGCATGCATGATCATGTATGATAGACTTTGTTCATAATAAAGGTCGATGTATGTTTACTATTCTACACATGAAGGTCGATGCATGTTGCATAGTAAGGCAGAGGCAAGGTCGATGCACATCGTCCCTTATCCCTACTTAGGTCGGTGTACATCGTCTCTTAGTACTACTAAGGTCGATGCACATCGTGCCTTAGTCAGACTAAGGCTGGTGTACATCGTCTCTTAGTACTACTAAGGTCGATGCACATCGTGCCTTAGTCATTCTAAAGTCTGCGCACTTTTTACACCCTGCACTATAAGGTCGGTGCACATTGTGCCTTGTGCAACACAAGGTCTATGCACATTGTCCTTGAACAAATAGTAGCTCGATGCATGTGTTTATGTTTGTGCACATGTTGCATCAAGGTCGATGCACATATATAGACCGAAATCTATGCACATGTCAGCGATGGCAAGGAAAGTCGGAGCACATGATCATCTGCACACACTAAGGTCGGTGCACATTTTCATAACTATATTTAGAGTATAAGCACATGTATTCCAAGTCGGAGCACATGGTTCATATAAGTCGGAGCACATGTATTCCAAGCCAGAGCACATGGTTCATACAAGTCTGAGCACATGTATTCCAAGTCAGAGCACATGTATATCTAGTCTGTGCATTTCTGGCACTTTTTTGAATAAGTCTATGCACATTCAATGTCTAAGGTCTGTGCATTTGATGTAACTAGGTCAATGCACATCTGGCTTATCACGTCACTAAGTCTAAGCATCATAATTCATGGTCTAAGGCTTTTCAGAACATTCATGAAATAAGTCTGAGCATATAGCATTTATGGACCTAATGAATCGGGTGTTTAGGCCTTATCTGGATAGCTTTGTGGTTGTGTTCATAGATGATGTTTTGATATATTCCCCAGATGAAGCATCTCACAAGGAACATTTGAGGATTGTTTTGGAGACTCTTCGGGTGCACAAGCTTTATGCGAAGTTTAGCAAGTGTGACTTCTGGATGAAGGAGGTTCATTTTCTTGGCCATGTGATATCAGAAAGTGGCGTGGCAGTTGACCCAGCCAAGGTTCAAGCTATATTAGAATGGGAGGCTTCGAAATCCCCCACTGAAATTTGGAGTTTTTTCGGGTTGGCCGGTTACTAAAGGAAGTTTATTAAGGGTTTTGCTTCTATTGCGGCACCTTTGACGAGGCTAACAAGGAAATGAGTGAAGTTCTTGTGGTCCGAGGAATGTGAGCAAAATTTCCAAGAATTGAAGGATCGGCTGACGTCAGCACCACTCTTGATCCTACCCAATAGCATTGACATGTTTACCCTCTACACTGATGCTTCAAGGATCGGGATAGGTGGTGTTTTGATGCAGAATGGTAGGGTTGTTGCGTATGCCTCCAGGCAACTGAAGGAGCACGAGAAGAATTACCTTATGCATGACTTGGAGTTGGCCGCCGTTGTCCAAGCATTGAAGATCTAGAGACATTACTTGTATGGAGTCAAGTTTAAAGTCTTCACGGACCACAAGAGTCTTAAGTATTTGTTTTCTCAGAAGGAGCTGAATTTGCGCCAGAGGCGATGGGTCAAATTCTTGAAGGACTATGATTTTCAACTGCAATATCATCCTGGAAAGGCTAATGTTGTGGCCGATGCCCTTAGTCAGAAGAGGACTTTGATGCAGCAAGATTGGAAGATGATTGAGAATGCTGTGTGCTCCATGACATCGATTGAGCCTCAACTTTGCCAGGCGTTCATTGCTCAGCTATGCATCAGGTCAACAGTTATGGACCGAGTAATAAAAGCTCAGCGACATGACCCTCAGTTGCAAGGCATGATTGGTAAGAGTGGAATTGCTCGAGATGAAGATGGTGTGGCCAGATTTCAATATAGAATTTGTGTGCCTGATGTGATTGAATTAAAGAATGAAATGATGGAGGAAGCTCACAAGTCAAAATTCTCCAATCATCCTAGTAGTAACAAGATGTATCAAGATTTGAAACAATCCTTTTAGTGGCTCAATATGAAGAAGGATGTAGCAGAATTTGTGTCTAGATGTTTAGTTTGTCAGCAGGTTAAGGCTAAAAACCAAAGACCATCTGGGTTGATGCAAAGGATCGAGATACCACAATGAAAATGGGAGGATATCACCATGGATTTTGTTACAGGCTTGCCTCGATCATCGAAGGGCAATGATTCTATTTGGGTGATTGTGGATCGGTTCTCGAAGACTGCACATTTTCTAGCCATGAAGAAGAAGCAATCTGTGGAGAGCTTGGCATGTCTTTATATTGAGAACATCATCAAATTGCATGAAGTTCCGAAGTCTATTATCTTAGATCGGGATCCTCGCTTCACGTTGAGACTTTAGAAAGGATTGCAGAATGCTTTCGGGTCCCAGTTGAAGCTTAGCTCGGCATATCACCCCCAGACAGATGTTTAGTCTGAAAAGACCATTGGAGGATATGTTGAGAGCCTGTGTTCTTGATTGGAGAGGAGATTGGGAGCGACATCTACCGTTGGTAGAATTTGCCTACAATAATAATTATCATGCAAGTATAGGTGTGGCTCCATTTGAGGCTTTGTATGGGAGGCCATGTAGATCTCCTCTATGTTGGGAGGAGGTTGGTGATAGGCAGTTGATCGGGCCCGAAGTGGTTCAAGGAACATCTGAGAAGATTCAGCAAAGATTGAAAGTATCCCAAGATCGGTAGAAGAGCTATGCAGATAACAGAAGGAAGGATCTGGACTTTGTAGCTGGTGAGCATGTTTTTCTTAAGGTGTCACCAATCAAGGGAGTGTCAATATTCGGCAAGCTGGTACGAGTGTAGACAATTGTGGGGGCTTGTGTACTAGATGTCTTCCCCACTAATCGCAAATGATCAGTGTTTATTTTACATCAGGCGGAGCCAGAACACCTTTTTTTCTACTGCTGAAGAAAGAGTCAGGGACCCTGGGAGCCACGACATCGGGAGGGCTTCATCTGTGCAACAACGACAGGGCAACAACAACACAATAGGGATAACTGGGGGCAGAGAGACTGGTTCCGAAGAGGAGGGGGATCCGCTCCCCAACTAGATAACATGACTTATATGCCATGAACGACATCTATATGGGGGCATGAAAATCCAATTACAAGTGCTTGCAAGCCATAGGACAATTCTGTCATTTGTGGTGGTCCCTGGGTCATTGCATTATTGTGTGGGTAGTTCTGCATTCATACATCGCGTCCGTCAAAGGACCTGGGACTTAGCAGAATGCCACTCGAGGGGCGTCACCGTGTATTCCCGACATGAAACAGTGTCGAGGTTGGGGTAGTAGGGGTGCCGTGGGCACCATTGTGTTAGAGCAGTTGGGCATCACCAAGACCGAGGCGACCGAATGGCACAGGCACCACTTGTGACTGAAGCGGCCAGGCATTGTTGAAGCAGAGGTGGTCGAGCGCTGTTGAGACTAGAGCTGTCGAGCGGCGTGAGTATCACCATGATTGGAGCGACCAAGAGCCATTGAACTCAGAATTGTCGGGTGCCATTGGCACCAGTGGGACTGGAGTTGTTGGTCGTCGTCAGAGCTAGAATGGCCCGACGCTGTCTGGACCTGACATTTAGATGTCGGGGGCACCATCGTGACTGGAGTTGTTGAGCGATCGGGCATTGCAGGGCCTGATGTGACTGGGGTAGCTGGCAGTCAGGTGTCGGGGGCACCGTTGTGACTGAAGGAGCTGAGTGGTTGGGTGTCGCGGGCCCTGACATGACTAGAGTAGTCGACAATCGGGTGCCGAGGCACCGTTGTGACTGAAGGAGCTGAGTAGTCTGGTGTCGCGGGCCCCAACGTGATTGGGGTAGCTGGCAGTTGAGTGCTGAGACACCGTTGTGACTAAAGGAGCTGAGTAGTCGGGTGTCGCGGGCCCCGATGTGACTGGGGTAGCTGGCAGTCGGGTGTCGAGGCACCGTTGTGACTGAGGGAGCTGGGCATGTGTAGGAAGAAGCTAAGACCTGAGTAGGGGTACATGTATTCAACTGGTTTCATGCTGCATGAGAGCTGCGTGGGCTTTACAAATGGGCCAAGGGGCCAAAGTACAATGGGCACAAGTCGCGGGACAATTCTGACACGTGGGTCGATCCCCGGGTCAGAGCGTAGCAAGGTGTATATTCGTGTGTTTTACAGAGGCTTTCCTTGGGGAGCTAGGGGTAGGCCCGAGTCGCTGAGGAAGGGCTAAACTGGATGGTAGGGGCGGACTATAACGGGCACCTGAGGGAGGCCGGTCGTAGCTCAAAAATGAGTAGTCGAGTACGTAGTCCCAGAGGGTGAGTGTCATCATGTTGGGGAGTCGAGGGTGGCCCCAGGAATATTACTCCTGGGCTAGTGGTCTGGCTAACTCGAATCATTAGTCCAAGCGGTCGGCGGCTAGCTCGGGGTGAGCGATAGGCACGCGGTTCCATGATGAAAGTAGGTGCAGCATCATGTCGTATGCGTATCAACCACGGGTTGTCATACATAGGCAGACCCAGAATACAAGTGTATTTGTTGTTGTCATAATGCCTTATGTGCGACGGGAGTGGACATGTGTGCGATGGCTAGACACTGTGTGAGGGGAGCACGTGTGACATACCCTCGGCGTGTACAAGCCGATCAATAAGCCAACCACGCGCGCACTTAGCTCCTCCCGTCCTCGACCCTTGATGAATGCCTACGGAAGTCCGAGGGTGTAGCAGTTAGGTTGTAGGTTCTTCCATGCATGCCTTTGTCTATATGTCCCTTGAGCTTCCAAGGGGTGCAATTTATAGGGAAGTTGAAGGGGCAATGCAGCAGGCTTGGCTGGTAGAGGGGTGGCTACTGCCTTAGTCTTTTCCTTCTGCCGCTCAAAGGTTTTGAAATCAATAGTGTTTGCTTCTTCGGGGCTGGTCGCCTATCAATAGCTTTGCCCTTCTGAGCTATAGGGATGCTGGCTGAAGAGTGCTTGGCAAGAAAGGACTCAACTTCTGCCACTACACTATTAGGATGGTCAAATGACCTGATGTCGATGTCAATCATCTTTTCCAACACTTCTCTTTTCAGATTTAGTTTACAAATCTAAACTGTAGCTTCTTGGTGGGGAGGCCATTTGCATCTCATGCTAAGGTTCCTCCATCTCTTGATATACTCCAGGGCGATTTCATCTTGCTTCTGCCTAGTGGAGTATAGTTCCGCCACTGTGACTTCTCTCTCAGTGACATGGAATCTTTCGTAGAACTTCCACTGCATATCAGGCCAGTCTAGGATTGATCCTACCGGCAATCCTGAGTACCATTCAGAAGCCAACCCGGTAAGAGATGACCCAAAGAATTTCAGCAAATAAACTTCATCTACAGCCAAATTGCCCATCACTATCATGTAAGAGGCTATGTGCTCCCTGGGAGAGCCTTGCCCATTAAACTTTTCGACCTTGGGTGGCTTGTTAATAGCTAGCGGTAACCTTTTTGCAGCATACTGTAGTGGGTAAGGCACTCAGTATGCGTCATAGCTACTGAAATCACCATTTGCTCTTTCTGACAGCTTCATCTTATTCATTACTTCAACCATCAGTTTGTTTACCATGGCAGGGTCTACCGGCTCTGGGTAGAAATGTGCAGGCTGGTGTGTGAAAGGAGTTGCCATAGTAGTAGCATGCGGCACAGATTGTGCCACTGGTGGCATCTGTTGCACTTGAGGAATTTATGGGTTGCGCCACTAGCGACTGCAGGAATTACTGGCAAGGAGCCCTTTCTTGGACCATCAAATGGGGAACAACAGGTGGCATGGTCTCTGCCGAGTTAGAAATCCCCCGAGATGATTCGACATGTCTATCCTGATGTTTGGAGACAGGGTCTGTTCGGCCCTTTCACTCAGCTGTGTTTTAAGTGATTCAATTTCTTGCTGATAGCAGTGTAACACTATTAAGATAGATGGGTCCAACCTCGTAGTCATAGGCATATCTTCCAACATCTTGCCTGAAGTAACTTTTGATGGGACTGGCAAGGAAACATCTTCTTCTTCTGATGTCACCACGTTTGTAGTTAGGGTGGTGACCATCGACACATCTTCAGTCATCCCAAGAACTTCCTTGGCAGCCTGGCTTCTTCTTGTAGTTCTTCCTCTCTTATAGTTCTTCCTCTTTTCACTAGCTACTTTGCCTACAACAGGGGTAGTACGGTAGTCCAGATGATGGACAAAGCAAGCAACAGTAGCATGAGGCAAAGTAGCTTTGTGTCGAGCACCAGTCCTCACAGGTGTCATAGCCTTGATTGTGATAGCTTCTTGGTTCTCCTTCTCGACCTGCAGTAGGTCGACGAAAGCGAGGCTGAGGAAATTTGAGAATCCCACCACCGACGGTAGAGTCTTGAAAGTGGTGGGCACCGCCAGGTACCCGTGCGCAACATGCAAAGCAACCACTTGAGGCCCAAAATTTAGTCCCGAAAAATCACAAGCCATCGTCATTTCTACAGAATAAAAAATCGCAAGCCATCTGTCCTGGTTCATCACAAGAAGTGCAGAAAACTAGGGTTAACTTCCAGTCTTAAATCCGAAGTCTAAAGCCCAGGACAGAGGTAGGTCATCTCATGAATGGCTCAAAGGATGTTCTAGGATTAAAAGCCCTCTAATTTCACTTGTTTTCATGGATTATACATGGAGAATTTCTTGTTTTAAATTGATCTATGCATTAGTATATCATTCATACATATCTCTTAGCCCTAAAGGGAAAAAATTTCATGTCTTAATTTATGATCCCTATGCATATTGAGAGCCCACTCCTCGTTCTATCATGATAGGAGAAGTAGAATGTTGTGTCCCTGTGATTTTGATGATGTCAAATGCTATGACTTATCTTGAGTCTGTATGATGATGTCATATGTGTTGATGTTGTATTAGTGCATTGCTTTTGATGTTAATCAACCTAATGCAATTGCTTGCTACCATTACTTCTATTATGATTGCATTATATGTAGAAGTCTGTGTCCGAATGCTGAAAAGAACAGGTCTGAAGGGGAAAATGAGCAGTGAAGAATTGATGAGGAAAGAAGCTAGGTCACTGTTGGATGAAAAGTAGCCAAGTCGATGCAGAAGTGGTTTTATGCTTATCAGGTCGATGCAGAATGGACCTTGCGCCTAGTAAGGTCGATGCATCTAAAATGTCTCATGTTCATCAGGTCGGAGCGATAGCCAGTGGACTCGATGCATCATTGGTTTTCATGGTAGTCAGGTCGATGCATACATGAAGATACACTCATGACTTGTAGACTATCAAGTTGATGCATTTTCATGCATCTATTTCTAACATGTCAATGCAGCGGCCACAATTAAAGCAGTCAGGTCGATGGAGTGGCTACGGTTAAAATAGTCAGGTCGGTGCAGCGGAGCATTTATGATCATCAAGTCGATGCACAAGAAATAGTCTCTACAAGTAAGGTCGATACGATAGCCCATCATGAAGGAGATAGGTCGATGCAATGGCATAGCTAAAAGTCTTCAGGTCAATGCACCTCAGTTCTACAAGACCAACAGGTCGATGCATAATAGATCCTGAGCCAAGACAGGTCGATGCAGCCAAGTTTTTAATCGAAGCAGACTTTTAAAAAAGGGGATGTATTCACCCCCCCTCTAGATCCCAGCTGTGCACCACAATAGGAGGCGCCAAGACCGCCAGGAGAAGAGATAGGCATCAGTGGGTAGTGTGCAATAGCCTTCACCACTTCAACGCCAGAGTTCAACAGGTGGTCAACAGGGGGCATGTCCCTAGTGTGGCAACTTTCACCCTGACAGGCCATGTTCAATGCCCGTGACGTATTTCAAGTGTGACCTGGTGGGGCACATGGCACGTGACTATCCTTAGAAGCCGCACTAGCCACACCAGTTCTAGCAGCAGTAGCCATTCTTACCCTAGCATCTACCGTTGCTACAACATCGATCTCAACAGTAGGTTCAATTTCGGCCAATGCCGGAGCCAGCCAGCGTAGGAAGGCAGAGGTCCCGAGGACGAGTGATGCACATGACCAGAGCAAAGGTAGAGGCATCATAGCTAGTGAAAGGTGCAGCTGTGATTCTGGGTTGTGCAACCCGAGTATTATTTGTTTCTGGTGCTTTGCATTCATTTATATCCGAGGATTTTGTTCATTGTGCTGAGGAGTCTTCCACAGAGATGTCTTGTGATTTGGCAGTAGAGTTACCCACTTGTGATTTCATGTTCACTCCTTATTGCCTAGAGAAGGTGCCAATGTAGATTGAGAGACAGAATTTGCCAACCAAACTTTATGCTTTGCAGCTTAGAGACTTTGATGTGATTCTAGGAATGGATTGGCTTGAGGCCCATGGTGCTGTCATAGATTATAGTTCGAAAAGGGTCTATTTTCAACATCCCCATAGACCCGCATTCTATTTTCAAGATATTCGATCTTCTACATCCCACTTCCTTATTTTAGCTATTAGAGGACATTCCAGTTGTATGTGAGATTTTAGATGTCTTCCCTAATGAGTTACTAGGATGGCCTCTATAGAGGGAGATTGACTTCACTATTGAGATTGTGCCTGGCACCATGCCTTTGTGTAAGGCACCTTATCACATGGCACCAGCAGAGTTGAGAGAGTTGAAGGCTTAGTTGTAGGAGTTGCTTGCTAAGGGCTATATTTACCCTAGTTTTTTCCCATGGGATGCGTCTGTGCTACTTGTGAAGAAAAAGGATGGCAGTTTAAGGTTGTGCATTGACTACTGGAAACTGAATCAGGTGACTCTTAAGAACAATTATCCATTGCCTCAGATTGATGATTTGTTATTTTCTTATTTTCATCTCTTTAGAAAATCACCAAGACACCAAAAAAAATCCAAAAAATGGAACCCGACTCCGAAAAATTCTAAGAAAAAGGCAGGACCGCCCACACATTGCCACGGACCTAAAATAATCCAGAAACACACCAAAAAAGGGTCCAGAAAGCCATTATAAAAAGTCTGAAACCCACTCAAACGCGATCCGTGACCCGCAGAACTAGATCTGAAAATCCAGGGTCTTACAGCCCCTCCCTCCTTACAGAAATTTCATCTTCAAAATTTAGGATGAAGCCAATGACTGAGGGGAAAGGACTCGCCCAGTGGAAAGGACTTCACGGTCGCAATACCACCATGCTACAGATCGCAAGCCTAACACTGGGGAACACCGCCGGACTAGCACAACCATAGGAGCCTTCTTGCTCCACCACACTAAAGCATGCCTGACCCTACACCGATCAGGTTACATGAGACCAACAAGTCCGGCATCACCTCAGCTTTCTCAAAACTTCCAAGGCACAGTGCACCCGGCACACTCCGCATGCAGAGAGCCACATGATCCTCAATAGGAAGACCGTAACAACAACCACTCGGGTCAATAGCTACTCCAGCTACAGGACACCGAGCACTCCCTTTGAGGACCACCTCACACCTCATCACTAGATGGCAGCCTTACCGCCAAGCACAAATAGCCACCACTCTTCCGTCAGCTCTAAACCTCTAGCGACATGCGCTCTCGAGCCGAACGTCGCAATACTCACTGACCAAGATCGGTCCCAAAAACCAACGCCTCACCAGACACCAACAACACCAAGGGGCACCTTACGGACCATCGCCAAGGCTTCACCAACTGGGAACCACCACGCACAACAACCAAATCTCAGTGCCCACACACGACGAACCTTACACAGCTCCCTCTGAGCCATGGGAACACCACACTCTACACTCTAGATAGCGGCACCACCAGATGCACCATGCTCCAAACTCTCTTGGGTCTTGCCATAGACAAGCACTCCATCCATAACCACCACATCTCCCGATCAATCTCGAACCTCACACCTACCGAGCAACTAGCGCAATATACCACCTCGACCAAACACTCTCACCACTGAGCTTCCTAATTCTCAGCGCTACCAACAACATTCAGCATGGCACCACCACCCATGCGCAGCAATCAAGGCCATTCTCACGACCTGACATGGCTCTTCACCCAAGAGCAACACTCCACAACTGATACCAATACTACACTACCGACATGCCTCCGACACAACTCAAAGAATCGATACGTCCTCCTCATCCTGATACACTCCGGGCCAAAAACTCGCTCGAATGCCACAAGAAACTCCTGCCATGAAACATGACGTAGAGGACGCGACTAAAACGTCGATTCCCACTCGGCAGTCCACCATGACGAGGTCGAACCCTGCAACTGGTAACTCACCAGTGGAACCTTCTCATCCTCGGCACACTCCACAGACCAGAACACTCGTTCCACTGCATCAAACCACGATCTTGCTGCACAGAGATCTGGCTAGCCTTCAAATATTGGCGGTGAACACGCAAAAACTCCCACAAGAAATGTCCATGACCGCCACGCAATGAACTACCTTCGCCAACCTCTCGACCACGACGCAAACTTGACCGCCACATAATAAACCAAAACATGCCGGCATAAAACTCATCCTGACTCCACACACCCCGAGCCACTACCTCCGGAGGAGAAGACTCACCACTCGACTCCTCCCTACTCAGCTCCTCCCAACTCAGCTCCTCCTGAGCCACCGCTGCCACTCCGACAAAAATCGTGACCACCTTCACAGCGCCACGCCCTCAAGCTTTCACGCGAGAAACAAAGTGAAAAATAAACACAAGACCTTATGTCAGCTGTCGACTGTACTAGACTCTCTGGACTCATAATCACTACATTGTCTAGAATTCCCATGCATTTCTACAACCACGCTCTGATACCAATCATAACGACCCAAGATCTGGATGCTAGACCTTCCATCCAGCCAAAGAATTAAAGAACCTTTCATACAGCCGGTACCCCCGACGCATTGAAGAATGAGATTCCCTTTCACCCTGGCCCGAGCCTGTCGTTCGGGTGATAAATCAACCCCTCCTTTCCTTGCGCTGACACCAGCCCATGTCAATGACTTAACCGCCTCTCCGTCCCTTCGGGTGATGAATATCCCTTTGATTTGGACCTCCCGTTCAGATAATTGACTAAACAAACTCTTCACTCTGTCCCTTCGGGTGACGAATACCCCTTTGATTTGGACCTCTCATCTAGATCATTGAATCAACACATCCCTCTCTCCGTCCCTTCGGGTGACGAATACCCATCTGATTTGGACTGCCTGTTTAGGTCATTGAATAAACAAACTCTTCTCACCGTCTCTCCGGGTGACGAACATCCCTTCTGATTTGGACCTCCCGTCTAGATCATTGAATAAACAAACTCTTCTCTCCGTCCCTTCGGGTGACGAATATCCCTTTGATTTGGACCCTCCCATCCAGATCATCGACTAAACAAACTCTTCTCTCCGTCCCTTCGGGTGGTGAATAACCCTTTGATTTGGACCTCCCGTCCAGATCATTGACTATACAAACTTTTCTCTCCGTCCCTTTGGGTGATGAATAGCCCTTTGATTTGGACCCTCCTGTCCAGGTCATGGAATCAACAAACTCTTCTCTCCGTCCCTTCGGGTGACGAATCTCACTTCTAATTTGGACCTTCCGTCCAAACCATTAAAGGAACAAATTTTTTTCTCCGTCCCTTCGGGCGACGAACACTTGTTTTGAATCAACAAACCCTTCCTTCCGTCCCTTCGGGCGACAAACACCCCTTTTGAATCAACAAATGCCTCTCTCCATCCCTTCGGGTGACAAATAACCTGTTTAATCTGGACCACCTGCCCAGATCACTGAATGAACAAACTCTTCTCCATGTCCCACCGCGCTTCTAATACCACCCGGCTCTAGCAGCCCGATCTCAACTTCGGCTCTCATTGCCTGCTGCTCGATTCTGGCCCACGTGGCCTGATTTCTAGACCTCAATCTCGGTCTGTGTACCTACTCCCCTTGCCATTATGAATCTCTCTCAAACGGGCTACACCTGCAGGCCCCGCTCTCGCGTCCCGCTCTCACGCCGCCTGCGGGTGGGGGGCAATTGTGGACACTAAAAAATTCTCACCCCATGTTTATGTGCAAGGGAATAAAGAAGAGGAGAAAAGAGAAGAGAAGATGATAAGAAGAAAAGAAGAAAAGGAAGCCCCTGCGAATGCCCCAGCGGCACACCCTCAACGCCTTGGCTGGCACACCCTAGTGCCTCCTCAGCGGCACACCACAAACCTGCCCTCAGCTGCACACCTCCTTGGGATCTCCAGCGGCATACCCAGGCTAGCCTACCAACGGCACACTCCACTAGGTCCCTGGCCGACACACTCCCTGTGTCCCCTTCAGCGGCACATCTCCTCATCGCCCCAGCGGCACACCCACGAAGGCCTCCATCGGTACACCCTGCAAGCGACTTCACCGGCACACCGCCGATTGCCCCAGCAGCACACCACCCCCAGGCATCTTCAATGGTGCACCCTCAAAGACTCCAGGTCCTTTGATGGCATGCCCGGCAAACCCATTCCGTGGTACGCCCTATTGGCCCTCCAATGGCACACGTTGCCAGCCCCTCCGCGGCACACCTTTTGGGTCTTCTAGCGGCACAGACTTCTAGCCACTCAGCGGCACACCTTGCCACCCTGTGCAACCGGCAGGACAGACGTGATGCCCATCCCCTATGATCCACTGGCACGCAGTGGGCTCGCTGAGGTGTCACCCAGAGAGGAAGCCACACTGCCTACCCCTTTGCCACCAAGGACGGGGAAAGTCAAATCCCCATTCAATGCTAGTCGCTTCCCGCCGCCAGCGCTCCCGCTCGAACACTCCCGCCGTTGGGGGTATAAAAACTCCTCTTCTCTGGTGAACAAACGAGTCCACACCTACCAGGAGATAGGAGCTCTGCCCCCTAGAAGACCGATCGAATGCGTCCCTTGACGTCTTACACCGCGTCACAAGTGTCTCCCTACACGTCCAAGGTGAAAACTGAGACACACAACAAGTACCACGAACAAGGACTAGCTGGGGTCGTGCTCGTCAGCGCAAGTCCTGAGCCCCCAACTACGTGTGCACACATACACCATCTGCTCTAGGTCGGGTCCTCTAACTAGTTTTCCCCCCAACCAGACTCGGGCTACAAAGGCAAGGGGTCCTATGGTAAACCAGCCTAAAAATCATCTCTCACTGGGTCACGCTCTCCACCACTCCCGATTGGGTCCGCACCCGCGTACGCAGGAAAGCTACGACTAGTGGACAGGTCACTGAAGGAGTAGACTCTCTAGTCAACGAAAATGACGTCTGAACCAAACATGGTACAAGGACCGCTCCTCGCACCCCGAGAACACCACCTCTCGGGACCCCACGGCACCCTAATGCATGGTTCCCACATGATGCCCAGCATCAGTCAGGCCACGGGTCAGCACGTGGATAGAGGTCCACTCACCCGGGACTCAAATCGGTAAGAAGAAAGCTACTGGTAATACAACACACCATAAACGATCCACCCTGGGACGTTCATGGGTACACGGTCGGTCGATGGGCCGCTTCGAGCACTAAGACGGTCCATCACAAGCCGTTTGACAAACTGGAACGGTCTCCAACAAATTGCCCCTCAATAGACAGACACGATCTTCCCTGGATCGTGTAAAACATAAACGGCCCTCCTTAGACCACCCCAGACAGTGAACGGTCTCCATCTGGACCGTCCAAATTCTAGTCTGAATGAGAAACCACACGATCATCCTTAGACCGTTCAGGGCATACACGGCCCAATGATAGGCCGCTTGAGGATCTGAGCGGTCCCCATTGGGCCGCTCAGTCGCCTAATGGCACAAAAGCTAAACGGTCTCCTTATGACCGTTGGAAAATCAACGGTCTAGCTTGGGACCATTTAGAAGAACTAAACGATCCTTCCATGACTGTGTAGCCCCAATACTGGGCAACGGTCAAAAACTCAATAGTCACAAACACCTCGGGAGTCACGCTGACTCCACGGGGTAAACGGTCGGCCTATGGGCCGTCCAGGGGTAACACGATCGAACGATGGACCATGTACCCCACTGACACTCTAGGGTCGGTAAACGGTTGATCGCTGGGCCGCTCAAGGGTGTAAACGACTTTTGTTAGGACCATTTACATCCCCGGCTACCCGAGAACGGTGAACCTCGTCGGAAAACGTCATTTCACGCCCCAAACAACTTCGGTTGATGGGGAAACAAGGGGGAAGCTTGTCCCCATGGTCCTAGGCATCCAATGATGCCCTCAAACCTCCAAACAAAGCGGTAAAATGCTAGATTGACCCACGATCCCCAAAACATGGTTTTCCCATCCCGAGCTCAAATGAACCCCACTCGACCTCCCATCGGCCTAGAAATCACGGGAAAGGAAACTACGAAGCTAGGGGACCGTCACCCTACCTCGATTTCCCCCGAGGCACACCAGATCGCCGTCAAACTACGGAGGAAGCCTTAAAACCCTCGTTCTTCCACGAAATCCTACGAACCACGTGCCTCCACGATCACCTCGCCGCCGCCACCGTTGCCGCGCCGTTGCCTCACCACCATCTGCAGCCAGAGGGGAGCGCCGCCACGGTCTCACCGGAGGAAGAGAGAGAGGAAGGGGGGTGCGGGTTCTCCACGGGAGGGAAGGAGGAGGAAGAAGAAAGAAGAAAGAAGAAGAAGAATAGAAAAAAGAAAAGAAATTAGATATTTATAGAAAATCTAAAAAATATGAAAAAATAGAAAAGTACGTTTTCGCGATCCTTGGAACACGCCGGTCACACTGGTACCATCCCAGAGTAGGTGAACAACTTGGTTTGCCCGCTACGGGGTTCTGTAGGTTTGCCCGTGAAAATACGCAGACACCCAAGAGGCTGGTGAGGCCCTCGAAGGGTTGGAAGGGTTTTGCTGAGGGGTTGCATAATGAATTGGAATTGCACACGCGTAGAATTAATTAATACAATAATTTGAATTGTTGAGCGGAAGCAAATTTAATATATCAGAGTGGTAAACAGTATATAATAGTCCAGAATTACAGATATACAAGTCTGACAACTAAACACAAGTCTAAAAGTACAACTAATCGAGGCATACGCTGGTCAAAAGTACAAAAGGACAACTATACTACTACTGGCAGACTAGGACCAGTCTCCAAAAGCACGGGAACCATCGACGGATGGCTGTGGTTGCTCACCTGAAAGAAGGAAGGGTGAGTCACAGTCAGACTCAGTAGGGGTCACGTGGATCCCTACCTCATAACTAAACAAACAAACATGCACTAAAACAATTAAAGCATGCATTTAAAGTAATAAACATGCATTGGTATAAATTAAACACAGGTGTAGCAAAGTTGTAAAACTTATCTAAGCAGTTTAAACAGCTAACTATATGCCAATTTAATATAAATATTGGCGTCAGGAGCTAAATCTACTAATAGAATAAACTTTAGCTAACCGAGTGACAGGAAGAAGGAAAGAAAACTCACTAGAAGGTAGAAACCAGATGCGTCCACTGATGATTTACACTGCGTCTCAAGCAACTCGCATGTCAGATCGACACAACATGCAAGAGGCGTAATAGTGCTAAACCAAGTAACTAGTCAGAGTAACACTCGTCAGTGTTAGTCCAAGCCTCTGACCACGTATGCACACACTGACTCCTGCCTGAGCCAGGCTCTCTTGCTAGTTTTCCCTCTCAGTAGGATGCTACTGTTGGCCGAGGGCCCACGGAACTAGCTTAAAAATCGTGTATTGAGAATGCCCCTCCACCTCTTCTAGGTGGACTGACACTAGGGGTCGCTGGGCTACGACTAGTGGCTTCATCACAAGGAAAGTGAAAGTAAGTCTACTGGGATCTAAAAGTAAGCCATTATTTTATAAAATAACTTAAACATGGCGTATATGCAATATAGAATGCATTAGAAAATGAACATGCAACAATTAATATGCCAGAGGGTGTAACGGTCTAACACTACCCCATCACAGAGTGTGACGGTCGAAGGGTGGTGCACTACATGGGCTGTGACGCACCACCATATGGCCGTTAAAGTCACCCGAATGTCTAAAATCCACAGTTTTTCTACTACAAACTGTAACGCACCAGGAATGGTGCACTATGCGGCTCTGACGGTCGCACGATAGACCATCAGGCCAACCGCCCTATTGGGTCAACGAAGGGTCAAAGGGCTATAACAGTCGAAGGTCCGGCCATTACCAAAGCTATGACGCACCTATATTGGTCCGCCACAATACTATAACGCATCCAACGAGGAGCGTTACCAGTGTAACGGTTCCTGGAAGGACGGTTACACCGTCTGGGTTGCGAAACGGTGCGGTTCAAAATCGAATTGCCTCCCGATCGACCAAAATTGATGGGATTCGTCGTAAAACCTATTTTCTTGCCAAACCATGCATCCACAACAACATTCTAATGCTATAAAACTCAGCGACGATGTTCATGATGGATTAAAACATAAAGACTATGTTCATGACATGAAAAATGAGAAATAGACAATGGGCATGCTAGAAAGACATAATGACGATGGGCATGCTATGGGAAATGCTCCTAGCGAGCTCGGGAATCCATCCCCTTACCTCATTTGAGCCGAAACAGGCATTAGGGCCACATGCAAGCGAAGAACCTCCGCCGGTCCTCTCGTCCCGCCCCGTCTCACCTCTACACACCGCGAATCGCCTCGAGGTGGGCGTCAACGCGCTCCACTCACCGCGAGGAATCCGTCGGTTCCAATCCCGCCTCCGTCCACGGCCCGACTGGAGCACACCCGAAGGAGAGAGAGAGGGGGAGCCGCACGAGAGAGAGAGGGAGTGAGGGAGAGAGAGAAAAGTGAGTGGGAAAAAAGTTCTTCCCTCAGTAATCTGCCAGTCTACAGATCTGCGGGATAGTGTCCCATTGTTGTATTTTTCCCACCCCCTTAGACATCTCCAAGAAAATCTTCAAAAATCTCACGTGTTCCTCATAGCCCCAACTTTCACTCATAATTTTTTCAGATCCCATAAAAATCATTTCACTCCCAGTCAAAAGTCATTCTCAGGCAGATCTATATCTGTCCTGACCGTTCTGTAACTAGTTCCAGAAAAAACCATCAATCCACAGTCATTTTCATTTCCAATCCTCTTGTTGGATGGATCTGAAAAATATATATGTTGTATATATGTGAATCCTCTTTCGAACCACACCAACCACGCCTCGATCTGCCTCCGGATCAGGGCACAAAAATTCCTATCGTTGAGGCATGCGAATCTATTCTGTGAAGAAACTAGTAGAGGCAGCACCAAAAGAATTCTCAATTAATTATCTCTGCTAAGTTTTAGGGACCGCCACTTCAGAAAGTCGACCAGCGACATCCTCCCATCGTCCCAGCAAAGTGGCACCTCCAGATGACTCAAGCAAGATGACGTCCCTTTGGAAGTCGCACCTTGCTGTCCACCGAGTCAGAACCGAGTCGGCGCAGGACCAAGTCAGACCAGCTGGCCGAGTTCGCCCTAAGAGCGCATCTAGTTTGTTGTCCGTCAACCCAGGGTCGGTCCTCCCGGGCCCCACATGTAGTCTTTTACCTCCCTGTGTGGAGTGAGTAATAAAATTCACTGTTGTAAATTAACTTTTACCGCTGTACCGGGAGTTACAGTAACTGGCTGAGATTGTCGTCCCCACGCTCAGAGCGTGGAGGTAAACTCGCCACCCTTCTCGTGGGCACTTTGCTTTACTCGTATACTTTTGAATGCCACTGCTAGAGTGATAGGATCATAGCTCGCTATATTATTGAACTCACCACTGAGAGAGAGAGAGAGCGAGAACCATCCCGTGACCCGATCCGGGCACGAGTGAGAGTTGACCACCCTAGCTCACGGCTGATTTCTCAACCATGCACGATCATATGCTTCCCTCGTTAGGGACGAACAGTGAGCTTGTTAGAGTCCAAGGTCGGTCTTCAACTTGGAGTCGAGTCCGCCGTGGTCCGTCCCGCATCACTCCTAAGACAATGCAAACCTAAGACCGCTATAGCCAACAACAATGCATAACGGGCCACCAACGACTTGGCAACCACAAAGCCCACACGAATGGGCAACACTACAAACAAGAACAACAAGCTCACGGTCGTCCCTAGCAAAGGAAACGTGGGGATCTGGCTGCTTAAGGAACCCACCTGGTCAAGGGTAGTCGACTCACGCACGAGCTCGGATGGAGCTGCGGGATGGCTAACTCACTCGCGCATGTGGCGGTGACTAAGAGAAACTAGCTAGGCATCCTACCACTCACAAGTAGTGGCAGAAAAGAACGAATACTAGTAAAGCAAGTGCTTAGTAGGAAGAAAGAACTGTACCTCCACGCTAGTGCATGGGGAAGACACCCGGCCATGTCATACAGTCACCCGGTACATGAACTAAAAAAAAGTACAATCAAACATAGCCCACTCCTCTCAGGGAGGTAAAAGACACACTATGAATTTGGGACATGTGACATGGGTTGACAGTCCCCGGGTCGATGAAGCTCGTCACCCATGTGGTGCTGCGAGCCGAAGTGGTCCGAACTGCGCTCACGGGTCACTCTTGGTCCAGCAGCAGGGACGGCATGTCACTGACTCCGAGGCCAGTACCAGAATGACGGTCAGGGAACCAGGATGGATGGTGACTACTCCCAGAGATGACGACAGCCGGGGAAGCTGGCTTGGGCCCTAGTGGCCTTCGCGAGTTGGAGGTCAGAAATCTGGCCGGCCTGCACGTGTGCAGGTGGCCAGGGCAAGACGTGATGTGACACGACTCTCTTGGACCTAAGATTGCAAGCAACCAAACGAGTCGGCGACGTCACACTAACGAGCTCACTAAGGAGTTAAATTTTATTTATTTCCATTTAAAATTTTCGGGTGCTACAATCGAGCCCTCTAGAGGACCCGCCATCCCCAGCTACTGCAGCCTCTACGCGAGGGCGTTTTTGCCTTGGTTGCGAACCTCCGTCCCCACTCCCTGAAGATGCCTCCTCGGAGGGGTGATCCCCCTCTACTGTAGAACCTGTCAACAAACACAACAACATACAACGCCTCAGTTACATGTCCCAGAAAGCAACCAAGTTAAGGCAGCATGCTAAAAGAAAGAACCTTACCTGAGGCCCCGAAGGGGGTCAACGGCAAGGGCACCGGCTGTTCTGGTCTTAGCGCTAGTGCTCGGGCAGCCTTCATGATGGCCTTTTGAATGTCCCACAGAGTGTGGGCACACTCGATCTAGGACACAAACTCCATGGGCCCAGTCGACCCGATCGCATGGCCGATATGTCGCCTCCAGTCGTCAGCCGCTATGTCGGTAAAGCTCCCTTCAGGGAGCACCCAGTCCAATGAACCTCTACTCCAGAAGCCGTAATCGGCCAGGAACTGGGTCCACTAGCTCCTCGGTGCCCTCGGTCGAGGCACCTTCACCCCAGTCGTCGCTGTTGCAGCCGGTGCCTGCCTCAGGGGCTTCAGTGCCCCACCACTGCCTCAGCTCCCAGACGATGAACCTCGGCTGCCCCGGGGCCACTGTTCCACAAGTCGCTTGACCTCCCGATGAATCCAAGTGATGCGGGTCCTCAAGTACCCATTGTCCAATGGAATGCGAGGTAGATCCTCCCTCAGCAAATGACTCTCCTCCGCCTTCCTGATCATGGAGGCCTTGTGCCCATACAGGTGGCTATGCTCGAACCACCACCTAGCGTAGTGGACGTCAAATCATCCTCGGCGTCCCTACCCCAGCATTGAAAATTGCTCTGGCTCCCGACGGTAGTAGAAGTCCCACCACACTGCCACCAGTAGGTGGGTGTCCTTCCCTCTGTACTATCGGCCTATCAAAGGAAACTCGCGGTTTGGCAGGATCCTCTGGTCGTAGCCAAAGTTTTGGGCAAATCGAAACGAGTAGTACGGCTCTAGAGAACTCATCGCGGATCGATGTAGCGTCAACACGACAGGTCGGGTGCTCAACACCCACTCTGTCCGCAGTCCAGCCTCCGGCTCTCTCTGATGTGGGTGGGCGGTGGCCACCCCTCCACTCAATGTCCCCAGAAATAGGTCAGAGTCCCTCGTGGTGCTGTCAAAAGGCAATCCCTCCTCGCCCCGACCAGGCAGGTAGCAAAGGGCTCTCCTAGCCCCCTCCAACTGTGCCTTGGTATATTCGTCAGGCTGCCCAGTGAAGCTAAAAAGTAAAGGTGCCATCGGGTTCGCCACGGTCCCCTGAGCTACTAACCCAGGAAACAACAATCCAACCCACGCACTCAGATAGTGAGTCGGCAACAACAGGCTTCTCTCTCTAGGTGCCAAGTGCACCGCCAGGACTACCAGCCCCTAAGACACATTGGCCAATGTAGCTGGAGCCAAGGTCAACTGCCTCCCCTCTGCCAGCAGACACATTGGCCACAGCAACTCTGCCCTCAGTAGGCCATCCTCCCTGTGCGGGACCACAAATGTCGCCAACCAATACGCTAGGTATGAGGCAAGATGAGTGACGTCTGGCAAGCCGTGGGGATTCCACCCCTCCTGTGGTGCATATATATATCTGGAGGACGTCCGAAAGTGCAGCTCCACCTCGGTGTACTCCTCCCACAGAGTCTGATCCCTAGCAAACTCCTGATAGAAGCAGAAGGGCCCGTTGTAGAAGTGGCGAACTCACACATTTTGCGGAACCCAGGGAGTCTATGTAGCCTTGTCTCTCCCTACTAGGGCCAAGTCCCTCCAAGTCTTCAGAAGATATCAGTAGCTGTGTGACACTTGGTATCGCCCCTGTCCGTCAGTATGGCTGCGATGGAGGTCATCCAAGACCACTTCCTCATACCCTTCGCCACTGATCGGCATTTCTTCCCCGTCGATCTACTTATAAATGAATGTATCGAGTTTGAATAGTATTGTAAGTCCTTGAAGGATGTTTGTTAGAAATGTCAGATTATGAAATAAAGATTTGATTTTGTCTATTTGTTGTTCGTACTCATCATCTGAGTCGCTTGATCGACCCGCTTTTATAACTGTTCACACCTTGATATTTTCGCCTTGTTCGGGACGTGACACTTCTACCCCTCAGGCCTTCACCACGGTTGCCCGCAACAGTCCATCTCCAACATTTGATACTAATTGGTATCGAAACTCTGACGCGACACATCATATGACGTCGGACATTGGTCTTCTTCAGACTCCAGCAACATATTAGGGCACTAAACAAGTGCATGTTGGCAACGGAGTAGGTCTATGCATATCTCACACTGGTCACTCCAATCTTTCTTCATTTCATTTATCCAATGTTTTGCATGTTCCTGCCTTATCTAAACATCTGCTCTCTGTTTCTCCATTTACCAAAGAAAATAATATTTCCTTTGAATTCTTTCCATCTCACTTTCTTATTAAGGATCTCAAGTCGGGGAACCCAGTACTCCGCGAACCCAACGTTAATGGGCCTTATTGCCTCTCTGCAACAGCTGATGCTTCATCTACTCACACAGCACCTCAAGCCTTTTCTAGTACTCGTGCTTCAATAATATCATGGCATGCTTGACTTGGACATCCTACCTTGCGGGTTGTACGTCGAATCTTGCGGTCACTTGGAGCTCCCTTCACATCCAATAATACTTCTTGTTCCCATTGTCAGCGTGGTAAGAGTCACCAATTATCTTTTTCTTTATCTGAGTCTAAGTCTACATCCCCTTTACAACTTATTTTGTCCATTGTATGGGGACCATCACCACATGTAAGCAACCATGGCTTTCAATATTATGTCATCTTTGTCGATCACTATAGCCGATTGTGTTGGCTCTATCCTCTTGCTGCCAAAAATGATGTTTTTTCTGCTTTCCTTCATTTTAAAAGACATGTCAAAAATCTTTTTTCTACCACAATAAAGTACTTCCAAAGTGATTGGGGTGGCAAATATAGAAGTCTCTCTAAATTTCTTTCTGAATGTGGTATTGTTCATCACCTCGCTTGTCCGCACACGCATCAACAAAATGGTTTGGCTGAAACAAAACATCATCATCTTATAGAAATTGCTTTGGCTCTTCTCAATCATGCCGACATGTCGTTCACCTTTTGGGACAATGTTGTCTCTTGTGCTGCTTATCTCATCAATAGACTACCTACTCCCGTTCTTAATGATAAGTCTCCCTTTGCAGTCCTCTTTTCTTGCCCACCTGATTACTCTCTTTTGTGCTCTTTTGGTTGTGCCTGTTATCCACATCTCAGGCCTTGCAATACTCACAAGCTCAGTTTTCGCTCTAAATGTTGTATCTTCTTGGGCTATAGTGCTTCACATAAGGGTTATCGATGTTTTCTTCCTTGTACTGGCCGTACATATGTTGCTCGCAATGTGGTCTTTGATGAGTCTTCCTTTCCTTATCCCCTTCTTACCTCTCCAAACAATGCCACTTCTACCACTTCCCCTGTTACACTTATTATGCCTTCCCTTTTTAGCACTCCATCCATATCCCCAACCACCTCTCACTCATCATCAGCTGCTGCACATGATGGCAATTCCATTCCTAGGTCATCAAGTCCCTCCCCAACTTACTCCTCCACTTCCTCTACTTCTTCCCCTGCTCCTACCCCACATACACATCCCTCCACTCCCGAGACAACATCTCCACCACCCAAGCTTCGTTCTCTTGTTGACATTATGGCTCAAACTGCCCCAGTCGCCTTTAAACCCATCCGGTCCAAACATGCTCTGTCTGCTTCACTTCACAATCCTGATGAGATTGCGCCGACATGTTTTTCTGTTGCCAACAAGCATCTACCTTGGCGCAATGTCATTTCTGAAGAGTTTTCTACGCTCCAGAGCAATGGAACTTGGTCTTTGGGGTTGATGGCCACTTTATTTATGTTTATAGTGATGCATAAGGCATAAGTTCTTGCTGGTTTCAGGGCTAGCTCATGTTCATGA
Source organism: Amorphophallus titanum (assembly GCA_024336825.1). NCBI lineage: Eukaryota > Viridiplantae > Streptophyta > Magnoliopsida > Alismatales > Araceae > Amorphophallus > Amorphophallus titanum. The sequence continues at coordinate 97,180 of JANBPO010001959.1, read as the reverse complement.
AAAACAATTGCGGGCTGATCCCCTGCTGGTGTCAAGACTGAAGTGATCTGCTCAGCCGGGATATCTTCATTGACCATCACCTTTTGCAAGTATTGCTGTAAGGCCACTTGGTGAATGGTCGATTTCTTGATCAGCTCTAGTATGGAGATCCTAGCCGACATTCTGTCCAAATGCTTCAGCAAATCATATTCAATCCCTGGAATGGACTCCGGTTCTTGTACCTGCTCTTCCTGCCCCTGCATGGGCTCCTGTTGTCTCTTCTGGGGAAAAACACGATGAAACATCCGCCAACTTTGGAGCACCATAGTTTGTGATGACTGCGTCTCTGTTGGGCTGGAGATGGATGGAGGGTTGATAGAAGATGATGGGATATCCAAATTGGTGGACTGAACGGGAGGAGCCAGTTGGGGAACCTTGACAAGGGGCTTTCCCGGTAGGATATAAGTGTGAGTTGGAACAACAACTGCAGAAGGAGGTGGATTGGAGGGAATGGGAGTTGATGAAGGATGTGTAGAAGGGGGCATCTGAGGTGCCAAATGGATGGTAAGACCTAGAGATCGGATTAACAAAGGCCTCGGAACGGCGGGGTTTTGCGTGGATGTTAATAGAGGTGAAGGGTGAAGAAGGAGTGGCCTGGGAGGCATAGAAGTGGTAGAAGCAGGCGAGGCTTGCGGAGTGGGCGAGGAAGAAGGAGGATGAATAAGTGGAGGCCTGTGTAGAGGAGGAGTGGGATAAGAAGGAGTTTGGTCGGTTGTTTGGATCAATGGTCGGGAACTTTACTGTTGAATTAGAAGGGATTGATTGATTCTTAACAAACGAGGAAACTGGTCGGAGTTTTGATGGTTAATTGAAATGACGGGGGCGCTTTCTAGGTGCCACCCCTGACCTCTCTCCACCTCGTGGAAAGTAGTGACAGGGTTGACCTGTTGGTTCTGGTGCTCCGGCAGTGGGTTCTGAACAATCCCCATCTCCGGTTGTGCTGCTTGTACTGGCTGTTCTTGAACTTGCTGGACGGGCTGCTGCTGGACTTGTTGAACTAGTTGCTGCTGATGTGGTGGCCTCCTCGCCTTCATGGCAGCGACAAATTTCCTCATTTCGGCCCAGTCAATGCCCCCCTGATCATTCAAATCATAAATATAATCCTTGAAGTGGAAATAGTGGTCTATATTGTGCCCTGGCGGCCTATGAAAGACACAATACTGAGAGGTGTCCACGTTAGGGGCCCAAGTTGCCCTTTCCTTTGGCAGAACAAGTAGGTTAGCAGCCATATGGGCATTGAAAATGCCAAGCAGGCTCTCAGGCAGTGGAGGATACTGGGCTCTTTTTGGGCCTACCAGTCTTCTGGGTTGCTGAGGGTCATAGTTGGCCGGTGGAGGCACATTGTGGTACTGCTGGGGGGCTAGAGGGTTTGGTTGCATTATTTGGTTCTGTGGAGGAAGCTGAGGTCGGAAGGGCTGTTGGTGTGGTGCTTGGTTAGCAAAAGCGGGTTGCTGGAATTACTGTGGCGGCCTTTTGTTTGCAGTGTTACGGGGTTGTATGGGATGACCGACCGCACTAACCTGCTCATTCACAACCACCCCCTCGGTAGTGGCACCACTGTTGTTCATCATATTGTTCTTCCATGACACTCTCGATTATTGGTCAAACATGGAGAGAATAGGTGAATCTTTCATCTGAGTTTGAATGTGCCTTGCCCTCTCATATAGCTCTTCCATAGTGTTCAATTTGTTCATGGCCAGAATATGACGGAACTAAGGGGTGGCGTTAGATACTATCATTTTCACTTGTTCCATCTCCGAGAGTGTATCTTTCAACTTCTCAGCCATTGACCTCCATCTATCAGTAAATTGAACAAAATCTTCTTCCGGCTTCATCCTCTCAGCAACTAAATAAGTGACAGACAAGGGCCATTTGAATACTAGCTTGATAGCTATTGTTGTAGGCAAACTCCACTAGAGGTAAATGGTCGTGCCAGCTTCCACCAAAGTCCATAACACATGCTCTCAACATATCTTCTACCACTTGGTTGGTCCTTTCAGTTTGTCCATCCGTTTGTAGATGAAATGCTGTACTGAAATTCAATCGGGTCCCTAAAGAATGTTGCAGACCCTTCCAGAATTGTGAAGTAAATCAAGGGTCACGATCAGAAACAATAGTAATAGGGACACCATGTAACTTCACAATCTTCTTCATATACAAGGCAGCTAAGATATCTATAGACCATTGGCTTTTAATAGGTAGAAAATGTGCCAATTTTGTTAAATGGTTATTCGCGCGCAGGTGGGGTTGTCGCCGGCGCGATGTGTGTGTGGTGACCAGAGTGAGGCGTAAGATATAGCTAAGGGAGAGGTGCCGAAATGTGACGCATCTTGGGCACTCCCTCTCATGATCGTATCTTTCTTAGAGCGGCACCGTGCACTCGCCGTTTTCGGAGAGTCAAGGGGAGACCGAGTGACACGGGAGGTTTCTGGGTTTAAGGGGAAATATGACTGGGATGTAGGCATTCCAGTCGATTTCTCAACAATTACCCATGGAACCAAATGTTTAACTGGGGATGCGCCACTAGGGCACGACACGCGGACTCAAGAGGTGAGGTACACGTGGAGGGAATGAAGGTTCTATGGGTGCGAGTGCACAGGCAACTGTGGGGAGTCATGTACAGGACGTCTTTCCCCATCGACCGCAAGAAGTTGGTGTTTATTTACATTGGATTGAATTCGAAGACTGTTGTTCCATGGTGAAGAGGAGTTCGTATATTCCTAAAGTCCTAGGTGGTGAGCCAGGGGCACTTTACAGCTGTAGGTTTGCCTCTTTACCGGGTGGTGTTGACTGTGGTCAGGGGGTGTTGGAGGTTCACGCTAGGTGACACAGAGGGAGGACTGAGGGCCTGAACGTGGATGTGAAAGTATTCGCCGAATTGGCAGTTTAATTCCTGAGAGATGTATGTCTTTACAGGTGGGCCGTAGTGGCCAGAGTACAACTGGTGCATGCCACGGGACAGTTCTGACGTGATGATCGGTCCCCGGGTTGATGCAGGACCGATGAACACACATGTGTTTTACATGGGGCTCCTCTCATGGGCCACGGTGGCGACGCTGGACGGGGGGCTTATAGCTGGACAACTAGAGGGATGCATCAATCTGGTGTCTAAGCGAGGGTTGATCACGACTCGAGTTGAGCGGTAGAATATGACCTCGTGACTGCGGGAGAGCACGACATCATGTGGCATGTGTGGTTGCGACCAACGGGCATGTGAGGGGAAATCTCGACATGAGGGGACGTTCACCTTTGTCATAATGTCTCACACATGATGGGTGTTGACTTGTGCGTTACGGCTAAATACGGCATGAGGGAAGTTCGAACGACATACCCTCAGCGTACTAAGCCGACGAACGAGTCACCCACACACAATTCTCCTTAGCTTGTTGCTCGGAGTCATTTGAATCTTGAAGCTACGTCTGTGTATGTTGTATCCTTACATGCATGTGCATGTGCCCCTTGAGCTTCTAAGGAGGGTTTTATAGGGAAGTTGAAGGGGTTGGAAGGGTTTAGGAGGGCTAGCTTGATAGGGTAAAGTCAACCCGTGTAAACCCCAATGAATAGTAAGAGTTTACACGGACCAGTTTGAAGGGTAAGCTAGCCTGCGTAAACCCAAGTGAACAGTGCTTGGGAGTTGCACGGGTTGAGGAGGGGAGAAGGGGTTTACACGAACTAGCTCATAGGGTTGAGCTGGTCCGCGTAAACTCCTCCCCTGGGTGGGGTTTACGCGGACTGGCTCATAGGGTTGAGACAACCCACGTAAATTCCTCCCCTGGGTGGGGTTTACGCGGGCTGGCTCATAGGGTTGAGCCAACTCGTGTAAACCCCTCCTCGGAGGGGTATACTGGTCAACGGATAAACAAATGATACATACTCCTAATCATATGGGCCCAAACTTGGCCACATCCCATCTCCAAACAATCTGACATTAAATGTGGTACGCAGATAGGACAGATAGTCTTCATAACGCATCGAACCTGCATAGTTCTCCCAGTATATGCATATGTAATATTCATACTGTTGTGAACCTTGTGCGTACACAATCGGCGGTGGTGCAGCTGAGGGCTGATCGTATCCTTCGGTATATTACGTCATTGAAGCATAGGCATGAGGATATGGATACGATGGGAAAAATGAACTACTGTTATCTGAATCGCCATGATACATCGGCTGCTGTAGCCATGACCATCCATACTCACTTCCAGATCCCTGAGAGTCATGTGTGCTCATCCTCTCAAAATCAGACAGCATGCCTTGATAGTTGGTACTGTCTGCAACAGAACTTCCATAGTAGGGGTCTCAATGATCAGCTGCCCGCCTCGTCCCTGGCGGTGGAGCACCGTGGTCCTCATCTTACATGGCATGTGTGAAGTGGTGCTCCTCTGTCAATACGGCATGTTCGCGGCCCCCATGACCTCTACCTTGACCACTGCTATACTCTCTGCCACCAGCACTAGTATCCCTACGATGACTCCGTTGACCACCTTGAGAACCGCCGCCTCCATGGGATGAAGACCCTGTCGGTGTACTGTCCTCATCGGAGTCATGACTCCCACTGATGCGGGGCTCAATAGAGGGCTCGGGAGTGCCATCATCTGCATTGGGATCTAATGTCTCCAAGTTTGCAATATCTGTCGGATTTAATGGTGGTTGCGTGTCCTTCTTGGTCCTGAATAATGTGGTCCATGATGATTTTTTCTTCTGTGGAGCAGGCGGTGACTTATCTGCTGCATGTCGTGTCCCTCTGGATGCTTGAGAAGCGGATGCTTTGTTAGATAATCATTCAAGTTACTTTGTAGTGTGTAAGTCTATACATATACCTGAGACGACTAACTAGGTGCCTTAGATGCTGAGCGTCGTAGCGCAGCAGATTGAGATGATTGTTTGGATGCTACTGAAGGCTACACAATTGAAAGGATAATATATTCAATTACTAATGAAATACAGCATATAAATGTGCATATGACAATATAATTTCACCTCTCTAAATGATGAACTCCCCCTAGCCTCTCTTGAAGTAGATAACCTTCTGGGTTCTGTAGATATTGAATGTCGCGGTGCAACAACCCAGGACCACTGTTCATTTGTCGGCTCGCCATGTAATATATTTCTTACATCATCATACATAGATATATGCCTACGCTCTCTAATCAAATATGCGATTTGATTTGTATATATTATTTCACGTGAGATGACGGTGGACGCTGAATTGCTGGAGGTTGCATCAATCGCTCCCGTGCTGTATCATCGTATGCATACGATGTGTCTCCTCCCCCAATGATAAGGTCTTCATCCAAATTAACTTCCTCATCACATCCTGTTGATGATTTGTCTCCAACCATCTGCACATCAATGTCATCTCCCCACCCCCACTGCCTGCTGCACAGCTCTTGCGAGAAAAGTATTAGGTTGTGGTGTGTCGCCTGGTTCTTTGCCCTCCTCGTCAAGTTCTGCCTCACCACGCTCAATTGTGGTTCTTGCAACCCATGAAATCATAGGGTCATCATCGTCTCGCAAGTACACAATATCTGTTGGGTCGTAATCTCCCTCTCCTCTCCTTGCATCCATCTGCACATGCCGAACCTTTAACTTCATGTTGTAATGAACATACACCATTTTGTCTAGCCTTCAGTGTGTTAGCCTATTCCTGAGCTTGATATGTAAGAGCTATGTAGTCTGAGGCGTGAGACGAGCGAGACGACCAGGGGGTCGCCTCACGCCTCAAAGGCCTAGGTGATATTTGAGACGTTTGAGGCGAGATATTATTAAAAAATAAAAATTAAAATTATATGTCAAAATATCACAAAAATATATTTTTTGAACAGTAAATATCATAAAATTACATGTCTGAAAAAAAACGTAAACAAGAAAAGAAATGAAAAAAATAGAAAAAAATGAAAAGCAAGGAAAATCTTGGACTCGGATGATCGTTTCACATCAAGGCCATCATGCTCGATGCCTACGACATCTCTTATCACCCCTGGATGGCCATCAAGGGATAGGCCTTCACAGACTTCATCGCAGAGAGCACTGTCCCAATCGAAGAAGAATATCCATCTGTGCACGGACCCATCTGGGACTTGTTCGTAGACGGATCATCCATCTCGGCCAGAAGCGACGCCGGTGTCCTCCTCAAGTCACCCGAAGGAGCGGAGCTACAATATGCCTTGAAGTTCAACTTCCAGGCATCCAATAATGCCTCCGAGTACGAAGCCCTCATTTCGGGGGCCAAGATGGCGCGGCGACTAGGAGCCGAGCGAGTTAGAATCCACACGGACTCCCAGCTGGTCGCCAGCCAGGTCAACGGTGACTACGAAGCTCGGGAAGCACCTATGATTAAGTACCTTTAAATGGTCCGATGGTTAGCCCAACTATTCGAGAGTTTCGAGGTAGTCCGAATAGCTCGAGAGGAAAACTCCCGAGCGGACGCCCTCTCTCGCCTAGCCTCCTCCCTCGGCCCGGAAGGTACTCGTTCGGTCTTCCTCAAAGAGCTAGAACAACCAAGCATTAAAGTCGAGCTCATGATCGTTGACTCGGCTACCCCGAGCGACTGGCGGACCCCTTACTTGTCATGGCTCCGAGACTCCCAGGAGCCCTCCGACCCGCAGGAAGCTCGGAGATTGAAGTACCAAGCCCGGCGCTTCGTCATCTTAGACGACGCCTTGTACCGAAGGTCTTTCTCCGATCCCCTCCTTAAGTGCCTTAGCGCCGACGAAGCCGGCCAAGCAATTCAAGAAGTCCACGAAGACATCTGCGGCGCGCACCAGGGAGGAAGATCACTTGCCAGGATCTTGCTTCGGCGAGGTTACTGGTGGCCTACCCTCCAGCACGACTGTTCGACCTACGTGCAGAAGTGCGACCGATGTCAACGCTTCGACCATCTGGTCCACCAGCCTGCCTCGGAGCTCGTTACTCTTACCGAGTCATATCCCTTCGCTCGGTGGGGAATCGACATTCTGGGGCCATTCCCAATGGCTCAGGCCCAGAAAAAGTTCATCATCGTCGCCAGCGACTACTTTACAAAGTCGATTGAAGCTGAGGCCACTACCAGGATCACCGAGTCAGTTGTTTGGAGTTTCGTGCGGAAGTCGATCATTTGTCGTTATGGTATCCCCCGAGTGATTGTGAGCGATAACGGTCGACAATTTGACTCTCACTACTTTAGAGACAAATGTGTCGACCTCAATATTCGCAACCACGTCACTTCGGTGGCCCACCCTCAGGCCAACGAGTTGGTTGAAAATGCCAACAGGGTATATTAAATGGCATAAAAACCAGGCTCGATAAGGCCAAGGGTAGCTGGCTGGAGGAATTACCAAGCATACTATGGTCACACCGAATGACTCCAAGAACGGCCACTGGTGAAACCCCCTTTCAACTGGTGTATGGCACTAAAGCTGTGATCCCGTTGGAGATCGGCAACCCCTCTCTCTGAATCACCAACTTCTCACCCGAGGTGAACGAGCAAAAATTGTTGGAGAACCTTGACCAGGCTAGCAAGATCCAAGAGATTGCAAGCAACCGAGCCATGGAATACCAGCGGCACCTCACCCAGTACTACAATGCCAGAGTCTGAGATAGACACTTCCAGCCAGGAGACTTTGTCCTAAGAAAACCCGAAGCCTCTCGACCAATTGAAGTGGTGGGCAAGCTAGCCCCTAACTGGGAAGGCCCCTACCGAGTGGTCGAGATGCTCGGGAAAGGGGTGTACCGACTGGCCACCATGGAAGGAACGCCCATCCCTTAGACATGGAACGTGACAACACTACACAAATTTTATTTTTGAGCCTCTCTCAAAAATGCACATGTAAGCAATATAGAGCAAAAGCAAGTCGAAAGCACCATCCCGATGGAGGAAGAGTCACCGTCTGCACGAGGACCCATTTGGGACTTGTTCGTAGACAGATCATCCAACTCAGCTGGAAGCGGTGCTGGTGCCCTCCGTAAATCACCCGAAGGAGAAGAGCTGCAATACGCCTTAAAGTTCAACTCCTAAGCATCCAATAATGCCTCCGAGTAAGAAGCCCTGATTTTGGGGGCCAGGATGGCGCCACGACTAGGGGCCGAGCGAGTCTGAATTCATACGGACTCCCAGCTGGTCGCCAGCCAGGTCAACAGTGACTACGAAGCTCGGGAAGCACCTATGGTTAAGTACCTTCAAATGGTCTGAGGGTTAGCCCAGCTATTCGAGAGTTTCGAGCTAGTCCAAATAGCTCGGGAGGAAAACTCCCGAGCGGACGCCCTCTCTCGCCTGGCCTCCTCCCTCGGCCCGGAAGGCACCCGTTCGATCTTCCCCGAAGAGCTAGAACAACCAAGCATCAATGCCGAGCTCATGATCGTTGACCCGGCTACCCCGAGCGACTGGCGGACCCCTTAAGTCTCCTGGATCCAAGACTCCTAGGCACCTTCTGATCCTCGGGAATCTCGAAGATTGAAGTACCAAGCCCGACGCTTTGTCATCTTAGACGACTCCTTGTACCGAAGGTCTTTCTCTAGTCCCCTCCTTAAGTGCCTTAGCACTGACGAAGTTGGCCAAGCAATTCAAGAAGTTCACGAAGACATCTGCAGTGCGCACCAGGGAGGAAGATCACACGCTAGGATCTTGCTTTGGCAAGGTTACTGGTGGCCCACTCTTCAGCTTGACTGCTCGACCTACGTGCAGAGGTGCGAATGATGTCAATGCCTCGACCATCTGGTCCACTATCCTGTCTCAGAGCTCGTTACTCGTACCGAGCCATAACCCTTTGCTCGGTGGGAAATTGACATTCTGGGGCTTCTCCCTACGGCTTAGGCCCAAAAGAAGTTTGTTATCGTCGCCATTGACTACTTTACAAAGTAGATTAAAGCTAAAGCCACTGCCAGGATCACTGAATCGGTCGTTTGGAGTTTCATGTGGAAGTCAATCATTTGTCATTTTGGTATCCTCTAGGTTATTGTGAGCAATAATGGTCGGCACTTTGATTCTAACTACTTTAGAGACAGATGTGTCGACCTCAAAATTTGCAACCACTTCACTTCGGTGGACCACCCTCAGGCCAACGGACTGGTTGAAGATGCCAACAAGACTATCCTAAAAGGCATAAAAACTAGGCTCGGCAAGGCCAAGGGTAGCTGGCTGGAGGAATTACCGAACGTACTATGGTCACACTAAACTACTCCGAGAACGGCCACCGGTGAAACCCCCTTTCAACTAGTGTATGGCACTGAAGCTGTAATCCTACTGGAGATGGGTAACCCGTCTCTCTGAATCACCAACTTCTCGTCTGAGGTGAACGAGCAAAAATTACTGGAGAACCTTGATTTGGCGAGCGAGATCTGAGAGATTGTGAGCATCTGAGCCGCGAAATACCAACGGTGCCTCACCCAGTACTACAACGCCAGAGTCCGAGATAGACACTTCTAGCCAGGAGACTTCGTCCTAAGAAAAGCCAAAGCCTCTCGACCACTGGAGGTGGTGGGCAAGCTAGCCCCTAACTGGGAAGGCCCCTACCGAGTGGTGGAGACGCTCGGGAAAGGTGTGTACCGACTGGCCACCATGGAAGGAATGCCCATCCCTCGGACATGGAACGCGACAACACTACATAAATTTTATTTTTGAGCCTCTCTTAAATACGTACATGTAAGTAGTGCAGAGTAGAAATAATTCCTCTTCTTCTTATTAATACTTCTTTGATACATCGGATGGGCCAAGGCCATTACAGTACAGATAAAAAAATAAAAAGTACATTATCCGTTGGTACAACCTGTTTGCTCGATCTTGCTCGGTGTGAACTCGGCTAGTACTCCCAAGGCGGGCCACTGACTCTACCCAGTGTAGAAACTATCTACGGAGAGTAATTCACTGTATACTCCGATCACAAGAGCTTGAAGTATCTCTTTTCACAAAAAGAGTTAAACATGAGGCAAAGGCATTGGCTAGAACATCTCAAGGACTTCGACTTCACAGTACAATACCATCCTAGAAAGGGTAATCCTGTAGCTGATGCCCTCAGTCGAAAGCCTAGGGCCTTGTTAGCCAATTGTATGATTCAAGAGTGGAAGCTGCTAGAGTAATTCTCTAAACTTAACATAAGTATGGACAAGGAGAATAGTTGTATTACTCTATCACACATGAGGATACAACTAGATCTACTCTCTGAAATACAAGAACTTCAAGACAATGACCCAGTACTGGTAGAAATCAAGGGCAAGATGGAACAACAACCTGATTTCAAGATAGCATCAGATGGAAGGTTATTATTTCGAGAAAGGACTTGTGTACCAGATTGTCTGGAATTAAAGAAGAAGATCTTAGACGAAGCTCACAGGTCAAGGTACACGATTCATCCTGGATCTACTAAAATGTACCAAGAGTTAAAATGGACCTTTTGGTGGCCCAACATGAAAAGAGAGGTAGCAGACTTTGTATCTCGCTGTCTCACCTGCCAACATGTCAAGGTGGAGCACCAAAAGCATGCCAGTAAGCTACATCCTTTAGACATTCTCAAGTGGAAATAGGAGGATATCGGCATGGACTTCATAATGGGTCTGTTTAAATCTAAAGGAGGACATGATGGAATATGGGTCATCAATGATCGATTGACCAAGTCAGCTCACTTCTTGCCAATAAAGAGCCACTGGTCAGTTGATGTTCTCGCTGCCTTATATAGCAAGGAAATTGTCAGACTGCATGGAGTTCCTATTTCAATAGTATCTGACTGAGACCCACGCTTCACCTCACACTTCTAGAATGGTCTACAATATTCGTTGGGGACAAGACTCAACTTTAGTATAGCCTTTCATCTTCAAACGGATGGTCAGACCAAAAGAACAAATCAAGTAGTAGAAGACATGCTCAAAGCTTGTATTATTGATTTCGGTGAAAGCTGGCATGATCACTTACCCCTAGTAGAGTTTGCTTATAACAATATTTACTAAGCAAGTATTCAGATGGCACCTTTCGGAGCATTATACGGAAGGAGTTGTCGATCACCCTTATACTGGGACGAAGTTGGCGAAAAGTAACTACTAGGCTTAGACATGGTAAGGGATACCACAGAAAAGATCTAGCTCATTAGATAAAGACTTCAAATGACTCAGTCTAGGCAAAAGACGTATGTTGATACTAGATGGAGAGATCTCGAATTCCAAGTGGGGGATCACGTCTTTCTTAAGGTTTCCCCCGGATGAGGCATTAGAAGATTTAGTGTTAAGGGCAACCTTACACTAAGATATATCGATCCTTTTGAGGTACTAGAAAGTGTTGCCGAGGTTGCCTACCGCATCGCCTTGCCTCCTCAATTGCCCGAAGTTCACAACGTGTTCCACATATCAATGTTGAAAAGGTATGTGCACGATCCATCACATATTATAGAGCATGGTAACCTTGTAATACAAAAGGATCTTACATACGAACAAAAGCCTTTAAAGATCCTTGATCGCGAGATACGTACATTGAGGAATAAGATAATTCCTATGATCAAGGTTCAATGGAGCAAATGCTCGGAGCAAGAAGCCACATGAGAGACTGAAGAATCCATGATGAAGAGATTCCCAAACTTATTTGTGAATGGTAAGTACTCTGCACCCTCCACGTCTATATATGATTGAATTTGGGGATCAAATTCTTTTAAGTGGGGGAGGGTGTAGCAATGCTGACAAATTATAGAAATAATAATTCCTAAATAGATTAAAGATAAGGAAATTGTCTTAAACAAATAAATGGTAAAAGCCCAACCACACACATAAGCAACCTACATATGTATGGGCCTTACATGGGCCAATTGGAAGAGTTGTCATGAAAAATAGAAAGAGCACCCCTTGTAAAGGCGCCATTATCTTGAATTATAGAATCGGGTCGGACTATGTATCAATATTATGATGACGTCATGATTTAAACCGGTTTGATTGAATAGTCTAATCGGTTCAAACCGAACTACCTCATTGACCGATTCAGGTACCGATTCGATTCTAATAATATCGAGTACAATACATATCCTATACCTTATTAAGAGCTGAGAGGTAATACTGGCAAGTTTCCTTTTTCTTCGGTTCAATGTATTTGACGTGCACTTTTCTCTATCTTAATTGAACTGACTCATTTTTTAAGTACCCAAGAAGAGGGATAACATTCACAACTCTTGGAGATCACAATTGCAATTATGTATAAGCAAATTAAATATCAAAGAGAAGAATTGTAGATATTTAGGAACACCTATGGATCAATTTCAAGATGTTGAATAGATTTCTTTTATGTTTAGTTCAGTAGTGAGTCCCCTTCTTCGAACGTATCTCGGCGCCTTAGTCCTCTCCATCTCTTCACTAGTATCAGAGTCTAAGAAGTGAATTCAAGGGCATTTAGTTGTACCGGGTGCTGTGGACGCACTCTTTTTGATAGGGAATATTATTCATCTTTTTATCATTTTTATCTTTCATCGTTTTTATCTTTTATTAGTTTATAAGTGCAAGGGCGTGCCAATCACATAGTGACAATTTATTCAGGCTCCGAGACTAGAGTGGTCTTGAGTCAGTGATGCGTTGTGAACACCTAAAAATTCTCCAAATTATTCCAAGCCGAACGAGGGCAACGGAGAAGGAAAAGAAGAAGTATGCATGCACACATGTCGACACACGCGGAAACAAAAGACGACACACATGGTGGTCCGCCACCTGATGAGGAGGCTTTCCGAGTTGAAGAAATATCCTTGGCCCCTCAAAATAGGGTGCCGAAGATAATATGAGCATAAAACCCGAGTGACCTGATCAGGGCACACATTATATCGGAAAGGTCCGCAGGAGGTCGAAGAACTGCCCAAAGAGGGCGAAAACACTTTGAGTGATTGCCCACTCAATGCAGACACTCCCCATAGGCATGGAGTAGACTTAAGGGCACAATTCATAGTGCTGAAGGTTGAATCAGGATGAAACCCGAGTAATCTAACTCGGGTTCGACACGTGCCGAAAATCATTCAGAATTACAAACCGAAGTCCGGGAGCTTCGAAATAAACACGTCGGGAGTGGTTCATCAAAACTAAGGTCGCGCTGGACGCCAAGCACTCGTCTGAGCCAGGTCTGGTGTCAATGAAACAACAAAGAATATAAAGTTCATCAAAATACCCTTGAATGGACACATGAGTCGGTGCCCCCATATGGGCCTTGAACCGGCGTGCCCTCTTCTCTCCCTCCAAGGTGATACGGTGCAGCCAAGGCCAGCTTGAACCGACACAGGCCTTCTTGGCCATTGATACGGCACGCATGGCCCCCATCTAAAAGGAAGGGGGAGGCACGCCCTACTGTGGACACCAAAAAATTCTCACCCTGTGTTTACGTGTAGGGGAATAAAGAAGAGAAGATGAAAAGAAGCCATTCGTGCTCCCAAGTGGCACACCTGAGATGGCCCCTCAGCGGCACGCCTTATGAAGCCTCCAGCGGCACACCCTGGTGCCCGCTCAACGGCACACCCCCTGGTGCTTCTCAGCGGCACACTCCCTGTTAGCCCCTCAGTGGCACACCCCTCATGCCCCTTCTGCGGCACACCCCTCAGGGCCCCTGTCCGGCACGCTCTTTGGCCCTCCAGCGGCACGTCTAGGATGCCCCACCAACGGAACGCCCAGGGGTTACTTCCCTCTAGCGGCACGCCTTGCCAAGGGCTTCAGCGGCACGCCCTGCAAGCCATCCTGCACTACGCCTAGGCTGCACTCCTCAGTGGCAAACTCGCAGGCCCGCTCAGTGGCACACCTGCTAAGCTCCCCAGCGGCACAGTTTTATAGCCTTCCAGCGACACAGTGGTCTAGCCTTCCAGTGGCATGCTTCAGTGTATTCTTTGTCTGGTGCAGCCGACAGATCAAATTTGACGCCATGCCCTATTCTCTTTGGCGCGCAATAGGGCTAGCTCAAGGCAAGCTGAGGTGTCACCCAGGGAGATAGCCATGCTACCTATCCCCCTGCCACCAAGGACGATGGGTCAATTCCCCATTCAATGCCACCAGCCACGGGCGCTTCCTGCCTTTGACCAATCTCGCCACTGCCAGGGTATAAAAAACCCCTCCCTTTACTGCGAACAAAAGGGGGAGAGAACAAACAGAGAGGGCCACCGCGAGGCTGTCAAACGAAGAAGAAGAGAAGAAGAGAAAGGAGCTCGCCGCTCTGACCACCGCCGCCCATGCGAAGAGAAGAAGAGAAGGAGCCATCTCCGCCACCACCATCCGTGAGAAGAGAAGAAGAAAAGAGAGAAGAGAAGAAGGGGGGAGGAGCTCATGCTCTATCCCTCTCCCCCATTGTATCTCGTTCCCCTCTGTTATTCTTCCCACTTTGTTCTTCCTTTTTTTTTACGATGTATTAGCCCATGTACTCCCCCTTCCATGAGGAATAAACAAAGAGTTTACAAATCCTTTTCTCACAGACGCTTCTCCCGGGTTTGCATTCCGTTGTTTCATTCCCTTCGTGATCTTTTCTACCGATTTCTTTCGAGTATTATGGCTTCCCTCAGATGTTCCACTCTGTTGGTCTTTCCTCCCTTGTAAGATAGCTCGGTGGCTTCCCTCTCTCCCTACATCACAAGCCCCCTCTCATGGGAACAGGCGCTCCCCAGCCTGCTCCTACCCGGTGCACCCCTAACCTCCCCAGCCCGGTGCACTCTTAACCTACCTTGGTCGATACGCTCCCCAACCTCCCTTGCCCCGCACACCCTCAGCATTTCCCCCGCTGGCACACACCAACGTGCCTTGCCCGACATACCCTAACGGGTCTTACCCGACACACAGTTAACCCCTTTAGCCTGGCCCGCTTAGCCCTTCCCCTTGCCCGGTGCAGTCTCCCCAGCCCTTAGCTGGCACACCTAGGCCAACCCTCCTCGAGTACACCCCCAGCCCGGAGCATGCCTTCCTGGCTGGTGCACTCCCTAGACTCCCTTGCCCGATACACTCCTCCTCGACTTCTCTGGCAGGCATAGCCCCATCCAGACCATTCCCAGCCCGACACACCGCCTGATCACCCCAGCCCAGTGCACCATCCGTCTGCCCAGCCCGGTACACCTCTCCAACCCTTTGTACTCTTCTAGCCGGCACACCAGTCACCCTCCTTTGCCCGGTGCACCCCTAGTTAGTCTTAGAGGTGCCTCTCATCCATCGTTTCTTTTGGGTTTTCCAAAGTTTTGTCAAAGGTGTTGTCGCCCTTGGCGCGCACCTCAGATTGTCGGGTTCCGTCACTCCATGTGGGCGCGTTCCCTTTACTCCCTTTACCATCCGGGTCAAGGGGAGATGCTGCCGAAATTTTATTAGAAAATAATAACATGTTAAAGACAAAAGGAAGTAACAAACAAATGGGATAATACCATGTTAAAAGACAAAATGAAGCAACAAACAAATGAAATGAATAATGGTAAAGTGCTTCAACTAAGGCAAGAGAACTATGGACAACATGGAGAGGACTGGATTGGGCATCAATCACGTGAACTTGAATATTAGCTATACAAATAAGGAAAGCAAGGCAAAAGGCTAAAAGAAGAGGGGGAAAATGGTCACATGCATCGCCTAGAACCAAAAGAGATAAGAGGAAGAAAAGATACAAGAGGAAGAAGAGAAACTCTACCAGACATCACCAAGTGCACCCCTCACTAGCCTTGCCCGGCATAGCCCAACTGCTTTCCAGCCCGGCACACTTCAGCCCTGTTCTCCCCGGCACGGTCTCAGACTCACCCCAGCCCAGCCTTCTCCGGCACAGCCCAGCTCAGCCTTCCCAGGCACGGTCTGACCCAACCCCTAGCCCGGTACACCCTAATCCCATCCAGCCCGACACACCCTTCTTCCTTGGGCCTCTCTCTGGTACACCTCCTCCTACCCCTACCCGGTGCACTCCCCCTGGCGCCTCCACGGCACACCAGCCCAAGCCCTACCCGGTGCAACCTCCTGCCTTCTCTGTGCCTTGTCTGGCACACCCACAAACTTGCACTGACTCCTCCTTTGCCTGGACTAATATGCATAGACTCCGCCTGGGCCTTGCACCAACTTAATCCCCTGGTTGCACTGAACCTACCCAGGCATTGCACTGACCTAATCCCCTGGCTGCACCGACCCTGTCCAGGCATTGCACAGACCTAGTCTCCTTTGCACCGACCTCGTTCCAGCCTGCACAGACTCTGCCCTGGCTTGGCACTGACTTAATCCTCCCCTTGCATGGACTCAGCCCCTCGATTGCACCGAATCACTCGCCCCTCTGCACCGACCTTGCCCAAGCATTGCATTAACCCTCTTCCCAGCCCCCGATGGCCCATTCCCTTATATGCACCCCAGCTGTAAATAAAAGAAACATGATGATAATAGTGATTAAAGTAATTCAATATATATATAAGATATAATAAAAAATAAAATAAATAAACGTGTATATTTAAAATATGTAATAGATAAATAAAAATAAATAATAGCGGGTTTAAATGTATGAATAGTTTTCGATGGATAATTTTAAGGTCGAATATTCGTCGAAACTTTTTCGATGTTATGCTGACAAATGATTATCCATCTTAATATTTCATTTTGTCAGACTTAATAGGCATTTGACAGCCCTATCGGACATTTGTCATCCTTAGACACCTACTTGTCACCCTGACGTTCAAACGTCCTTGCCATTGTTCTTTTCCTGTTGCCTGGCCTTCGCCTTTAGTTATTTGTCACCGTTACTGCTCATTTGTCACTGCTACCTTTTATTTAACATGTTACTGACCTATTTGTTATCCTTGTTGACTTGTGTGAATTTTGTTGATCATAGGTTCCCTTGAATCTTGCTGAACCTTTATAAGTTGCTGATCAACGGCCTACACTTCAGAGAAATAGATGCTGCCACTTCTGCTCAAACCCATTACAATGAAGAACCCTTAGAATCGGATCATAGTCATCCAAGACTTAAAAGGACTCCAGATTCAAGATGATAGGGTTAGGAAACCCATACAAGGTTGATTCTGTTGTGCAATCTTTACTACTATTCACTTTCTACAAGTAGGAGCTATTTTTTACTATTAAGGGACTATTTGTCACGTCTATCGAGCATTTGTCATCTCTAACAAGATATTTGTCAGCACTATTTCGTCGCTAAAGTCCTACCTTGATTAGTTCACATTCTTTCATTTTGGCAGCTCAATATCAACGCAGCGCTCAAGATACGTCAACGTAGCTCAATGGAGAGCATCAAAAAGGCAGAAAGATAAATCAACAAGCTGGAGATCTTATTGGAAAAAAAAGCCATTGTGTGAGCAAGAGAAAGGGCTAGAGAAAAAGAAGAAAAGAGAAAATATGCACTTTGCCAGATCGAGAGAAGACCCATTTCTCTGAAAGCTCTTGAAACAGGGGCGACAAATAGATCCTAACGATGAACTATGAGCATGAAGATAAGCCCTACTGATATTAGAACCATCGACAAACCCTTCTACTTATAGGGGAAGAACTCCCCTTCGTAAAGGTGACCCCTACCTGCGATGGATGGTATCCTTCATTTGACTCACACATCAAGGCAAGGTATGAATCCATTAATGGCAACCACATCACACAAAGATCAAGCATCCATCATGCAAAGAAAGGTTGCAAAAAAAAAAATTTATTGATAGGGGAAGAGGGTACAAGCGATTACTCGCCCTGTTTGGGATGGAACCTGTAAGGTTGGAGGATCAACACCCCCTTGTTCCAAAACAGGCGGTCCACCTTCGCCAAGGCGTCCTACCACCCTTGCCGATACCCTTGCTTGTATTCCTCCGAAACGTTGCCGCCGTTGCTTTCCCCTGATGACTGGTCCGGCATCGGCAGTGCTTCCTTTCTGTAGCACAGTCGTTTGGCAGGAACCTACTCAGACGATGACATCTTTACGAGAGTGTCTTTGACCGCTAAAGGAACTCAGGATGTAAAGTTCCCCACAGAGTCTCTATTTATAGGAACGAGACAAAGATCGTTCCATCTCCCCCAACTTTGTGGAAATCGAAATGCCAGGGCATCGATCATGAGATCGCTTGGACAAGAGGTCAGAGAGAGATATTGCAACGGCTAACACCACTCAGTGGTGACAAATAGGCATCAAGGCTAACAAATGTCTCGTAAGGGTGATAAATGGATAATAGAAGTCACTATATGATTTGAAAGGATACAAAAGCAATGGCTAGCGAGCGATAAGGGTGACAAACAGATGTTGCGAGTGACAAATAGCCGTTAGCAACGATAAATGACTCTGTAATACTGACAAATAGGTAATGGTAGTGAAACTTGAAGAAACTCAAGTTTGTTTGAAGGGTTTAACAGTGTATGGGTTTCCTAACTCTACCAATACGGATCTGAAGCTTTCCTAGTCATCAAACGACGCTGATTAAATGAAGCAAAATGTTTATATTATTTTTCTATCATTTTTCACACTTAGATGGTTAGAGATATACATGAGAACACACTTAGCATGAGCATCAAAGTCAGGAACATAAATCTGAACAGCCCCATGAGAATTTTGGATGAAAAACCCTTTGAAAGCTCAAGTAACACAACTTTCAATCTATTTGATCAAGGTTAAATCAATACATTTACCAGAATCAAATCCACAGATGAAGCACAATGGAACCTCTTCAAATCAGCCCAAGTCAACTTACTTCAATATTAAACTATAAAATGTAAGACCTTACCAATCTTTTTTGAAGAAAATACATGTCATTTACCGTCTGTTTGTGTTGTGGTTGGCAAGGTGCTTGTCTATGCATTCCTTTGACTTCTAAATGATGTCCACCATGTAATATGATTCTGCAAACCAAGATAATCAAAGTATAAGCTCCTTAACCAATAAGCATTCTTAAATGAACATTCTTAAAGACACATATACACAAGATTTGTCATCATCGAAACTCAACTACTAAAATCAATTAGGGGACGCAACAGGGGCATTCTGCCTAGTTCGGTCTACCGAACTAGTTGGCCGACCGACCCATGTGGGCTAGTCGACAGAAATGCAGAGGTTCAGAACTTTTCAACCCCTGGTCAACCCGGTTGAGATCCAATGGTCGACCTTTGGCCCTGTGGTTGTCCTGGACATCTCGTGGGGATCGTGACTGTATTTTTGAGTGTCTAATGGTACCGTGTTACCTCGATTAGTGTGCACGTAAGTTTTAAGAGTCTGAATGACCCTCTTATGTCCCAAACTTTCGTGTTACACATAATTGAGTCCCTGTGCATCGGTTTGAGTGCGGAGGGTCATTCCAACACGTTGATAGGTTTCTCAAAAAGTGATTTCCATGTGGGCCATGCGTATGGCCTGAGAACTATGAGTCTCATGACCCAACCTAGGGCTGGAGGGTTTCTTAGCTCCCCTTTTTCAAAGGGGTTAGGTTTGACGGTCGTGAGCCACACTAATAATTATTGTACCATGGTTTCTGACCTAGGGATAGGCCAGATGGATGACATGGAGCGGTCCCTATATGGCGGCCTTGACCGGAGTCCTGTGACTCAAGGGCCATTGGATTTAATAGGTCTAGTGAATTGCCCAGAGTTTGGTGGCATCGTGCCACCCATGTTCTGAGCTAGATGTGATGGGCTAGTGTGTGGCCTGTCTGTGTTTTGGTGATTTCCATCGAGAGTCGTCAGCGTACTGACTCCCACTATTCGTAGCTAACTGGGCATGCATGTGCCGACCCACCTGGGAGTAGGTGCAGAGCTACACCCGAGAGTGAGATGCTTTTTAGGCTGGTTTGCCATAGGGCCTCCCACTATAGCGGCTCGAGTCTAGGCCGAGAAGAAAACCAGCTAGAGAGCCTGAAGGTAGTTCAGTCAGTCAGTGTTTGCACACATGGTCGGGGACTATAGACGCGTGTTGACGAGCACGGCCATGACTAGACCCTTGTTCTATGATTACTGGTAGGGTGTCTCAGTGGCCACTTGGGGAAAGTAGGGAGACACCTGAGGTGCGGACTAAGTCGTCAAGGGATGCATCTGGCCTTGCTTCTAGTGGGCAGTACTCCCGTCACAAGACTCTCGTAACTTGAGACTTGCTTTCCCATTCGCGAGACATGGTTTTACATGTGATTCCCCTGTGTTATCTGGTATAGAGGTCTAGGGTTTTCGATAGAGAATACCATGGGTATTCCCTAGATGGTATAGGCTTCATGACAGTGAGGTCGTGACTATGCTCCTAAACCACGTGGTCTTGGGCTAGGCCTTCCTCTGTGAGGACAGGCCTCCACGATAGAGGTGTCATGATATTTCTTCTGGCAGTGTAGCCAGGGTTTTACGTTAGTCCAGAGGTCCCCCGACTGTGAGATCGGGATTTGCTCTATGTGCCGATAGGAGTAGAATATAGAGCTGTGGTTTATCAACAACTGGGGTTGCATTTACTGTTCCTCCTACGATTGTTGCTCTTCTTTACCGCCATCGTTTTATGACTTTAGACCTTTTAGTCTTAAGTCCCTGTCAACAAGATAAAGGCATTTAATCAAGCACCTGATTGTCAAGAACGACCTGTAATGATGAGAAGATGATTCATGGTTTATGAGGGTGATTATGACGTAATTGAAATCATGAAGATAGAGGATCACAGGCCCATTGATGCTTAGTGTATGAAACTCATGTGCTATCATTAACTTGAATGGATGTACCTTAAGTATGCTACTACTGACATTACATGCGTGAAGCACTGGGCTAGCTCAGACCTTAATCCACAACTAATCATTGACCTTAGGATATGACAAGGCTTGCTAACACCGATCTTATCCACAAGACCATGCATACTAGCACAGACCTTAGATGCACGAAGCATGGACTAACATCGACCATGCGATCATTAACACAAGCATGCACCGATCTACCATATGCACATTAAGAACTATGCACTGACCTTGTATGTAGGCAAATGAGATGTGCACCGACGTTACATGCTGAACAAGAGAATGTGCACCGACCTTATATGTGCTCAGTGTAAAACCTGCACTGACTTTAGTCAAACACCTGATTGTCAAGAATGACTTGTAATGATGACAAGATGATTCATGGTTTATGAGGGTGATTATGACATAATTGAAATCATGAAGATAGAGGATCACAGGCCCATTGATGCTTAATGTATGAAACTCATGTGCTATCATTAACTTGAATGGATGTGCCTTAAGTATGGTACTACTGGCATTACATGCGTGAAGCACTGGGCTAGCTCAGACCTTAATCCACAACTAATCATTGACCTTAGTATATGACAAGGCTTGCTAACACCGATCTTATCCACAAGACCATGCATACTAGCATAGACCTTAGATGCACGAAGCATGGACTAGCACCGACCCTGCGATCATTAACACAAGCATGCACCGATCTACCATATGCACATTAAGAAGTATGCAATGACCTTGTATGTAGGCAAATGAGATGTGCACCGACGTTACATGCTGAAGAAGAGAATGTGCACTGACGTTACATGCTGAACAAGAGAATGTGCACCGACCTTATATGTGCCCAGTGCAAAACTTGCACTGACCTTAGAATGAGAAAGAAGGTATATGCACCGACCTTGTCATGCGGATGGCAAAGCGTGCACCGACCTTATGTGTACATAAGCAGGAACTACACCGAGGTTGTATGTGCAAAACAAGCAATGCACCGACCTTAGTATGCATATGAACAGTGACATGCACTAATGTTAGATTTGAGTGTGAACGAATGGGAGAACCTGCACCGACCTCTACAGTGTAATGCACCGACCTCTACAGTGATGTGCACGGACCTTATCATGCATAATGCAAAACCTGCACCGACCTCAGGTCTAGTCCAAATGGATGTGCACCGAGCTCATGCTTTGACATATGAAGAACTGCATAGACCTCAACAGTGATTTGTACAGACCTGATCATTCCATATGCAAGACATGCACCGACTGCTACAGTGGTTGCACCGATCTTCGCATGCACAATGCAAGACATGCACTAACTACTTTCGTGAAATGTACAGACTTGTATAGTAACCTGCACCGACCCTTATTGTGCTAAGGGAAATATTGCACTAACCTTGTCATAGCACCGACCTTCCTTTTGTTAAGGAAAATGCGTGAACAGTGATATGCACGGACTTGTATAGTAACCTGCACCGACACTTATTGTTCTAAGGGAAACATTGCACTGACCTTGGTCTGTGCACAGTTATGCATAGCGAATATATCAACCTGCTCTTTCAGCTTTTCTGATATTTTTCATGACTTGACTGAACCTTTGACCCTTGCTCAGTTGACTTTGATTTGTTGACTGTTGTCTTGTTGTCTGTTGACTTGTTGCCTGGATGCTCAATTTCTTCTTTTTCTTGACCTGTTCTGACTTATTTCATACTTTTATAAATGATGAGATCATTGAGTGCATCACAGATATATGATCAAAGTTATATATAAAAGATAGCTAAACTGATTGATAGAGAAAGAACTAAAATGGCTGACAGATAATTGAAAAGTCTCAGATAGCTCCCCCTGACAATCAGAATTTTATTTATAAAAGAATATCAACAAACTTGAATTTAATGAATCAAAGACCTTTATCTCCCCCTTACTAGATGCATTAATTGCCCTTGGTACTTGGCAGGGAACTTAGTGTTGTGTCCCTATATTTTGATGATAGCAAACACTATGGTTGAGTCAATGATGTGTGTTTGATGCATGATGAACTGATGATGGTTGAGTCAATGTGTGTTTGTTGCATGTTCTTCCGATGATCATGTTTGTTCCGATGATCATGTTGTACTGTTGATCATTGATCACGGTTCTGTTCATTGCATAAAGGTCAATCTCATGCATGTATATAGTCAACAAAGAGTCAACATTCTGCGCATCAAGTCAATGCATCTCCATAAAGCCAACCCTGTGAATAGATAGTCATTTCATCGAACATGTTGAGTGGATCATATAGAAGTCGGTGCACATTGTGTCTTGCTCATTGATAAGGTCTGTGCATGTTTGTCTTAACAATATAAAGGTCTGTACATACTCATAAAGTCAATGCATGGTCAGGTCTGTGCAACATTCATGTCCGTGCAACATTCAGGTCCCTGCACATTGCATATTGCATATACGTAAGGTCTGTGCTAATTGGCTTAGGCTGATTATGAGGCCCGTGCATAGTCATGCATAATGTCAATTCAAGTCTGTGCACACTTTGCTCCTTGCATTCTCAAGTCTGTACATAAATCTGTTCAGCGTCACATATAGTTTGTGCATGTTTTGCTCCTTGCATCCTAAAGTCTATGCATAGTCTGAAAGGTCAAGTCCGTGCATGTTTTGGATAGAGCATTTAAGTTTGTGCATATTTCTATCCTCTACAATTTAAAGGTCTATGCACATTGTAGTTTACGCACACATAAAGTCTGTGCAACCTTTGTAGAGGTCCTTCCATATCTGTCTCGAGCTAAAATAAGGTCTATGCAAGTTCCCGTGGAACTACACACACAATCTGTGCATTGTTTAGGCCTATGGCATATGAAGTCCGTGCATACCTTTTGAACTAAGTCCGTGCACATTTCTCGTGTGCACACTAAAGGTTCGTGTATTCTTCTTGCATACTCTGAGGGTATAAGCATGCTTTGTCTTGTGCATGGCCAAGTCCGTGCTATTCACTGCAGCACAGCAATGAAGGTTCGTGCATGTCCTATTACTGCACATGCAAGGTCCGTGCACATTAGGCTTATCGCATATAGGGTCTGTGCTTCTTTTGTATCATGTATACATGAAGTTTGTGCATCCTTCTGCCCTATAGACATATTAACTCTGTGTATAGTTTCACGTCTAAGCATACTTGGCATATAGCTAGATATAGTCTGACCAAGTTTGCTCCGTGAACAGTTTGAGTCCGTGCACATTTGTTCCAGCACCCTATCAAGTCTATGCATTTCTTGTATTCGACGGATTGTCATATGGCATCTAAGTGTTTGATCTTTTGACAGGAACTTTACTTAAAGGACTCCAGAGAACCAGGAGAGAATCATTCGTAAACCTTAAGGAGGGCACGCGATCCAAAGCAAAAAGTAGCTGCTGCTTGTGACACGTGGCCAAGATATTCCAGAAGGAATTTGGTAGGAGTGTTTTCTCCACACGCCTCCTCGACGAATCCTGTAGGGACCACAAGACCAAAGTTGGAATCCTCCCACATGGAGTCATCTGAAGGAGGCAGCATCATCATCTTCATCAATTTACTTCCAGGTTCCCTGCTCTATATAAGAACTATCTCATCCTTTGATGAGGGCAAGGGGTTGAGGTTGTTGCAGTCATTGCTGAAGCTGCCAAAGAAGAAAAAGAGAGCAAGTGCAGAGAGCAAAGAGCTAATAAGGAGAAGAAAAGAGAGAGTGAGTAGCACCAAAGGAAGAAAAAGAAAGAGAGACGAGCTGAGAAGATACTAAGTGATAGAGAATCGCAAAACCTAACGCCAGCTAAAGACTATACTGGACTGTCAAGACTCTGGTGACCGTATATCTCGGATTCCCATGTACTTTACATAACAACGCTCTGATACCAACTGTGACGAACCAGATCCCAGATACCAGATATACCCGATTGGACTATCGAATACACCTGATACCACTGGGAACCCGCAAGGCCTCCCAAGAGCGGTAAAGCTCCTGAAGGGATAAAAGGATTGTTGTGTAGTTCATTGAAGCCACAGAGATATGACAGTAAGTAATTAAATTTCATTAGATCGGGTTGTTAAAGTAGGAGAAATAAAATTACTTTTTAATTAATAGGTTAAATTAACAATTACATACCAGAGTCTAGTCTAAAGGAAAGATGACAAGTCTAACAGAACAGTCGACAGAGCAGAAAAGACATACCAGAAAGTCGGGGGAAGCCTGACGAAGGTACTAGCTGGCCACTACGAACTCGTACACTAGGAACCGCGGAAGCAGAACGAACAACGACCAACCTGAAAAGTAAGGGTGAGCCTCGTGTCACTGGCTCAGTAGGGGTCACGCAGATTCCCCCTGAAAAACACGCAGTAACACGCTAAAACAGTAGGTAAACAGCAGGTATGCAATAGGTAACAACAGTAATAAAGCAGGAAAACTAAACTACAAAGCTGTAAAGAAAAGGGATGCAGGTGTAGGGAGGAAGCTAAGAGCTGGGGGAGTTAAAAAGGAAAAGGAAAGAGCCGTATCGAATAAGCGCGACTTCCGAACTAACCTCGGCTCCCTGAACTACTCCAAGCAATGATAGAAGGGCAGACTTTGATCTGACGAAGTCAAGAGTTGCCGATTCGTCGACTAGACACCAGGCCTAGAGTGAAGACCTGCAAGAACAGCAAGAAAACCTATGAAAATCTAGACAGACGCAAACCCAGATGACACGACTAGAATGTCGTGCACACTGTCCCACACATGACTAGAACGTCATGCATACGACAGGACACTGACCTCGAGTACAACCACGAGAGGGCTAACCCAGGAGGTCACGATGCACTAGAAACGTGAAGAGAACCACGAAGAGCCACGTGCCACGTGACTGGAGTACCTCTCACTAGAAGAATAGCCAGCTGCATCCACTGACGTCTTATGCTACGCCTACTAGTGTCTTGTCCGCGTACCCTACCACAAGGACTAGGCTGAGACCAAGACACTGTCAGAATCAAAATAGTACCATAACGTGAGTGACTAGTCAGGGTCACATCTATCGACGTAAGTCCAAAGTCCTGACCACGTGTGCACACACTGGCCCACTGCCTAAGTCAGGCCTCTAGCTAGTATTCCCCCTCCGAAGGATGCTACGGTTGGACCAGGGGCCCACAGAACTGGCTTACAAACCGTAAACCGGAAAAGTGCCCCACTACAAGAGCCGTCACGTCGAAGCGTGCAGTAAGGCTACAACTACTGGAGGCTCACAAGACACAGAGACTCAAAACATGAGTGCAGAAGTACAGACAGGTGAGAGAGCACTGTCGTGCATACTTCGAAGCACCAATGGCAGCATAGCCACTGCCGACAACTCAGGACAAGGCAGCTAGACTTACTCACGTAACGATCCTTGAGTCTCATGACTCAGGGGCAAGATCGTCAAAGACAGCGAAACAAGCCGCCAATCAGTCTACTCCTAAGCCAGAGGAAACAGCGTTCCGTAAAAAATGACTCACAGAGACCTGAGAGGACACCAGGAACCCTCAGCACACCTTGACATGCAACCGAGGTAGGACAGTACTACGAGGCATCCAGAACATTGTCTCGAGCTGGAAAAAACCACCGAGACACAGACAAGGTCACCTGTCAACCCCTGGTCTCACTGGGTTGACCGAAACTAGACATGACACACAACAATACACAAGCAGAGAAGACGACACTCTGGGCAAAGTGAACCACCACTCAACCGCTAGGTGAACCCGGCAGTCAAGGGACAACCCAGTTCCGTCACATTCTGGCAATGAACAAATTGAATACCATGGAGGAACTGTATGAGAGGGCGAGGTATATACAAACGCGGATGAAAGACTCACCTATTCTTTCTATGTTTGACCAGAAGCCAAGAGCGCTCAGGAAGGGCAATTTGATGAGTAATAATGGTGCCACTACCGAGGGTGTAGTTGTGAATAAGCAGGTTAGTGCGGTTGGCCACCCCATGCAACCCCGTAACCCCATAAACCAAAGGCCACCACAATAATTCCAACAACCTTCCTTCACTAACCAAGCGCCGCACTAGCAGCCCTTCTAACCTCTACATCCTCCCCAGAACCAAATCATGCAACTAGCTCCCCAGCAGTAGCGCAATGTGCCTCCACTGGCCAATTATGATCCTCAGTAACCCAGAAGATCGGTAGGCCCCAGAAGAGCCCAGTATCCTCCACTACCCGAGAGCCTGCCCGACATTTTCAATGCCCTTATAGCCGCTAACTTGCTTGTTCTACCATAGGAAAGGGCAACCTGGGCCCCCAATGTGGACACCTCTCGGTATTGTGTCTTTCACTGGCAGCCAGGGCATAATATAGATCATTGTTTCCACTTCAAAGATTATATTTATGATTTGAATGATCAGGGAGGCATTGACTAGGACGAGATGAGGAAGTTTGTTCTTGCCATGAAGGCAAGGAGGTCACCACATCAGCAGCAACCGGTTCAGCAGGGGCAGCAACCGGTCCAGCAAGTTCAGCAGCAGCCAGTACAAGCAGCACAACCGGAGATGGGAATTGTACAGAACCCACTGCCAGAGCACCAGAACTAGCAGGTCAACCCTGTCACCACTTCCCACGAGGTGGAGAGAGGTTAGGGCTGGCATTTAGAAAGCACCTCCGTCTCTTCAATTAACCACCAAAACTCCAACCAATTCCCCCGTTTGTTAAGAACCAGTCAACCTCATCCAATTCAACAAAATTCTCCACCATTGATCCAAATAATCATCCAAACTCCTTCCAATCCCATTCTTCCACCACAAAGGCCTCCACTTATTTGCCCTCTTCCTTCTTCACCCATACCGCAAGCCCCACCTGCTTCCACCACCTCCATGCTTCCCAGGCCACTTCTTCTCCGCACCACACCCTTGTCTCTATCCACCCAAAACACCACCGCCCCGAGGCTTTTGTTAATCCGATCTCTAGTCTCTACTACCCATTTGGCACCACAGATGCCCCCTTCTACATAGTCTTCACCAGCTCCCATTCCTTCCCCTTTGTCAGTTCCCACATACATCCGGCCGGAAAGGCCCCTCATCAGGGTTCCTCGACCGGTTCCTCCTATCCAAACCCCCAATTCTAACATACCCTCTTCTTCTACCAACCCTCCACCCATTTCCAGCCCAATGGAGGCACAGTTGTCGCAAACTATGGTGCTCCGCAGTGGGTGGATATTTCATCCAGTTTTCCCCCAGCAGAGACAGTAGGAGCCCGTGCAGGGGCAGGAAGAACAGCCAGCACAAGAGCCAGAGCCCATCCCGGGGACGGAGTATGATTTGTTGAAACACTTGGATAGAACACCGGCCAGGATCTCCATACTGGAGCTAATCAAGAGATCGACCGCTCACCAGTTGGCTTTACAGTAGTACTTGCAAAAGGTGATGGTTGATGAAGACATCCCGGCCGAACAGATCACTTCGGTGCTGACACCAGTAGGGGATCAGCCCGCAATCGTTTTCCATGAGTGTGAGCTAGCACCGAAATCGGCAAGGACCTATGCCTTGTGCATCACTGTTGATATAAATAAAGTAGCCATCAGCCAGTGTTTGGTGGACACTGGCGCATCGATCAATGTTTTGCCGCCCAGTACTTTGAAGAAATGCGGCATTCCAGAATCAGAAGTCCGGTCGTCATCTATTACAGTAATGGCATATGATAACACAAAGAAGCCGCCGATGGGCATGGTTACATTGAAAGTAGGGCTGGGCCCTTCATTTGTCACCGCCTCTATCAGATTGTCTCATTACTTATAATTTTCAAACTTGTGGAAATTAACTAAATAATTTCATAGTCCCGTGAACCATCATGATTCCTGAGTCGTAACTCCAAGCCCATCAGATTGGGTCGTCGACTTCTGCTAGCGCAGAAAACCTCCGAATGCCATTCCTGCCAAAGCCCTAGAACTGGAAGCCCAAAACCATCAACCTCGTTGCTTCTTCTGTAGCGATCTCTAGGGCTGGGGGGATTGCAGCAGTAGCAACCGGGGCGTTCACCTCGCCCTTGTGGGAGCCGGGAGGGCTCCCTCTGTTTCTCTACTGTCAGATGTGGCCTTTTCTCTGAAGAAGACCATGGAGGCTCTACCGCTGATCTTCGGACGTGTCGTGAAGCTGAGCATCTTTCTGAAGCAGCGCCTGTCGATTCTTCGTTACCGCCTTCTGTGGAATCTGTAAGGGAATCCAGAACTGCCGGAAACATGAAAACTGGCGTTTTTTGCGGCTATTTTCCCCATGAGAGCTGCAGTTCTATTGGCTCGAAGAGCCGTCTGGAGCCTGTCCAGTCTCCGACCTGGTACGCGGCTTTCAAGGGCCACCTGTAGTAATGGGCACGGCGCAGACGATCAAAGTTCGACGAGTAAGTCCCAAAGTTCGGATCCTGTTGAACTCTCCAATGAGGCGCTTCTTGGGGTCACGGCTGTTGGCGTTGAAGATGGTGAAGACGAATCTGTTTGCTCCGAAGACTTCTCTCATCGTCGCAGACGTACTGAGGAAATCCGATTTAGGGCAGATCAGGTGTTTGAAGTGTTGCTACAGGAGGGGCCGGGCTTCAGTGCCAGGTCGGAGTTGGAAAAATTGCAGCTGAAGGTGTCGACTACTCTTGTCAGAGAGGTCCTGCTGCGGATTCTGAACTTTATCGATGTTTCTAATAAGGCCCGATGTGCGAAGTTGGCGCTCAAGTTCTTCGTCTGGGCGGGGCAGCAGCAGGACTACAAACACACGCCTAATGCATATAATCTTACCTTAAAGATATTTTCCAAATGTGAAGAGCTCAAGGCAATGTGGAGGCTGGTTGACGAGATGACCCAAAACGGGCTACCAACTACGGCTCTCACGTTCAACATTCTAGTTTCTGGTTGTAGTGAAGCAGGGATGGCAAGAAAGTTGGTGGAGAGGTTTATAAAGTCCAAGACTTTCAACTACAGACCTTTCAAGCATTCCTTCAATGCGATTCTTCATTCCCTTATTAGTGTAAATCAGTACAGGCTTATTGAGTGGGTGCACCAAAAAATGTTGCTTGATGGGCATTCACCAGATATTCTAACCTACAACGTGTTGATGTATGCAAAGTACAGGTTGGGAAAGTTAGATCAGTTCCATAGGCTGATTGATGAGATGAGTAAGAATGGATTAGCGCCAGACCTCCATACTTATAACATACTCCTGCATGTGCTTGGAAAAGGAGACAAACCACTTGCTGCACTTAAGTTATTGAACTATATGAGAGATGTTGGTTGTCATCCGAGAGTTCTGCACTTTACCACTCTGATTGATGGGCTAAGCCGAGCTGGAAACATAGATGCTTGCCAGTACTTTTTTGGTGAGATGATTAAGAGGGGGTGTGAACCAGATGTTGTGTGTTACACGGTCATGATTTCAGGGTATGTAGTGGCAGGTGAGTTTGACAAAGCACAGGTGATGTTCGAGGAAATGATAAACGGAGGGCAACTTCCAAATGTATTTACATACAATTCTATGATCCGCGGGCTTTGCCTTGCTGGAAAATATGATGAGGCATGTTGTATGTTAAACATTCTAGCTAATGCTCTCGCTACTCTTGCATCCTCTTTGGCTTTCCTTCCCAGAAGGGACTCCCATTCAATCATTGTTCACAAGCATCTCACTCCTGCTATCAAGGATTCAACATTCCTTAGTATTAAGGAGGAGGTGCTTAAGAAGAGTAGGGAAGGAGGAATTATTGAGAATAAGGAGATCATGTTAGATTCCACCTTCGGATGGCCTTCTAGATAGAATGTTTGATCTTTAGATCTTTCTTCTGATGTGTCAATGCACTGGAAGACCTACGTCGGTGCATGCTCTTCTGCATTCATCAAATCAAGCTACTTGTCCATCTATTAGAGCCCTGAAAAGGATATAAAGTTAGGGAATTTAGAAACACACTTTTGGTTTAAAACTCAATTTATCAAGAGTTTATTTTTATTAAGATTTGAAGAGTTAATTCTAATGATTCATAGTTAGTGACCATCAAAACTAGGGACACAACACTCGGTAGTACTAATGCCGACAAGGACACAATCGGCCATGATGTTTTATGATCACGAGCTTGCCCCCAAGGAGGCTAGAAAATATGCATTGTGTATTGCAGTGAAGATCAATGGGGTGTTCGTGGACCCATTTTTAGTATATACAAGTGTGTCTATCAATGTGATTTCCATGAGCACCCTCCAATTGTGTGAGGTCGATACAGAACAAATAAGGCCTTCAGTGTTGAAACCCTGGTTTTGATGATGTCACACTATGAATCATGTGGTGATAAAATTACCTTAATAATGATTGTTTGAGCTATCACTTTTGTTCATTGTCTGGATATCATACAGGTTGATGCATCTGAGTCACTTAAACTATACAGGTCATGCATCTTCATAAGTGTCAGGAACATAAGGTCAATGCACATATAGACACATCAGTCATGAAGGTTGATGAAGCTAAGCATTACGTTGAAATCAGGTCGATGCACATTCATGTTTGCAGCTTGTCAGGTCGATGCACATACACGCATTGAGTTTGTTAGGTCGGTGCATGTACACTCCATCACTCTATCATGTCGATGCATCAGAGGCCCTTGTGATCAGAAAGGTCGATGCACATACATGCATTCAGTCTATCAAGCCGACGTGCATGAAAGCGTTATGTCCATCAGGTTGATGCACATGCAGCAATACGCTCTATCAGGTCAATGCACATATAGAGTCTAGATCATATCAGGTCAATGCACATATAGAGTCTAGATCATAACGGGTCGATGCACATATGTCATTCACTGGACTCTAGTCAATGAATTCATATTTGCTTAAGACATCAGGTCGATGCTTAAGCACTAGTTGTACTAGCTATCGCCTTGACAAGTTAGTGCAACTACACCTATTCTAGTTCGACAGGTCAATCTGTGTTTCACACAGGTCGTTGCATCCCCTTTAGCCCTTGCGCTCATCCATTCTCTCTTTGCATATAAGGTCTACCTGTGGTTTACACAGGTCGATGTAGTTGTAGTTGATCTACTGCATCCATTCTATAGTATTCCATTACAAGTCGATGTACTTGATGCATGCATCTATGCATCCGCACTATCTCATGGGAATGTCTGATCTTCATCTTTTATCAGCACTCAGTTCATCTTTATTAACCGGTATAAGTATGCATCTCTTAGACATCCCTCTTAACAACTTGTGATCTACATGATGATAAGAGGTATGATGATCTTTCATATTATCTCTAGCAGGAACTTCAATATGAAAAGTATTAAACTACTCATGCAACTTGATCGAACACTTGAAGAGCAGAAAGTGTGAGAGACGTAAGTGCTCACGTGGTTCGAAAGATGAGATAACTGGCATGTGATCCAAGGCTATCAGTCCATCAGAACGATTTGCCATGTGGATTCACCTCTTCTTCCAATCTGACACATGGATACCATCTATTTCTTTTTCCTGAAAAGCTATTGGCTGTAATGTTCCCTCCACATGCCGGACTGGAATCTCGTGGGGACCACCAGAATCAGTTCGTAGATATAAAAGGGGGAGATCTCACATTCGAAGATATAGAGAATCTAGAGCATACAATGTGAGAGAGACGATAGAGGAGAAGTGTGAAGAGACTAGATCCCTCTAGTGGTGAACTGAAGGAGTGCCAGTAGCAGAAGAGTGAGAAAGAGCCACTATAAAATAGAGTATCGGAGAGAGGAGAAGAAGTCAAGCAGCAGCAAGGCAAAGCAAGGAGAATTGTGTGTGGGTGACTTGGTCTTTGGCTAAGGACGCCGGGGGTATGTCACTTGTACTTCCCTCGCACCGTCCTTTCCCATGACATATAAGTCTATACCCACCATGCGTGAGACGTTATGACAAGGGTGCGACCATGCACGCATGTGATGTTACGCTTCCCAGTACTCATGAGGCCATGTCCGACCGCTCGATCTGAGCCGTGATTGACCCTCGTCTAGGCACCAGTCCGATGCACTCGCCAGTCACCCAGTTACGAGCCCCTCATTTTATGGAGCAAACGCGGCCCACGCCATGAGAGGAACCCTCTGTAAAACACGCGGATACCCGCTTTGTTACACATTGACCCGAGGATCGGCCACTATGTCAGAATTGTCCTGTGGCTTGCGCCTGTTGTACCTCAGCCACCATGGCCTGCTTGTACAGCCATATAGCTCTCAAAAATTGTACAGCCATTTGGACGTATGCACTCGCATCCACATTCGGGCCCTCAGTCCCCCTTCTTTTTGTCACCTAGCGTGAGTCCCCTAGCACCTCTGACCCCAGCTAACATCATCCCATCTAGTGTAAACCCACAGCTACGAAGTGTCACCTGCTCTCTACCCAGGACTCCAGGCCTGTACAGACCTCTCTTCAGCACAAAATGAAGGTGTTCGGATTCAATCCGATGTAAATAAACACCAACTGCTTGCGATCGGTGGGAAAAGACATCCTGTACATGACTTCCCACAATCGCCTATGCACTTGCACCTATGGAACTGACCTTCCCTCCACGTGTCCCTCACCTCTCGAGTCCACGTGCTGTGCCCCGGTGACGCTTCCCCGATCAACTTTCGGTTCCACGGGTGATTGTTGAGAAGTCGACTGGCACGCCCGCATCCTAGCTACGTTTCCCTTAAAACCCAAAAACCTCCCGTGCCACTCGGTCTCCCCTCGACTTTTCGTAAAAGATGAGTGCATGGTGCCGCTTTGAGAAAGATATGGCCATGAGAGGGGATGCCCAAAGCACACTATATTTCGGCATCTCTCCCGTAGTTATATCCTACCCCACACTCCAGTCACCGCACACACTGCGCCAGCCCACATGCTCCCGCCATACGTGAACATGTAGTTATTATCAATCTTACTTGGTTACGTGGTGTTGCAGAGGTGGGTGCTTTAGGAGGCGATGACCCAGGCTGCCTTGGCAGGTACTAAGCTCACAATCTGTGACCAGCGGGTCGCGGAGCTTGAGGAGGAGCGACAGAGGCTTGCCAGGGAGTTGGAGGAGACGAGACGGCGAGCTGTCGAGGAGCTGGCAGAGGAGAGGTAGCGGGCCTCAGCTGAGCTGGGAGAGGAGAGGTGACGGGCCTCAGAGGAGTTAGAGCGAGTCGTGGAGGACTGGCCTCGAGAGACTGAGGAGCTGCCCCGGGAGACAGTCGAGCTACAGCTGCTACTTCGGATGGAGAGACGAGAGCGTGACCGCGAGAGAGTGGAGCTACCTGAGGTGAGGCTTTGCTTGGGTGCAGTGGAGGTGCGAGGTTGGCAGAGGAGCGCTACCGGAGGGGCTGGGAGCAGGCGCGAGCTGAGGGATGCCCGGGCACTTACTCCAGCTCGAGTTTCCTCGTGGACTCTTCTACCCACGATAGGAGAGAGGAGACAGACCGTGCTCGTGCCGAGACGTCGGCTGCCAGCCAGGGGTCGATGAGGCCCCCACAGACTCATCCGAGGGAGAGAGATAGTGCAGAGAGCAGCGAGAGGAGAGAGGAGGGTGGTGGTGAGAGCTAGAGGGATTATCTCCTTTCGCACTTTTGTACACATATGATGATTATGAAATGAAAGATACATTTTTTTACTCGAGTTTGTTCTTTTTGAGCTTGTGTCCACGTGTACTCGTGTTTCTTCATCCCTGTGTTCACTTGGAGCAAACTGGTTAGTTAATCTGTTTGGCTTGGCCCCTTGCTCAATAAGCAAGGGGTTGTTCTACCAAGCACAGGGATAATCATGCATAACAATCTCAAGGAACAAATGTGGTGACTCATGAAGTTGCTATCATCAAAATAGCACATCATCAAAGCCCAAGGGGCACAACAATCTCCCCAGCACATCATCAAAGCCCAAGGGGCACAACATGGCTATGACGCCAAAATAGAATATTTATCGACTTAGGGGGAAGGCCATGACACCGGATAATATTTACTAGCTTAGGAAGAAAGCCATGACGCCAGACAAGGATGTTTAACAGCTTAGACATAAAGTCATGATGCCGTACAACTTGGCTTAGGCGGATGGCCATGATGTCAAGGCAGAATATTTACTGGCTTAGGTGGAAGCCATGATGTCGAAAAATATTTACTGGCTTAGGCGAAAAGCCATGACGCCAGACAAGGGTATTTTACAGCTTAGACATAAAGTCATGACACCGTATAACTCGGCTTAGGCGGAAGGCCATGACGCCAAGGTAGAATATTTATCGACTTAGGCGGAAGGCCATGACGTCAGATAATATTTACCGACTTAGGCGAAAAGCCATGCCGCTAGACAAGGATATTTAACGACTTTGACATAAAGTCATGACACCGTACAACTTGACTTAGGCAGAAGGCCATGACACCAGGACAGAATATTTACCGGCTTAGGCAGAAAGTCATCATGCCAGATAATATTTACTGGATTAGGTGGAAAGCCTTGACGCCAGACAAGGATATTTAACAGCTTAGACATAAAGTCATGACGCCGTACAACTTGGCTTAGGCAGAAGGCCATGACGCTAAGGTGGAATATCAAGGCCATGACGTCGGACAATATTTACTGGCTTAGGCGGAAAGTCATGACGCCAAATAAGGATATTTAACGGCTTAGACATAAAGTCATGACGCTGTACAACTTGCCTTAGGCGGAAGGTCATGACGCCAAGGCAGAATATTTACCGGCTTAGGCGGAAGGCCATGATGCTGGACAATGTTTACTGGCTTAGGCGAAAAGTCATGACGCCACATAAGAATATTTAACGGCTTAGATATAAAGTCATGACGCCGTACAACTTGGCTTCGCCGGAAGGCCATGACGCCAAGACAGAATATTTACCGACTTAGGCGGAAGGCCATGACGTCGGATAATGTTTACTGGCTTAGGCGAAAAGTCATGACGCCAGATAAGGATATTTAACGGCTTAGACATAAAGTCATGATGCCGTACAACTTGACTTAAGCGGAAGGAGGTTTAAAGTCTCTGTACCAAGAGGGTTAAGAAGGGTTTAAATATAGGGAAACATGGATCAAAAATTGTACGCTTCAAGGCTCTTATTCTTGCAAGGTTAAAAGAGATTAAAATGCTAGTAAAAGAGAATAAAATGCAGATAAAAGAAAAAGAATCAAAGCCATTGTTTAAAAGAGATTAAAATGCACAAATGGCAAAGATTGAAATCAGGTCTGGGAAGGAATCAGACGCAGATTTTATGGGATTTTCATTTGCAGGTTTCAACGGTCAGATGGACAGAGGATTGAATGGTCAATCACCGGGTTTAAACGTTGACAGATTTACAGGTCTAGGAGGGACTGATTTGTAGGAGATAAGGAGTCATGCTGTGCTAGATTTTAAACTTCGGATTCACAGGTTTACACTAACAAGTTTGCAGGGGATTAAAGGCTCAGGTTTCCAAGGATAATAGGATCAAATTTATGCTTGAAGCATGAGTGAGAACACCTACATTAGATGAAGAACATACACCCTTGGCCTAATCCTTGTGAAATCCATCTCTTCTCTTCCGGCCATCTCGTACAAGGCTCATCAAATTTAACTAATCCTCGAGCCTTCATCACCCACGAGCCTTCATGCTACTTTCTCACGTACAGGCATCCTCCTCCAACACCCACAAAGGGCCTTCTAAGAAGCTTCCCTGCTACGGCCGCCCATCACGTTGGGAAAATGGGGTTTAGGTTTTAGAACGTATGAGGCTTAGGAGGGTTTATATTTCGTTATACGCTCCCTCGACAAACTCCCCCAACCCTTCAGGGGCCTCATCAGCCTCTTGGGTGACTTCTCCAGTTCCTGGTAGTGGTAATTCGATGCTACATCGGGTTATCGGTATACGGAGCTCTGGGTCGTTACACCAGCTTCACAACTCGCTAACCGCTCTCACATCCTGCACCAGGGACAACCAACACTGAGCTTCCACCAGCTCACGCCAGGCAAACTGAATGCTGAGAACAGCACCAGACCAACTCTGCCAGAGGACAAACTTCTCACAAATCCCAGATCCAATCCGGGATGGCACACCTCATGATTGGCCACCCAAGGTCCCGCTGGCATATGGTTCACGCC
This sequence comes from Amorphophallus titanum, assembly GCA_024336825.1. Lineage (NCBI taxonomy): Eukaryota > Viridiplantae > Streptophyta > Magnoliopsida > Alismatales > Araceae > Amorphophallus > Amorphophallus titanum. The sequence continues at coordinate 60,514 of JANBPO010001959.1, read as the reverse complement.
ATTCTCGAGACCATTCACGGGTCACCAGATACGCGTCAACAGGAAACCTCCACCGGCCCAACAGGCACGCTCCAAATCACGACAGGCCATCCGCTGACCCTCCCACAGACCATTACCACAACTCGATCCAAATCTCACTCGGACACCGCAACCGATCTTGAGCCTCACGCCAACTCTACCCTCTCAGGGGAGCACGACAAAATCAAATAACGGGATTCCACAATCCTTGGTAACTTAGACTTACGGAGAATCCTCCCATGCCGATCGCAGACCGAGGATCACCATATCCAATGCCAATGTCTCTTCAGAGACCACACACACAGGTACCGTCCATTAACCAATCGAATCCTATCTCATCTTAATCACTCTAAATGGGCACTTGCCAATCCCGGTTCTGCTCTTACCTCAGAGCCTCAGGACACAACATCTTACAATCCATGGCACACTTCTCCAGAACTGACAAGTGTCGCCTGCTACCACAACAAGTTGGTCGACGATGCCACAACCAATGCTCATGGGTCCCCAGACAATACACTTCTTACCATGGTCGATCACTCGGTCAACCTCACTAGCCGATCACGGCCACCAACCAGGACCCATAATCTTGTTAGAGATCACTTCTCTAAAAATACGATCTCATCCAAGGACACAGCTTCCAACATAGAAACAAGGTACTCATGCGGCAACCTTGCCAGCACATTTTCCCAACTCTCCATCCTGCCAGTGACACAAATCACAATGCCTCAAGTAACGGCACGGCAACAACACGTCTCACACAACCGAGGAACCAATCCTCCGACGCTCTACACATCCTCGAAAATCCACCCGTAACAACCAACGCTACGATCTTCCGCTGCACACTCAGATCTACGTGCACAGCCACCACAACGACAACTCGGGATCCTCCATCCCGTCAATCCTCTACAACTTCACAGGCTCCGATCCTCAACACATCGAAAATCACAACACCAACTGTAAATTTTCACGAACACTGCCCAACTGGCACGCATCCTTCCGGAGCAGTGCCAACACACCCTTACACATCGGGAAATGGGCAACGCTTCTCACTGGCAACCATCTTGCCAACACAGGATTCGTCTCACACGGGCTTCATGGCACACGAGAGAGGCCAACCAATCCAGACACACGATGCAAGACGACGAACCTTAATCCAACCGATCTCCTCCAACCAATGGGAAAACACAATACTCCACCGACCAACGAAAGGTCCTCGTGCTCAACCTGACCTCGAACCTTGCACACGCTGAGAATAACACCTTCTAGCACTGAAAAAATCATTACCTACATCAGGTCAGCACCTTCGACACACTCACCAAGTGTCTTGTCAGACCATAATCACAACACCTCTCGATGCACCATCACTGCGACTCCTCAAAATGCAACACACTATGTCTCGAGCCACAACACGAGTCATAACCGGCACCCGCCAATGCTCATCCTCAAGCCGCAAGCTCGCCACTGCCACACAATCTCAAACCAAATCCAGGGCAATCACAGCCCAATCCAAGAAGATCCTCCACTCATCCGAGCATATCTCGACTAGAGAGCCCGCTCTGCCACCTCAAACCACGATCTCAACACCTCAGGGGCTGGATAATCCTCAAGCTAGGGTGGCCAACATCAGGAGGCTTCGTGGGGTGTAAAGATGCTTCCGGGGTCAGATTGGGTGCTGTGTTGATGCAGCATGGTAGAGTGGTGGCGTATGCTTAGCGACAGCTGAAGCCACATGAGGAGAACTACCCTACCCATGACTTGGAGTTAGCGGCTGTGATCTTCGCATTTAAGATCTAGAGGCATTATCTGTATGGTGAGAAGTTCGAGGTGTTCACTGACCGTCAGAGTATGAGGTATGTGTTCACTCAGAAGGACCTGAACCTCAGGCAGAGGCGTTGGATGGAGTATATGAAGGATTATGACATCACCCTATCTTATCAACTGGGCAGGATGAATGTCGTCGTCGATGCTTTGAGTCGGAAGGTCACGGTCAGTGCCTTGATGTTGTGGAAGTGGAGGCTCCGGGAACAAGTGCCCAAAGTGTCTTTCGGGCTCAAGATTCCCCAAGAGCAAGGGTTAGCAGTGCTTGCGAGTTTGACTGTCACCCCTACTATCTGCCGTCAGGTGACAGAGGCTTAACATGCAGACCCTGAGTTGCCCCAGATTTTGGCTTTGGCTGATGTGGTGCTCGGTGAGGACGGTGCTATGAGGTTTCGTGGCTAGCTGTACGTCCCAGCCGAGGAGCAGGTTCGTCATGCGGTGTTGCGTGAGGCTCATGGGAGCAGGGACACCGTACACCCGGTGCAATGAAGATGTATCAAAACTTGCGGAGGCAATTCTGGTGGCCTGGCATGAAGAGAGATGTTGCTGAGTTTGTGGCCAGGTGCCTGACCTGTCAGCGGGTGAAGGCGGAGCATCAGCAAACATGAGGTGTGCTTCAGCCCTTAGAGGTTCCCGCGTAGAAATGGGACCACGTGACCATTGATTTTATGGTGGGATTGCCGAGGATTCCGAGTGGGCATGATAGCATTTGGTTGCTCGTGGATCGGCTGATGAAGACGGCTCGGTTGTTACTGATCAGAGTCAGCTGGAGTGTACCCAAGCTGGCATGTTTGTATGTGGAGTTGATTATACCTTTGCATGGGATTCCCATTTCCATTGTATCTGATCGAGATCTGCGTTTCACATCTGATTTCTAGAGGAGTTTCCAGAGGGCTCTAGGCACCGAGTTAGCTTTTAGCTCGGCATATCATCCTCAGTCAGACGGTCAGTCAGAGAGGACCATCCAGACTTTGGAGGACATGTTGAGGTCGTGTTGCCAAGAGTGGCAGGGGAGTTAGTTTCACCACCTACCGTTGGTGGAATTTGCCTACAACAACAGCTATCATTCGAGCATCGGTATGGCTCCTTATGAGACATTGTATGGGCATCCGTGTCAGACTCCACTCGATTGGTTTGAGGTTGGTAAGTGTGTTTTGACGGGACCGGAGTTGCTACAGCAGTGTGTGAATGTCGTGCACCTGGTTCGTCAGAACATGTTGGCCACCCAGAGTCGGTAGAAGAGCTATGCTGACCGAAGGAGGTAGCCTCTCACTTTCACCGTGGGCGATCATGTGTTCTTGAGAGTTTCTCTGATGAAGGGGGTGATGCGCTTTGGATGGCGTGGGAAGCTGAGTCCCCGCTATGTTGGCCCTTTCCTCATTGTGGAGCGTGTTGGTGAGGTTGCTTATCGGTTGCAGTTACCCTCTAAGTTGGCATCGGTGCATGACGTGTTCCACGTCTTGATGTTACGGAAGTAAATGCCCGATGACTCTCATATGCTTGAGGATTCTGTTTGGCCCAAGGTGACTCCAGATCTTTCTCTCCTAGCATTTTCGGCCTGCATTGAGGATAGGCGAGAGCAGCGCCTGCAGAACAAGGTCATCCCCTTGGTCAAGGTGGTGTGGTAGCGGCACTCTGGTGGTGACGCTTCTTGGGAGTGCGGATGAGATGCATCAGCAGTTCCCCTACCTATTCGAGTGAGTTCCCTCTTCTTCCCCGTGTGCTTGTTCTAAATTTCGAGGATGAAATTTGTTTAAGGGGGGAGGGCTGTAAAATCTCAGACCTTTTAGATTGTTAGTATTATTTAGCCTTAATTTCATGAAATCGTCTCCATGGGCATCGTCTTTCAATTTTGATGGCATGCGTAGGCATTGAATGTTGTTATGGCATGGTAGGGTAGTTTAGAAATGCATTTCCCCTTGTCCCCCATCGATTTTGGTCGATCGGGAGGGGGTTCGGTTTCAAACTCCGGAACCTTGAAACCCAGTCGATATATCACGCCTGCCCAGGTGCATTATAGTCATTTGGCGTGCCTACATAGGTGTGTTATTTCCCTTGTGGCGGACTCCTCCAGGTCCGTTATTTGATCGTTGACCGATTGGTTGACCATTGACCTAGTAAGGTAGTTAGTGTGACGGTGCATAGTAGGCCCGTTATAGTTCTTTAATGCCCCGGTATGGGTGCGTTATATCATGCATGAAAACTGTGAGTTTTCTGTGGATTTCTGAGTTCTGGTGCCTTTAACGCCCCTGGTCTGGTGCGTTATAGCTCCTGTCTGCTGTGTTGATTGTCTGTTGCCTTTAGCGCCCCTGTCCCTATGCGTTATATCCCTATAACACCCCTGCTTAGGTGCGTTATATCCCCCATTTAAACTGTGGATTCTGATCATTCTGGTGAGCATAACGGGCCATTGGAGGCGCTTTATATTACTATAATGCCCCACCCTTGGTGTGTTATAGTCCTTGTCGGTCGTGTTGTATGCCTATTGACTTTAACGACCCTACCCCCGTGCATTATAGTCCTATAGCGCACCCGCCCAGGTGCGTAATAGTCTCGATTGACTGTGGATTTTACGAGTTCTGTTGAGTAAAGCGGTCCTGCCCCAGTCTATTATAGTATGTAACAGGGTGGTCCTGATCCGTTATATACCTGGAGATTTCAAAAGAGTGTTTATGTAATTTCTAATGCATGTCATGGTTTATACATGCCACGTTTAAAGTATTTTGTACATTGTAGCATTATTTTACATCCCAAAAGAGTAGCTTTCTCTTTCCTTATGATGGAACCACTAGTCGTAGCCCGACGACTTCTGTGTCGGCCCACCTGGGAGAGGTGGCGGGGTGTTCCCGTTGTACGATTTTTAAGCTAGTTTTCATGGGCCCTCTTGCATAGTTAGTAGCATCCTACTGGGAGGAAAAAATAGCTAGGGGCCTCGCTCAAGGCGATGAGCCAGTGTGTGCACACGTGGTCAGAGGCTTGGATTGACGCTGACGAGCGTTACTCTAACTAGTTACTCGGTGCGGTACTTTTGTGTCACGAGCTTGTCACGAGCTTGCTGCAAGGTGGTAGAGACGTAGTGTAAGGTGTCAGTGGACACATCTGGTTTCTTTCTTCTGGTAGTCTTCCTTCTTCCTATCACATGGTTAGTTGAGGTTTATGCTTTCGATAGATATGGTTTCTGATGTGTTCCTCACGGGTCACGAGCCAGACCGCGAGACGAGTTTCTAGCAGTCGCGATTACGTGTCTCTCCCAGGTCACGAGCCTGACAGCGAGATGGATTATAGTAGTTGTGGTCATGCATTCCTCGCAGGTCACGAGCTAGACCGCGAGATGAGTTTCTCGTACTTGTAGTTGCATTTATTGGCATGTAGTTAGTTCTTTAACTGCGTAGATAGAGTTTTCAGCTTTTCTATAACTGTGATTTAATTGTGCCATTGCCTATTTACAGCATTAAATGCATGCTCTAATTACTTTTATATTTGCATGCCTGCCTATTTAGTACTAGGTAGAGATCCATGTGACCCCTACTGAGTCTGGCTGTGACTCACCCTTCCTACTTTCAGGTGAGTAGCCCTGCCGTCTTCTGGAGCTTCACGAGGTTTTGACGGTCGTCAGTAGAGTGCCAGCAGTAGTCAGTCTGTCTTCTTGTACTTTTGACCAGGGTATGCCACGTGTAGTTGTACATTTGGCCTTCTTTTCAATTGTGGGACTTGTATAAATGTAGAATCTGGACTATTGTATATATTTTAGCACTCTGATATTTTAAATTACTTTCACTTATTTTTTGAATCGGCAAAATTTTTAGAGAGGGATTCATTCACCCCCCTCTGAATCCTTCACATTGATCCTATCAGGTAAGTCTTCGACCGGCTCCACGGCACAGTCTTTCGCCGTTGGGGGGACAGAAGGTGCCCGCTCACTAGTGCTCGGCCCTGGCACCAACGCCTCGGCCCTGGCCTCTTCACCGCCCGTCCCCTCCTCACCATCATCAACCTTTGGGCTATAGGGTGCCGACAGAGGAGGGAGAGACGACACCACGTGGCTGAGGTGCTCAGCCGTAACCACGACTCAGCACTCCAGCACTCCCGAAAGCCACGGTTGCACGCCAGACCGAAGATCTCCAAGGCCACCGCGGTCAGCTCGTCCTGGTAGGCTGGAGAAGAGCAAAAGCACTCCACTACCTCCTCGCCAGCAGTGGACACCGATGAGCGCAACTCGGCAAGTTCTTCATCGACCTTCTTGGCTCGGGCCACCAAAGCCTGACCCTGCACCCCTAGCTTGATCACACGGGCTTCAGCCGCATCAGCCTGAACCCGGAAGAAGTCCCAATCCCGCTCCATCCCAGAAAGGACTAACCCCTGTTGGTCCAGCTGATCGTGAATCTCGACGTTGGTAGTCTCTGAGGCCTTTAGGTGCTCTTCAAGCACCTCGTAGTTGGCCGAGAGCACCACCTAAATGACTTGGCTAGCCCCCAGCTCTCGAGCAAGACCACTGAAGTGGTGCCTCCACAAACCAAGGGCACCAATGACTTAGCACACGCCCTTCGCAGCTAGGGCCATCAGCTCTTTCTCGATCTCAGGCCCAGACTCTTCAAGGTGCTCATACCACCAAACGCTCCTCCCCATGAAGTCAACAATCATCGTGACCCCTTCTAGCCCTGATGCTTCCTCTTCGGGCGGCGAAGACTGGCCTCGTAGAGGGACCTCCGGCGAAGGAAGAGGGCCAGCGTCCACCACACGGGGGCGTTACCCTTATCACGCCTTCGTTCTACGAGGGTAGGCGTAGGAAGAGGAGTGGTCGATTCTCTGACCGACGATAGTGGCAGAGTGGCAGAAGGCAACTCAGACGGTGGTGGCGGAACCCGACCCTGAGGCGGAGTAGAAATCCTGCCTCTCTTCCTCGAGCGACGCTGGCTATCCAGCACCGCCAACTCATCCATGGACAGCAAAGGGAAACTATTTCCAGCCATGGCGAATACCCCTCCTTCGACACCGGTCGCCCCTTCAGAGGTAGCCTTCAGAGTGCTGGACCCTCCATTGGCCGCAGAAGCTACAGCTGAACTCACAGGGGAACACTCATAGGGGCTGGATGATGGAGTCTCCCCAGAGCAAATGCAACCTCAACCTCGGGAGCGACGACTATCACCTGATCGGCCCCCGGTTCGACGTGATCCACTAGGCGGGGAGCACACCGCGGCAACCTGACAATCTCGTAGCTCCACACTGGGACCTCAGGTGCCCCTGAAGACAAAGCAAAGCTGGTTAAGCACAGATCGTCACCGATGCGACCCAACGGGGAATCAAGACTAGTACCCTGTGGCAACGGAGGACTCAACCCTAACTCCCGGAGTAACGATGGAGCCAACACAAAGTCTGCATCGACAAGGGCGTACCACAGGATAGCTTTCACCTTCTTGCTCTCCTCGACATTGATCGGAGGTTTCCTATCAGCCCAGATAGGAGGGGTACCCCTAAACCTCCAACCACCAGTGTGATCGTAATCACTCAACTCGACAACGTACACATAACGCTGTGACCAACCCTTGAGGTTGGCTGTACTAGCAGAGAGTCGGATGAGGTTTTGGCCAGTCCGGGCCTTGAAATTGGCATAGGTTGTTGGGACTCCTCTAGTTTGATTAGCTGTATGTGTACTACTTTGTGCTGATGGGTTTTGATGATTGGAAATAGGTTTGTGAATGTTTTGATGATTGGGAACAATGTTGCTTGACTTCGTCGACTGCGTAGTTGACTTTGTCAATCATACCTTGATTCTGGCTCTTGGAGTATCTTGATGAGAGTTTCCCTCAAATCTTTACTCCAAGCGATGGCTTCCCAGATCGTGATGCTGGCAGGAAAGCACTTCATCTGGTGGAGAACCTTTCGGTCAGCTCGAGCTCGAGCATCCTCCAATGACGGTAGTATGTCGGGTTGGATCTGCTGTGAGCTACCGCGTCACTCCTCGTCAGGGAGTTGCACTGCCTTGCCTTTGTTACCGGGGTCGGGCTGATTCTGGCCACCCGCAGACTCTTGGAAGAGGGAGGCCAATGACAGCTCTTCGAAAGGAGGCTGAGGGGCTGGCCCATCCTTGCCAGACGTCCCTACCAGTTCCACAGGATAGGTCGGAACTGGTGCTAGGACCAGAATGCTGGCGGTGATCTCCTCGGCGCTAGCTAGGTCGAAGATGCTGGGTTGCCCCCAAATCTCCACTGGCGAGATCGGGGTAGGTCGTTCTCCTCGGAGGAGGATGACCCATTCGGGGTCGAAGGGAGATGGATGAAGTGATGGCTCAGGGACTCTTCCTCGACCTCTACCACATCCACGACAGTGACCTCGGCCATGGCCGGTGTATTCCGGGACTGGGTATAGTCCGAGTGGAGTTGTAATCTGTTGTCGGGTTCTGGCTGCTACTATTTCTCCTCGCCGGGAGGCGTTGATGTTTTATGGATGTGGGATAGCCACCATGTTGCAAGCGCACCTGCAAAGCATCTAATCCAGCTGTTCCACCATGATCTCTTTGTCTAGAACAAAGAGAGCTCTTTTGGGATGCGAAGAGTTTCGACTTCTTTGACCTTTTGGATCATTTCCTGGACCCAGTCTCGGAGGTGAGCTCGTTTCTGCATTTCTTCCCACGGGATGTAGCTATCAAGTGGGATAGGCCTGGTAGGGTGAAGAGGAATGTATTCCTCCAAATTGTCGATGAATCACTGCAACCTCTAGAGAGGCGTTAACTCTGCTGGGGATTGCAAGGCGGCCACTTGTTTGGCTTGTTTCTTGAGCCGTCTCTTGAGATTCTTCCTTCTGTTCCTCTCCTGTTTCTTGGCGATGGTCGCCTCCAGGGGAGTAGGAGGAGGAGGCACTGGGGCTGAGGCCGATAGATCTCTATGGGGATACCGTCGAGCCAATGCATTTTAGGGCAAGGCCGGTGACTCTTCTTTACCTGGATCTCGATCCAGGCACCTTCCGATTGTTGTAGTTGGAAGGTGGCATTGATCGTCTGTTCAATGACCTCGAGTGGTAGTTCTTGGTAAGCTGGGATGCTGAGATTGGCATCCGAGGACGTAGGTGCGGTTTGATGCCTTAACCACGGTGGCTGCGGGAATCTACCACAAACCGACTGACTTGTACTAGCATCTGAGGACGTGTGTGCGATTTGATGCCTTAGCCGCGGTGGCAAGGGAGGCTTCTAAGGTGAGATATAGGCTGGTTCAGATTGTCGGTCTGAACCTCACGCTGGTGCCCGGTGGTATAGCACACGAAAACTCTGACCGCGTCACTGAGGAGCCGGACCATTCGCCTTTTCTGGGAGTGCCACTTGGGGCGGACAGGTGTCCCCAGCCTATCGAAGACCGAGGTGCATTGCAGAGGAGTCTCCATCATGGCATCTGCCTGAGGAGGGCTCGGGGCCAGATGTTGAGGGGGCCCGAAATGAGCCTGTCTCTGTTTCCACCTATTTGAACAAGCGGCGAGGAGTGGCTGGGCAGCGTCAGGCGATGCGGCTACAGAATCAGTCACACCTTGCTTGGCGCGATGTCCTAGTGCCCAGAAAGGGTTGCTAAGACACACCTTCCGGAAGGCTTGAGCTTCCTCCCAGGTAACCCAGATTCTTCTCAAGTCAGACTGATGTGACACCACCTTGGGGGTGATAGCCACAAGACCAAAGACCCTCGGATCTAGTAAGCAAACAATGCGCGGACCGGTGACTTCACTCAAGCGGACTTACCCGCTAAGTACACTCTTGTACCCGTAGGCAATCCGGCGAGAGCAACTGCTCCTGCAAGCTGCTCCTCCAGTGCAGTGGCCTCCGTACTCGGCCCCCTCGAGCTGGAAGCCCCTCCTGCACCTCCTGCTGCCGCTCCCTACTGGGCACGCTGCATTCATTAAGATATTTAGTGGCTAATCATCAGTAATTCAGACAAAAAAAACCATTTGCATATAGATAGATTGCACTCACCAGGGTCTCAAGATCAACTCGTGTGGCCGCCAGCTGGGCCTCCAAGCTGTGGAGATGAACCTGCATGTCCATCACCATCGCATCCCGTGCATCCTACATTCTTCACATATTAGTTGCATAATAAACATATATCTAGAAAAGAAAAAAAAGTGCATCATACATACCCCTATGACCCTCATCTAGGGTCAGCCGGCGTAAACCTCCCAATAGCGTCGGAGGTACTCAGAGCTGTCCACCACATGCGAAGTCACCCGTGTGCCACCTCGCTGCCAGTCGGCATACTGGTCGGTGAACTGGATCCTCCAATCGGTCATCTTTGTGCACTCGCGAGTCTTCCTGCCAATCCCACGGGGCTCCCCTACCTCGAACCACTCCTGATGTAGGCCGAGGGTCCTCATCACCAGCCTGAGCCGTAACGGCTCGATCTCGTTCAGGCAATGAATCCAAAGCTCATGCCCAAAACGAGGCTAGCCCGCCACAACCCAAGGCTGGCCCTCATCTGGCATCCCCTCGTAAGGCCTCCAAACCACCTGCATGCATTCATATTCATAAGCATATAAGTATATTTCATGAAGTGAAATAAAATGCATCATATCTAAAATTGCATACCAGTGAGGTGGGGTAGTCATGGAACTCCCGCCGTAGAACGTGCAGCTCATAGGAGAGAGGCTCTCCAGTCATGAGGGGTAACCACCATTGTGCCAAAGGGAACGACCCCTCATCTCTAGGTCGGGGATCGGTGCCACCCATCGACATATATAAGTGGCTCCATACCTGCATCCATCAATTGCATTAGTAAACACTCATATGCATAATCATATTCATAGGCATTTAAATAAACAAAAAGACATGCATACCTGAAGAAATGGTGAGAAGCCACTGACAGTAATCTCTCGACCTGTCCCCGTGGACAGATCGGCCAAAAGGTGCGCCAGCAGGGCGGCTCCCCACGCATACCGCCCAACGCTCTCTAAATCCTCGAGAATGCCCAAAAATCTGCAATTGATAATGTCTCCCTTTGTGACTAGCATCAGCCTCCTGAGCATCAAAAATAGAAACCTCCTCAGGTCTCGATCCACTCTCTCTCTCTGAGCCGGGTCCTGGCAGTAGGCGGCTCGAGCCTTCCTAATCAATCGTTGCACGAACTGCTCCATGGGCTCCCCCTGTCTCTGTCTAGAGTCCCCCAATCCTATGGTAATGGTCAGATCCGTGCAGAAGATGGTCCTACTCTCCTTCGTGGTCTCAGCTATCGTCTCTAGCCCTAGCAATCTACGGGCCAGTTCTTGGTAGTCAGGGAGAGTCACCCCACTCACGGCCTCCCCATCCACCCTCAACCCAGTAATCCAGGCGACGTCCTCCAAGCTCGGTACCATGTGACCCCAAGGCATCAGGAATGCCCGACTGGTCCTATCCCATCTCTCCCGAAGGACCTGGATCAAGGGTAGGTCGGGGCGAATAGGCTCTATACTAAGAAAAGGACCAAACCCCATAGCCTCTACCCTAGCCCTCTGAACATCTAGGAGTCCATAATAAGCTGCAATAACTTGGACCCATGAAATTTGAGTCCTCATCAACCCCTGCCAAAACAAAAGAAAATGTTGACATAATTATTTTCATTAATAATTGACGACCCTCCAGTGGCCGTCATTTGTTGAATAGATGCCCCTAAGGGGGGCGCTGTTTCAAAAAGTATTTCCATTAATGCCAAATAAGAAAATCTAATTGACGACTGGCCCATGGTTGTTACTTAATGAAGTGACGCCCCTATAAGGGGCGCCATTTTGAAATGTTTTCTGTCAACGGTCTTGACCCCGAGTCATGTGACTCAAGGACCGTTGGGTTAATAGGTCTAGTGGGCTGTCCAGAGTTGGTGGTCTCGAGCCACCGGTTAACTTCACATCACTTGCGACGGGTGCATGTGTGGTTTTCTGTGTTCACGTTTAGTGAACCCCCACTAGTCGTAGCTTCCTACGCACGCGGGTGCGGACTCACCTGGGAGTGGTGGAGAGCGTGACCTGAGTGAGACAGTTTTTACGCTGGTCACCGTAGGGCCCCTTGCCTTTGTCGCCAGAGTTTGGCGGGGGGGGAAACCAGCTAGAGGACCTGACCTAGAGCAGATGGTCTGTGTGTGCACACGTAGTTGGGGGCAGAGGACACGCACTGATGAGCGTGACCCCATCTAGTCCTTGTTGTGGTACTTGTTGCGTGTCTGAGTCTCGTGCCCGGGACGTTGTAGCTAGACACTTGTGACGTGGTGTAAGACGTCAGGGGACGCATCCGATCGTTCTTCTAGTGGGAGGTGCTCATGTCACGTGACGTGTCGTATTGTCTTGGTTTCCGTTTCTCATCTGTGAGACGAGATTTCAGGTGTTGCTTTCGAGAGCGTTCCCGTAGCCGAGGTCTGGGGTTCCGATGAGCGTCACCGAGGGCTTTCCCTAGACGGCATGGAGTTCATGACAACGAGGTCGTGACTGTGTTTTCAGACTGTGTGGTTTCGGCTTGGGCCCCTTTGGAGAGGGTAGGTGTCTGCGACGGGGACGTCGTGGCATTTTCCTAGTAGTGTGACTAGGGCGGTTCGTGTCTGGTGGTCTCTCAATCGTGGAATCGAGATGTCGGGTGCGTGACTTGGTTGTCCCCTGATGGGAGACCAGGTCGTGTTTTTCTGTTGCCAGTAGGAGTAGCTGTAAAGTCGAGGTTTCACCGGCCACCGTAGTTACTTTCCTACTTTCGTAGCTAGCGTAGCTTTCCTTTTCACCGTTGTTTTCTCGGTTGGGGTTCCGCGGGATCCCTACTGAGCCAGTGATAGGAGGCTCACCCTGATTTTCAGGCGTGGCGATTCTTCCTCGAGATTCGAGGGTGTTGCGTGGAGGTTCTTAGTTGCCAGCTCGCCGGGCCGTGTGTTCACTTGGCATGTGGTACGTTTTACTGCTTTAGACTGTACTTTTATTGGACTGGACTCTATTGTAGTTAGTTATTTATATATGTTGTCCTGCTTTATTTTCTATTTCTATATACACCACACCTATCCTTTAGCCCTTTCGAGTCTTCGGGCTCGTGGGCGGCGAGCCGAGGTTCGAGTTGCATCGGTTCCTTTCTGGTACTCAGATCCTGGGTCGCTACAGCTGGTATCAGAGCTATGGTTGTGGAAATACATGAAAATTTGGGATATTACAGTGATCAGAGTCCGTAAGGTCCAGTACAGTCAGCAGCTGGCATAGGATTTTATGTTTGATTTTCACTTGGTTTCTCGCGTGAGAGTGTGGGTGCACGGCGTTGGTGCGGTGAAGGTGGTTGCTATCGTCGTCGGAGTGCCGACGTGGGGTCCAAGGATCAAGATCGAGAGCCTTCTCCCTCATTAGTGGTGGCCCCGGTTGTGCTGCGTCGGGCAGAGGTTGCTGGTAGGTGTATCACTGCGGTGCTGTGTTTGAAGAATCTGCAGCGTGGTCAGGCGGCTGGCGAGGGTTGCTCATGGTTAGGTGGCCGTGAGTGTGCTCTGAGGGAGTTGTTATTGGTGTTGGCCACTCCAACTGAGGATTTATTCAGTCCCTGAGGCATTAAGATTGTGGTTCGAGGTGGCAGAGCGGGCGCTCTGGTCGAGATGCGCTCGGATGTGTGGAGGATCTTCTTGGATTGGGCTATGGTTGCCCTGGATTTGGTTTGAGATTGTGTGGCAGTGGCGAGCTTGCGGCTCGAGGATGAGCGTTGGCGGGTGTCGGTTATGGCTCGTGTTGCGTTTCGAGGAGTCGCAGCGATGGTGCATCGAGAAGTGTTGTGATCGTGGTCCGAAGTCTACTTCCAGGATCAAGAAACGGAGCTCTGTTTGGTGCCCGGAATCAAGAGTTCTCATTTTCTTCCTCCTAGTGCGCGGTTCTGCTTCCTATCAGTCTGCCCTGACCCCCCCTCACTCAATGGGTTCCTCCTCCCTGCTACGACATTGTCTGGAGCTCCCCTTGATTGCTGCTCGAAGAAGACTCATCCACGGTCATCCTTGACTTGGTCCCGTCTCGATTGGACTTCGGGAGTGGCCGTGGTGCCTGCATCTAGTTGTTGTTGTGCTGCATAGATCAAGACCTGCTAGTGACCTGAGGTGACTTTCTTGAGCTCCCACGGTCACATCCCATAGCTTATGAAGGCGCCGCTTGGTCGAAAGCTACTACAACCAGTCAGCATTCATCAGCAAAAGGCGGCGTCCCGTTTGGCATCTGGAAGAGCATTTTCTTAATTTTCTCCCTCCAGTGCTCTGTTCTGACTGTTCCTGGACTGAACAGACCCCCACCCACATTTCTGGCTGCTCCGGTCATTTCTGATCACCGCCGGCATTCCCACCAGTGCCATTTTGAAGAGGACTCGACGACGGTTCCAACTCTTCCTGCTGCGCTCGATTTGGAGTTCGGGACTGCCCGTGACAGCCTCGGCTTGCTACTGCTGTGTTCCTATAGCAGTCAGAACCAGGAAGCAGAGACCCTGTTCGTGGCTCTTCCCCGACCGGCACCGACAACCTGGGAATTTCAAAAAAATCAGTCAAGACCCTGGTCCAATTATGAGAAGTTGGTCGCTGGTTTCGTCAAAAATCGAGTTTTGGAGTGGTCGTAGCGGCGCCAACAACGTCCACTTGTCCCCTGTTCCAGAGTGCGGACAGAACCGGCCACCGCCTCCCAATTAGTTCCGAGCTCAGCTTTTCCCCTCCCCGCCTGGCTGGCTGAGTGCCCCTCCCTACGTGGAGGTACATTTTGGTTGTAATCTAATTCTCCATCCCTATTCTAACCCCCTTGCAAGGGGCGTAGTGTATGTAACTTAAATTTTCAGGTTGAAGCTTCATCGGCGCGGCGTGTGAGCAAGCCCACGCTTCCTCGCTCGCCCTCGTCTCCGTCCGGGACCGGTGTCCTCACACTGATCAGGTGAGCTTCGGTTACCCCTTACTAGTGTCTCTCTATTGCTGTTTAGTATTGCTGCTAGTGCCGTCGGATGGTGAGTTGAGTGACCGATCTCGAATTTGTTTATATTTGAGTGACCATCGCGGGCGAGTTGTGAGAGATCCATTACATCCCACACCCTAGGAGTGCTGGCCGCCCATGGAATCGGGCATCCCAGGCCCTTAGGGGTCCGTCCCAAGCTAGCCATACCCCTGGAACAGCAAGGTCCCACCTCGGACCCTTCCCACCATTGTCGAGTCACCTACGGGCACTAGGGTGCACTATGCGAGGGAGTTCGCTTGATTGAAAGCACCGGTCTGCATAATGCTTGCTTGCTAGGTCCAAGGGTTCATTAGACTTGTGGCTACCACCCCCCATAGTGGTGTCACATCATACAACATGAAGCTCAACCCTGCTAAATGTGACTTCGGAGTCAAATCCAGAAAGTTCCTGGGCTTCCTTGTAACCCAGCGCGGGATTGAAGCCAACCCCGACAAGGTCTAGGCCATCCTCGACATGCGACCGCCTACCTACATCAAGGATGTTCAACGCCTTACTGGGCGCATTATCACGCTCAACTGATTCCTGTCCCGAGTGGCCGAACGATGCCTACCCTTCTTCAAACTGTTGAGGGGACCCAAAATGGCATCTGCCACATTCGCATGGGACGAGGAGTGTCAAAAGGCGTGCATCGAGTTTTAAGAATTCCTGGCTTCACCCCTGGTGCTGTCCAAGCTGGTCCTAGGTGAATGTGAACAATGTCACACATAGACATCAAAAGATCAAAAAATAAATATAAGATAATAAGATGAGGGGAAAGGGACATAAGCATGTGATGCTACCATGGAGATGTGATCACCAGTCGGCTCAAAGGGTCCAACTACTCCGTCGAGCAACATCATATGAGTTGATCGGTGATTCCCTATACTGACTCGTCCACGAGAAGGACAAGTCCATTCTCTTGAGGTGTATCTCCTCAGCCGAGGTTTATTTCGAGTTGTGCGGTGCTCATCAAGCCGGAGACAGAATGAGGCACAATATCAAGCTCAAAGGCTTCTATTGGCTAACCATGTACGCGGACTGCATCCAGTATGCCCGTACTTGCCATCAATACCAAGCCTTTGGCCCTGTACCCAGAAGGCCTCCCAACCCACTGTGTCCCACAGCCCCCACCTAGTCATTCGCCGAGTGGGACATGGACATTGCGGGACCTTTCCTGCCATCATCCAAGGGCCACAAGTACATCTTGGCCGCCACCGACTACTTTTCTCGCTGGGAGGAAGACCTTCCCCTATGGGCAGTCACCGGTGAGGTGGTAGCCAGATTCGTCCGACACAACATCATCTACCGATTCGGTACTCCCAGTCGCATAATCTTCGACAATGGAACACCATTCAAGAATAGGTACGTATACCAACTGGCGGCCAAATTCCACATCGACCGGAGAACCTCTTCGGTCAACAACCCGTAGGCCACTGTTTGGCTGAAGCCTTCAACAAGACCCTCTGCAAGCTCCTAGCTAAGATTGTTAGCCACCAAAAATGTGACTAGGGTGATAAGGTGTTTGAGGCATTATGGGCCTACCGGATGATCTACAAAACCCCCACGGGATGTTCGCTGTTCTCCCTCGTCTACGGAGCAGAAGCTGTCCTCCCCATTAAGATCCAGCGTACCGCGTGACGATACACACCGGCTTGGCCGACACTGATGAAAATGAATACCAGAGAAGGATGGGAGAGCTTACCGATCTGGAAGACAAATGGCTCAAAACCTATAAGCACTTACAAAAGTATACCAGGCCCACATGGCGCGAGCCTTGGACAAGCTCGTCAAACAACGAGCCTTCAAGCAAGGTGTCCTTGTCATGATCAAGGAAAGGGAAGTCATGGCAGGGCGCTCCAGTGGCAAACTTCAATCGAATTGGTGAGGCCCATACATCATTCGTGACACCTATGAGGGTGGGGCCTACACGGTCGTTGACCACAAAGGTCACAAACCCTTCCCTCCTCTCAACAGTAAGCACATAAAGCTGTATTATGCACTAGAACATGAATTTACGTGCCACCCAGACTTTTATAGGGCCAAAGTAGCCTCTGCTCACTGTGTGAACACCCCAAGCCCACTTTCTATTTATCTACCGTCCATCGTATGAAGGGAGCCTGAGTGAATTGGAAGACTAGCTGCAAATTGTGAAGCACGGCACTGTTGTCGCAGACCTACGTGGGTTGACCGCCCATGAAGCCTCCGTAGCCGACGTCCGCATGCAAAGCCACCCACCTCCTGGCCTCTCATCTACTTGCCTCTCTCCTCTCTCTTTTTCTCTCTTTCTTCTTCTTTTTCTCCCGCACGTGAAGGCCGGCGCCTGCCTTCACATGCTGACCGCCTGCCTATGTTGCATGGTTGGCCACCCGAAGTCGGCCGCACCCACCGTGTGAGAAGCCACCTCCTGTGGTCGCTGCTGACCGTCTGGCATTCGTGTGAGCCAGCCTCGCCTGTCAACCTCCCATGCTCATGCCCGAAGGCCTCCCGCTAACTGTCCGCTGCTAGCTGCCCACGTGCACGTGTTCGCGTGGACCCATCTCGCCTGTCAACCTCCTATGCATAAAGCATGTGCCACCACTGGCGTTAACTCACGCCCGCGAGAACCACGCCGCACCACGTCGCCAACTGGTCACCCTACCTTTGTCGAAGCTGCCTCGTCTCCCGTGCTTGACCCGCAAAGAAGCCCGCCTTGTCGCGTTGACCTGCTAGCTGGCTCTCCGTTGGAGACCCACCGAAGCCACGCCACCAACCGCCCTCGCATTGAAGCCTCCTTCGTGCTTTGGCCTCGTCGGTCGCATGTGTTAGCGTTCCCGGCCTCTCCCGAGGCTCCAACACCACAGGCTGGTCAGCTAGCCCCTACCACTCTAGCCGCACAATGGCGACCCTGGAAAGAGCTAGAGTCTCTCCCCTTTTCTAAGGAAGACACTACAAGACTCCTTCGAGTTATTCTCAGTCTAGAAGATGTTCTGGTAGGCGAGACCAGGATGGACACTTCCAGCCCTTCTCGTCCCCGCCCCCTATTATACCCCTATCTTCGACAGTCGAGGATAGGAAGGGGAAGCAAAAGTTGAGCGAGACCTCAGCTTCGCCGAACCTGGTTCTCCCTACAGCTCACAGGTCGGGTCTGCCATCATAAAGGCCATCCGACGTGTGAGATTAGGACAACTACCGGGGGCAACAAGGCCCCCAGACATCATCAAGTGTCATCCGACCCTGTTCTTATCCAGACCACAGGGGTCCGGTAGTGGAGCAAGATGTTGGTCGTGCTCCTCAGGCCCTTCCTCAGTAGAAATCCCTGCCACCCCGGCTAAGGCATCAAACCGTGCACGTCTTCGGACACCAGCCCCAGTACACCACAGTTCAATAGGGGAAATCTTCCCAACCACCGCGGCTAAGGCATCAAACCGCGCACACGTCTTCAGATGCCAGTACGAGTCAACAGGTTCCCAGTAAACGCCCACACCAAACGCGGCAAAGGCAACAAGCCGTGCCCACGTCTTCAGACGCCAGTCCCAGCATCACTACCACTCAAAGTTATCGAGCAGGTGATCAACGCCACCTTCCAACTGCAGCAATCGGAAGGTGCCTGGATTGAGATCTGCGCAAAGAGGAGTTGCCGACCTCACCCAGCCAGCTCATCGGCTCGACGGTACCCCTGTGCGACCTGTCAGCTTCGGTTCCAGTGCCTCCTCCTCCTACTCCCCTAGAGATGGCCATTGCCAAGAAACAGGAAATGAATAGAAGGAAGAATCTCAAAAGGTAGCTCAAGAAGCAAGCCGAACAAGCGGATGCCTTGCAATCCCTAACAGAGCTGATGCCTCTCCAACAATTACAGCTGCTCATCGACAACTAGGAGGAATACATTCCTCTTCGCCCTATCGGGCCTATCCCACTCGATAGCTACATCCCGTGGGAAGACATGCTGAAACAAGCTCGCCTCTGAGACTGGGTCTAAGAAATGATCCAGAAGGTCAAGGAAGGTGAAACTCTCCGCATCTCGGAAGAGCTCACCTTGTTCCATAAGGACAAGGAGATCACCGCAGAACAGCTGGAACAGATGCTTCATGGCTGCACCTGCAACATGGTCGCTATCCCACCTCCAGATAACATCAACGCCTTTGAGCGAGGTGAGCCGGTGGCGTCCAGAACAAGACAAAGGGCTGCGGCTCCACTCAGACCACAACCAGCTCTAGAGTACATCGACCGTGGCCAAGGTCAAGGTCATAGAGGCGGTAGAGGTCGCGGCAGAGTCCCTGAGCCATCTCTTCACCCCTCTCCCTTCGATCCCAAACGGGTCATCCTCCTCTGAGGAGAACAACCTATCCCGATCCCACTAGTGGAGATTCAGGGGCAACCCAGCATCTTCGACCTAGCTGGCGTCGAGGGGACTGTCGCTGGTAGTCCGATCCCAGCACCAGCTCGGGCCTACCCTATAGAATAAGGAGGACCATCCGGTAAGGATGGACTAGCCCCTCAGCCTTCTTCGGAAGAGCCGTCATTGGCCTCCCTCTTCCAAGGGTAAGCGGCTGGTCATAGTCAGCCTGATCCCAGTAACAAGGGCAAGGCGGTGCAACTCCCTTACGAGGAGTGGTGCGACAGCTCATAGCAGATCTAGTCCGACATACTACCATCATTGGAGGATGCTTGAGCTCGAGCTGACCGGAAGGTCCTCCACCAGATGAAGTGTTTTCCTGCAAGCATCACAATCCGGGAAGCCATAGCTTGGAGTAAAGATTTGAGGGAAACTCTTATCAAGATATTTCAAGAGGTAAAAGTCTATGAAGCGCATGCAGCAGAAATTACTTGGACCAGTTCCCCTTCGTGTTGCCCCTGGTTCTTTTCACCTTGGTTAAAGTATTTTATTGTTGATTATTTTATTTTTTTGTTGCTCCCTTTGGTCTTTTAACACATCATCATTAATTCTGACAAAAATTCGGCAGCATCTCCCCTTGACCTGGGCGTAAGGGAGATGCGGGGAACGTGCCCACATGGAGTGGTGGAACCCAACAACAAGAGGTGGACGTCCACAGACGGTGACACCTTTAATGAAACCTCGGGACACGGAGAGGATGATGAGAGAAGGGGCACTCTCTGACTGGCTATGGGTAGCTGGGGCAAAGGGCAAAAGAAGGTGTACTGGCCAAGAAGCTCAGGGGTGTACCAAGGAAGGCTTGCAAGTGCGCCGCTGAAGGCGCCTAGGGTGTACCAAGGAAGGGTGGCCAACGGTGTACCGGCCAAGAAGGCCAAAGGGGCTGAGGGTGTGTCGTTGGAGTGGTTGGTTGGTGTACTGGCGAGGGCACTAGGAGGGTGTGCTAGTTAAGGGTCCTGAAAGTGGTTCTAGGCCCATGAGAGGGGGAAGGCCGTGGGATCTGGGGTTTGATTCAGCTGGCCAATGGATTACTTGGAGGGAGGAAAGGCCCAGGGCTGGGGTTTAAGGAAGCTAGGGAACAGGGTTCAACGATAGTATTTGGGGGCTGTCGGGCTCTCAAAGGAGAGGAAGGGACTCCCCTTTCATGATTAATGAGTAAGGGTGAAGGCTAGAGGTCCCTCAAAGGGAACCAAATCACTAGGGGAAGAAGAAGACGGGGGAAAACACGTAAAGGAGGAATTCACTCCAACGATAGACATCACAACATGAAAACAGATAAAGAGAGAACAAGAACAAAAGGGGGTCTTATTCATGGCAAACGAGGGGCCAAATACATCAAAACGCAAGAAAGGGAAGGAGAATAGCAAGGGAAAGAAGAAAAAGAGAGGGATGGGGGTCGAGCAGAGGTGACAATCCCCTGCTCCCCCTCTTCCCCTGCTACATTTTTCTCTCCCTCTCTCTTACTCTCTTCTTTTTGGTGGCTGCCGAAGGGAAGAGATCCCTTCACTTCTCTTCTTCTTCTTCTTCTCTCCTCCCTGGTGCGCAGTGGTGGCTTCTCCTTCTTCGTCCCCTTGTCTATGCATTTTATGTTTTTCTGTCCCTATTCATCATTGAGAGGGCCCTTTTTAAACCCCAATGACAGGGGGCTTCGAGCGCAGAGCGACGGAGGCGGGAACATGGTTTATTAATGGGGATTTGACTTCGGTTATTTTTTGTTGACAGGAAGCAGGCAGCATGTCCTCCTCCCCAGTTGACACCTCAGCCACCCCACTGCGCGCCAAAAATCTGTAGGGGAAAGCCGTAAGATCCTCCCTGCCGGACGTGTCGTGGGGAGAGCGTGCCACTTGAGAATTAGACCATGCCGTTGAGGGGCATTTAGCTGTGCCATTGAAGACAGATGGCCTGGGCGCACCGCTGAAGGGGCATGTCGGTGGGGGCCTTGGGATGTGTCGTTGAAGGCTTGGCAGAGCATGCCGTTGAAGAGCCCACTAAAGGCGTGCCACTGGAGACACCATGAGTGTGCCGCTAAAGGGACACGGGGGCGTGCCGCTGAAGGGCAGCATGATTGTGCCGCTGAAGGGACACGGGAGCGTGTCGCTGAAGGGCAGCATGAGTGTACCGCTGAAGGTGCGCTGGTGGCGTGCTGGTGGAGGCCACAGGGGCGCACCGCTAAAGACCACGCTGGGCATACCATTGGAG
Source organism: Amorphophallus titanum (assembly GCA_024336825.1). Taxonomy (NCBI): domain Eukaryota; kingdom Viridiplantae; phylum Streptophyta; class Magnoliopsida; order Alismatales; family Araceae; genus Amorphophallus; species Amorphophallus titanum. The sequence continues at coordinate 39,204 of JANBPO010001959.1, read as the reverse complement.
GCCCATATGGGCGTACCATTGCAGTGGATTTGGGCCCATTTTGAGCCCGATTGACGATCCACCTAGTTCTCTTCGGGGCCCCTGAGTTGTGGGTCCCCCCAGGGGTTGGTTTCTCTTCACTATCGCGACCCCGGAGATGGCTTCACAACAGTGTGTTGTTTATTCAAAGATTCCGGATGGGATGTTCTCTCTGCAGTCTCTTCAGTTGACATTGTCGTTGCGTGGTTTGGTGCTCGAACGGGCTAGATCGGGCCAGTTTAGGCAAAATCGTTATTTTTGGGGTTTGTAGGGTTCGCTAAAAAATGGTGACGGTTTGCAGTATAATTACTGTCAAAATGACCGTCGGGATGTTAGGATCTCGTACCCGCCAGTTTCGTGTCGATCGGTTGTCATTTGGGGCCGGTAGGAGTTCGGGAACCCCGTCGACTCGATTTGGGTCAATTCGTCGGAATCGCCCCGATATCGCGTTTTGATGCGTGCATGTGGCATTTTTAAACTCCCAAACATCCTCTGTGGTCGTGTGGCTTTGTTTCCCCTGCGCTTCGGCGTGAATGGGGCATGGAACGGGCCGATTCGGCCATTCCACTGTTTTGCCGCCGTGACGATCTGGCGGCCGTTCCAGAGACTGTCATAGGTCTCTGGCGGTCCTACGATAGACTACCACACCCCATGGTGTGTTGGCAGTCTCGATGTCTATTGAGGGTGATGGTCCAACCTTGGAGCGTCACTTGCCTCTGACGCCCCTCTGTTGGTGCGTCACAACCTGGTCGTCCATCGAAGTTCGTATCTGTCGGTTCGTTCGACGGTTCTAGCTCTGACTGCCAAAGCCTTGTAATGCGCCTACATTAGGCCAATACACATTGTTTGACCGCGTCAATGATTTAAGGCGGTTGGCTCTAGTGGTCCAACCCCCATGCGTCACATGTCTGTAGCGCGCCTACCTTAGGCCGCCACAGTGTTTTTGACCAGGTCAATGGTTTAAGTCGGTTGGCTCTAGCGGCCCAACCTTCTTGCGTCAAAGTCATGTAGGGCGCCTCTATTAGGCCGCTACAGTCTGTCCGTCTTGGGTTTGTGTCTTAGGGTGGTTAGCGTGTGACAGTTCATTCCCCGACCGTCACTTCCGTGTGGCACGTCCTTATTAGACCGCCACCGTCCTGTCTCCTCTAGAGTGTAACGGCTCATCCTTAGACCGTCACCTCCATGTAGCGGTCTAAAGGTGGAGCGTTACAGCCCTAGAATCCTACTTTCCGTCGTTTTGATTTCTGATTGTCTTGACTTGTCCTTGTGGTCTACTCGCTTTCCCATGGATGTCTCTTGACATCCTATGAGGGCTAAGACTATGTTATAAGGCAGTCACGAGTCTTCTTGCTTGTGGTAGGATTCCCCTTCCTACTGTTGAGTCGTCATTGTCTGGTTCCGGTCAACCCGGGGTCACCCAGTGGTTGACAGGTGATCTTGTGTGTCTCGACGGTCCTGTCCAGTTCGAGACATGGTTCTGGCTGCAGTGAGGTATTATCTTACCTCGTTCTACGTGTCCAGGTGTGTTGAGGGTCCTCAATGTTCCCTCAGGTCTTCGCGTGTCATTTCCTCTGATAGCGTCATTTTCTCTAGCTTAGGTTTAGACTGATTGGCGGCTTGTTCCACTGTGTATGATGATCTTGACTCAGAGTCGTGAGACTCAGGGATCATTGTAGTTTAGGTCTAGTTGCCTTGTCCTAAGTCTGTCGGTAGTTTCTTATACTGCCACGGTGTTTTGTAGTATGAGTGACAGTGCATGATTAGCCTATCTATACTTCAGCACACGTACTTTGGAGTCAGTGTTTAGTGAGCCTTCACTAGTCGTAGCCTTACGTTACGTTACGGCGTGACGGCTCTTGTAGCGGGGCATTTTCCTGATATACGGTTCTTAAGCTAGTTTCGTGGGCCCCCGATCCAACCATAGTGTCCAGCGGAGGGGGAATACTAGCTAGAGGCCTGGCTTAGGAAAAAGTCAGTGTGTGCACATGTGGTCAAGTGCTTTGGACTGACGCCGACAGGCGTTCCCCTGTCTAGTCACTCACGATGGTACTTTGGTTCTGTTGGGGAGAATGTTGTGCCCCTTGTCCCTTGGGCTATATTGCTAGATGATCTATTTTGATGATTGCAACCCATAGAGTAACTGCCATTGAGTCATTGCATATCTGTGCATATTGACTTTCATACTCCGTGAAATAAAAAAATCAAACATCGAGTCTAAAAGGAATACAAGGTTTTAAACTTAAAACTCTGCATCTCCCTATGGATTCGACCCGGACTCACCGTAATATTATATTTTTTATTTATTTATTGTGAGTTTGAAAATTTAATATTGCTAACGTACATGTAACAGCGACATACACTTTCGTGCTGTCACGAGACCAAAGGGGTTTTTCGACCTATCCACCCAGTTTTTGGCATTGGTTCAGGGGGCATTACCGGTTGCCCTGTATTAAGCAAGGTTCATGGAGTTGAGCCGGTATGCACCGCTGGCCATGGCAGGTCCCAGGTTCTTGGCTCAGCAGTTCATCACCGACTTAAGGCCAGAGATTTATCGGACCCTAATGGCATCTAAGGTGACTGACATGGAGGTGGCTTTCTGTACGGCAGCAATTTTAGAGGTGGACCTTTTGCATGCCCAGGAGTAGGTTAGGGCGATGCAATTTCAGCTGGGTCTCCCTCAACAGTCTCGGGACTAGCCAGCCGCATCCTCTACCCTTGCTCGTGGACATCGTCGATAGGATAGAAGGAGGCGCAGGCATGCGGTTCGTAGAGGTGTTGGGAAACACCAAGGGCTTTGGCATCAATGACAGGCATAAGAGTAGGCACTTCAGGAGCAGGTGCAAGCGTAGGCCTCGAAGGAGTCTGTGCAGTAGCCAGCTGCAAGGCGACCACGGCATTGCATGTTAGAGCAACCAGGGTAATGTCCGAGGTGTGGCGATTTTCATGTTGGCCATCCTTGTCGAGTGGATGTGTAGGAGCGGAGGTGCTTTAAGTGCGATCGAACGGTGTACTTGGTTCGTGACTGCCCTGAGAGGAGGAGCTGTTTTAGGAGCGGCGAGTTTGGGCATGTATTTCGTGAGTGCCCCCAACCACCACCCCAGCCATGATCGTTCTTTGGTGACCTCGGTGAGGCATGGGGAGGCAGGTGACTGTATTTTGACCCTAGCTGAAGCACTGTGTATAGAAGGTATGACTATGGTTTTCGGTTGGCTTTTTTACTTGTGTTTGGTGTTCTTTGTGATTTCTCCTTGTGTTACGTGTATTGGGACGTGTGTCTAGGGTCTCCCTCAGACTCTAGGGGTCATTTCTAATGTTGGGAGGTGCTGCAAGTACAGTTAGGCTAGACTTTTGGCATGTGGTGGCTCGAAGGGGCTGTCCCAACAACCACAGTGACTTTTGATTTAGCGAGGTTGGGTTCTCGAGACTGCGAGATCTGCAGTCGGGCTGGTGAGGATGTATCCCACCTTATGGCAGGTATAATCTCGAATTGTTCGAATTGTGTTGTAGGTGTGTTTTCTTAAATCCCATTGTTTTGCATTTCATGTAAACTTGTGTTTGTGAGTCCCCGTGTGTGTAGCGGGAGTTAGGATTGGTGTCCTGTGTGGCGGCTGTGGATCTACTTGCAAGTGTTGGGTGCTCATTTCCCCATTTTGGTGTGGCCTGTTGGCGCTGTATTAAGAAGAGTAGAGTTGCTAGCCGAGTGCTTGTGCTGTGTCATGTGGCTGGTGTCCTAATTTTTCGATGTAAGTTGGGCTTAGATTTTTGGTTCGGCACGTGAATTGTCAGACTAAGCATGTGAGTCTGTGCTCTAGATCTTAGGTGTTCGAGTCCAACACCTTATTTTTAGGATTTAATTAGTCGAATTGGAGGTTGCTTCATGGCAAGTGCCATCATCTTCTTCTTTTGGTGAGGCGTCGTGTGCAGAGTTGCGCAGCGGAAGTGTGGTGGGCCCATAGCCCACGGGCCCAGGATTGTTACCAGGAGAGATCTAAGGATATCTTGATGGTGAGTGGAGTTATGGAGGTCAATTGGGCGAATCTTAAAGGGTTGGCCTTCGGTATTAGGTGGTGTTGGCCTTGAGATTGGCATCGAGTGGCATGCATGTTGTGCCCCTGTAGTCATTTGTATATCATGGTTTTGATAATGGCTAACACTATAAGTCATTGTTGTTTTGCACCTCTGAAGCCGCGCCTCGCCTGAAACACGGTAAAAACACGTAGGGAATGAGTCTTAAAACAAGACTCAGTAGGGATCACCTGAACCCTACCTCGCAAAATGGAAAATCGCTATGCTAGCAGCTAAGCGAGTACCTCAGAAGTAGAAGCCCTGCACTATAAGTACCGGTCTCACGGCGTGAAAATCACACATGCACTCCACGACGAAACAACCGGAACTCACCGGTCAACCCGACCAAAATTTGAAGGTCGAAGTAACTGAGACTGACAGTCTATCACTTCCTGTCCAGAACAGAAGTACCTCCCACTAGAAGAACGACCGGATGTGTCCACTGACGTCTTATACAGCATCACAAGTGTCTAGCTACGACACCCCGGGCGCGAGACTCAGACATGCACAAGTAACCACAAAGCGAGTGACTAGCTAGGGTCACACCCGTCGACGCGTGTCCAACTGCCCCCAACCACGTGTCCACCCACAGACCGTACGCACTAGGTCTGGCCTCTAACTGATTTTCCCCTCAGTCAGACTCTGGCTGCTACACGTGAGGCCCAACAAAAATCAGTCTAAAAATCATCCTCAGGGTAGCCCCTCCACCACTCCCTGGTGGGCCAGTACACGCGTACCGAAGACTACGACTAGTGGAGTGTCACTGAAGGAGTAGACTCTCAGGCCACGAAAAATAACGTCCGAACCCGACGAAGTACGGGAACCGTCCCACGTACTAGCACCATCGCACGGTGACCACAGTCGGAGAAGAAACGAGACTGCAAACCACCCGGTGCAGTCCAGAGCCTGGCGGTCCTACCCAGGAGCACCACAGGCTCTGACAGTCTATCGCTGGGCCGTCACAGCGGTCTGACGGCCCAACACAGGGGCGTCAGGCCAACGGTGCAAAACTCACTGTGACGCGTCAACCCTGGTGTGTCACAGTCTCTGACGCGCCTAACCCAGTGTGTCAGGAGACGAGTGGAAACAAGTTGCGACGCACACCGCTCGGAGCGTCACAGTCTCTGACGGAGCATCTTTAGTGCGTCGGGAGACATGATGAAATCAGCTGTGACGCACACCCCTCCTGACGTCATAGCCTCTAACGGTCCTACCTAGGAGCGTTAGGGTGATGGGCAGCGTCAGCTCTGACGCTCCCTCACTGGGGCATCACAAGGCTCTGACGGACCACCATTGGTGCGTTAGGAGCCTTAACCCCCCAACGGTCAAAAACTCAATGGTCAGAAAATCACAACGGTCGGATGCCAACAGTCGGATCGTCACTCTGACGGTCCAACCTAGGCGCGTTACATGCCCTGGCGGTCTATCGTGGGACCGTCAGGCCCACGAGTCACCCAGTTGGCAAAACAGTGTCCTGTGACGCACTCACCATGGGGCATCACAGTCTGTGATGCACCCACCCTGGGGCGTCACAAGCTGTGACGATCACTGGAAGGACCGTCACACCGTTTCGATGGCGAACCGATAGAGAATGACCAAAAACACCAACCACGCCCCCATACCTCCATGGGAGAGGGGGGAAAACAAGGGGGAAGCCCCCTAGGGACCCCTAGCATGCTTCTAGGCCATCAAAACGCGGAATCGCGGCTTAAATCCATAGATCGGGAGAACTCTCCACAAATCATGGAAAACCCTAACCCGGCATGGAAACCCATCTCTCGGCCTCCCCTCGGGCTAGAAATCGTAGGAAAGGAACGCGGGGAGCTAGGGAATGTCACCCTACCTCGATCTCGCCTCGAGGCGTGTCGGATCGTCCATAAATTGCGACGAACGCTTTTAGAACCCACGCCTCTTCACGATCTCCCATAAGCTTTACGTCACCACGATCGCCTCGTCGTCGCCATCGTCACCACACCGCCACCCCGCACCGTCTACAGTCGGAGGGGACGCCGTCGCGAGCTCGCCGGACGAAGAGGAGGAAGAGAGGGGCGCTCACGTTGGGGGAGGAAGAAGGAAAGAGGAAGAAGAAGAAAAGGTGAAAAGATTGAGATTTTACTCATTTTAATTGTAGTATAGCCCCTTCATAGTTTTCTCTCCCTTGTCTTTGCTTATGATTTGTTCTGACTCTGAATGTCTTGCACCTTGCAGATAAATGGCTGCTCCAAGTGGTTCCTCTGCTTCCGCCGCCACCAGTGTCGGGTCTACTCCCCAGCCGGTTGTGCCAGTAGTCACATGGCTTAATGTTGAAGACTTGGACCGTGAGCATGCTGAAGTGGCCTCATTGGCTGAGTCGTCGGAATCCGAGACTAGCACTATGGAATTCAGCCGAGTTGCCCAGACTGACGGTGGCTTCACTTTCGATCGGGCCGGAGATTACCGGAAGGACTATCCCAAGGACAAGCATCTCATCCACTTCTTGAAGCACTTCCATCACCGGGATAGGAGGGACCTCTGAGCCGCGAGGGATGCCAAGCATGCAATTCTATAGTCCCGAGATAGCTTGTTATACAGTGTCCCCAGGAGCATTCCCATGTATCTAGTGGGCGAGGCAAGAGAATGGAAGCTCGTATTGGGGCTAGAGGCAGTGCTACCAACGAAGGAGAAGCTGGTACGGGCTCCTGACTTCACTCCGGCCCGCTAGGACATCTCTGTTGGGTGGGTCCACAAGGAGCAACGTCGCTTTGGCCTGTTCCTGGTTCTGCTGAAGTGGGGGTACAGGGAAGAGGCCTTCCTCCTAGACTGCTTAGCCATCCACTTCAAGTATGAGCTGGCCATGGGCTGGTTTGCAAAACTGAAGGTCCCAAGATGCACACACCTTCTGGGAAGGAGCAGTGGAGTTCACAAAGTATGTACTGTTCAACAATGCTCCGTTGCTCATTCGGGCCGGTGTCTACCACAGCGTCTACGCCTCCCAGTACAGCTATCCCATCTCTAAGGGCCTCTGCTGTGGGATGATTGAGGTCTTCAATGTCGAGCTAAACACTTTTTGCACCACAAAAGGCGAGACCTCGCTGGACTTATGGAGCTTTTATCAGCTGACCAGCCTACCCATTGATGGGGAGCCCTATGAAGAGGTGTGCCTCCCCGACCTTATCAAAGATGAAACCAATGGGGACGGCTTCCATTCACTCGGCTACTCCTACCGGTACCTTATGAAGGCATACCGAGAGATGCACCAGCTATCCCATGGTGGAAAGTAACCTTCCCGCGGGGATCAGAAGAGGGTCCGCATGACCTTATGGCTGAAGTACTTCTTCGAGGGGCCGAAGTAGTATGAAGATTTTCCATGCATTGGTACTGCCACCCTCCGGAAGAAGCACAGCAAAAGCAAGGCCGAGGTAAAGCTCCCTTCCTCAAGAGGACATCGGAGCAGTGCCAACCCAGTAGGGGTCGACCCGACAACACATTGTGTGGCCTACTTGACATATTGGCTTTGTTCTTTCACAATGCCATATGGAGACAAGAGTGTTATTCGACCTGACGCGATCTACCCAGCTTGCCAGATGGCGTGGGGGATCAAATTATCTTTGTGTCTGGCTGCCCTATGCTTGATATACAAGACGATCGGGGATGTTAGTGCGCATCAGTTCCTGCGCCAAGCCCGATACATCAGCCCGCTGCACTTTTTCAATGCGTGGGTCTACTCCCTATTCCCTGAGTATGCTCCACGCACCCTCCAAGCCTGGGGACTATTTCCGCGCATGCTGGAGTTCGCCAGTGTAGAACCGAGCTCAACGTCCCTGCAGCTATACAACATTCGAGGCCGGCTGACAACTGTTCCCCATGACTCGGTGGGTACTATTCATTTCTAGACGCTGGCCGCGCATTCAAGTCCCCTAGTGAATAACAAACGAGAATGCCAGCACGACCAGGTGGAGAGGTACATTCACCCGATTAGCCAGCAGACAGTGGTTCGCCCACTGCTGGAGTTGGAACTTCATGACTGGGCATTGTCTATTCGCCCGATCGTGCTAGTCTTCAGAAAGGGGGACACCCTACTGTTGGAGCCATATTATCCCTTTCGCTTCGGGTCGGCTGAGGATGAAGGTCACGTTCTTGAAGTAAATCTTGTAGGATGGCCTTCAAGTACTGGTTCTCATTCATAAGAGTCTCAAGAGTCACATCTTGGACTTCACCGGTGGGAGGATCATTGTTGATCGGCTCTGCATTGATAGGGGCGGCACGCTCCTCAGCGGGAACTTCTTCCGCTTGTGTGGACGCTTGAGGTCCGACAGAAGTGCCGATGTGGCTGACTGGAGCCGGCGGCAGAGGCAGGTGACGAGACCTCCTAAGGTGAGATATAGGTAGGTTCAGATCGTCGGTCTGAATCTCAGGTTGGTGTCTGACAGTATAACACGCGAACACCCTGACTGCGTCATTGAGGAGCCGGACCGTCCTCCTTTTCTGGGAGCACCTCTTGGGGTGGACAAGTGTCCCCAGCCTATCAAAGATCAAGGTACATTGTGGAGGAGTCTCCATCGTGGCGTCTGCCTGAGGAGAGCTTGGGGCTGCATGTTGGTGGGGCCCAGAACGAGCCCGTCTCTATTTCCGCCTATCTGTGCGAGAGGCGACGAAGGGTTGAGCGCTGCCCGATGACGTGGCTACGAGGTCAGTCGCACCTTGCTTGGAAAGGGGTTGCTGAGGCGTGCTCTCCGGACAGCTTGAGCTTCCTCCGGGGTGACCTAGATCCTTCACAAGTCCGACTGCTGGTCTCCCTCATCCTTGTTCCTCCGACAGGACTTGGGAGGTTGAGTGCCAAACCGGCACTGGTGCTTTTGGGCCGTTGCCAAAGCGTCCACCTGCTTAAGTTGCACCTTGTCTTCCCGCGTTCGACGTAGGAGGCTAAAGCGATTGGTGATGGGGACTGTAGGGACGATCCGTTCCGAAGGAATAATGGGTTCACCCCTATCCAGGCGAATTCGTAAGTCTCCGGAAAGAATGGTCTTGTCAGAGTTGCTGGGGATAGCAATGGGTCACTTGCCTTTACGGCTACGATGGTGCTTCTTCTGGGGAGCAAAAGATGACGCTGCCCCAAGGTGGTAGGCCAAGAAAACCCAGCCTGTAGGTGCTGGTGGCATAGGGCCATTCATCGGGAACACCGGGGTAGGCCCCGGAGACGCGAAGCCTATAGTGATGGCCGGTGGCTGGGTGGCTCGAGTGTAGGCTTTCGCCCGAGCCGACAGTAGTGTTGCGGACGCTCGCCGTGACATGTCTGCGCCCGAAGTTATCACTACAGGGGGTACCGGGATGTCGGTGACCCGAAGCCTTGAGCCTGAACTGGGAGTAGGCAGGATCGGAAGGCATGACAGATGGTGCTCAGTCTGTACCGAGGTCACAGTGTCCCACAAAGGCAGACCCGTGCTAGGGATCGACGTTGTCGGATTGTGGGAGGAATGCCCCCAAGGTAGAGCCGAGAGATCCGAGGCCTGACGCGGACCACTCGTAACAGACGTCGTCTATGGGAAACCCCAGAGTTGTACGTCTGGTCTAGATTCTAGGACGTCTCGTGGCAAGGGTTGGGGACCTGGGCGAGGCGGTCATGCTTCTACAGTTCGGGTCGGGAGGCCCGAATGGGGTGCTGGGGAGCACTGCCCCCGGGCTAGGAGGCCCGTGTGGGGAGCTAGCTCGGTGCGAGCTCGGGATTGACGGCCCAAGCAAAGTGCTGGGGAGCCGAACACCACAGGGTGGAGATCCACATGGGAAGTCGGCTGGGCTAGGGCTCGGGGCAAGAGGCCCGAGCGAACTGCAGGACTGGAGACCGAAACCTGGGACGTAAGGCTTGCATCAAAATTCGGTCGAGACTGGGCTCGGGGGCTAATGTGATGTGACACAACCTGGGACGTAGGCAAGCAAGCACTCACGCAACCCGAACGAGCCGAAGACGATGGCCAACTCACACGGCACTCACCCGAACCCGTGGACGACTCGGCGATGCCGAGGGGAGGTGATGTGGCACAGCCCTATGAGTGTATGAGATGCAATGACAACCCTTGGACCTAGATCAGCAAGCATATAACGAAGTCTCATGCAATCCCTCAACAATCTCACTAACCCTTCGGGGGCCTCATCAGCCTCTTGGGTGGCATCCCCGGTTCATGGTAGTGATAATTCGATACCTAGTATTGGGTTATCGATATCATGGACTCTCAGTTCATAGTGGCGGTGATTCGATACCTAGTATCAGGTTATCGGTATTATGGACTCTGGGTCGTTACAGATGGTATCAGAGCGGAGTTGGGGAATTGTATCAGAAATTGAAATTCACATCAGCCCAGAGTAAGTCCTTTTAAGTCGTCGTTGCTGGCTTAGGATGTTTCTTGCGATGCTAATGCTTTTTCCGTTGTCGTGTTTCCCTAGATTCAAGATGCCGCCTCGAAGGCGAAGAACCCCAGTTCCTCAGAATGAGGCCAGTAATTCACCTGCTCCTGTTGTACTGGTTCCTGCCCAGGCTGTACCAGTTTCCAATCCACCTGCGGAGTTACCCGGTAGTCGTGGACGAGCACTGAAAGAATTCTTGTTGTTTCATCCGTTGACTTTCGAGGGTCAGTCTGATCCTGAGGCAGCGAGAGAGTGGTTGGATGCTACCGAGCGCGTTTTCCAGTGCATGGAGTGCGCTGAGGATGAACGGGTTATGCTGGCTTCATTTCAACTTCATGGTACTGCACGCACGTGGTGGACTTCAGAATGGGAAGTTACCTTCCGTTCCCGTCCTCTTTGATAGATCACTTGGGCTGAGTTTGTTGCTGCATTCGAGCGTGTTTATACTTCAACCTGCCTGAAGTTAGCAAATATGTATCAATTTCTGGAGCTGACATAGGGCAAGATGTCGGTGCTGTAATATCACGATAAATTTATCGAGTTAGGCCGGTATGCACCTCATATCTTTGTCGATGAGAGTGTGAGGACTCAGTAGTTTTTGCGCGGATTGAGAGCAGAATTGAGCCTGTCGCTATTCGCTACGCATGTCACTGAGTTGGATGCCGCTTATCAAGCCGCTGTCGCATTGGAGTTGGAGTTGGCAAGGACTCGAGGCTTTGCTCAGACTGGGATGGTGTCGTCGGTCGTGCCACATCAGCCGCCCCACCAGTTGTCTACTTCAGGAGTTTCTCCCACTTTTTCTCCTGCCAATAGTGCTTCCTTTCAGCAATCTCAGGGCAGAGGTTTCCATCATAAGAAGAAGAGGAAGAGATTTGATCAGTCATCGTTTTCTGAGCCAAGTCAGCATTCTGGTTCGTTTGTTCGGTTGCGTCCAGATTTCGTCGCTTTTTAGCCAAGGTTTTGCTCACGATGTGGTGGCAGTCATCCGGGTGTGCCATGCTCTTTACTGGTTGTATGTTACCATTGTGATCAGTCGGGGCACGTCTCCCGTAACTGTCCGTTGAGGTAGCAGATGGTGCAGTTCACTCAGGCTTCGCAGTCGCAGCAGCCGCAGTTCCGTCTTCCTCCGTCGCCTCAGCCATCTCAACTGATTCAACCATTTCAATCGCCTGTTCCTATTCCTTCTCAGCAGTCGTCTGTCGCTACTCGTTCGCCGAGAGCAAGAGTTACACACATCACTCGTGCGGAGGCGTTGGCGTCTAATTTGATTGAAGGTACAATTTCCATTTATGATCGCATAGCTCATGTTCTTATTGATTCAGGTGCGACGCATTCTTTCATCTCCGAAGATTTTATTGCCCGTATCGAGAGACAGGTGAATGAAATTTCCTGTGATATGCTCATGGAGTTACCATCTGGTAATTTTATGTCGACTCCTATGTGCCTGGAAAATTCTCCGATTGTGGCCAGTGGTCGAAAACTGCCAGCGAGGCTTTATGCATTACAGTTAGCCGACTATGGCGTAATTCTTGGTATGGATTGGCTGAAACTTTATGGTGCCGTGGTGGACTGTCGTCTCAAGCGAGTCTACTTCATGCCATGTGAAAAGTCAGCCTTCATGTTTCAAGGTATCGATTTCTATTTCATTCTATTGCTTTCCGTCAATAGGGTGTAGCGTGAGTCAGTTGCCTCACTAATCTAACTAATATAATGACAATAAACTTAGGTATATGACTCATTAACCTAGGGACTTGACTCAAATAAAAAGAAAATTATAATGATATGACTCAAGAAAAATATAAAAATTACATAACTCGACTCAGAAAATTGTGACGGATACAATGGAACCATGCTGGTGACCAACCGGGGCTATGAAAAAAGTGAAGGGTGAGAGATGACCCCATCAGCGCGTGTGAGGATGCAGGCGAGGACGGGTGAGGATCGAGGCAGTGGAAGCGTGGCGAGCTCAGGGGCGCACCCGTGAACTGGCGAGGGTTTCACGTCGTTTTCTTCGTGGATCGGTGTCCACGGTGCGCAGAATCTTCGGTGGAGCTAGGGAGATGGATCCCCAACTTGTGTACTTCCATTTTCGTGGATTTGGTAGCCCGAGGCAAGCCGAGTGGGTTTATTTCCACGTCGGGGTGAAAATGCTCGATTTTGGGGAGTGAGCAGGATCTAGCATTTTAATGCATGGTTTTGGAGTTTGATAGCATCAAATGATGCTCTGGGGCATGGGGATGAGTTTCGCCTTTTTTTCCCCTTCACCTGGGGGTGAACGGGGCGTGGAATGACATTTTTGGGGCATTCCTATCGTTCCCAGTTTTTTGGAATGAAAACGGTCCTAACAAGAACTGTTTCTAAGTGAAGCAGCCCACCTGATGACCGCTAGCTGACCAAGGAGTGTCAGCAGGTTTTGCAGTCATTTGACAGGCCTCCACTCTCAACGACAGCCAAGCGGCCGACCATTTTTCTCCGTGGGGTTGGCGTGACCCCTGAGGGTGAGTTTTGACCGTTCGATTGTTTATGGGCTTAGCGGTCCTAGGGTAGACTGCTAGTTGGCCTTGCGGCCTGGGGATGACCGCTTTGGTCTCCCTTATGTCAGTTCGATCCTAGCGGCCGTGCAATAGACCGTTACCCATCTATGCGGTCTATAGGAGGCCGCCAGTGTATAGCAAGCGGTCAGAGTGTGACCGTTTTCCTGTTTTGAGTTATGTGAGCTCGAGAGGTGTAACGGCCATGTGACTGACCGTTAGGTAACCCTAAGCGGTCAGGCAATGGACCGCCATATTTCTGGGGCCGTTCTGGAGGGACCGCCTGGTTTCTAGAGGCGCCTGGGCTATGCAGTCCTGACTAGGCCGCCATGCTCGGCTATGCAGTTCTAGCCAGACCACCTAGCTCTGGGACGGTTCGGGGAGGACGGCCTCATGGCTTTCATGTTTGCCATGCCCCTTTGAGCGTTGTGTTGGACCCGACCGACCCGATTGTGACCCAGTGGTCGACCTTCAGTCTCGTAAGTGTCCCGGACACCTTGTGGGTTTCGTGTCTGTGTTTTGCGGTGTTTGGAGGTATCGTGTTATCTCGATTAGCGTGCCCATGAGTTTGAGAGGCCCGGTGACTCCACGGGTTCCAGGTCTTCGTGTTACACTTGATCGAGTCACCGTGCATCGGTGTGAGTACAGTAGGCGTCACGTCCCGAGCGCAGAAGGAACCCGGAGTGCGTGACGAGTTTATATCGATCATGCCAATCAGAGCGTTAGTGTATTTGACACAAAGATAGAGCACACAAAAGTAAATATAACCCAATCCTTTAATTCAATTATAACCTCAAAGTATTACTATTACAATTCACTTGAAGGAAATACTAAGACTCCATAAAGGAAAAATACAATGAGTGACTCAAGAAAATGGAAAGACAAGACTAGTTGACGCTTGGATAGACGGATGTAGCTCTAATCTCTTCACTCTTGACCTTCCCCATCCGATTGAGTCTCGTCATTAGACTTACCTAAAAAATAAGAGAAAACACTGGATGAGCGAACGCTCAGTAGGAATTATATCTCAAGTGCTAGCTTGCTTTAAGTAGATTACAAGTTACATGAATGTAATATAGCTATGCATGCTCGCATAAAACGACGATAAAGAATGTATATCAAGATAGAGAATGTATATCCAAGAGACAGTTGAGTGAACTAGCACGTCTTTCAAGAATTCATGTCAATAATTATCAAGATATTCAAGCAAATATGTTCATCAAGTCATGTCGAGAATTGGCTATCACATTTCAAGCAAGTAATAATAAATACCCTTTTCGGGTCACGCAAGTCTTATCATGTCAAGTCGAGTCAAGCACGAGATTTGTGGAATGTCAACTAGAACGTCAAGCACTTCGGTGCAATGCCACACCGCGATCATTACAACTCCCATAGGCACAAGTACTTTCGGGTGCTCCTCCCAGGATCAGATCGGGCCCTTATATGCGCAAGCATTGATCATGTATTTTCGGCATCCACTAAAGTTATAGCCAATATAGGATTTCAAAGGGATAAGCTTGCAGGAATTATAAGGTAGATCTTGAGGAATAGAATCACAAGGATTGAACATAATGTGTAAAGGCGATAATAACGGTATAATCACGATCAACGTTGAAAACTAGGTGAAATTAGCTCCCTAATTGGGTGCCATGACATTAAGAATAAGCGCACATATACACATGGTCGCTTGTTCTTGTGCATGATAAGTAGATAGAATTAATGTCCACGAATATGGCACATAATTCTTAAGGAATATTAATGGTATGACTTCCCATTCCATTATTTCAAGAATATTCTCATGACATCCAAATAGCATATCATGAGGGCCAGTATACCATGTTTCTTTAGAGTGACATAGCAATAGTATGATGGGTTTTTATGGTACAACCAGCTCAATCGGCCTTGAGGGAATCCAAGGCTACGAGGAGACTTACGGAGGTCTCTATGACTAACTTACCAGTCCGAAGGAACAGAATGTCCAACGGAGGGCTCGTATGTCACCGAGAATTGAGAGGTAATCGATAAAACATCGTGATATGTGGGATTATATTCACGGAATGAAATATAGTGCCTATACACATAACCGACAATGGGTTACAGAAAATCATGAAAATTAGAAAATAGGAAATTGGCGCCTGAGATCAAGTCTTCATTTCATGAAATAGCGCCCTGGACAGGGTCGCTAATTCATTATATAATGACTGTTCATCCAGTCGTTGTTTCCAAGTTCTAATTATATTAAGATCTATAAAAAAAATTCTAAATTTTAGATATTATATAAATGGCACCCTGGGCTAAGTCACCATTTTATTAAATAGCGCCTAGGTCAGGGGCGTTAATTCAAAACAGTGCCCGTGTCTCAGGCGTTGTTCAATCATGTGTGGTTTTTGGCATGAACAGTAGCACTTTTAAAATATAAGGAATTTCATAGGAATAATCACATGGTCATGTAGAGAAAAATAGCAGGATTCTAGTAGTGTAATCATGCATTAGATTAGATATCAAGAATCAAAGTTATTAAATTTTTTAACATGAGTATTTATTAAATAATAGTGGAAATAACGATAGTGTGCGAAGTCGTCAATTGAATTGGCGCCCTAGTGAGGGTCGCTAATTCCTTGTTTTATGCAAAAATCTCAGAGACAATCCGAGAGAGAAACTGTACGCCCTTTACATATCTACATGCATGCATGGGAATTAAAATTTTAGAGTTTTGCATAGAACTTGAGAACACCTACCTTTTTATGAGTTGATGGGATTGATGAACAGTGAAGAAGATGAAGACTCTGCAATGATACTTTGTTCTGCAATTCTGTGGAACAGAGGAATTGGATGTAGAAACTGCAAGCCTGCAAGACACAAGGGAAGGAATATGCAGCTTCACAGTAGTAGAAGCAGAAGTAGAAGTAACCGCAGACGTCGGTAGCTTCTTTGAATAGGAAGATGCAGGTCGGCTTCGTAAGATGCAGTTACAGCAACTGCAACCCCTAACCGGAAGGAGAAGAATACTCTTCTTAGTAGAGTCAGCAACACACCATCAGAAGAAGCAAAGCTTCTTCTCGTTCACGCCGGCAGTAACCCCGTTCAGCAAGGGAGGCAGCCAGTAGCAGACTCCTTAACACTCAACCGTGGGAAGAAGAAGAGCAATGTAGCTATTGGGAAGAAGGAAGTAGATTCATGCAACAGGGTCGTCGGAGGAAAATAGCCAACAGGTTGGCTTGCTCAAGGGCTTGGTATTTATAGAGAAGATAACCTACTAGAGAGTCGGAGTTCTAATGGGTTTAAAACTCCTTACGTAAGAATCCTATTAGTAGTCAAATTACCCACGTATGATTCCTTCCCAGAACCACACCTACCCAAATATCATCTGGCTTCCCTGTTTGAGTGAAACACGATCGATCTTACTATTTTTCATATCTGAAGAAAATAGCACCTTAGATAGAGGCGCGGTTCAGGAAAATGACGCCTCATGAAAGGGGCATCTTTCATGTAATTGGCACCCAAGAGAGGGGTGCGATTTCAAAAAATGGTGCCTCTCTGAGTGGTCTTCAATTCATGAAATGGTGCCTTAAGAGGAGGCGCTATTTTATTTTTGGCCTATTTTTTAGATATATAAGTAGTTTTAAGTGTATATGTGTTGGTCCCAGAACATTGGTTTTAGCTTTTAATTCATTTAAGGTTTTTATTCCCTCAATTATCAGGGTTGCTACACCCTCCCCCACTTAAAAGAATTTGGCATGACTCAAATAAAAAGAAAATTACAATGATAAGACTCAAATAAAATATGAAAATGCATGCTACGACTCAAGGACTTGATGGTACATGATGACGATCCATCCGAGCTCCGAAAAGTGTGGAGGGGTAAAAGATGTCCCCATCAACAGGGAATTATAGGCTGAAGATGGGAGGTAGGAAATGAGGTAAATGGGAGGGAAAATGAGGTGGATGGGTATGGAGGTAACCCTTGGCTGTTAGGGGGTCTAGGAGAGGCCAAACAAAGGTAAGGGAGGGGGAGAATTGGGGCAAGAAGGTGGTCTAGACGGGCCTGTCTCTCTCACGTCACTCAAGTCGACGTCGCTCTCTGTCTCTCTCACGTCGCTCAAGTCGGCATCACTCTCTGTCTCTCTCACGTCACTCAAGTCGGCATCACTCTCTATCTCTCTCATCGCTCAAGTCAGTGTCACTCTCTGTCTCTCTCTCATTGCTCAAGTCTGCATCGCTCTCTATCTCTCTCTCGTCGCCCAAGTCGACGTCACTCCCTCTCGTGTCACTCAAGTCGGTGTCGCAACCTGTCTCTCTCGCGTCGCTCCAGTCGACGTCTCTCTCTCTCCCTCTCTCTCTCGCGTCACTCAAGTCGGCGTCGCTCACTGTCTCTCTCACATCGCTCAAGTCGACGTCACTCTCTGTCTCTCTCACGTCGCTCAAGTTAGCGTCACTCTCTGTCTCTCTCTCGTCGCTCAAGTCGGCATCACCCTCTATCTCTCTCTCGTCGCTCAAGTCTACATCGCTCTTGGTCTCTCTCTCGTCGCCCAAGTCGGTGTCACTCCCTCTCGTGTCACTCAAGTCGGCGTCGCAACCTGTCTCTCTCCCGTCGCTCCAGTCGGCGTCTCTCTCCCTCTCTCTCTCTCTCACGTCACTCAAGTCAGTGTCTCTCTGTCTCTCCCTCTCTCTCTCTCTCTAACGCCACTCAGGTCGGTGTCTATCCCTCCGTCTCTCGCGTCGCTCAAGTCGGCGTCTCTCACCCCACCAAGTCCACTCTCGTCTCTCATAGCTCTCGAGTCAGTCGTCGGTTAGTTTGCATTTCTCATTCCATTCATGCATTTACAAGAAAAATAACAAAAAGAGAACTCACTGTATATCTATGTCAAATCTGTACAAGAGGGTGCAACAAAAGAAAAAGAAAAACTCAAGACCGCCCCTCTCCCTCTCTCTGGCTGCTCTCACCCTCGCCCTTATGCCTCTTCGGAGGAGGCATCGATGACGTGGCCTCTTCTCGTTGACGACGACGCCTCTCCTCCTCCTCGTTCCTCCGTAGACTAGAGGAACCGGTGAGGTAGGTCCTGGCCGAGACTCCGTGGCCGTGGCTGCCACTCTAAGTCGCTCGGCTGCGGCTGCGACTGCGGCTCCGACTTGCCTCACGAAGCCCCTCCACCATGCCCTTTAGGCGGGCAACCTGTAGACAGGCCTGCTCTGCCTCAGCACGGTAGCACTCTACGTCTGGGCCACCAGTCCTGCTCTGTGCCAGCTCTCCTCGGGTCCCCGCCAGCTCTGCGTCGGTCCTCTCGAGCTCCGCCTGGTAGGCATCCACGTCAGCTACACGGGCATGAAGTACCCCTGCCTCGATGACACCCAGGCAAGTGTGCTCCATCTCGCTGATAAGGCGCGCCGCCTCCTCTAACTCTCGTCTCCTCTCCTCCAGCTCGCCCTGGAGGATCGTCAGCACGATCGTCTGCATGCATGTAGCCATGGTCAGTAAACAGCATATAATAATCATGAATTTACTAATGAAGAGTTTAAGAGTGTACCCTCTCGGCGAGTGCTACCTCTGCTGCCTCAGCCCTCTCCACCATGCCCCGTAGCTCGGCATCCTGCTCCACTCGGTCAGTTGGAGCCTGTCTGGAGGAAGAAGGGGCATCGGTCCCCTGCCGCTGCGTCTCCTCGCCCCGTTGCATTCAGAAGTTTAGAGGTCAGTCATGTCATAGAATAAGCATAATAAAAATTGCATACTCCTGGGCAGATCTTGGCGTGAAACTTGGCTGGAGGTATCTTCTTCCAGTCCTCCTTCATCCCCAAGAAACGGAATGAGATTCGGACCCCGGCACCAGGAGTTACGAATTTTCTCCCAAGACTGCGCCAGGTAGGTCCCTCTGTTCTAGAATAGACCTATCTCCACCTTCCTGGTCAGCACGGTCATCCCTAACAACTTATGAGGGTGCCGTTAGTTTCATCTAAAAGAAGACCCATCCAAGGTCGATTCGGCACCAGTCTTACCTCCATCCGAGTTCAGGACAGCCCGTGGCGCCTCCGTCTTCCAACAGCATCACCATGGGAGCAGCTCGTACCAGGTAGTCTGGTGACGACGGCATGGTACGGAACCAACTCTGGCTTCTACAAGTCGTAGATGCCGAGGACTTGCCGGACCACCAGTTGGGAGTCCCCGTAAGCTTTAAGGCATTTGATGCCCATATCGAGAGCCATCTGAAGCTCGATGATTAGAGCTTCATACTCAGCTTCGTTGTTGGTCAGAGCTTTCATGAGGGCACAAGAGTTGTATAAAACTCTGCCCTGAGGAGTCAGAAAAACAATGCCAGCACCCGCCATAGTGGATGGATTTTGATTGTCCCGAGTAATTTCCTGGGAAGTGCCATCGAAGTAAAGCTCCCAGCAGGATATATTAACTGTATGGGCATCTTGCTGTTGGTAATGCAAACATCTCCGGCCTGTTTAACTAGTGCTGGTGACTGGGAAGCAAGGGACTCCACATTAGGGAGTTCCGTGTTGAGAGGTGAATCGCCCGGTACTGGATGGGCTGCCAAAAAATCAGCCATGACTTGTCCCTTGATTGTTTTCCTAGGGATGTAGGTAATATCATACTTCATTAGCAAGAGAGCCCATTTCCCCAGTCGACCTGAGAGAATAGGATGCCTGAGGAGGTACTTCAGGGGGTCATGCTTGGATATGAGCTCGACCAGATGGGACAGGAGTTAATGCCACAGCTTCTTGACGGTGAATACCAATGCCAAGTAGACCTTCTCTATGGTGGAGTAGCGGTACTTGGCACCAATCAATTTTCGGCTGAGGTAATAGAGACCTTGCTCTTTGCCTTCCTCATTGATTTGCGCCAACAGAGCCCCAACAAAGCGTACTTGGAGGCGATGTAGAAAATGAGGGGTTTACCCTTAACTGGTGCCCCCAGGACCGACTGAGTGAGTAGGTACTCCTTGATTTGCTCAAAAGTCGCCTGGCATTCGGAGTCCCATATGAATGGGGCATCTTTCTTCATGAGCTTGCTAAAAGGCGCACATCCACCGGAGGGGTTGGAGATGAACTTCAGAATGTAAGCCAGTCTTCCTTGGAAGGACCTGAGCTCGGTGAGGTTCGTGGGTGGTGGAAGCTCCCGGATCGCTTTGATCTTGCTGGGGTCCACCTCAATTCCTCGGTACTAGATGATGAAACTGAGAAACTTGCCGTTGGATACACCGAAGGCACATTTCATAGGATTCATCTTGAGCCCATATTGTCAGACTCGATTGAAGACCTGGCGTAGATCATCTAAATGGTCTTCGTGCCTTTTAGTCTTGACGATGAGGTCATTGACATAGCATTCGATGATATTGTGCAGCATCCCATCAAATATTTTGGTCATGGCCCTCTGGTATGTAGCACCAACATTCTTCAAACCAAAGGGCATGTGCTTGTAATTGAAAATCCCTTTAGGGGATTAAAGGTAGTGTGATTATTGTCTTTGAGGGACATCCAAATCTAGTTATAACCAGATGACCTGTCCATGAAAGACAAGGCTGCATGATCGTTGGTCATATCGACCGTTATTTCTGTGATCGGGACTGGAAATTCGTCTTTGTTGAGGTCCCAGAAGTCGACGCAAATGTGGTGTAATGTCCCAAAATTTTTATAAATTATTTTCTGGACTATTAAGAATTTTCTGGAATTTATTGGGATTTACAAAGGCCCAAATGAATTAATAAATTTTGGGCTCGACTTCATCAAAAGGTGGAGGAATCTCAGCATGAGGTGCAGGCGTCCCCCGCACCAGGAGGATGCAGTACAAATCTGTAAACAAAATTTAAAAAAGGAGATCCTCGAAAGGATGATCGGTGCCGAGGTCAAGACCTTCGATCGCCTGAACAACATGGTGGCCGAGATCGAAGCATTCCTCGCACGATACCCCTCCACCCCTGCAGCGCCAAGTCATAGACCGAGGCAGGCCGAAAAGAAGCCAATGCCACTGGAGGTTCACGCCTTGGATTTTCAGGCTTTCGAGAAGCAGAAAGAGAAAGCTAAAGCGGGCGCAAGTTCTACACCGCCCAAACCCACGGAACGACGGGAAGGCCCCTCCTTGAGGGAGAAGATGAGGAGCAAGCCGTACTCCTTCTCCCGAGACAAGTCCCGACCCTATTTGAGTGGGCGACCAGCTACAATAAGATCACATTGCCAGAGCCCAAGAGGCCCGGTGATGTGAAGAAGAGGGATGACCCCCGCTTCTACCTTTACCATCGGATGCTGGGCCACACCATCGAAGACTGCTATGTCTTCAAGGACGTCATCGAAACATTGATAAGAAAAGGGGAATTAGACATGGGGGAGCACAAAGTGGACCCTCCGCAGCCACATGAGATGCCCAGCACGCCGTCTTCAGCCAACATGATATCTCTATATCAAGAATTGCCAGAAGAAGCGGCGAAAGCTAGCACCCATGCTACTTATGAAGCTTTCGTGGTAGCGCCCACCCAGGACCAAGTGGGTTGGCAATCTGCGCCGAAGAGAAATAGAAGAAGATCGACTCATCGGTCCACCCCGATAGTTCATGTTAGGGGTGTCACCCCTCGGCCAGCACCACCGCCGGTGAATCCCGTCTGGCACGACACGGCCCCTCGGTTGGTCGTGAGAAGGCCTACCTTCAATAGAAGAGAACGGGTCCCGGTGTAGATCCACAAAGAGGTCAGCCCGACGGTCGAAAGACTTCAGGCCATCATTGATGGGCTCGAAGAATATGAACAACCCGAGATCCGGCCTGTCAAGCTGAAGGAATATGTTCCTTGGGAGGAGTTCAAGGGTCTCGAGCTGGCCCCCGAGGTAGAGACCCAAGTAGGGGGAGAGCCTCCCCTGTGGGGCGAACTCCCCCAAGAGCGGTCTCCGACCGCCGGGGAAAAGAAGAAGAAGAAAAGAAGGCCTCGAAATAAGAAGAAGGAGGAGGTTGTCGTTGCTTGCAACACTCTCTCAACGCTGTTCGACACTGCCCTCTCTCTGGGCGAGGAAGGAGAGGAGGCGCCTTGCGACCTGCAGGAACCAAACCAGGCCGAGGCATCCACCTCTCAACACGCTACCCGGTCGGGGAAGAAATGGGGCTACCATCCTCAGGACAGCCGCAACATCATGCTCAGAGGCGAGCAACCATACCGGATACCAGAACCCGAGGTCCGAGGTGCTGAGATTCCCCCACCGGTGGGCCTCTATCCCGAGAAGCCGAAGAGCCAGGGCATCCCCTCATTCGCGGAGTTTCTGCGGTCGCGTGCAGAAAGGTAAGAACGTCCGCAGGGACCCCGGCCAGCTGAGGGAGCCAGTGCCCCGCCAGCTCCACCAGTTAGCAAACTCCCGGCTCTGCCGACGGTGACCCCGTCCCAGCCAGTAGAAGAATTCGACGGTGTCCCAAACCTCGCTGAGTTCATGCAAGAAAAGGAGGAGGCCCGTCAGGGTGTGTCGTCCCAGGCAGTTGCACTCGACCCGACGGGAGAGCCATCCTCCGACCTAGCACCTCAGGCCCAGACTAGGGGCAGGCGCGGCAAGGCCGAAGAGATGAAGCTGCTCAAGGTCCGGGCTGCTGACCGAATAGTTAGACACCTCAAGAACATCCCGGCCCGATTCACCGTCTGGGAAATACTGTCTTTGGACGAAGAGACACGACAAGCCATCATCGCCGCACTCTAGATGCCGGCGCACCTTGAAGCCTACTTAGCGGAGATGTAAGGACTCGTCCCACAAGGGGTGGAAGACTCAGTACTTCTGGGTGGGTACATCTTCAGTGGATGCATCTTGGAATTTCCCAATCGTGCCCAACTTCCACCCGAACATTCCTTCGAAGCCAGCCAAGGTATCCCCGGAGGTGGAGCAGAGGGCTGCGATTCTCCTGAAAAATCGCTGACCCATGGGTGAGCTGGTGATTCCAACTAATATCGAACAGTGCCTTTCTGAGTGACTGCTGACGACGGGTAAGGGCCATAGAAATCAGCCTCTCCCTCTATTTGAGAAAATGCTCTTCTTTTCATGACCCTATCCTCTTTTGTTCAGATGTGAGGCGGCAGGTTGAGGAGGAGGCGCCATCGACTGAGTTGGAGGTGATCGATGTGGGCATCACGTCAGCTGCTGTCGAGTCACGGGCTCCCGAGGGTTCTTCTCGAGCCCGGGACAAAGGCAAGCTGGTAGCCCGGGAAGGGGCTTCCGAGCGATGAGGGGCCAAGCGCAAGGATCCCATGGAGAAGGTGCTACGGGATTTTATGAAGGCTCAATCGGTGGAGAAGAGGCGGGCAAAGAGGGCTGGGGGGCCCCGCTCGGTTAAAGATGGTGCTCACTCGGCTCTCCCCTCTGTCGAGCTAGAAGGGGCCGAGCCTATTCGGCCGACTCTCCCTTCCGTCGAGCGAGAGGGGGTCGAGGAGGTCGTGGAGGTCACAGCGGGGGCGGGCGACTCTCAGGCGATGGTGGCCGATGCTGGAGCGTCGAGCGATGCCGGAGGAGGGCAGGGTGGAGGTGTCGGGGCCAAGCAAGTCGAGGCCGGAGGGTCACGAGGAGACACGACTCAGTCCCAGCCGGTCGAGGCAGGAGAGACACGGGACGGGGCGGCCCAGTCCGAGCCAACCGGTGGGGCTGCCGAGGGAGTATCGCTCGGAGGGGGAGCCCCCATTCCGACCGCCCCGGAGAGGACTGGCCCTCCTCCCTGCATCCGGGGTTCCCTATATCAGAGATGTCATAGCATAGCCTCGGGGGTGGTGCGAGGAGGAGATGGGCAGAATCCTCTGTCCGTGGTCCTCGACATGATCATGGAGGGCTGTTTGTTTTTGGCCCAGATGGGGGCTGACATAGCCGATGCCTACACTCGAGCAGAGTTGGAGCGATCGACTCTTACTTGGGATGTCAGCACATCTGATCGGAAGGTCACTCGGCTCACTGCCAATCTTGAGGAGCTTCGGCGGGAGATCACCTTGCTTCGAGAGTGGGCGAAGTCGAGCCAGGCAGAGGCTCGGGCATCGGTTGAGTAGCTGGCTCAGGCCCGTATTTCGCTTGAGTTGAAGAGTAGACTCCTAGAGTAGGAGCACGCGACTCAGATCGAGCATGATGGGCAATGGGAGGCCGAGTGTGCGGAGCTTGAGGATTGAGCCGAGGAGGCCGAGTGACTTCGGGTGGAGGTTGAGGCTGGGCTGGCCGAGGCAAAGAAGAGGTTGACCAAGCTTGCTAGTAGGGCAGAGTCGGCCAGGGTGGAGGCGCTCGAGCGATACAAAAGCTCGGAGGACTACAAGACCGATCTCCAAAAGGTTGCCTTCCCTTATTACCAGTCGAGTTTCCATCGAGGGGTCCGAAAGGGGTTCACCCAAGGCTATCACCGGGCCAGCTTTTGGGCGGAAGAGCAGGTGCCAGGGGCAGTCATCTTCTCGTCTGGGCAGTGCTACGACTCAGATTCGGTGTCTTCCGAATCTTCTAGCTCGGTGTCAAGTGAGGAGGGAAGCCGAGGGGACTCCACCTCGTCTGAGGGATCACAAACTCTGGCTACCTCAGGAGGGCGCTCGATCGAGGCAGTTCCCACACTAGTGGGGTCAGTGCCTGGGTCGACCATCATGGAGGGTGTCGGGGGCAGATCACCCGATGTTAAAGAGCCTTTGATCCCCGAGTCTCAGGGCGGACCCGAGGCCTGATGTATCTTTGCTTTCTTTTTTTGTGCTCTTTCCTTCAATGCATTTTTGAAGGGACCCATCCACCTTTCATCTCTTTGCCGAAATTAGGGGCTTCGCGGCCCCCTTCTTGTAATACTGATTGTTTTATCTCTGCAAATGCAGGAAGAGCACGTTCCAGCTTCAAGAATGGCGGTTTCTTTCGGCCCTTTGGTTGTCGAAAGCCACATCAGGGACGGATACCTCGCCGTCCCCCTCTGCTTCGGGAGCTTCCCTCCCATTGTCGGCTTCCCCAACTTCTTGGGGGTGGCCTTCGTCAACATCTTGGACGTGGAGGCGTTCGACAAACCAAAGACCGATGCTCCCATCTCGGGAGTCACCGAAGCTACTGTTGGTCGGGCCATGGCCCGAAGCAACGGCAATGCCCTATCAAGCACGCTGGGTTGCCACGTGCACCACATGCACCAGACCGCTGGCCCATTGCACCAGGGGTCAGCATCCCACCAAAGGAGGTTACGAAGGAGCGATGCTGGCGTTGCCACACCAAGACGCCGTATCTCTAACTCCGGCAAGTCCGTGACTATCGGAACCATCCGGGTCCATTTAAATGGGCAAAGGTCTGAGGCCATCCCAGACCGAACAGTGCCAGCCGTCCCAGTCCATAATTCTTTCCAAGGGCTGGAGAAGATAAAGGAAGGAAGGGCGCCTGCCATCCCTGCCGTCACACCGAGAAGCATGCCTGCTCACAGACCGATGAGGTTGAAACAAGTCTGGGTTCCCAAAGGAGCCCAACTTATGGCACCTGCGCAGGCAGGGCCTAGCTGTCCCCATCACGCAAGGGGGGGAAGAGACCAAATGGTCGAGGAGACGTCCAAGACCCATCAACTGGCAGCTGCTGTACCAGTACTACCCGAGAATACCTGCCACCGACATCATAGGCGCCACCACCGTGCCGACCATCCGGCGTGCGTGCATTACACCCATCAGGATGTCGTCACTGACACCCGATCACCGGCCGCTCTCCCCGACCATGAGTGGGAAGGGATTGAGCAGGCTATGAGGAACTATCTCCGGGGCCCAGGCAGTACTCCCTCGGGTCGCCAGAGATTGCTGGGGGCAATGGCCTCCGCTTTCTAGGAAGAAGAAGAGGCTCAGCCCGTACCTAGTGCTGAGTCGAGGAATTGGCTCGAAGATCCACACCAACCCCTCGTGCGGGAAGAGACACCGCCCCGACGATCGGTTTTCGACAGGCTGGTCTTCCCAAGCAAGCAATCGAGGAGAGCGGCAAGAAGAAGCAGAGGCTGGCAGATCTTCACCTGCAATATGTCAGGGTTCTCCAGTCGGTACGGAGCCCTACCTACCGACCCTGAAGAGGTGGCCAGACTAGCCGCCAGACCTGGTCCCCTTACCAGAAGAAGAAGGGTGGCAAGCGAAGTGGCGCGAGCAGGTGTCGAGGCGACCTCCCCCGACGACTCCCCCGCAGCCTTCACGGCCAATGTTGTCACCACTGGGGGCACGAGCAGCGGGCCCTCTACGTCATCCGAGGATGCCTCGGCCGAAGAGGCGGGCGGTATGTCTACCCTCCCTGTGACCGACCCTGCCATGCTGGGCATGATCCAGCAATACCAGCGGGAGATTGAATTGTTAAAGAGGCAGCTCAGTGAAAGGAGTGCTCTGCCTTCGGCGTCGGGGCAGACCGAGGTTCTACCAGAGGCACCTGGGGGCAACGGGCAGTCGTCTGAGGCAGCCTTGCAAGCCGCGGCATTCCCACCGACTCCCAGCTTCCCTACAGGCGCTCCCCTGCAACAAGTGCAATATTTAGCTCCGTTGCAAGGCCCTTCCCCTCAACAGTCTCCCACAGCCCCTCAGGCAACTGTGCTGGCTACCCCAGCGACACAGCCTGCTCACTTCTACCCAAGCCCAGTCGACCCGGCGGCGGTCAGTCGGCTGATGCTGGAACAGATGATCGACATGAAGCTAGCAGAAAGGGGCGACGGGGATCAGACGCCGTTCGACGTCTACCGAGTCCCTTATCCGGCTCATTATGCCGCAAGGAAGCTACCCTCTCCCTCTCACTCAAACCCCCCACGGAAGTCACTCCACTCCCACCTCATTCTTCCCTCTCGACGGCCAACTCCCACAACCTTCCCTCCGGCGACCACCACCTCCGGCAGATCTCCCCAACCGCAGAGTAGCCCCTCTCCATCTCTTCTCCCCACCTGAACTCCCCATGCAAGCCCACACTCACACCGCGGCCACCCTCACCCTCTCCCTGCTAACCTCACTGCCGTAGCCACCTCCCTCTCCCACTCCATCGGCCACCCCGTGGCAACCTCCCATCCTAACTGCAGAAACCTCCCAGCCACCCCTTTCACCTTCCGGTCGCCCACCACCGTCGCTGCCACCATCGGCCGGCTGCCATCCCCAAGCCACCGGGCCACCGGCCACTTCTCACCGTTGAAGCCACCTCTCTCCCCACTCCTCTCCCTCTCACTGTCTCTCTTCCCCACGCCTTCTCTCCACACCGTCACCAACCCACCTCCCTCTAGCAACGACCCCTCCCTGCTTCCACTCCACACCGCCGACCACCTCCCTGACTGCCAACCATCGGCGTCCTCCTCGTCCCCCCTCTCACTCTCCCCATATCTCCCACTCTTCCTTCCCCACGCCAACCACCACCGCTTAGCGACCGTGACCCCTCTCCCTCAACTCCACCCCCCGTCCACTGTGAACCCCCCCACAGACGCCGCGACCTTCCTCACCCCTCTGACCACTGCGGCAACGCCACAGCCTCCGCCCCTCATCCCTCTCCTTCTCTCCACACCCCCACCGGACGACCTCCTCGCCTCACCACCGTTGCCGACAGCCTCCGCCCATGTCGACGCCCCAACCTCCATAAGCCCGCCGTGAATGCCCTGTGAACCCCCCTCCTCTCGCGCCCTCCCAGCCACCACTGCTCCCCTCCCCGTTAGCCTCCCACCGATGACCCCCATCACTGCGGCAACCCCACAGACTCCGCCACCCTCCTTCTCTGCTACACACTCCCACCCAGCAGGCCCCCCTGCATACCCAGCCTACGACCGCCGAGCTCCCTCCGACCGCCGGAGCCAACCACCTCCTTTCCTCTCCCTGTGCGCACACCGGACGACACACGCCCTCTCTCCTCACCCTGCACCCAGTAAACCCCCCCGTTCGCACCACCTCCTCTCACCCCTTCACTCCACGCACCCCACTCTCCTTCCCGTCCGCAACACACACACCCACACAACCACGCCGGAGCCACCCTCCACCGCCCGTAACCACCGCGAGCACACCCTCCCGTCGACCTCCACCTTCTCTCCCTCTCTCTGCTACCTAGCTCACCGCCGTGGACCCCCCTTACCCTCGACCTGCGAACCTCCGGCAACGACCACCGCAACCACCACCTCCCAACTACACACCCAGTAAACCCCCCCCGTCCGCGCCAACTCCTCTCCCCCATCCACTCCACGCACGACCACTCCCATCCCTCCTCTCTCTGCCAACCCCACGTCCGCCTCGCCGCCGGTGACCCCCCCGTCGGCGCAACCGTACGTAAACCCCCCCACCGTCGACGCTGCCACCCTCCGCTACCACCACCTCACTGTCACTCCCTCCCACTCTCTTCACGGCAGCCACCCACTCCACCTCTCATCGGCACACCCTCCTCCCACTCCCGCACCCCGCCATCTCACCCTCACAACACCACCGTCGGCCACCCTCCGGTGACCACTCCGGCCACCGCACGCCTCCCCGCGCGAGCCCGTCGCCGTCGAGCACCCCCACCGGACGCCCTCTCTCACTTTCTCTCTCACTCTCCCCCTCCCCGTCGCCTGCAAGCCCGCCGCGGACGCCCTCTCTCTCTCTAACTTCCTCTCTCTCTTTCCATCTTCCTCTCTCTCTCTCTCTCTCTCCCTCTCTCGATCTCTCTCCCTCTCTCTGTCTCTCTCTTCCTCTCTCTCTCTCTCTCTCTCCCTGCGGGAGCCCTCTCTCTCTCTCTTCTCCCTCTCTTCCTCTCTCTCTCTCTTTCTATTCCACCAGAAGAAGGAAACCAGATGCGTCCACTGACGTCTTACACTGCGTCTCAAGCCACCACGCAGTCCAGCTCACGGACAAGCGTGTGACACTACAACACAAGTACCGCACCGAGGGACTAATCAGAGTAATGCCCGTCGACGTCAGTCCAAGCCTCTGATCACGTGTGCACACACTGACCCATCGCCTTAAGCCATGCCTCTAGCTAGTTTTCCCTCCCAATAGGACGCTACTGACTATGCGAGAGGGCCCATGAAAACTAGATTACAAACCGTACAACGAGAATACCCCGCCACCTCTCTTAGGTGGGCAGACACGGAAGTCGTCAGGCTACGACTAGTGGTTCCATCATAGGGAAAGAGAAAGCAACTCTTTTGGGATGTAAAATAATACAACAATGTACAAAATACTTTTTAACATGGCATTTATGGAACATGAAATGCATTAGAAATTACATAAACATGCTTTTGAAATCTCCAGGTATATAACAGATTAAGACCACTCTGTTACATACCATAACGGACCAAGATGGGATCGCTATGCTTAACAAAACTAATACAAATCCACTGTCGATCGGACTATGACGCACCAGGGCAGGCGCGCTATAGGACTATAATGCATGGGAGCAGGGGTGTTAAAGTCAACAGGCTCACAACACTAAAGACAAGGGCTATAACGCACCAAGGGTGGGGCGTTATAGTAACATAACGCGCCACTGATAGCCTGCTATGCTCACCAGAATGATTAGAATCCTCAGTTAGATAGGGGATATAACGCAACTAACCAGGGGCGTTATATAGATGTAACGCATAGGGACATGGACGTTAAAGGCTACAGACCTTCAACACAACAAACTAGGGCTATAACGCGCCAGACCAGGGGCGTTAAAGCCACGTGAACTCAAAAATCCACAGAAAATGCATAGTTCATGCACGACATAATGCACACATACTAGGGCATTAACGGACAATAACGGACCTAGAGGAGTCCATCACGATGGGATATAACGCACCTCTACAGGCTCGCCAAATGACTATAATGCACTGGGGCAGACGCGTTATGTCACCTAAGTTTCAAGACTCTGGGGTTCGGAACCGAAACCCCCTCCCGATGGACTGAAATCGACGGGGGACGCGGGGAAACACGATTCTAACTATCCTACCATGCCATACCATCATTCAAAACCTAAGCATGCCACTAGAATTAAAAGACGATGCCCATGGGGATGATTTCAAGCATTATGGACTAAAAATGAACTAAACGGGAACATGCATGAAAAATGAGGTAAAGGGCGTCGGACCACAACGCATGTGGTACCGACGGTGTCCTAACGAGGAAAGGAATCTGTCCCCCTACCTGGACTACGACGAAACCGACGATTCGATGCCGATTCGGCGAGAGGGCGACGCGGCACCTCCCGGCCTGACTCGGCTCCACGCTCCGCGGATCGAGGGAAGGTGGGCGTCAACGCCATCCTCACGACACGACCAATCCAACGGTACCTCCCTTGCTTCGATCAGTGACCGTCGGGACCAGAAATCGAGAGAGGAACACAAATCGAGAAATTAACCCAAAATCATCCAAAATAAGATTTGTATGGAAAATAATGAAAATGGCAACGGATGGCGACGCATGTGGTGTCAATGGATTCCTGGCGAGATGAGGAGTCTATTCTCCTACGTCTTGCGCAGCGAAGACCGTGAATCGGTGCAGATCAGGCGACGAGGGCCACACCATCCTTCTGCTCTCACACGTCTCCACGCTCCAAGATCCGAGGGATGAAGGGTACCGGTGCGATCCTCGCGTCGAGCCCGTCCCGTCGGTACCTCCCACGCTTCGACCGGGGTTCGTTTAGAATGCGAACCGAGTGAAAGGGGCAGAGAGGAGAGAGAACGTTTGAGGGAGAGAGAGATTCGAGAGGAAGAGAGAGAGAGAGAGAGAGAGTGAGGAGAGAGAGGGAGTGGCATGAGATTTTTATAAAATTTGATACGATGCCCAGTTTGTGCTACGCTAGGAAAACATAAATGACAAAGGGCATGCTATTAGGGCGTCGATCCCCCTACCTCTATCGGGGTGGAAACACCCGATCCGACTACAAGGAAGCCGAGGACGTCGACGCCGACGCGAGAACGCCGAGAGAGAGGGAGAGGGGACAGCCCCTAATCGTCGTGGAACCGTGCCTCCACGCCGAGGGTCGGAGACGGAGGGTTCACCACCGCGATCCTCCTCCCTCTAACTCGCCGGTGTCGTTTGCCGGTCATCCGGCCACCGTCGACGTCCTTCCGTCGTCCTTCACCGTGCTGCGAAGACGCAAGGAAGAGAGGGGAGACGGGTCCGTTGCCGATGGGGACGCCGCCGCACCCTCCCCCCCCATCCTCCTCCATCTGCTGTCGCCGACGCCATCGTGGAGAGGGGCACGCCGTCGCCGTCGTGGTGGGTTCCTTGCGCGGACGCCGCCGGTGAGGGGGCCGCCGCCGCGGGGTCACCGCCTGGTCCGCCTCCGCCGAAGGGGGAGCCACCGCGCGGGTTCCCTGGGCGTTCCATCGAGACAGGGCACGGGAGAGAGGGGGGCCTCCGTGCTCGACCG
Source organism: Amorphophallus titanum (assembly GCA_024336825.1). Classification (NCBI taxonomy): domain Eukaryota; kingdom Viridiplantae; phylum Streptophyta; class Magnoliopsida; order Alismatales; family Araceae; genus Amorphophallus; species Amorphophallus titanum. Next base: position 7,954 of record JANBPO010001959.1, on the reverse strand, counting down.
TCGCGGAGGGGGGGGGTCGCGCGCGCTCGCCGCGGTTTCGCCGGAGCCGCCTCGCGGAGGTCGCCGGGACCTCCGCCTCCGTCGCCTGGAGCCGCCATCTCCCTCCTCCGCGTGCCCGCCGCCGCCCGCCGTCGTCGCAAGAGGGACCACCGGGGGGGGGAGCGTCGAGCTCCTCTCCTCCTTCACCGCCGCTGCCGTCGCCGGGGGTCGCCACCGGCCGCCACCGCGAGCTCCTCCGAGCTCGGGCCGCCACCGTCGCGGGAGGGGAGGCCGAAGGGGGGGGGGTTTCCTGTGGGTCACCGCGGAGGGGGGTTCGGTTTCGGGGAAGAGGAGGGCGACCGAGGGTTTTTTTTTTTGATATATTATATTTTTTTTTTAATTTTAACCCTAAATTACTAAAAGGCCTTAAGTTAACCCAATTTATGTAAATGCCCCTTTTAAATTACATAAAAGCTTTAATGATTTTATTAACCACTTAGAAAATGCCCATTTTAAATTACTTAAAAGCTTTAATCTTATCAGATTAAAGACTAATAAAAGTCCATCATTTCTTAAAATTAGGCAAACTCGATGCTTTAAACTTTTATTTTAATTCCGGCATGGATCCGATAATGCACGGGTCTCACAGTCCCTCCCTCCTAATAGAAATTTCGTCCTCGAAATTTAAAAGGGAGTACGAAAAGCGGACTGAACGAATTATACCTTAATCGAACGAAAACGGAAAGGGCCTGTGCATTATCCTTATGTTCTTATGTGGCTTCATTCCCTGAGTGACGCTGCCAGAAAAAAGTAACCAGAGGAATCCCTGAATTTCTCGATCGCTACTCACGGCGATATTTAACTTTTACAGGAGACTCTGGAGTGGATTAATGCGCAATCACATCAGGCTAGACTGAGTCACCGAAAATGTGGGACGCACCAAGAACATAATTAAGCACAACGTGGATTGCTCACATAGCCGCCGACACTGAAGACGACAAGCAACTTGGCCCATACCAGGGAGCGGACCAATATAACGCGGACTACGCTTTCCACGCTTCCCTAACCTCATAACATCCTTCAATAGAGATATTTTTTTCGAACACTATACCTCCAGGTTTAAACTACAACGGTCGATAGCATTGATCTACAAAACCTTTCTATCGACTCTTAGTAGTTAACATCATCCGCTTAATCAAGCGAATCTCAACAGGACACCACTAAATCACGTCAGGTCCTGTTAATATACGATCGCCGGCGTCATACCAGTCTAAAGAAATATGACAATGACACATATAAAAAGGTTCATACGATGCCAGAATGATGTCAGCAACTTCCACAAGTGGCAAGTGTTGACTCCACGAATCTTTTCAATCATGGCAGCATGATATCAGCACATCTTCTTAAGTCTGGGGGTGAAGTCTGGGGCTCGGGTTAACATCTTCTTCTTTGGCTCCAGCTCTGATATTCCGAGGATAGCATCCCAGTCACGCTTCTCCCCGGGAAGATAGATGGCCTTACTGTGGTACACTGAGCCTTTTAGGCTATCCCTTTCGGCAAGTATGGCAACTTCAACCCCACGGGCTATCCAGGGGTCTCGCATGCCGCCCACTGTGAAAGTCTGAATGAACGGCATTAAGTGGCAAGTCTAGATGATAGTCACTGCCCCGCCTGAAGCACGTCCCCTCTGCAGTAGAGTATACCCAGGACGTCGATACCGTATCTGTTTCAGAGTCAGAAGAATCGCCGACAGTAGTAATTTTGCCATATCTGAAATCCAGGGTGTTAACATTTAACCAATTCACTAAGGCCCGAGATACATCTGACTGGGCTGATGAGCTTGCCCCAACGACCTCAGAAGATGCAACAGTAGAGCTGGAGGCCATTACAATACCTACAGTGAAAGAATAACATAAACACGAGCCCTGAAATAACGAACAGTCTTATGAAGTTTAAATATACAATTTTATGAAAATTTTGGCAGCATCTCCCCTTATTCAGGATCGGCCCAAAGAAAATAGGGAGTCACCCACCAAGAGAGAGTGATCCCGTGAATAGAAGGGATTTAATCCCAAATAAGAGTTATACCCCGAATGAAATCTACTAAGGAAACGGATGGAAACTGTTCTCCCGGGAAAGAAACTCGCCGCCGCCGAGAAGAGGGAAGAGAGAGAATGATTAGGTTAAAATGAGGAGGAAGAACATCTCGGTTCCTTAAATAGTGAGGCTGAGAGGGGGGTTCTCGGCGCGATGGAAGAGCCGTTACTACCAACACCGTATCCAACTGAAGCCCTTTATGGCCAGGCTGCTATCTGACATTGCCGTCCTCCTGACGACATTGCTGATTAAACCATACCAACCTCTGTCCAGTCAACCGACTGATGAGACCGGCCTTCTGAAGGTTCCGACAGATGTGAGAAGCAAAACAAATACCAAAGCATATGTGGCAATCAATAAAGACAATGAGACAATGTAAGTTGTTTAGCACAAATGACCCTAAAAGTATTAAATAGGCCAATAAGCATGGAACCGAAACCCCCTTTGATGAAGCCCAATATGACTATAAGGTGCGCACTGGGAAGTCTCCCCCACATGCTTGAGGCGCGCCGGGAAGCTGCCAAAGCGTGCCGGGAAATATCCTCCGAGAAGAGAGGGGGATGGGGCATATAAAATCCCTCTCCTCCGCTTACAAAAGCATATAGATAGAGAGAAGATAGAAGAGACAGAAAATTAGCCAAACTAACGGCCAAACTAAGGTCGTCAACCGAAGTCTTGGGAACTTGCTCCGTTACCTAGTTGGGGATCACCCCGGGAATTGGGATCTCCTCTTGTCTCAGGCCAAGTTTGCATACAATGATTCCATCAATAGGTCCATAGGCAAGAGTCCATTTGAGGTCGTGCATGAATATAGGCCTAGAAAGTCTTCAGATCTTATTCCCCTTCCCCCACATGCTAGAGTGTTAGTCTCAGCTGAGTCTTTTGCATAGCATATTAAAGAGTTGCATGATGACATCCGCAAGCATATAGGGAAAAGTAATGAGGCTTACAAAAGGCAGGCTGATGCTCGAAGACATCATCATGAGTTCCAAGTGGGAGACTCGGTGATGGTGAGGGGCTCCTTCCGGGGCTTGCCTCCAAGTTGAGGGCACGAGGATCGAGACCCTTTCGAGTTCTAAGATGACTTGGCAGTAAAACTTATGAGCTTGACTTACCTAAGGGCTTTGGGGTTCACCCCACTTTCAATGTGGCGGATCTGGTTCGCTATAAGGGCCCCACGGTGGAACCCAGTCAGGATCTCGAGCCTTTACCCCCCCTTGTGAGTAACCCTCCTGGAGCGAAACTACCATCCCAATTGAGAGGCCGACTTGAGCAAGTGGAGGCAATACTGGACGAGCAGAGTGGATCATATCATCGCCCCTCCATCTACATACATCCACAGAGATTTAACAAGAGAAAGCAGTGGGGGGAATGGCAGACAGAAGTCATCGGAACCCACCTATGGAAAAAAAGTATCAGAAATGGGTGCTTCTTCCCTGGCGTCGGGCTCCTCCAGGTAGACGGACGGGAGGACAGGAGAGATGGTGGCTCTCTGACCCTCTCTCTCAGAAATCCCCCTTTCTTCTTCCCCAATCCTCCTCACTCTCAGATGATTGGCTCACTATGCCTATCCTTTTTTCAGCGTATATGTGTTCCTTCTTTTTTTTATATGGCCGAAGACCATTGGCTTATATAGCATGCACTAGCTGTGACCCTACTCGGCGTGCGTGTTTTTTGCGTGCCGGTGAAGGACTCAGCGGGATGCTTTTACGCACCGGGCAAAGGGGCGCCGGGGAGGAGAGCGCGTCGGATTAGAGAGCGCACCGTATTAACTCTGTCCCTAACACTCAATCGGCACGAGCCAGACGGTGGGCCCTGGACTGGCTCTGAGAGTTACCCTAATCCTTCATCTCACCATGGTCTTACAAAATCCCGATAGGAAGTACTGATAAAGTGTTCGGGCCGCTGGATGGCCAATTCTGGAACCGTGTGTACCTTTGATTCGAACACACAAGTTTTCCACTGACACGGCCTTCAGCACTGTGGTTTGTGCTGCCGACTCAGCTTAACTTGCATTTGCAGCTTTCTCAGGGAGTAGGCCACCACATGGGGTACTTTCGCCCATGCTGGGCGGCCATCTGGTCGCTAACGAACCAAATTGCTGAGAAGATGTACCCATGCTAGGTCACTCGGGTCTTCTACCGATAGGGCCTTCAGCACCTTGTTCTGAGGGGGCAGAGATGTTCTATCACCTCAGGAGGGCTCCTCATAAGGTGGTAGACCACTAGGTACATCCTCGCGCTTGGTCAGGCGACAGACGTTGTTTATGCGGCACGACCGAGTCGATGTCGGTTCATTGAGTAGGCTGAATGACACAGCCAGTTTGTTGTGGTAAGCTTCTGATCCTCCTGAGGTGAAGTCCCTGGTGCTCATGTCGGGTGACCTAAGGTTCCAACAACTCGAGAAGACCCTTGTGTATTAGTTTTCTTCGATTTCTGTGCTTTAGCGGGCCGCATCATTCTTGTCGTTTAGGCATGATCTCCACCGAATATATTTTGAGTGCCAGCAAATGCCCCCCAGCCACAGGTGCCACGAGCAAGGAACAAGCAACGCATGACCGGCGGATGCACTCATACTGGGCACCTTCCTCGTCTGATTGGCACATGCCCATAATGACTTAAAACAGCGTGGTGGTTAAACCAGCACGGCCAGGGCATTGCTAAAATGCGTGGCCATATCCAGAGTGCTATTTAGAATAGGCAGGGCTAAAATGGCATGCTATTTAGCACGCCGGATTAACCCAGGGGGGCATCCTATATATTTCCCTTTTTCCTTTAAGTTTTCTTCACCCAAACTCATTTGCAACCGAAGCATTCTCTATCCTCTCCTCCCTTTCTCTTACAGCACCGAGAGTCACACCGAGGCGGTGGCAGTGGTGAGAGCTGGTGAGGGAGTTTTACTTGGTTGCATTTCGGGAATTCAAACCCCTCTTTCCGGACCCCGGGAAGCTCCTAGTAGGCTTGTCCTCGGAGCTGTATCGCCTGGGTGTGCTGTTTTAGCATCAGTGTGATACACACGGCCTCTTTTAGGGACCGTCTCTTGATGGATGTGTTTCCGCTTTCTTCTGGCAAACTCCCGAGCTGGGGAGACTCTGCCAAAATTTTGTCAGAAATTTATTTTCAGCACCCATCTTTTGACTTTGTTTATTTTCTTTGGTTTGCTTTTGTTCAGATGAGATGGCCTCCGGCTCTTCTTCTTCTTATTCCCGTGCCGTGGTGACGTGGGAGAATGTTAACGCCTTGGACCGGTGCCATGAGCAGCTAGCTATAGTTGCAGAGTCTTCTAACTCAGAAACTGACATAGTGGACGCTGGCCATCTTCTCATTACCCAGATTTATCCACTCCGATTTGTTTGGCAGTGGATCTATAAATTTCTTAGAAATAAAGGAATGTGATGCTCCAGTATCAAATAGAACATAAGCAGACTTTAAACAAACGGTTAATGTACCTTCTACTAGTCCGCCTTCACTATCTGGTTCCGCTTCTATTACTGTGTGGAGGCGTGCATTCCTTGTCACCGGGTGTTTTCCTTCTCCTGGTGATTCCTTCATCATTGGGCAATCTGGGATGCGGTGATCCCGACTCCCGCAACGGAGACAGGCTCCCAGTTTTCGCCAGCATTCTTCTGCCTTATGTCCAGCTTTATCACAATGTTTACACACCACGTTGGAAGTGGTGGTGATGGAGAACGGCCTGGACGCCTTCTTCAATTTCTTATCTTGTGATGACTCACCTCTAGTACCTGATCTTTTCTTGGTGTTGAAACTTGGCTTGTAGTCACTATACCCTGACCTATTCTTCTCCCATCCACGGATCTTATCGGATAGTTCCGTGGCGTCTTCTAACAACTGTGCTCGGCGCACCATCTCGGAATAAACCTGGATGTCTAGTGGCGCTAACTGGGTAATATACTGGGGCCTGAGCCCATTAAGGAATCTTCTCGCTTTCATCTTCTCGGTGCTAATTAAGTGTTTGGCGTACCGAGACAGCCTGGAAAACTGTGCTTCGTAATCAGCCACTATGAGGGACCTTTGTTTGAGCGCGAAAAATTCTGAGGACTTCCTCTCCTGGACTCTATCTGAAAAATACTTGTTGTTGAAGTGTTCAACAAACTCTTCCCATGTCACCTGCTCCTGGTCTAGAGTAGCTTCCACAGACTCCCACCAGCAGCGGGCGTCCCTTTCCAACTGGAATGTAGCTAACAGGACCTTCTCCTGGTCCGAACATTGCATCACCCTGAATATTTGTTCAGTTTTCCGGAGCCAATGCTCGGCATCGTCTGGATATGTGGATCCCGTAAATTTAGGAGGGTTCATACTCCTAAAGCTTTGATGCAGGTTTCCAGCTACCCTTTGCGCACCTCCCTGTGCGACTTGGAGAAAAGGAAGAAGGGCCACGAGGCAGACATGGTCTTTGCACTCGCCTCTCCATAAAAAGGAAGAGTAGAAGTGAAATAAGAGTCACGAGGCAGACGTGATCTTTGCACCTGTCTCTCCATAAAAAGGGAAGAGAAGAAGAGAAAGAAGAGTCGTGGGACAGACGTGGTCTTCGCACCCGTCTCTTCACACAAAGAAAGAAAAGAAGAAAGGAAAGAAGGGCCCAGACAGACATGGTCTCCTACCTCCGGCCTTTGGCCACCCACTCAATAAACCCCTCTTATGGTCGGCGTCACGACCTTTCGTCCGAACCAAGATCATTTTCGCCAACGGGGCGTTAAACTGACAATCATTTCCGCTGACGATTCGTTAAACCGACGATCATTTTCGCCGATGGGGCGTTAAACCGACGATCATTTCTGCAGACGGGGCGCTAAACCGACGATCATTTTCGCCGACGGGGTGTTAAACCGATGATCATTTCCACCGACGGGCGTTAAATCGATGATCATTTTCACTAACGGGGTGTCAAACCGACAATCATTTCTACCGACAGGGCGTCAAACTGATAATCATTTTCACCAATGGGGCGTTAAACTGATAATAATTTCCACCGACGGGGCGTTAAACCGACAATCATTTTCGCCAACCGGGCGTTAAATCGACTATCATTTTCGCTAATGGGGCGTTAAACCGACAATCATTTTCGACAATCATTTCCGCCGATGGGGCGTTAAACCAACAATCATTTCCGCCAATGGGGCGTTAAATCGATAATTATTTCCGCTGACGAGGCGTTAAACCGGTGATCATTTCTGCCAACGGGGCGTTAAACCGACTATCATTTCCGCCAACGGGGCATTAAATCGACAATCATTTCCACCGACGGGGCGTTAAACCGACTATCATTTCCGCCGATGGGGCGTTAAACCGACAATCATTTCCACCGATGGGGCGTTAAACTGACTATCATTTTCGCTGACGGGGCGTTAAACCGACAATCATTTCTGCCGACGGGACATTAAACTGGCAATCATTTCCGCCAATGGGGCATTAAACCGACAATCATTTTTGCCAATGGGGAGTTAAATCGACAATCATTTTTGCCAACGGAGTGTTAAACCGACAATCATTTCCATCGACGGGGCGTTAAACCGACAATCATTTCCGCCGACGGGGCGCTAAACCGACTATCATTTCTACCGACGGGGCGTTAAACCGACTATCATTTTCGACAATGGGGCATTAAACCGACTATCATATCTGCCATCGGGGCTTTAAACTGACAGATGTTCAGCCATCGGTGATGCGGGACGGACACGGAAGCCGACTCTACATGCATGGAACCTCAGACTCTAGGACGGACATGACCAGCAACACGTGGCTAGGAGTCACACTAGACCCGACACTAAGAGCTCCTAGGGGCTATACGTCGCTCACAGAAATGCTAGCTCACTCGTCGTCCCAAGCGAGGGAAGCGCGGATCGTGCGCGGTTGAGGAA